>JBBDHG010000210.1:1772500-2372500 GCA_037951165.1 Lophius americanus | reverse complement strand
TTGATCGAATGATTTTGAGACTTTATCTTAATCGATAAAAGCCCCAGAGAAGTACAATAAACTATTAAATAGAATTTTTCCATATTTATTTTCTTGGGGAGGAAATTAAAGTGGTTATTAAGAGGATTTTTATTTTATTGCATTATTTTTATTAGTATTTTTTTTTTTCACACTAGAACATTGTAAATTTTGCAACCAAAGAGTTAGAAATGACTCCTCGGAGAGATCATCCTCTCTCCCACTTCTACTCCCTCTCTCTCACACTCCCTCTCTCTCCAATGTTCTCTCACTTGCCCTCTCCCTCTCTCTCCCTCTCTCTCTATCTCGCTTCTAACCCAACCAGTCATGGCAGCAGACCGTCCACTCCAGTCTTTGATCTGCTCGAGGTTTCTGCCTATTAAAAGACACTTTATTTCCCTCCACTATCGCCAAGTGGTACTCATGGAGAAATTTGTTGAAACAACTTTTGCTATGAATTGGTGCTTTATAAATGAAATTTGATTTGATTGGAATATCTGGATTAATTTTTGTGGAAAAGAAGGAAAGCAAAAAAGTTACGTTTATTCACATTTTTAAGTAAGTAGAAATTCCCAAAAAATGTGGGTATCACTGCTCATTCTAATTAAGATATATAGAGCTATATATCATAGATACAGAGAGCTACTGTATATATTTAGATAGATAAGATTATTCCAGTTTACAGTGTGGCACAACATCAAGATGATGATTCTTAGTTGTTGTTGATATTATCTTTATTCTTTCAGGTCTACATGGAGCCATAAGTAGCTCCATAATAAATAATAAATCTCCATCTCGTACCGAATCCCTCAGAGATCCGTAGAGTATTTCTGATTCTGAGAAGTTGACCTTCTTCATGTCGTTTCAAACAACATGAAGTACGAGTACATCACTGATTCTGAGAGTCTTTTGATGAAGGAGTGGATTGTGTTACCACTTCATATAAGAGATCTAATCAACGTCATTGATTGTTCGAGGATTCCGTCATCCATGTAGGGGAATTCCAAACCCTCATAATGTCCACGGAAATCCTCTGGGATGGGAAGGAATTGTCATCGCCGCCACAGGTCCTTCGTGTTTATACTTTACCTCAAAAACTATTTCATGGATCATTTTAATTTATTTTCTCTCACATAACCCTAAGTGTGAGGGAGAACCGCATTGATATTAGGAAAGGTCAGTTGCATGTTTCTACCACTAGGGGGATCTTTATCTCCAAAGGTTTGGGCCATAATTTCTCAACAGTTGGTCCAATTTAGTCTAAATTAGATAAATACAAATTGAAAAAAAGAAAATATTTTGTATATATCATATTTACTCTAATAATCACATTTTACTTAGTAGCGAGCTTTTATTTATGGCAAAACACTGTTTTTCAGAAATAACTCGTACATAACACATTTTATTCTAGGAGTTCAATCAGGGGGATTGGTAGTTCAATGCAGGGGATCGGGGAACTTCAGAGATATACCTTTGATGTCTGGGATTTCAGAAAATGTAGACAAATTCTGAAAAACTGAAGGCAAAGTGAGTACATGCAGGCTCCGCCCCCATTCTCAAACAACAGCTAGGGTATATTTCTGCAAAAAGTCCCCAATCCCTGGCGTTATACAAGCAATCCAAGTGACCGAACTCCGAAAATTAAATTTAAATTTCACCCCCCTAGTGGTTGAAATATAAATTATTAGAATGAAATATGATAAACGCAAGATAGAGATGATTCACACGCAGCAAAATTTGGACTAAATCGAACCAAGGGTTAGGAAGTTCTGTCCGGAAAACAAAGTTGTTTGTTAAAAATCTCCCCCTAGTGAGTAAAATATCAACTATTGGATTAAAATACTCCTCCATCCTGAGGAGTCTTTAGAGGAGGTCTATCTCGTATATCCTCGAGGGAATTCATGTATATCAAATTTGGACTAAATCTGACTCTTATATATAAAGCTCCCCCTATTATCTGAAATATACAACAGACCTTTCCCCAAATCCATCCAGCTCTTCCTCATACTAGGGTCTAAATAGGCATAAAATTTATCTATAAAACTGATCTATAAAACTGTTTTTGAGTTATCACGTAAAAACAAGGGATCTGAGGCGGCGGTGGCGTTTGATATAATGGGCTTTTGATGACAGTGCTGGCTTACTTCCTGTTTCAGTCCCAGACATATTTTGAATTTGTGTCAGTTAAAAGTCAGTTCGGCGTTCAGTTTCCCTTTACTCTATGAAAAATGAGAGGAATTAAACTGTTTAAGACCAGCATTACATTTCATCCAAAGCCCATTTACCCGACACTCAACTTCTCGCTGCCTAATCGAAGATAAACAGGCGGTGAACATTCTTCAACCACTCATCAAAGCTTTTAGCAGCATCGCTCACTCTTATCTTCAAAGAGTTGTTTCCTTTTCCGAGGCTCTTAGCCTGACAGGTGAGATAAAATAAATGTAACCCTTCAATTCAGTCCATTTTCATGATTATTTGTTGCTCCTGGCCTAAAGTAGTAAACAAAGATCTGAAGCGCGGCTTTATTAAACGAGGGGACATTTCTGTTCAAGAGGCGCTCACATTTAAAAAAGGTACGGTTTAAGAAGTTTAAAAGTTCTTACGGTGATTGTCTTAATGCATTCGTTACGTATAAATAGTCAAATAATTATAATATATGTAATAATCATTATATATTGTACTCTATTAACTTCCTATGGTGATTAATAAAGTTCTATCTATCTATTTTGGTTGCTGGATGTAACCGGTATACCAGTTTTAACCGGTAAAATGTACGAGATAATACGTATTCCTTCATGTTTCACGAAAACTGCTTCTTTCAGAAACCTTTGTTATCCATCTGTAACTTTTGTTGACTCCCCTTTGCTATAGAAATCATACATTCCTACATTAAAATAAAGATGCTGGATTTTTCACTATTCTTAACTGAGATTTTTGAAAAAAAAAATGACTGTTTGAAAAGGTTTAAAGCTGTTGCATGCCAACCGCAATAAGTCACATGATAAACATTGTCAGTCCTCGTCAACTGAGGGTAAAGCACCGGAACGGGTGAAGAGGTTCGACAAACTCCGAGTTCAACCCTGATCCCCGGCTCGATCATGAGATGAGAACGCCAGAGTCGTATGTTCCAGAGCAGCTGATCCGAGCTGGTTCAATCAACTCTTCAGTCCTGCTAAAATCATACATGAGGGCCGTCAAAAAGCCATTATCAACAGAGCGTCGACTCTGTGTGATTCACCACGACCCCCAGTGAGATGCTAAGGTCGCCGTACTTCACGCCATTTGAGCTGGAAGTGTTAATAGAGATCAAAAATAAAAAAAAAGAGATATGTGGCTTCCTCAGAGAAGTAGGATAAACCAGGCGGTATTGAACAGATTTTTATTTTGCCATGCCTTCTAGCTCTGAGCTCATTCCCGGCCGGTCCAGAACTGTGAAATTATGTTGATCCGGCGACTTAGAATTCCACACAACCACGACGGTGGCATCTCATCGGCACCATAGCGAGGTTTTCCAGCCCCGTCACTGCTCAGACGATTCTGTCTCTGATGATCCCTCTGATGATCCCTAGGCTCCTGGAATTAAACCACCTTTAATCCTTGAGTTGCGCCATATCTGTAACAATATGTGAACTATAGAGCTGTAACATTCTTTCATTGCCTGGTCAGAGTGATAAAGACAGAATACAGTTACAATTTCATCAATACACAAATCCATATTGATGCTGCGCATCGTTAGAGATCCTGACGGCGTCTCTCTAATCGCTAATCTGACGGTTGGAGGAACGGAGCGAGACGAATCCAAGCGATAGTCAGGGTGGTGATTATGATCTACATGATTAATTTCCTCGCCAGCGGAGATGCTCTCGAGCTACGGATGATTGGAGCGCTAATGTATCTCCTTTTAACAACATTTCTTAATGCAGGAGTTGAATTGAAATGCTATTTTCAGGTCCGAAGGAAACCCTACTTCCCTCACCCCCAGTAACGAGGTCCTGAATGGGTTTCTGCGGAGCTCAGGTTGATTCAACGTTCACTCCAGTTCATCTTCACCCATCCATGATTTGATGAAGTCACATTCAAAATAATCAAAGTCAAGAAATAACTTATATCATAACAAAAGAATAGACACAGATCAGCCACAGCATTATAACTATGGCCAGGCGACGTCACAGTAACATTGGTTATCTTCTTACAATGGTGGTCAGTTCCTACCAAAGTGGTCTGAAGAATGTAAACTGGTGAAACGGCGACAGATCATGGGCGCTAACTGATCCATGACTGGGCTGAATACTGCGTCATTCAGTGCCACTGACGATCTACTTTACTTTACTCCAGAAACTGCTGAAAAGGTGATGCTGGTTCTGATAGAAAGGTGTCTCACTGAGCTGTTTGGGCAGCACATTATCAGTAGGTGTGGGTTCATGTAGCAATATATTGCAAAATATTTATTTTCACATTACATGCAAAGAAAATTATTATTATTATGGTTATTACTATAATTATTATAACCTTTAATATAAAAAATGTATGTATTTCTAGTAAAGGTTAGTGGCGGAGGCCTTCTCAAAAGTCTTGACCCCCAACAAGAAAGGCTGCAGATACAGGAACGTTGCCTTTATTAGGGTTGGAGAGAAGCAACAACCACATCAGCAGCTGTCCTGCTCACCTCAACGCTGGACTGGGAAGTGCGAGTTGACCTCCAGTTCTGCCTCTTCTGAACAGGTTCTGGTAGAAGTGACTGTCCCCTGGGAAAACCGCATGGAAGAAGCTAATAATCACAAGCTGGTCAAGTACCACTAGATGATGGATCAGCTCTTGAGTTGCACCTGGAGAGCACACTGTTAGCCCATTTCAGGCAGGAGTAGAGGTCGGTCATTCAACCAGATCCACGACCTACTTGGAATCACAGGAGCTAACAAAAAGAGAGCAATCAAGTCCACTACAAAGGCTCCAGAGAAACCCTCTAGTTGGCTTTAGATGATGAGGTCTAAACCGTGGGTCAATGCTGCTGGGACACAGGTTTTTCACTTTTCATACCGAATCAATATGCGTCACATGACAGATGACGCATTACTGGTATATACTGGGTATTGCACAACTGTAAAAATTAGGCAGGTGTTTGTTAAGTAATATCATTTATTGTGGATTAATATGCATGAAAATGGCTGTGAAGTATAGGTTGCAAACAATTTCTGAAACTTTGCATCACATGCTAGGGTCAAACAAAAACTACGAAGAAAAATGTTTGTTGAATACCTTGTATTTTATGACAAAACACCAACACCATTAAAAAACATACCGCTAAACACAGAAAGACAAAAAGACAAAAAGATGGCAGCTTTACCACTCAACCTCTGTTGAGAAGTTAATACTCTCTCTGATGTAGATGCTGTGAGAGCTGCAGCAAGAAGTGTGTTAATTACTGGAAGAGACGAGCCGATGTGAGCAGCTGCTCCACAGTCAGATCGACTTTGTTCCGAAACAAGAAAAAAGTCATCAGGATTAGTGAAGGTGTGTCTGCAGTCCTCTAAAATCTGGATTTAAAGGTTGAAACAGGAAGTAAATTGCCTTATGGATCTAATTCCCGCTCTTCATACGTCCAGACTCATAACACTCCGTTTTTAAGCCGGTCCTGTTGTGTTTCATTATTCATAAGCAAATTAAGGATTTAGAAAATATTGACTCTTGGGCTTACCAAATCTCGGGGGCCCGATTTGAGGCTAGTCTCAAACAACTATTTGTCCAATTAACTCTCAAATGTGTAGTCTCGATACGATTATTTTTACTGCTCCCTATCGAGCCAGAGTCTCCCCAATCTGTAATAGTAAATATCCATCATGTTTGATATTTACGACTCCTGATCGGGCCGCCTCTGACTGAATACCAGCCATAGCCAATGAGAGTAGGCGGACCAGGAATCGTCACCACAGGATGTTGCGTACCTTTACAGCGAACAGAAACCCAAACATACCTGGATCCCGAGCCAGGTGGATTATTGAAGAAGAGCATCTTGTGGAAGTACAGCAACAACATCAGTGCCTTTATAACGTGAACAAGATATATAACTATAGGACCGACGAAGACGTCTATCGTCCTCCATGTTTGTTTTTGTTCTGTTTGGTCATGCAAGTTTCTGCGAGACCTCGTGTCTGTGAAATCCTCACTACAAACATCATATGTGTGGTCTTGCGGTCCGGCTGAATCATCTAGTGCAGGGGTGCTTACACTTTTTTAGCATGCGAGCTACTTATAAAATGACCAAGTCAAAATGATCTACCTACATCATCACTACCTATTACAAAAATGCAAAACATATATTTATTTATAAATATATCGAGGATCCTTTATATCTACAATGTATGTTGATGTACATCCATAACCGCTTGAGCGAATATCGCATAACACAACACAATTAACTATGTACATTTTTTGTCAGTACCCGAGTTTATGCTCATGACTTGCACCGAATTGAATCAGCCAGGGAAGCATAGTCCGGACAGTAGCTGCTGACAGCCAGCCTCAAGCCCACTTCCAAATGTTCCAAATGTTCAAATGTTTGACAGCCCGAGAGCTTTGATCGAAGATAATATTTCTTCCTTATTTTTGAAGTCTCGGAACACTGAGTCAGCTGCTTCAACGAATGCCTCTTTTATCATCTCTCCGTCTTGGAAGGACTTCTTGTTATTAACGATAACGTGACTAACTCTGAACGATGCTTCTGTGGCGGCTTTCGCTTTTGAAGTTTGTTGTGTGAAAAATGACTGCTGTTCGGACAACTGGGATTTTAGTTCCTTCCCCTTTCTCTTTCTCAGCTCACTTTTCAGCGGGAATTCAGCGTCGTATTTTCCATGAACAGTCCGAAAATGCCGCTCCACATTTCCCTTCTTAGGTATTGCGATGGTAGACTGGCAGACGAGGCAAACGCACTTCGAAAATGTCATCGCGAAAAAAAATTCCTGACTAGCTTGTTAGTTTTACGGCACTTAGCGCCACTGTTTGCGCATGCGCAGTAACTAAAGTGTCAGAAAAATTCAGATGTCATCTGACTGGCGGCCCTGTATATCAATCAAGTGACGGGATGGATGATAGGCTGATATCTATTTTTTTAATGTCATGCAATCTACCAATACTACGTTTGCGATCTACAGGTAGATCGCGATCGAGGTATTGAGCACCCCTGATCTAGTGTGTGCGTTCTGTAGACCATAATGTTCAAAATAGGATGAAACTGTCCTTATGTCTGTGGTCAAACCGAAACCTAAAGAAGCCTAGAACGGTGGGAGACTGGGAAAACGAGCATCCCTTTTATTTAGGAGACCAATAATGCAGACAACACAAAGATGGCAGTTAAATTGATTTATTGAGTGAAAATGCAACAAAAAGTCAACAATTTCCAACAACAAAATTAGCAAATAAAAAAAAGAAAAAAGACCGAAAATCTTTATAAAATCATGCAGAAAAAGGAATGGACATGGAACGAGAGGGACACAACGGTTTGAGTGCACAAGAGACATTGATATTTTTTGAGAGTACTATTATGTTTCTTTAAGCCGAACGGAGGGTCAGCTGCCCAGGAAGAGTTCCTTCTCCTCCTCCTGGCAGAGCCTAATTTTACTTAAAATCTGATGCATCAGTGCGGCACAAAGGCTCCTCTCTGAAACTCCTACTCCGGCTTCCAGCAGTTTGATCTCTGCTCCGCTCTCTAAAGAAAGCCTGAGTGTCTTTTCTGCTTCGGCCAACAAGCCGGCCGCTGGAGCAGCAGGCCTCCAACGGCCTGCAGCTGCTGCTCTGAATACAAAGTGGCGCCGGAGATCATCCATCCCCTAGAGTCAACATCAACACCACTACGGACAAACAGAGGAGGCAGCGGCTCCGAACGGATCCAGTAATTCAGCAAGGATGTCAGAACCTCTGATGTGGAGATCCAGTCCATTATCTGCTCATGACAGTTTACTGACGGCTCACTGCGGCGCCGACTCCCATGTATCGATAGACGACCCCGCCGCTGTTAGTCTTAGAATTTATTCAGTGTTTAGATAATCAAAAGAATATAAGAATAAAGGTTTATTCTGACTGTGATGTGGGTAAAAAAAAAAAGTTAAAAAAAAAGCATTCTCCCATATTAAGCTGGAAAACGGATAAAAATAACATAATTCCGATTATGAAGGAAACTGCAATAAAGAGACTAATAAATGTTTCTATTAGTGTTTGTTCACTGAATTATATACAAAAACTGCAAAAAAGTAATAGATGCTGAAATTAACGGCAACTTTCTGAAACATTTTGCCTCAAATAATGTTCAAAAACAGCCATAAAACCTTTTAAATAAAACAATAAATATGAGCTTTGTCATGTTTGATTAATTATTTTCCTACTAAAAGTGTACTAACTAAAACGTTTTAATGATAACTATGTATCAAATGCTTCAAAATCTTAAAATGAAATCTAAATCTTAAATATTATTATGAATGTTAAATCTCAATATTACATGTTAAACATAAATTTTAAATGTTAACTACAGATGTAAATGTATAATCTCAATGTTACATAAACATTTTTTTAAAAATTTGGAATTTACAGTCTGAATTTTAAATAAGTTGTGAATATATAAAAAAAAAAAGGTAACCCTTGGCTGTCCTGCTCAACTGTTTGGTTGAGCTCATTTTGATTCTGTATTTCTCATCAAAAAATGTTACTGAACCTGCTGATTATGTGACTGGTGGCAGCATGTATATGCTAAAGAGTAAGGGGCCGTGGAGAGAGCACTGGGGGTCACCACAGATCGAAAGGACCACCTCTAACGAGGCATCAACCACTGCAGGTATGTATTTTTTTTTTTACATATTTAAGCTTGTGAGGAATTACTTAACACAATAATGTAAGGTGATACCACTAAAAACGTCTAAACAGCTAATCGAATACAAATGGAGCCGACAGCGAGGATCTATCCCTCGAAAAGCCCCCCAATGCCCTGTGTTGTACCAGCAGTCCCCCTGATAGAACTCCTCAAATTAAATGTGACTGACTAATAATCTCCAACAGTCCATATTGACTCATCCTAACTGTTTCTATGAAGTCAGCAATCTGCTCTTAGATAAGATCCCATAGTGACTGAACGAAGATCGTTACAGTTAACTAGTTTTACTGAGCTCAGTAAAAAAGGCAAGACAGCTTTCGTTGAGTTCATATGAGCTAAATTTAAACACAATGGGACATGTGGTAAGGAAGTTATGGACAGAAATTGAAATAATATATAAATATATATGTATAATATTATCCTTTTGTAGATACGTATGAGCCAAATTGGACATAATTGGACTGATGGCTGGGAAAGTAATGTTTGAAATTACTTTTTTTTCCTTTTCCTACTCTGGCAAAGGAAATTTTAGTGAGTGAAATATGAAAAATTTACAATAAAATATGTCAAATGCAAACTATAACACCCGGAGACGATTGATATGCAGCACCTTTTGACTAAATCAGACCAATGGTTGAGAAATGTTGGCACGAAAACCTTTGGAAATAAATGGCCCCCCTCTAGTGGCGGAAAAATTCAACTGACCTTTCCCAAAATTGTTACAGTTCTTCCTCGCACTAAGAGAGGTGAAGATCTGAAAATGTTCCATGTAGCAGTTTTTGAATTATCACGTTAATATCAAAGACATGCGACGGCGGTGTAAATTCCTTAATATCCCAGACTTTTCGTTGATTTAAATAATAATTCTAATAATAATAATAAAAGAAAATAGAATAATGATATACTATAGCCAGGTGTTTGATTGCCTCGGGTTACACTTTTATCATTCCCTCTTTCTTAGAGGCAGTAAATTGAATATTAGCTATATAATTTGATTTTTTTTTAACCTTTAGATTCATATTTAACATTTACATTTAGATAACATATTCAGGTTCAACATTTTCTCTTGTTTTTTTTACAGTTAAACATCCTCATTCAATGCTTTTTATGACCAAATGATAAACGAATAAGTCCATGAATAGTGTTGTAAATGAAAAATAAAAACGTAGCTTTTCACAAATTCCACCCCACTTCTTTGTTTAAATTGTTTGCGAGTATTGTTTTGATTTTCAGCTTCTGCCGCTTCAGTCCTGAACACACATCTAATCCTGAGCCAGTATCTGCTCAAATATTCACACATCAGTATTCAGCTCAGTGCTGAGCAGACGGAAGAGAAAAGATGCTGTTACCAAAGATGAAAGATAAATTCATAATCACACGTGCTTCAAACATCACTCGGGGATTTACTGACCCCTCTCTTCTTCAACTCCATTCAGCTGTTTGTTTAGCTGTCAGGAGCAGACGGCTGATTCACAGTTTATTCAACACCTGAGCAATCATGTGGAGTTCTTCATCTGGACCGGGGCGGCTGCCTTCATTCTCTCTCTATGGGGCCATTCATTAACAGAAACACCTGAAAAAGTGAATTTACTCGTCTGGGCAAAATGCAGCGCAGCTGAACAGGCGAGAGCAACTGAACCCAGAGAGCCTCAAGCTTCGACATCTGATCGCAACAACAAGAAACTCAATTACTAAGTTGATTTTGTAACATGAACCGGAGACGTCATGCAGGAGGGGACGCATCCCTCAGGCGTCCCACAGGAAACTGTACAACAAACGCATCACTATGTAAAAACTACCTTCATTTCCTCTGGAGAGCCTACAAACAGGATAAGATGACATTTTGGAGCAAAACCAAAATGTTAAATGACACAACTTTTTATTTTGGTTACTTTATATTGATTAGCCATTACATCATAACCACTGGTAGATGATGTCAAAATAGCATATTAGGCAGCTATTCAACATTTTTTTCTCGCTGTTGGTGAGTTGGAAGAAAGAAAAATGGGCAAACATGAGGATCTGTTTGACTCTGACAACGGTCAGATGGCAATGGCTTGGACAAATGGGTCAGAAGAACTCCTGAACTGCAGATCTTGTTGGTTGTTCCTGGTCTGCAGTGATTAGCACCTAGCAAAGCGGTCTAAGGTAAGACGGCTGATAAGGTGACAGCTGACAGCTGGATAAGGTCATGGCTGTCCAGGACTTGTTGAGCGTGGGGAGTGAAGGCTAATCCTAGTTGCCCAATCCCACAGAAAAGCCGCTGTAAAATAAGATAATATAACATAGCATAATATGAGATGAGAAAAGATACGATACGATAAGATGCCTTTTTTAAGGCTCTTCCCTGACGGTCTATTTAAGCTGCAACCTTCTCCGATCTCTCCCACTCCTCCTGCTGCTCTGAGACCGCGATGCTGCCTGTACCTTCGGCACCAACACCCAAGCATCCACCTGGAGGCCCAGGTTCAATTACATCCAAAAAGTCAGAGAAATCATTGATGTTATGGAATCGTCTTCACCCTGTCGTTCGTTTAACTCAAAAACCATTTCATGGATAACTTTCGGTTCGAGTGAGAACTAACCGCCAGTAGGGGGGAGCTTTATATCTTAAATTTTCCAAGCCGTCATTTTTCAAAAAGGTCCGATTTAGTCCAAATTTGGTGTCTTTGAATCGACGAGAGGAGATCTAACTTGTGTACATCATATTTTGCTCACTAGGGTGGGTAACTTCTTTCATGGAAAATACTGTTGACCCCATTTAGACCAAACTTGTTACATATTAATCGATCCCAGGAGATCTATCGAGTAAATATTTCACCCCAGTAGTTAATATTTTAACTCTAGGTGGGATCTTTTTTCCTTTTTTTTTCCTTTTTCAAAAAACACTTTTGTTCGGACATAACTTGACATTTAATTTGAACAATTCAATCACAGTGTTGCTAGAACAACAAAGGGAGTTGGGGACTTTTCGGGGACATATCCCCTTGCTGTCAGGCTTTACAGCGTCGGCCCAGTAGTTGCTCAAACCTCCCCGAAAAATCTCTACATGAAAATAAATGATGGCCATTGGGACTCCTCTTGATTCTCCAGAATGAACATGACAGATGTAGAAAGAAGACAAAAATGGATTGAAGGATAGACTTTGTGTTTGGCACGCTACTGAAGACTCTCAGCCTCAGTACGAACTCCAGAAATGTTCGGATCATTCAGAATCGTCACCAAACTTTCCAATCGCACGAGTGACTTCTCAATTTTTCCGATAAATCTTCTGGTTATGATTCAATGTTCTAATTATATTCAAACGTTTCAGTCAGCGAGGAGGTGAAGGACATTCCCCTTTGAATTGAAACCTTTTCCGCACTCTTACCATTGCAGCACATTTTTACTCACAAAAGGCCAAAAGATGTAATCAAACCTTTCAGAACATCAGCCAGTAATTTTCTCTTAACAAAACTGAAATCGTGTTTTCTCACCAAATGGCTTCTCCGAGAAGACCCACAACAGTGTTCACAGAAGCAACATAATAGAACGGGACTTTGTGTCATTTTCTCCACCATGAAGAGTTTAAGTGGAGGATTATCAGGAGGAAAACCCTGATGGCCGTCATTAAACAGCCTCTCACGTATCTCAGGGTTGCTGCTTTGTCAGTGGGGGGGCGTGTCCCAAGGCCGCCGAGGTGTGTGATGCTCATGTTGATTGGACGTTGTGATCCCTTGTTTCTCGTAGACTCTGACTTAAGTGTTATCTGAGCACCCCCCCGCGCGCTGTCATCTGATTCCCCGCCTCTCTGCCCACTCAAAAGGTTTCCATTATCAGATTCCCCATGCTGACTCTGAGCCCGCCGCCGTCCTCTCTGCTCTCAGGGACGTCCCTTTTAGTGTACCAAATACTACGCTGAATGCTGCAATAGCAACCCCCCGCCTCCTGCCCTTGTGGATTAACAGTTACCCCCATTGTTCACTAACAGGGATGTGCAACTGAGCCAAAACAGAGCTGTGTCACGCAGGTTACTCTGGCCGGCTGCATGAGCTGCATAAAAAACATTGTGGGTTTTTCATGCTCCTCATCTTTAATCTTAACCTCCGGCGACATTTACGTTTTAATGTTTCACTTTTATTCTGATTTTGATACAAAATCTCTTTGTTTGAATGAGTTATATAAGCGAATTGTAGGAGACTGTGACCCGCATATGAAGGAATAATAGATAGGATGGAGATGAAAAACATTGAGCGTTCTTCCCTGGAGTCTGCATTTTCTATTTCAGGAACCCTCGCAGTGCTTTCATACCGTTCACACTATGACAACAAAGAGACCTACTTTTATAACGTTAATAAGCAAGGATAACCAAAAGAATCCCATGCACCACTCTATTTTGCCGCAAATTCAATTGGGTAGTTTTTGTTGCAACACAATGACAACCTGTATTTTGCTCCTTGTTAACGTTAAATGGTTTTATTCATTATATCCCTGAAAGGTCGTAGAAATCATCGCCGTCGCAGATCCTTCACGTTAACGCCATAACTCAAAATCTGTTTCATGGATCGTTTTCAAATCTTATTCCTCCATAGACCTTATTGCGAGGATGAACTGGATTCATTTTGGGAAAGGACGCATAATCCTGCCAGTAGGGGGAGCTAATATCCCAAAGTTTCCCTGACGATAATTTCTCGACCGTTGAGCCGATTTGTTGCAAATCAAGTGAATTTGAAAGTTGTGGTGCGTATCTCCGCCAATAGGGGGAGTGTTATGTCCAAAATCACAGTTTTAACAAGCTATAATTGCTCAAATGTTGACCTGGTTTAGTCCAAATATGGTGAATATGAATGGACCTGAGGAGATCTATCTTGTATATATCATATTTAACTCTATTAGTTCATATTTTACTCACTAGCTGGAGCTTTTTAATGAAAAACATTGTTTTCTTTAAATAACTCAAAAACTATTTCATGGATCATTTTCAAATTTTAAGCCCCCATAGATGTTGTTATGAGGAAGAAAACCCCTATTGATTTAGGGAAAGGTTGGATTTATATTTCCGACCCTAAGAAGAGCTTTATCTCCAAAAGTCTTCTGGCCATAATTTATCAACTATTGGTCTGATTTGGTCCAATTTTGGTGCATATGAATCGACTGGAGTAGATCAATCTTGTTTATATCATATTTTACTAACGCAGTTCATATTTTACTGACCAAGAGATGTTTGTTAGTTTTTTACGAAAAATTGTTTTTCGGCATAACTTCGGGGGTATTGCTTTTACAACACAGGGGATTGGGGGCTTTTCGGGGATAAACCCTTGATGTCAGAGAGACAGCGGGGGTTAAGTTTTATCCCTGAAAAGTTGCAGATTATATTATTGCCGCAGATGTTAACGCAATAACTCCAAAATTGTTCCAAGGCTCATTTTCAAATTTTATATCCACATAGACCTTAGTGGGAGGAAAAACCGGAATGATTTTCGAGAAAAAGACAGTTGCATATTTCTGCCAGCAGGGGGAGCATTATCTCCAAAACTACAGTTTCTAAGCCATCATTTTTAAACTGTTCTCAATGTTCTGATCGCTCTGAATCGACTACAGGAGATTTATCTTCTACCTGGAGTCCTTTGCCTTATCACTAAGGCTGAGCCCATCCTGCCTGTGTAGGAAGTTCATTTCAGCCGCTCATATCCTGGACCTCATTCTTCCGGCCTCTACCCAACAGGAACTTAGACTGGCTGCCAGACTGCGAGCTTTGCCCTACAACTCTTTCTAAACCCTGATTCCACATCCACATTACTGCTGCTGTAGAACCAGTCCACCTGTCAGTCTCACGATCCATTCTCCCTTCACTCCAGAACAAGATAGGCAACATCTGACCCCATGTTGTCATGGTGAAAGAATCTAAATGCAAGTGTTACATATAGATAGAATCGTAACTTGTGGGCAGGAGGAAACCTTTAGACGGAATGATCAGAATTGGTATGCAACCTCTTATTTCCAGCGTGAAAACATTTTCCTACAGGAAAAAAAAAAAACAATTCCAGCAGATCTTCCATTCTTATTTATAGTGGAGAATCTTCTCACGTGAAGTGAGACTGTACAATTTTCATGGAAAAATGTAAGCCGATAAAGGTCCGTTTTACTTTTAATGATGGTATCAGCAGGATTTACACCGGTGACTGCCTTTGAGCCAAAGAGAGTCTACAGAAGATGGACAGGGAACTCATTCTTCGTGAACTTAATCTGTAAGGAAAAAGGCAGGTGTTCCTTCACCATCATCATCATCATCATCATCATCCAGCTCTCTTCACAACAACACAGACGCAGGTGGGTTCTTTCAAACGGGCATCTCAAAAATCCCATTCATTGTCGCCGTGAGAACTATATTCTGAACGAAGTCGGTGAAATTAATCAATACATGGTGGGAAAAGGAAATTAAATAATAAATGGCGCAAAGCGCAAACATTATCACAAATAAGAAGCATTTGTGTGTAAGTTACCTACCTGGCTGGGATGTGTGTGTGTGTGTAAATGTGTGTATGTATGTATGTATGTGTGTATATATATATTTTCTTTTTTTGTTTATCTATCTAGGTATATATATTTATTCATACATGTTTATAGGATGTTCTATTTTATAGTATGTCTTACTTTTGAATGATTGAATGAATGATTGAACTTTAGAATGTCTGTCTGTGGAGCTGCTCTATCTATCTATCTATCTATCTATCCATCCATCCATCCATCCATCCGTCCGTCCGTCCGTCCGTCCGTCCGTCCGTCCATCTGACAGCAATGACAAACAACATTTTACAAATAACAGAGGGTCCTTTGATTTAACAATCGTACCCGAGAAGACAGATTGTCTTTGTCATGACCTGCATCGAATCCCGTTAGTCATCTTATGTCTCTTCTGCGCTCACGTATTCTCTGTTTATGATCTGCCTCCCACTTATATTTTATTCTCCTTGTTCCATTCTGGGTTTTGCTCATTGCTCTTCAAATCTCATAATCTGTACAGCACTTGAATGTCTAACTCCCGGGGCAACGAGTGCAAGTACTTCCCCCGCTATCATTTCTGACACTACATGTTAATGATGTTTCCATGTATATCTGATCTACTCTGCTCCGCATAGGAATTCTTCATATGTCACCTTTTCCCCTGAATATTAAGCCTCCGCCCAAGATGCATATAACTCTTTATCGCCTAAATGTCTTGAGGTGTTTTTCTCAGGCTGGTGTATGATTCTTACCGAGACAAATAGTTGCGGTCTAGCAAGTCAACGTCAGGCTGAAGGTGGGGGCTACGCTGTCGTCCCTGACAGCATGGGGTATATCCCAAAAGAAAAGTCCCTGAACCCCTGCGTTGTACAAGCAATCCCCCGATTCATCTCCTCAAATTATTCGTGAAGTTACATCCGAAAAACAGTGTTTTGCATAAAAATGCTTAACTATTGACTACGACTAAAATACGAACTAGAGTAAAGTATGATATATAAACACAATTTATAACTCCTTGAGTCGATTTATACGGACCGTATTTGGTTTCGGAATTTATAATCCGAAAGATTTAGGAGACAACGCTCCCCCTAGTGGGTAAAATATGAACTACAATTGGCTCTACCTCCTTTCTATCTCCCGTTTCGCTCTCCCGCTCTCTCAAAACATGGGGAGGCAGAGCACACAGCCTATCCCAACCGGGGGAGTGTGCAGTCCAAACAGATAGCCCTGTGTTTATATCTGTTTACCTTCATCCGCCTCTCTCTTCTTCTCCCTTTCTCTTTCTCCTCCCTCTCTCTCTCTCCCTTCAAGAAGAGGAAATCTCCGGCAGTCCATTTCAAGCAGCTCTTGAAATTTCAGCTTGTCAAAAAAAAGAAGTATCTTTGATGTTTAATTCACCTGTACCATAGTCAAAAAAACAGATTCAGTTCATTGTTGAATCTCAGATTATATTCACATATAACGAAAGAGCAGAAAATCTTAGGTCTTGCCCCCCTCCCCTCGACCTGCAGCAGCTCAACAATACAATAAAAAACACTCATAAAGTGCATGAAAAGTCTAGTATGCTATAAATATGACTCGATAAGAGGCAACATTAGTGCATCATAAAAAAACACTGTAACTATTCCACACTATGCTTTCACACAAAACACTAACATAATTAAAAACACTAAAGAATTTAGGTGGTGTTCAAAAGCCTGATTGGCTGCTGGAAGAAGGAGACCCTGAACCTGCTGGTCCCGGTTCTGAGGCTGCGATATCGTCTGCCAGAGGACAGCAGGTGAAACTGATCACTATTGGGTTGGCTGGGGTCCTGGATGATTCTGAGTGTTTTTTCACGCAACAATCCTATAATTGTTCCGTATACAAGGAAACTCAGAGCTGCCGATCTTCTCGGCTGTCTTTACGGCCCTTTGTATTGCTCTGCGGTTCTGAGCCGTATCAAGTGGATATTCATCCAGTTAGGATTCTTTCAAAAGGCCTTAATCTCCTGGGAGGGGGAAGAGGCGTTGTTCTGGTGTCCGGGTGCACAGTTCCCGGCTCCAATCCCGGAAGCATTCCAAATACAGGCCAACTTTATCCAGAGGGTAAAGAAGCAACACGCAGATTTAGATACCCTCCATTCGTGTTCAATAAGTGCAAAAGCTCTTTTTTTAAATGTGTATTAATTTGCATATCAAATAACTAGGGTTGCATTTTAGAACAATAATTAACACGGCTCAAATTTGCAACTCTAATTGTAATATTGATATATTATTATATATTGCTCAGGAAACTCTTCATATGGTTCTGTTATTTGTTCTTTTCTGTAAGTGTATTATTTTATGTAGTTGATATTTCATGACAAGGCAAAGCTCTTGATTCTTGATTTACCGGTCTGTCTACTTCACAACCCTCCGCTGTGAGTCATGAGTTCTGGCTGGGGACTGAAAGAACCGGGTCAAGGATACAAGCAGCTGAAATTAGCTTTTTTTGTTAGGGGGTCAGTTAAGTGTGAGGCTCGGACATCTGGAGGGGGCTCAGGGGTCACTTTTGCTTTGAAAGGAGCCTCTTGATGGGATATGATGATGATGAGGCCTACAGGACGCATCCCTTGAGAGGTTTTCCAAGTACTACCAAATGGGAGGAGACCCCGCGGTAGACCCAGAACTCGCTGGAGGGATTATATATTGTCTTGAAATTCCCGGAGAGTATTGCCGGGGAGAAGTATGACTGAAATAGCCTTCATATCGCTGCCGCCGTGACCCGACTGTGGATAAGCGGAAGAAAATGTAAAGGAAAGGAATTGATGTATCATCCGGTGCTCCTGACTGCAAGACGAGTTTCTCACCTGGGATAATCAAACTGCAGAACTAAAGAGAAGGCGAACTGGACAACAAACGGAGGAGGTCCAGTCCTCAGGAAGGAGACTGGGAAGAAGAACTCATATATGGTCAAGTAGTTAGATTTGGTTTTCACCCAAACGAGCCCGGGTCCTGGTATGGGAATAACCTCTGGTTCGGACCTCTGAGGTTCCTGTACCTATATACTTCTTAGGAAAACCCTAACCCCCGCTCTGCTCTACTTTTTCTGGTCATCAGTGATGGGTCCAAAACATAGCAATAATTCCCCATTTCTGTTCTCTGTATGACTGTATGTGTCAGAAAAAACTATCAAAATCAAAGAGTAAACATTGTATTATGCCTCTTTATTTTACCTACAGTGATGATTGAAGTGGGGGAGTGAGGGAGGCTGCGCTCTCCCCAGCTCGAACTGCATGAGAAAACAACGAACTCTCTCTCCATTCCCCTCTCTCTCTCTCTCTTTCTCTCTCGTTTGCTCCCCCTCTCTCTCTCCCCTTCAGAGGAGGAGATCTCTCTTGGAGCTGGAGAGGAGAGGTTGGCTTTTCTCTGCAGCCTCCTTTGCAGTTTCATCATGGCTCTGTGGACTAAAAGGGTCGCTGGGATTATCGCTCAGGTGTTCCTGATTCTCTGCAGCGCGTGCGGGACAACCGGAGGAGAAGGTGAGCAGCCGGTGCGCTTTTTTTTTTTTTTTTCTTTTCTTTTTTTTTTTTTACTTTGACCGCAGGAGAAGGAGAGAGGAGCCGGACGGGAGGCTTGAAACTGGCTTTTCCCTTCTGTTTAACCACCTGGATGATTACGCGCGAGTCGTAATGAGCTGTTTGCTTCATCTGCTGATTATGTTAATCTTCTTTTAGTTAAAGAACATATTTGTTCTCGTGGCTGCAGTAGTTTGCGCGTCTCAGTTAAGAGTTTGATGTGAATTAATGTCATTCTTTTTTGCAACAAGACATGATGACCCGAAATTTATCGGCTCTTTTGGATCATTTAGTAACAAAATCCCAGCTCTGCTCTGCGTTTTAATTAGTTAAATTATTTACCCAAAGGATTGGAAAGAGTTTTGATTCAGACTTTCGCACTCATTAAAAAAAAAAACACTACAGAAATGTAATGTCACCCCAAACGAGAGTGCGCGTTATGCAGCGTTATAGCGTTGTTCTCTGGTTCATTTGCGGTAACATCCACTGACCGATCCACGCCGGCGCTCTCTGCCGAGAACATCCACGGTGTGAAAGAGTGTGATTGAGAGATGATCGCAGTTTATTTCACATTGGAGAGGATGGCTGGTTGGATTATGTGACCTCTGATGGTGCCATGAAAGAGAAGCTCCTGTAAATGATTTCACACCAGCGACTGTAAATGTGCAGGAATGTGTGTTCCTGGGTGAGGGGAGGGAGGCTAGAGAGAAACATCCTAAGAAAGAGCATTTATTTAATCTCTTTCTTTGTGGAGACCCCTGTTATTGAATTTGTTTATGTCTATATCAGTTTTAGCTTCCATCCTTCTATCCAATCATCGTTCTTCTTCAGCCTTCACCTGCCGCTTTCCGCTTTCCATGGGTCACTTTGTGACCCATGTCTTAGAGCGAGGTGAACTGGGTTGGTTTTACACCCATGGAGGAGGAGTAGAGTCCTGTCTTTACTTGACAGAGGCTCTAGAGCCTTGCCATTACATCACAGAGGCACTAGAGCAGTACCATTGCATCACAGAGGCTCTAGAGCAGTGTCATTACATCTGAGAGGCACTATGGTCATGTCATTACACCACAGCGGCACTAGAGCCGTGTCATTACACCACAGCGGCATTAGAGCTGTGTCATTACATCACAGAGGCACTAGAGCAGTTACATTACATCACAGAGGCACTAGAGCCGTGCCATTACATCACAGAGGCTCTAGAGCCGTGCCATTAAGTCACAGAGGCACTAGAGCAGTACCATTACATCACACAGGCACTAGAGCAGTACCATTACATCACAGAGGCACTAGAGCCGTGCCATTACATCACAGAGGCTCTAGAGCCATGCCATTAGATGACAGAGGCACTAGAGCAGTACCATTACATCACAGAGGCACTAGAGTCGTGTCTTTACATCATAGAGGCACTAGAGCCGTGTCATTACATCACAGAGGCTTTATAATTATACAAATATATCACGAAGCTACTAGAGCCTTATTATGTCATTTAGGCATGAGCTCCACATCGGTATGTCAAAGCGACACTAGAGCCATATCATTATAGAGGTTCGTCCTTATTTCTCCCACAATCACTCATGCTGCATTGCTCGACACAGAATACATCCACAAGATGGCAGTCAAAATGTTTACACTGCCCCGATGTTTTCATAAGACACCGCTTGTTTTTATCAGTCAAAACAAGCTCTAATAAAAATGTCCAAAAGCGTAAAAAATAAAATAAACTATTACATATAAATATGTACATATACATATGATATACATATAATATAAATATATAAATGAATCATGAGTTGTAATATCTGTTGTCAGAGTTAAGTTACTCTCCTCTACGATATACTAATATTGTTTTTAAAATTATTTACTTTTTGTAAATTAATATTTACAAAAAGTACGTTTTGATTTTAATCTGGCGTTAGACTTTCTCACCAAGAGCCCATTTTTTGGCTCCGGAAATGTTAAAAAACGGTCCCAAATTAGGTTCTGGCTCCCAACCAGTCCTGGACCTGCTTTGGTGCTTGAGGGGTTTTTGCAACTTCCTCTCGCCCATCATCAGGAGAAACTTCTCATGTAGCGCTGTAATGACTGATGTCTGACGGCTCTGCTGCAGGTTAATAGAAAGGCAGTCATCTTTAGAACTTCTCAGAGAGTGGGTGATGGTTCAGTCGGACAGATGTGAGAAGAGATGACTCGAGGAGGGAGACTGCACATCATCTGTTCTATCTTCCCGAACAAAGGCAGCACTTTTTGTTTCTGTACCCCCTGCCGTTCCTCTCCTTATGGTCTTTTTCTTGCTGACTCAGATCTGCTGCCAGCTCTCTGTCTTCTCCCCCCCCTGACTCGTCTCCCTGCTCGTTACTCCTTGTGTTCTCCTCCCGCTGGGATCTTGCCAACAACTGTATCTCCACTGATTGGCTCCTTCCTCCCTCTCCGTCTCCTCCACCTGCATCCCCGCCCTCCCGCTGTCTCCGAATCAGAGAGCTGCCGCTGCCTCGTTGGATCTCTCCTCCATCGCTCGTTCTCCTGATGTTCCGCTCTCCTGCACGTTTTTTTCTTTTCTTCTAGGGCTTCATCTGCTCATTACTCCATCTTGCTGCCAGAGATATTTCTATCATCTCCTTCTTCTCTTGCAGCTGGTTATATGCACTTAAGAGGATTTACAGACTCAAATCGGTGCTGATGCTTCAGTTTTCCCCTCTAATTTATTTGCCTGTCGGGGCGTAAACGCCTGTGAAACAGCATTTAGACCACACTGGGACCACAGAACCCTCCACTGAGGCTCAGAGTGATGATATTGTTTCAGAATCTGCAGCTCTTCTAACGGCTTCATTCATCACACGTTCAAAGCGAATCAGAGATTCTGCGCTTCAGGGTGCAAGTGACTTCATGTGTTCATATGTTGGTAACCTTGAAAATAAGGTACTGCTCAACATATATTTCAAGGGGCTGCACGGCTGAGGTAGATCATCAGAGGGGGGTTCCTTGGTAAGACTGTCCACTCAAAAAAGGAAGTCATGCTGGATTCTCGATGTGAGCTGAGCTGGACCTTGTTTGCGCTCCGCCTGATTAAGTGGTTTTTTTTTAGCACTAAGTAATTCTGGGTCAACTTTATTTATTTGGGTTCAATAGACTCTTTTCATTTTACTTGTGGAATATTAGTTGGACCGACCCTATTTCATATAGTTTAACCTAATCTAAGCAACAAAGTTGAATCACCTCAATTCGAATGACCCGCTTGAACCATTTAGAACCGGTTCCTGTGCACAGAACTGAAATGGCCCGCTTCAAAGTCACAAATGACCTCATCTCAACATCCTGATCTTTCTTGACCTCACCGCTACCTTTGACACCACCAACCAAACTGTTTTTCCCAACTATAGAATCCTTACACAACATAAGTGGCACCGCCCTCTCCTGGGTAAAGTCATATTTCGTAAACCGACACAACGCTCCCCTGTTCTAAGGTGTCCGCCAGGGTTTGGTGCTCGGTCCTCCTCTTTAGAGTCCCAACCTCATTGGTAATATCATCCAACTACATGGTCTGTTCATCATCCACTGCTACGCTGATGACATCTGACTTTATTTTTGTATTTATGTGGCTCCCCATTATTTACCATACAAATGTACTACAGGCAACTACTCTGCCTTGGGTTCCACTCTATTCAAGATTACATCACATAAAAAACAAAGAATAAAAAAAACAAACAGTGTAATTAAAATCTAAGGCACAAGGACAAAAGATACAAAAAAAAACACATAAAGGGACAAACGACAAAAATAACCACTGATGCTCTGATACTCCACTCTGACAAACTGCCTCACGGAAATAAAATCATGGCTGCAGGCCGACCTCCTCAAACTAATCTGTGACAAATCTGACATGATAATCATTGCTAGCCCCTCCCTCACACTAACACTCTCCCTCCCCTCACCCCCGCAACTCTGAAGCAGTCTTCGACAAAACCTCTCCTTCAAAAACCACATGGAACAAATGATTGGATCTGCCTTTTTCCACCTCAGAAAACAAATCCTGCCTAAACACGTCGATCTCTCCTCACCAACAAACCCTTCTCTAACTAGACCACCCTCTACTTCACGGACCTCCTGCACACTCATACTCCTTCCCGCCGCCTCCACTCCCGTAACGCAAACACAACAGAGCTGAATGTTCAGCAACCCTCTCATGGTGAAGAAGAGGAGTCTCTTGTCGAGGACAGAACCTCAAAAAGCAGAAGCATGACTTAGCCATGATAACCTCAGCTGAATATAATTTTAGCATTCCAGAAGTTGGCAAAAAGGCCTGAGCCATGCAGGTATGGTGATACTAATATGATTGATTTTGAGATCCGAAACTTTTCTTCCTTGATGGCTCCAGCCGTGTCCACATCCTCCGTCTCCTTCGTCGATTTCTCTCTTTATCTCACCCGGCTTTACCCGGCAGCACACACATCACGCATGGACCATAGAGCGCAACACCAGCATTATAAACATATATATACATCTCCGTCTCCTCTGGAGAAAGCTCGCCGTTCATTATGGAGGTGGTGCTAAATCAAAACAAAGCAGTGCCACATATTTTAACGGCCGCGTGGCGCTCCGATGATTTGTTTACCCCAGGAGCGAAGCGCCGGTGGGTGTACGTGATGAGATTCGGGGAAGTGTGAGAGAGCTACTAGCGGGACAGGGAAGTCGCTGTGCGTTTAATCGCCTTCTGATATTAACAGCAGGATGGAATCGGTGTGTGTTTTGAAGGCGCTGTTCTCACGAGGGTAGGGGAATGAAGCAGGTTGTGGTTTCTGCAAATTTGAATAAAGTATTAACCGACTTTTCTGGCCACTTGGGTGCAGCAAAACAAGCCGCTGGCAACACTGACATAATTGCTTAATAGTATTTATATTGTTTTTCGGCGAGTACGTGCTGTTAATATGTCTTTCTTGATAAACTAGGCTTAAGCTGTCGTCCCCGACAGCAAGGGTACTTCCCCGAAAAGGCGCCAATCCCTTCCGTTGTGCAAGGAATCCTCCTGAACTCCTCACAATAAATTAGACCAATAATAATCTCAAACATTCAATATTTACTAAATCTCAATATTCTGAGCTGAGTCATTAAAATAAGAGAATTTTCTAGACACAATTGGATGAAGGGTTGCAAAGTTATGTGGAAGAAGCTGTTTTCCATCAAAAGCTCCTCCTAGTGAGTAAAATATGAACCATTATAGTGAAATAATATACAGACAAGAAAGATCTTCTTTTCTACATTCATGAGCCAAAAGGCATTATTCATAGAAAAACTCCTCCTAGTTAGTAAAATATGAACTGTTTTCGAGTAAAATATGATATACATCCAGATCGATATCCTCGAGTTGATTCTTATGCAACAAATTTGGACTAAATCAGAACATCAATCAGTCATTATTCGTAGCAGCTTATCCTGTTCGGGGCCAAGGCTCAAGTGACCCTTTGACTAAATTACAATTCTTTAGTGCCTCTTTAACACAACAAAGTCCTTTTAGTGCATGTTTGACATGATGACTTGGCTCTAGTGACTCTATGACAAAGTAATGTGGCTCTAATGCCTCTATGACGCAATGACGTGGTTATTGGGCCACTGTGTCATAAATAAGTCACTCTACTGCCTCTTTGACACGGTGACTTTTTGTGTTGCCGTGGTGACATAAACCTATTGCACCTACTTTGCATTTCAACTACAGTTACTATCATTGACGTTTATTGATGTCTATTTTATAAAACAGAGCTCAGCTCGGTGAGTCTACTGCCACTTAAACAAATAAAAACAAGCTCACGGTGTCATAGAATCACTGCTGTGCTGGGTTCACCTTAAACCTTAAAGTCGGCGTGACGAAAGGATTCTGTACATTTTTAGCCGACCTGACCTGAATAATATCAATAGACCTCATAAATTATTCTCACAGAACATAGACACATAAGATCTGTTGTGTTTCTTCTTCTTCTTCTGTGGTATTTACTGGTTCTCCGCTGTGTCTGTAATTGAGTCCCTAGAAAGATTTGATCCCTGGAGAGTTTTTTTTTTTTTTTTTTGTTCAACTGAGGTTTCTCCAAAAATAGTATGACCACAAAGAGAACACCAACTTGCATGTATTTCTCCGATTATCCGTGGATCTTTAATTAGTCCTGTTGTAATGTTGTATTTTGGTTTCCTCTGAGGCCCACAGAAATCCTCCTGATTCATTTTCAATGTTTTTTTTTTTTTTTCTAAAAGTATAACTGCTTTAAAATGTCGAAGCTTGGTCGTGTTAGCATGATGTCTACTTGTTAACTGAACATGAGGGCTGGTGTTTTTTGCTCCTTGGCTTACTTTAATTTTAGTTTGAGGAGGGACAAAGAGTGTTGGTGATTGACAGGCCTTAATTTACCCACGAGCAACTTGAGCACAAAAGATTGTAGGATTCACAGTGGGTTTAATTTAAGAAGACGCTGAGCCCCAGCCAATTAAAAAAACTTAGACACTCTTAAGCCTAGAGAAGAGGACCATTAAAGCGCTAGCTGACTTTGAAATCATATTTCAACACACGCATAAGGAGGCACTTCACAGATTTTCTTCTGTCTTGGCTTTAACCTGCACAAATACAATGAAACTTGAAAGCAATGGTGCTTCAGACGCAACAGGGGATTTTTATGATAGATGTGTCAGCTGAAGTGATGCTCCGTCTCGCCTGATCTGTCTCTCAGATGATGTCGTAAGGAAGCAGATGCGAAGAAACTGACATTGACAAAGTGCAACTACTTGCTTTAGTAACACCTAATCTTTTTTACTGTTGGCTGTTTGCCACATCGACTTTTCCATCGTCTTATGCTTCACATATTGATTTGGCTTAGGTTTGCCCAACAGATGCCCTTCCTATCATAACTATCCTCAATTACCAACCAATTATTACCAACACCAGAATACACTGACTGCATGTATGACATTGTTTTAGTATCAAGGACACCATCTCCTTTTGGATAATTTGATTGGCTGTCAGGCTACAGGGGTTGGGCCTACCTAGTCAGAAGCCGGCTGTGAGTGATTAAGAGAGATTGAAAACAGCGGGGGAACAGACGTCATATCGGTGGGACGAAACGGACATGACACTGCATGGCGACTCAGATGATTTCTAGATGAATTGACCCTCAACATTAAATTGAAGTTATTTGTCTACGTGCTTTTACATCATAAAAGCATGGTACATTCTTTCGCTTTTTGTAACATTGCAAGAACACCGCGTTCAAACATTATGAGGGCACACCTCTTGTTGGAACTCGCATAAGGATTGCTCTACTGCCTTTCCTTTCAGTTGCATTTTGGTTTGAATCCATCTGATAATGTAGGCGATCAAGTTCATGGAGGAACTCGGCTGACTTCATAGTGGCTTAAATTGAATCTTTGGGAGGCTCAATAAAACTAATTAGAATATCAAAGTAGCGGAGAGTCAGGTTATGTCCTCACAATGCACCAACCTCCAAAAACACTGGCCATTTCCCATGATGCAGCTCAGACAGCCTCTTGTTTAGCCTTCACAGTCTGATAAGAGAAAATCAATACCCTTTGAAGTGTGCACCTTAAGTTTATAACAATTCCATATTTTAAATAAAAAATAACTTTTAAAGCAGAATGCTCCTCATATTGAATTAACTTGACGTGAAACCAACTCATTCCAGAAGAGAGCAGTTATTCCGTGTATGTGTGTGCGTAAATGTGAGTGGGATTGTGTGTAGGTGCGGTGCATTCATGTATGATGGTCTTCCTGCTGGGTGTTAAATTAATTGGATTGGCCGTGTTTGTTCAAAGCAACCATGAGGTCAGGGTTTATGTAAGCACGATTATATGAATATGTCTGCCTGGAGTGAAAGAGACACATCTGACCTTCTGTTGAACACGGGAATGAATCCCTCTATATGGAGGACACTACCTCCCACTGAAGTGCTCCCTCAGGCTGACGGTCTAAATTTGTACGTTAAATATGCTAATTAGCTATTATATTGCCATAACTGCCAGGCTATATTGTGCCTTTAATGCAGTGTCGGTAACCTGCTCCCTGCCATAATAGCTCTATGATGAAATGACCCATTTCTATCAGAACCAGCATTAACGCTTTTTCAGCAATTATTGTCGTAGCTGTACATTAGCTCTTCTGTGGGATCAAATAACACTCTCCAGCAAAAAAAAAAAAAACAATACCTAGGAGCCATTGGCCCCAAAGTATTTAGGAGACAAATACAATTTTCAGGGCCAAAATACATACATGTCAGAGTACAATGTTAAATGTCTGCTTTCCCTTTCCATTCCCTTCTGTACACTCTGCCTTTTGTTTGCCCTGCATCCCATTTTGTGCACAATATATTCTTTGCACAATATGCGCCATGTCCAATATGCTGAAATCTTGCTACCATAAGTAAATTAATTAAATGTCGAATCTTTTATTTTTTAACATGTTCAATTAGTTGCTTCCTGCTCAATCAGACTGTATCTATGTCCATGTTTGTATCTCCAATCCCCACAACGATTCAATCCCTGGCGTTCTGATGGTTTTTACCGTCACCAAGCTTTTTTGCTTTTTAAAATGATTGGAAGCAGTAGTGCACTCCATTTATTTTTTTTAATCGTATAATTGCATCCGTATGGTCGCCACTTGGGACCGCTTTGGTCGCCAGCTGGAGCCCTGCATCCCAAATGCCATCAATTAGCCTATTACACCCATGACTCCGTAAGCGAATCACCAGATACCCCTTCTTAGACAACTTTTGTACTTGTGTGTGAGGAAGAGGAGTATCACAATTTTGATTTTATTCTATTGCTAAAAGGAGATATACTATGAATCCGGGTGATTTATGCAAACAGACCCAGACGATCTTGGTTAATTTGGCCTTGTGACTGTACATAATCAAGGTAGCTTGAAGAACATTTGCGAGATAGAGTTAACCAATGTATTTTATATACTTGTGTTTTTGGAGGGACAGTTAACAATAACAAACAACAATTTCGCCATTTGAGGTATTGTATCATAATTAGCTTAAGGCTAAGTTTCAAACATTTACCCGATAAAAATAAAATTCATCAAAGGCCAGAAAAAACACACATTAAACAAAACCTGTCATATGCACACAAACACACACGCACTCACAAACACACACAAACACTCATCTTGTCCCACTTCAACCTGTAACTTAATGGATAGAAGGAAAAAAAAGGACCTGAACCACCTTATGAGATTAGTATCGACAGACAACAGCTGGACTAAAGATTTTACTGCCTCAAAGGTAATGACTGGTGAAAACAAGAAAGAAGGGGCTCCCTCAAACCAAAGCATATGTTGTCCTTAAGTGGTTTATTCCTGAGAGAGCCCACCCATTGTTCATCAGTCAATTAATAATCATTCACAGACTCCTCTCCACACACCATTTGCTTTAGCGCTCTGCCAAGCCGGCGCTAAGGTCTCCCTGAAGCTGTTCGTCAAAGTGAACTGAAGGAGCTCAAATATGAGGGATCGTGATGTTTGTGGGCGTTCCTTCTCAGAAAAGCCGGACATTTGTGATACGATAGCTGATTATTGAATTATTAATGAAAGGTTTCATTTGGGGAAATCAATACCTGTAGTGACAATAATTAAAACCATAACATACATTTTTAGATGCATCCAAATAGCAGAATGTCACTGAATTCATATTCCTAAGACCGAACCATACTGTAGGTGCGACATGCCATCCACCACCGCTATAGAATATTGTGACAGTCAGCCCCTCGGTTTTTGTGAAATGACGCACAATGATGAAATAGGTGGAGGTGGGACTGCACCAGGGATTGTCTCGAAGTCCCTTGTTTTGCTATGGTGTTACAAGCTGACAGACGAGGTCAGACAGGAGTCTCCCTAAACTCGATTTTTGATGACATCGTGATCTGTAGTGAGAGCAGGGAGCAGGTGGAGGAAATCTGGAGAGGTGGAGGTATGTGCTGGAGAGAAGAGGAATGATGTTCAGTCACAGCAAGACAGAATACATGTGTGTGAATGAAAAGGAAGCAGGTGGAACGTTGAAGATGGAGTAGAGGGGAAGAAGGTGCAGGGGTTTAAGTACTTGGTGTCAGCTGTTAGAGTAACAGAGTAACAGGGAGGCTATATAAGAGATAAAGAAGCGAGTGGAGGCAGGGCGGAGTAACAGTGTGGACTATAGACAGGAGTTGAGGAAGAAATCACCATATTGCATGTGGAATCTGTTATTATGGGCAAAGTTAAAAGCAAAGAAATATAATTCTGTATACACCTTCTTCTTTAGGTATGCTCTCAGTCTGGCTCTTTTCTGATCTCCCTCCGCACCTCCTCAGCCCTCCCTGAGGCTTTCATCTCCGGTCTCAGCTGATTTAAAGCCGCCGGAGTGTGTGCTTTAATCAGAGCATAATGACAGATAATCTCAAGATAACCAAATGGCTTAAAACCAAGCCTAATAACACATAATTCCACGAGACTCCAACTGTGTCTGCGTGTGATTTCCATTTTCCTCCTCATTATTGGATGTTAAGGTGATGGTTCTCACTGGCTGAGGAGCAGTTCTCCCAGTCACATTCACCAGAGGAGCAGCTTTTAACTTAAAAATGTTTCTGCTCTGAGGAGTTTTTGTTCTCATTATTCGCAAAACCACTCAGCTGATTTCAAGCTAATTTGGTGCGAGGGTTGGACCATGGAATGGACCATTAATTTGGGTGCAGATCTTGATAAAGGGGCAGATACAGGATTTTTATTTTTTCTTCAATAGTGAAGGATTTTCACATTTTCATTGGTCTGTCACAGATGTATGACCACGATGTATTAAAGATAGACTCAGGAGCAGACATAGAGACAGAATAAACTTTATAAATGGATTTATTACAGTAGCAAAGGTGGCGAAAGAGAAGGGTGGGGTACAGAACTGGCATTTTATTTTATCATTGCTTGTCCGGATTTGTCCTGAATGTCCTGCTGGTAGAAGGGAGGTGCAGCAGAGGTTGTAGTTGGTGAATTTCAAAGGTGTTTCTGAAAACAGGGAGAGAAGATTTGAGTATCAGGATACTTTCTAGAATGAGCGGAGATTTGGTACTAAACAATGTCGAAATATAAGGATAGCCAATATAGAGACAACATTTTTTTTAAATGTTAGCTTATGGATTAGAATTAAGTGAAAATGCAAAGTTCTGTATTTACCAGTCTCTCTATGTTCCAACCCTCACTTTTAGTCATTAGCTCTTGGTAGAGATTGGAATAATGATGTCAAGGATACTGAAATGAGCTTCCTTTGACAGGGGGTCTGGGCTCAACTCTAGGGATAAGGACATCCGGAAAGAGCTTTGTTTGGAGCCGCTGCCCCTTTGAGTCCAAAGGAGACAGTTGAGTAGTTTCTGATTTGGATTCCTCCGGAACGCCTCCCTTAAAAGTGTTTCCAGGCATGTCCAACTGGGCAGAGACCCCTGGGTAGACTCGCTGGAGGGACTGCATATCTCATCTAGTCAGGGAAAGCCTCTAGGATGAACAGGAGATATTTGCTGGGGAAAGGGACATTTTGAAGGCTCCTCTTATAATAATTATAATATAGAATAATTATATCAGTGTGATATTTCCGTTTTTCTTTGTTTTAATACATTACATACCTTTTCCAAAATTCTGCTTTTGTTTTGTTATTACGGGTTATATAATTTAGATTGGTGAGGGAAAAAATTGATTTAAAGAAATTGAGCATCAGGCTTCCATAATAAAATGTGAAAAAAGTGAGGTTCTGAATACTTTTTGAATTAATTTTATGAAAATGAGGTTCAAATTCATTCACTGCAATTTTTAGGGAGAAATCCAGATGATTTTAGTTGGGGACATTCTAGTTTAGTAGGTTTGTTTTTCTGCCGGATTATGCAGAATTTGTTTACCTGATTTCCATGAAAGTTGGAACGTATCAAATTTTAATGTGGATCAGGTGTTTTGGTGTGCAGACTCCACCAAAGTTAGATGTTTATTTACTCGTCAACAGAGAAAGAAGTCTTGTTCTACCTCCAATTTGGTTGCAGAGTTTTTTTCCTCGACATGAACGTGGAGATGAAATGTATTCTAATTTGACCAGGCTGTAATTATTCTCACTCCCTTTTTATTAATTGCTTTGCAATCTTTGCACTAAGAGGCAGACATGACAGATGCATTAACTCAAAACTCAACAGTAATTTGATACTTTGCATACATGTTAAATTTGTCATCATCGATGTTCACCTAAGACTTGTGTAAAAAAACTTTTTTCCCAGGGAGTAAGTGCTTACAAGTAAGGACGTACTTGTAAGCACTTACTTGTAAGTTATTACTTGTAAGAACATCTAATTACTTGTAAGTAAGTTATTACTTGTAAGCAAGTACTTTTAAGTAGGTCTTTTTAAGCAGGCCTAATAGCGCATTGGAGTATTGAAGTACTAGAAAGTAAGCACTTTTAAGAAAGTGCTTGTAAGGAAGAACTTGTAAGTTAGTTAGTTTGTACTTGTAAGTAAGTATCTATAAGTATGTATCTATAGGTAGGAACTTGTAAGTAAGTACTTGTAAGTAAGTTAGTCATTGCTTGTAAGCAAGTAATTATAAGTTCATACTTGAAAGTACGTGTTTGTTGGTATGTAATTACTTTCTAGTTTTTTTTTTATAATGTCTCCTCCCAATAATCAGATGCCTGAACCACCTCATCCGTTTATTGCGAATGAGATCTGCGTTTTATGTCTCGTCTCTAAGGCTGAGCCCAGCCACCCATAAAAGGAAACTCATTTCAGCTGCTGGTGTCCTTGGCCTCGTTCCTTTGGTCTCCATCAATGCTAATGACCGTAGGTGAAGGTTGGAACATAATTTGACTGGTAAACTTGCGACTCAGCTGGGGTTAAGGTTAGATACAACACCAACAACAAAACAGCAACAGCAACATAACCTTTGATGTTCCACTGTCTAAACATGTGGCACTGGATTTTTCCTTCTGGAATCTATAACATTTCTGCAGGGACAATAAAATTCCGATAATGTGTAAGACCTGACATATTTGCAATGATATTAAACTAGCGACGGTGTTGGTGAACTGATGCTGAAGGGAGTTATTGAAATGCTGGAGGGCAAAAGGCAAACTCAGCGCTGCTCTCCCTCACCCGCTGAAGTCTTCTTAGCTCCAGCTATTTAAGCCACGGAGGCTCCAGGGGAGAATTAGGCGTGCTTGATTAAATCTCTGAGCACATGAACTACCACTAATGTCCTCCAGGATTAATCTGGTAAAGAAAATGCTGAGGTTGGTGCAAATTCAGAAGCTTATTTCAGGTGTGGCATTGCCCTGTCTCGTGTGAATTTATTACTTTCCGGTGAGGTGGCGGTTTGCTCCGAGGAGAACATAAACCTGTGCATATAAACTATTGGGTGTGAATATAAAACTCCTGGTCCTTTTATGATTCATGGGAGGGTAGCGTCAGCCACAGCCGGGATGTGGAAAAGGGAAAGTAACCGAGGATAAATCCCCATCATATTGCTTTCTTAGTGTCATTTATGGAAATGTGTGCGGGACAAGTGGATCCATGATGAAGTCAAGGTTACAGAGCGAACACGGAGTCATGAATCTAGATTTATTAAGTAAGAAACCGGCAGTTAGGTGAGGGGCTGATGTAACAGAGCACTGCTGTCCATCTATTTGTTATTAGGTCCTGCTGGCCTGATGCATTGGTTCAAGGTCTTCCCTGGAAGATGAAAAAAAATGAAATCAATCATCAGGTGTGATCGTCATCATTTAACATGACTTCTGGATCTGCTTGTATCTGATACTCATTCACTCATGTTTAGTGGCACTGTTATTCAGGAACACATTGATTTGATGAACGACCAACTGAACACATCGGTTTTGAGCGTTAGTGTCGTTCAAACCTCTAAAACTACCAATTGTTTCAAGCTCTTATATGTGTTTTTACTCCTGCGCATTTTTCTGTATGATTGTTTGTCTGTGAGTGTAAAAAAAAAAGGAAGTTTAGGCATATCGTAGAGGTGGGTACATTTTGGTTTTGATACCTACTTCCTTTTCGTCCATTGATATTCCTTTTGGGTCGGAGCCGGGGGCTCAGTGGGCTGACCAGAGATGCCGAAGTGAAAGGCGTAGGAGACGAGTGGCCACAGAGTACTTGAGAGATTAATAATTGGAATAGATTAAGAGGCTGGCAATAACTCTGACTTCATTGGAGGAAGAGTGCCTTCAAATAATCTTCAGAGTGATGTAAGTTTCCAGCTATGCAGAATATCAATCTATTGGTCAAAATATTAGAACCAGCAACAGGTTCCGTAAGCCTGCAAGACATCTCCCTCCATGTGCTTGGTGGTGTGACCATCGAGAGTTTGTTGGAGGTGTAGGTAGATTTAGGGGCTGGCAATAACTCAGTAATTATTGGAGGCATCTGCATGAATTTTTTCTAATTCATAAAAAGTGATTAATTAGAAAATACGGCCACATCATCCGGCCACATCACTCTCAACACAGGTGGTGTTGAGAGTGATGTGGGAATTTCAATGTCAAATTTTCATAGGCCCTTACCTACATTAGAATCTCTCCTAATAAAGGTAAAGTAAAAAATTAGCACACCCTCTTAAAACGACACTTATGAACTTGATCTCAATCACAAAAACGTCTGCTAACCTTCATACCTGACAGTCCAATTCATGATTTGTCCAAAAACAGTGAAGTAGATGCTGTTCGCACTTTAATGCTGTCGCCGCTGTGAATTTTTCATGAAGTCATAGCTGCGTGACCACGGCTCTGCAGAATGCTGCTCTGCAGCGACTGCTGATGAGGATGACCAGGACCGGTCAGTTTGCATTAGCGAGGAGGACAGAGCTGAGTCAGTGGCCATTAAAGACAGAAGGCTGATTTTCAACACAACAAGAAAGCATTTAATCGGCGCTAAGGTGAAGCGGAGGTGAATTGAGGGAGTGTGAGAGGGAGGAAAAAAGAAGAGGAAGAGCAATAAAAGTAAGAGAGGATCAGCTTTGGGGGTCAGAGTCTGCAGAGCAGCATTTCCTCAAAACTGCAGTGACATTTTCCGCTGCCTTTAACCATTTTATCCCTCACTGACTTTGCTGCCGGTGTGTACAGGCCGCCATCTGCTTCCTGGACGCACCGCCTCATTCCCACCACTGAGATTTCATAAGATGAGGCAGGAGAAGGATGAGAGGAGGGACAGCAGATATGAAGCATAGGGAGGAGAAATGGAAGGAGGATTGGTACAGCAGAACGTGATAAGCTGGAAATAGATAAAGGCGAGGCTGGAAGTGAGCGCAGGAGGGTCAGCAGTGGAGAAAGAAGGTGCTGGAGGAGTGAACTGATAGTTCGGCTCAGAGAATTTCCTCTTCTCTGTTTCCCTGCGGTGAAACTCTCAGCTGCATCTACAATTTCACTCCCCGCTGGCTTTTCAGTGTGAGTGCGTACGTGTTTCCTCATGTTCTGAACTCGGTTCTGCAAGTCCTGCAGAACAGCAGTGGCATAAATATTAATGTCAGCTTGAATGGCACTCTGCATAGTGTATACCTGCACCAAGGATGAACAATCGCACACATCTGGTTCACTACCGTGGCCCATTCTCCACCCACCAGGATTCACTAAATCGGTTCAGGGGTTTCGCATAATTTTGGCACTGTCAAATATTCTCCCTTCCTAGCGTGTTTAAAGAAACTTCCATTTATTTTTTCGGTTCATTGCATCTTATTTAACCACAAAGCTGTCAGAACCCGGCCACGATCCATTCAGAGCTTCTGTGTAGGTACGGCGAACAATACAGTCGTGAGGTGGTCATTACATCATGCATTTGTTACAACAAGTTCTCATTGGTGCTAATAGTCCTCTTTTCTTAACAAATGGTCGGGGTCAAACTTGCAGTGTTGCCAATTTTCTGACCAAGACACGGCAAAAAATATTATGACACAGTGATCTCTTAATCTGACATGGAGAATCCTAAAAGAAGATTGTGGAAGAGAAAAAATCTTGTCTGAACCTGGCATAAAATAACGCAAGAACTATTTCAAAAGCCTCCTCCTCCACATTCGATTTGATTTATTTTGTTATTACAGAGACAAAAAAATATCGGCCAAGCTACAGTTTGGAACAGGGATTGAATCGCAAGAAGAGCTCCCCTCTGTGGAATAATGCTGGTGTTACCATGTATTTATATTATAGATATTGAGAATATATGTAGATGTAGATATTGGGAAGTTTGAAGAGGTGTAGAAACTGACCCGGCAGATTGTGGGACATTATCTGCAGATTGCTCCGTTCCTACACATTGGAGATAGCAGAGGACGGTACAGGTGGGGAAGTGGGCGTGGCACGGCAGTGGTGAGGGTGTGTGCGTGACCAGAATGCAGGGCAGGTAACCTGTGTCAGGAGTTATTGTATAATCTAATCTCAAAAAGGGTGAAGCCAACTTCAAGGCGGAGAGAGTCTACTGGAGGGGACTTGAACGCCCTCCAGTAGAGGAAGGTTGACACAAGGTGCGGGTCCATTACTTTTTTTTTTCTGTTTTGGTCCCTTGATGTTGATCATGATGAACTTTGACACTGAAGGATCAGGCAGAAGTTCAAAAATACTGCTTAAAACGTTATATCTGCTGCTAAAACTACAAAAAAAATCCTCCTTTCACAACCCTTACGGATTGGTCTTGTTAACCCGATGACCCAAATACTATCACATGTATCACTTTCACATTTTTTCAATTTCAATTTTATACCAACGTAGACCTAAGTGTGAGGAAGAACTGGATTGATTTTGGGAAAGGTCTGTTGCGTGTTTCCGCCACACTTACAGAAAATGAATACATAAGTAACACAGTACATTAGCACCAAAGGGTGGTGGTAACGGATCTTCAGGGAAATGCCACTGCTGAAAACACATTTTCCACAACTGCTGTATACTGAATTATTCAACAATGTGACTTTTCAGTTTAGTTCCCGGAGTTACTTTCGAATAATAGCTGGAAATGCCCACTCCCAGTCCAAGGACATCACTTCCTCCATGGGTCGTGGTTACCGTCTGGAGCGCGGACATTTTAGACAACATTGTTTACCATTCCGTGCATCATCTAATTATATGGGGCAATAATGCAGTGATTATCTTGGTCCATAATGGCCTTTTATGTCCACCAACTGTCCTCCCTGCATGATTCTAATCTCTGCTTTAGTGGAGGCTGGAGGACAGATAATGTGCCTGCTGGTAATTTACAGTGAGTCATAAACACAGTCAGGACGAACATTTAACACGTAGGAGAGCAGATGTTCTGTGACTGGCGTCACGGATCAGAACCGCACCGCTGCAGCGGAGACGGAGGAGGAGGTTTTCAGGTCCCGACCAGTCACATCCGAACTGCATGATGGATGGACGATGGACACCACGGAGGGAGAAGAAGAGAGAAAAATCTCATTTCAGTGAAGTGTTTTATCAACCCAGAGATAAAACTGACCTCAAGCTTCTGCCAAAAATTAAATTAAAGGCAGGCAGAGAACAAATGTGTGTAATACGGTTCTGGAGGAACAATTCTCCTCCTTGCTCCTTGACCATCATCACCTCCTGTCAGCACCTGACTTTTACCAGCTTCCACACCCCTCACAGTAACTTTCACTTTGAAACGCAGTCATCTACCATTACATTGCAACAACTTGCCTAACAGCTCTTGTACGTCAAGACATGGACTCATCGGCCATACACTGTAAAAAAATAATTTTATTACTAGTATCTCACAATTGAATGATGTATTACTGAGTCTGAATTTTAATTTGGAAGTCCTTCATTTTGAGAGAGAATTGAGAAATATCCGGAAGTGAAGATTCAATTTTTTTTATGCTAATCATGCACTGTAAAAAAAGAAAATTGTGGATTAGCTCAAATATATTACTTCAAAAAGTAACCTAAATTAAATAAAGTCTTTTTGAGGCAAACTCATCACTTTATGTTGTAAATACTACATTTTATTGCGCCACCAGTGGAAGTTTTCTTTATTTTCTTTTTTTTTATCACCAACAATTCTTTCTTCTTACAAGTGTCTAGTATTTTTTTTCTAAATAGAGAACTCTTTGCTAAATTGTTCATTTCAGAAAGTTTGTTTTGGCAATCAATAAGAAATGACATTATGTAAATTCGAAGTGGGTCGATTCTCGTTGGTCCATTTGGAACCATTAATAAATGAATGAACCATCAGCTTAATAAATCTGATCCAGCATGGGTGTGGTAACCTTTGATTGACAGGTGCTTTGGTGTTTGGGCAGAACAGGTCACGCAGTCAGAGCGGATCCGGTTCTGACAATCAGAATCTGTCTCTTTTGCGTGAAATGCATTGGTTCCTTCTTTTTGTCTCCTCTGGTGTAAATAAAAGCTTGTCTCTCTTGACTTCTGGAGGAGACAGAAACTCTTCTTTTGGTTAACTATATCCAGGCGTCCTTTGTGTTTCCGGCCTCAGGAGTGTTTGAGAGGCGGTAGAAGATGGCCAACGTCACACTGTCTGCAGAAAAGTGTTTTTTCTTAACAGCACTTATCTTGTAATGCCTCCGGAGGGAGGATGGCTGTGAAGGAAAACTAAGTACATGCTGTGACTGCAGCTCCTGAGTAAAGGTGTATGCACACACACACACACACATACACACACACACACACACACACACAAAGGAAAAGACAGAGAAAGAAGGATTTTCAATGAAACTATTGTAGCACCAGTAGCTGAAGTCTCTTCTACTTTCCTGTGTTTTCCTTTAAATGCTAGTAAACACATTGAATTGTACGCTTCAACTCTGACAACATCCCGGCACATTTACTTACCAACCGCCTCAGACGCACCACAGACAGCAAGAAGCTGTTAGCTTTAGCTTTAGTTGAGATAGTGGGCCTGAAAGCTGACATCCTTTGAATGTCGAGTCATTGTTTTTTTTTCGGAAAAAATTCATTCGCAAAAGTCACAGCCCGGCGCTGCCTTTCTAGATCGAGGTCAGTCCATCTCGGTTACTACCTCCACTTTCTTTTCTAAGAGGTGGAACACCTGGAACCCTTCATTACAAAAAGGGGGCACCAGGCCCCCTACAGGGCCCCCTACATCAGGCAGTGTGAAATAGACTTAATTAACAATTATCTAATTCATTAATCATTTATATCTTTCAATCATAAGCAAAAACCTTGATCACAAATTCAATTTTACGTGTGTGAGTCTTTCTATTTGAGGTGACAAAGTAAAGTAAAAAACCTCAGTTTAATGACCGCAGTGGAAAGAAATGTTTAAAATGCGGTTCTGGCATCAGCATAACTCTCTGCTGAAGCTGTGCTGGGTTGTTGTTTTTTTTACATTTTCTTCATGTCATGAGTCTCTAGTGTCCCACTCAATGTAATGTCTCACTTTTTTAAATGAAATCATTTTGCTAAGCTGCCGCGATGAGGTAGAACCTGTCGGCTTTTCAGCCCGATGATAGAAGCAAATTGTATTTATTCCCAAGGAGAGGAGTTGATATATATATACATTTTTTTTAAATCAAGAGGGATATATCTTCAATCACTTCCTGTACTTGGCAGAATCTATCCAAGATTCATGTTTAATTTAAATCAGGGGCCATATTTTCAGTTCATCTCCAACATCCATGATTGGTTCTTTATTAGTAAGATGTGGACGCATGTCAGACACGACTTGTTTGCAGCTGAGCAAAGCTTTGAGCGAAGATATAAGTGAATGTATTTAAGCAGAAAAAGCTTAAAATGAGCTTTGATGTCGCTGTGTAACTTTAAAAATTCTTACTGGTTGAATAAAGTTGAAATAAGAAGAAACATTCTTCATCTTGATAGCGATTAAATTTAACGCCATCTTTTGTCAATAATTTCATTTCGAGAGGCAAATATAGATATATACACTTTTTGATCCACTACTTTGATTACAAATATTTAACACAAAGAATTCAATACATTTTTTGCAGTTTTCACCTTATTCAAGTACTTTTTTTGTAAAAAAGAAAAGCTTGAAAATATATATCCAATATTTTCCATATTCACTACATTTTAAATTGGATGCATAGAAACATATGTATATTTATATATTAGATAGATTAAATGTATATTATATACATAACTTAAATGTAAAATATAATGACATCTAACCCCATATTCTCCTGCATGCATTTATGTCACATCTGGATAATTTCCATCATATAAATGTGATTCTCATTAACATCCAAACCGCCTTAAAAATCAAAAACATTTAAATCTAAGCCATCATAACCTTCTGACATATAATATAATCTCAGCATCTCTAATGTTACATGTCGCATTTGAAAGGAAACATAGAAAACAAACGGATAAGTGAGAAGACAGAATCACAGCAGGGGCCAATCAGATTCCAAGGGCAGGGCCACTCCCCCCCTCTGGCTCCGCCTCTGGATTCAACTACGGTTCTGCTGCTGAATTATTAGATATTTCCCGATGACGTGTTTCGTGCGTGATTGATGCAACCTGCAGAGTTCCAATCATAATCACTTCATTTGTAAACAGCTTATTAGCGACCGGAAATTTGAAACAGACAAAAACATTTGCACCGATGTGATGAGTTAATTTTTTTCATTAACATATGCTGCAAATTGAAAGTTGTTGATAAGAATGTCTGAATATTAACTGAAAACAAATTTGTTTTTTTCAACACAATTAATCAGGAAAAACAATGTTTTTTTTCCTGAGCCTCAATTAAAAAATGATTTTAATAACAAAAAAGCAATAATAATTATAATAAAGTTGTTTATTATATTCGCGGATGACCTTAACAAGAACAAGAACTTTGAAAAAAAACAAAAACACAGGAAACTCAGAGAGTAGAACGCCGAAAGCCTCGATGGCAAACAAATGTAAGACGGAGGGGAAATATTCAAAAACAAGAGGAATAAAAACTAAAAGATGCAGGTTGAATGAGATTTTTTAATGACATAGAGACAAGATAAAGTAAAAATAAAAGTCAATAATACAAAAAGAATGGAGATGGTCAAGAAACAAGAATGTGAAGTTCAAGTTCCAATAACGTTATTAATGATAATATTTGTATACAAAACACACGGACAGTACAAGATACAGATAAATGAAATAAAATGTAAAATTCGGGAGTTTAGTTTAATCTGTCGATGGAAGGGGTAAAAAGAAGATGACGGCACATCCCTAAATAGAAACAATTCTGGACAAAACAACAATTAAAGGGTAGATGAAAAATTAATAAAGAAAGGAAATGATGAAGATAAGAAAAAGAGGAAAGTGCATCACAAATTAAAACAATAACTAATTAAAGGAATTAAACTATAACAGAAAGATAACAGAGAGAGAGAGAGAGAATAAAAGAGGAAAGTGCATCACAGAATAAAAGCTTTAAAGCCAAAATCCACAAAGCAGTAAAAGAAATTAAGAATGAACGATGACATCCTATTTCAAAATAAAAGCAATTAAACCCATAGGGCATGAAAACAATAAAAATAATTGTAGATAAAGAAACTCCAAATAAAACTAAGAGAACTCTGAGGTCACCCATGACAGCAAGAGTTTAACCCCGAAAAGCCCTCAATCCCCTGCGTAGTAAAAACAAACTCTACACGTGAGCCTGCGAGAAAGATCCACGGTCAGAAGGTGCCTCATAAGAGGTCATCAAACTTGGTTATTTAGCTGGGAGCCAGAATCAAATCTGCTTTAAAAGAAATCAGAAATATCTTTAAAAAAGATTTTAAAGCAAACGGAGAGCCAAGAAACTTTTTGCCTGGAATAATCCGAAAAGCAGTAAGAAGCTTTTTCAAGCAGATTTCGGATTCTTAGCAGAGCAGAGGGAGTTACAGTAGAATTCTTGGTCAGCCTGTAGATGATGAATGAAGGAATGAAGGACATTTCAGCAGTCTGGTGTCAATACATGGCTTTGATTCTGGCTTTGATTCGTAAATGAAAGGACCAGGATTGGACCATACAGTGGAGTTAAGGTGAGATCATGTGCTAAACCTTCTCCGAGCGATTTCAAATGAGCAGAAGCCTGGTGAAAGTTTCTGAGCAGGCTTTGAGTTTTCTGCGAGATCAACCCGACGGTTTGAGGATGAAAAGATTTTAAACGGCGCCGTGATGTGGCTCGTCGCTGCTGTGATCACTTCATTTGCTGATGTCAGTCTCCCACACGGCCACCCACGGCGCGCCGAGCCTCGGCGAGGAGGATGATTGTTCCATCCTTTCGGAGGCGCCAGGAGATTATGTGGAGTGCTGTGTGCATCAGGAGGCTGATTGTGTGGGCCTTCACTGCATATGCACATAAATGAGCTTTTATCAACCGATGCAACGGATGATGACATTTCCTTTGACACCAAAAATAAAAGCGTCGGTGTGACTTTGTCTCTTCGGAAGGCTGTGTTTCTCCTGCATGGGGTAATAGGAAACAGTTTCATCTGTATTTAATGCTTGAAGGTGGAAACACAGTTAGATTATCGGTTCTATTATTCTATCGCTGAAAAGTTTGAGATGTTATGGAACCGTCATCGCCAACCGAAGATCCGTCTCGTTCACCCCAAAACGAAAAGACTGTTACATGGATCATTTTCAAATGTTATACTCGCAAAGATCTAAATGTGAGGAAGAAGTGGATTGATTAGGGGAAAGGTCAGTTCCGTGTTTCCGCCACTAGGGGAAGCTTTCTCTCCACAAGTTTTTGGGACATTATTTCTCAACTGTTTTATTTTGTCCAAAGCTGGTGCATATGAATTGACTCTAGGAGATCTATATTTCATATATCATCTTGTACTATACTATTTCAAATTTCACTCTTTATAGGAATTTTATAGGATGTTTTACAAAAAACCCAATTTTTGGGGGGGAAATAACTTCTCAACACTTAATCCAATTTATTCCAAATGTATCTCATATAATGCGCCGCAAGGATATCTAGCTTGACTTTTTTAACTTAAATTTATGTAACACCGTTATCCAACATAAAATGTGATATATTTAACTGTTATTGATCATATTTCGCTCACTAGAGTTTTTTTTTTTTTGCCAAAAAAAACCTTTAGTGTTTTGATGGTTACCACACTCCAAATAAGCTCATACAAATCACACAAAGAGATCTATCTTTGTGTGTATATATATATATATATATATATATATATATATATATATATATATAGCATTTCACCATAAGGAAATTTATCTTGTTTTATGGCTGAGGTCGGAAAAAGTAGTTTTTGATTGTGTCTCCCTTCATGTTTGAGTCACTATTATCTTAGAGCATCTTGCCAACTTCATAGAAATATCTCAGTTGAGTTCCATAAGGGTGATTTGTTGTACAATGCAGGAGATCGGGGGCTTTTTTCCGGAGATATAAACACACGAACGCCATAGCTTCGACACAGCATTGTTTTTTCGACATGAAAGTTTCCAGTTTGTGGATTTTCTTAAATGTAGAGAACCAGACTAGTCTCCAGTTTTTAAGGAAGGCTAATCGTACGAGCTAAGCAGTTGCTAACTCAAACTTGGTATTTACTGCAAGCCTTTCAGGGAAAACTTTTTTTCTTTTTTTAATGATAATGGGTGAGTACAATTTTTTAGTTTATTTTTTTTTCATTTCCTTAGTTTATAAACTTTTTTGGTCAATCTTTAGCACAAACATGTTCAGCGTAAACTGCGTTGGCGAGATCTTATATGCGTTGCTGCGGCGGCAGTCAGTAGCGGCCATATGCTGGTGCTCATCTTGTGCTAATAATTATGTGTCAAAGCAATGCTAATTAAACTAGGAGAGGAGAGCTCCTGCCATCTTTTTACCTTCGGGGTTTTAGTTAGCATAGCGGACTGCTCTGAATATCAATTAATCAATTAACAAGTCAGGAGACAGGACGCCATACAACAGATACTGCTGTTGAATAATTCAGCAGTTTTAATCAGCTTATTTTAGATGGTTGTTCTCAGACGGCTAAAATGGAAATCTAGCATTGTATGAAAATACACCATGTTTGATTTTGCAAGTCGGTGAAAGAACTTTTCAAGAAATACAGCATCTACATCCAACGACTTGTGTCCAGATTGATTGATATTATTTTTATTATTAGTATTACTATTGTTTTTAACATAATTTTTATTTTTATTATTGTAGTTATTTTATTTTTTTCCACACCATAACAGGGGATGCACCTTATTTTATTTGGTATCTATTATTATTTTGAATTAATTGTGAGATGCGTAAAAATATGAATTAATGAATGAATGAACATTCGATCTCCTTACAATACAAATTTTAACTTTGCTGATTAGGTTTTACAAAATCACAGAACACCATTTTTTTTGCTCCAAGTTCTTGAATATAATTTTTTATATATATTTAATGTAATATTTGTTCTGTTCTGTCCAACTAGTGACTTTTACTGTATATATACAATTTGTAATGTAATACAATTTCACAGTATCATCATGATAATTTGTGCAGCTTCCCAAAAGCGGATTACAACACAAACAAATATTTACTGAATTAGTGACTGCATGAAGGTTTTTTGTTATTGTTAGCTCAGTGCAGAAGCAGTTCTAGATTTTTTTTAAAGTGGAGTAGCCGGGGCCCAGAGGTGGAGATGAATAGTGGTGGCCACAACACACTCTTATAATTATTATATATTAATATGTATTGATAATGTTCTAATAACAAATTAAAACTATGTTATAAGCCACTTGAGCTAAGCTACTCTCATATTTGTTCAGAGGCCTTTATAGTCAAGTCAGCTAATATTAGCATTTCCAAAGACATGGCTCCCTTTTCTCAACTAATCTTTGGGTTAAACCCATTAAATAGTCAGTTATTGGAAGCAAAAGTTATTAAACATGCATTATTTTATTGTAAATGTATTATGCAAAATTTGGGTTGGGGGCCGGGTCTGAAAGGGGGGTTCACCCAGTGGCGCCATGCAAGCTGAAAACCCAACGCTGAGGGCATGATATATAAATGAATAGATAAATAACAAAGTAGCAGCATCCAGGAAAATGTGATGCTTTTAATTAAAATTATTCATATGAAGCTGTAAATCAAATATTAATTGTTTGATTTTCATTTTTCCAAGAAAAACGCTTATAACTACAATCAGATAGTGTTATCTCCAACTTGTTAAAACCCGAGTCATTGAATCATCATACGTGAAACCCGGTCAACACTTAAAAGCTAAAAATCTTAGAAATGCTGATGAATGCTCTTCCTCTGTCTTTACCGAGCCAACTGATGTGCCACAACTGTTTTATTAAAAATGTTTTTCTGCAGCCGGAACTCAGACGTAGAAGTCACCTTATCAGCTTGCACGCTCAAGTTACATAAATATATTTACATGGATTCGGGCTGGATCAATTTGGGTCAAACTCAAGGTAGAATTTTGGCGGATTAGGAAAATTAGCATAGATGTTTAGTGCTCGGGGGCAAAAACAAGCATCGCTGAAGCCTCATTATCCGGCCTACAGTTACACACTCTGAGTAAGTCGGCTCAGAAGCACTGAACTCTGGGTTTGTTGGGCCTGCGGAGCGCCGGAGAGCAGGACCTCTTGCTCACTGCTGTTTGTTGAAGTGATGGATGGAGCTCATCAGTATTCAGGGTCTCCAGCTCTGTCATGGACTCTTTGGGTACTTTGCCATTCAGAACAACAGTAGAGAAGTGGACAATGGAGGTGAATGAGCCGTCGTCTCCCTCTCTGTCTCCTGAGCCCAGTACTACCTGCCCATCATGTCAGTGGTGATTAATTGTGCCTGACAGTGCCAAGACCTTGGCCCCCCAAAGTTTTTTTTTAATCTTTTGAGACTTTTTACTGCCGTCAGACTCACAGTTTATTCACCCTGAATGATAAAACTGACAGCGTGGGTGGATTGATGGCTTTTAGGAGAGGGTTTCTTCTCCCTCTAAATCCTCCTCAGGTACCAGAAACGATTAAACTTTCATCCAGGAATATATTTTTCATAGCGATAAAAAGCCATATCCCATCACTCAAATGTCAACATCATGGTCGGTGAACCTCTGCAGTAAACTTCGCCCAAGGGAGAGGAATAGTTGACCCAAAAATTAAAATTCAGTCTAATATATACATTCTTGTGAGAGCTCAAGAGGTTCAGCCACTTACTCAAAGGTCAGGTCAGTCTACATGTCACAGTAAAATAAATAAGGTGAAGTCCAGTTAATCTTACTGGTTTATCCACTGGTGTGTGAGTGATTTTGTGAATGGTTATCCAGGATTATGCAGGAGGCGCCTTCCATGGCAGCGTCTGCCCCCACTGTATGAATGTGTGTGGATATTGGCTCATGTTGAAAATCTCTCTTTTTGGTCAAACAGACTAGAAAGCCTCTCTACATCTCCATTTACCATTTAACTGAGGAATATGGCGACTTGTTTTCAAAATTCAACTGTAAACAAACGTAATTTGACTCTATGTCTATGAATTATCCAAAACTGATTTAAGATGCTATTTTTAAAGCCTCTGTTAATGCATAATTATTTAAGATCAATGAGAACTGGTTAATCTCTGCATACCTCTCATAGAAAAACACACGCCTGTTGTCAGGTACAAATATGCAGACCGGAAAGAGGCAAATTTTAAAGTTCTGGGATTAAATGGCAAAATTAAGATTAAGATCATTTTCTTCTTTCAGCTGTTCCTTTAAGGGGTCCCCCAAGCAACTCATCTGTTTCTATCTTGCCTGTTCCTTTGCATTTTCCTCTGTCATAACAAACAACTGCATTTCATCTTTCACCACATTCAGAAATTGCCTCTTTGGTCCAACCTTCTTTCTCCTGGCTGGCAGTTTCATCTCCAGCATCCCTCCACCAATAGATCCACTATTCCTCCGTTTTCAGACATACACAATCAGCCGTCCCACAGAGTTTGGCCCTCTGGAAGGCTTTTTTCTGAAGGACCAATTTGCCTTCTATAGTCAAGATGAGCGTCTTTTATTGTCCCACCTTCATTTCACATCCTTTCAAAATGTCACAAATGAACTACCAGTATGAAGTTCTAATTTCCAAAATGAAAAAGCAGTTAAAAAATGAAGCACATACTCTCAAGTTTACTAAGTTGTCCTAAGTGTCTTAAAGTTGTCTTAAGTGCCCCAGGTACTCAAATCCAAATATTAAAAGCAGGGGCAAAATCCAAAAAAGAGGTCATTCATGAACTTACTGAAAACCTAAAAAAATCTTGTCATGCCCAGAGATATTTGAATCAGGGAGGGAGAATGAAGAAAAGATCAATGCTTTAGTACAACAGATCATACGTCATCATCTTTCCAGTGGGAAGTCTTTGGCGATCACACAGGGAGATTGTTATCGAAGTGTACTTGTCCTGAGCAGCAGCAGGTATATCAACCCCTTTTTGGATTCTGGATACTGGCGGGGGTGGCCGATGACTCTGCTGACACTGATGAATCAGGAAAATGATTGTTCTGCGAGGACTGGGCGGAGATCGGGAAGTGTAGGGTGCACAAGAACGAACTACAGAATCATAATTAAAAGCATGACCTTGTGACACCGTGATTAGATGGATGTTTCTCCCCGAAGGAGAACAGCTAATGACAATCATGCCCTAGACCATGAGGTGGATTATTTAGACTGACTATGTGGTAAAGGTGAGGATAACAGAGTTATAGGAGCAGGAACTGTGGCCCGGGTATTCAAGGGCATGGTCTTTCAGGGTGAACTTTGGACAGATTTCAATTTGTTGTCTCTTCATGTTATATGGCGACACCGCCCCCAAATATTTCCAATGGTACTGCTCCATTTTTCCTGAGTAAGATATGAACGTAGACAGCTCCACGGGTTTCCATAAATGTCTTGAACGTCAAGCATAAATGGGCCTTAAGAAACTTCATTCAACTATTCACCGGCATTGATGAACTGTTCTTTTCAAACACCAAAACAACATGCTATACTCTGTCGCAGCCTGAGAAGTCATCTTACCTAGGTGCCTCTTCGTCCTCAATAACCTCTTGTCTGTTCTTTCTCCAGTGAAGATGAACAGCTTAAATCGTCCCACCTTCATCCCCCATAATATTCCTTCTATGTGTCATAAAAACGTTCTCTCCTCTGTGAGCTCTGACATCACCAACCTCTTACTGCTGGTTTCAAGCGATTTAGAAATGTCAGTGTTCTGACTTTTGTTAGCCCGAATGATCAATAAGGAATGCTGTTGAGACGTGGAGGCTGACAGAGAAGGAGAGATGAGCGTTTGTTTACGTACTGAGCAGAGGTTTAATATTCAGGAAAAGCTGTCGGGTTTACACAGCCGGGGTCGGTGTCCATGCTCAGATTCCGGCAGGTATTCAACATTTAGCTCCAATTTCCTCCGAGCTGTCGGCGTTCGTGCAATGCTGGCCACGCCGTCAGGGATGTCCACTCTGAAATGCCAAAACCCGCTGAGCGAAACCAGCCTCGGTGTGTGTAACTCCTCAGCTCACACTCCTCAGTGTTACCGCAGCGGGAATGGACTCTTACCTTATATTATCTCCTCTGGGATTACAGCACTCGGCGCTGGAGAGCTGTTCTTCTTATTGCACCTCTTTTGACAACTGTTCACCTGAATCTCACACTGAGGGCTCCTACACCACCCACAGTCTGTCAGGCTTATCAGGAGGAGCACTGAGGTGGAGGCCTCACTATGATTGTTGAGTTGCTTGACTACATTTGAAACAGGAGAATAATGCATAAAGCTCAAACCATTTTATTACTTACAGGAGAACTATTAGCTCAGTCAAAAAGGATATACAACTATCAGCCGTAATATTCCAACCATTTGCCTATTATGGTGCAGGTCACCTTTTTGCTATCAAAACAGCTTTGGTTCATTGAGGCGGGGACTCCACAAGAGCTGGATACTTTAACGACAATATGAGTAAGTAAGTATGAGATTGGGCCACCATGGATTGGATTTGTCCAGAACATCCCCCAGGAATTTGGCAACCAAGTCAACACTTTGAGCCCATTGTTGTGTTCATCAAACCATTTTGGGACCATTTCTGCATTAATTTAAGCAGGTGGTTCGTGTAAACGTTAACAGCTAAATGAATGGCATGCCATGTTCTGATGCCAATACGGCCATTGCAGGTGCTTTCAGCAGTGCACATGGGTCTGCATGGAGACCCTTAACGGTCTGTGGCTATAAATATCACACAAAACAAGACTAACAATGCCGAAACTCTATATGTCAACTTGATTGAATCCAGTAAAGGTTAGGATTTTCAATTTCTTGCATGTCCTACAAGATAGAATCAAGATTACCTTGTAAATCTGAAATTATGTCATCAAGAATACATGTTAAATGTAAGTGAATATTTTTTGAGTGGGCATAGATATAAGGTTTGGTAATTGGAAAATTTTGTGGATTTTGTTGCGGATTGAAGATGATGATTATGATTATTTTGGCGTGATGCTTAATTTCTTTGTCCTATTAATAACAATGTGGTGGCTGTTGAACAAGCTGTGATGTCTTCTGAAATTTTTTTATCAGAACCAGCATCAACTTTTTAAACTGTTTGTTCTACATGTCCTCTGATGTCGATGACCCTACCACCGGTTTACCGGTTGTCCTTTCTTAGATCATATTGGGAGGCATTAACTACTGCAAACTGGAAAACACAATAGATTTGCTGTTGATGAGCTCCGATCACAAGCCATCACATTTTGGTCCTTGTGAAAGTCTCACATCCTTAAACTTGCCAGTTTTTCCTGCTTCCAAGACTTAAACTTCAAAACAGAATCTTCAATCCATACCTAATAAATCCCGTCCTCTGGCATTTCACAAATAACTAATGTAATTTTCAACATTTGCGTATCAGTGGTTAGAATACTACGGCTGACGGTTGTAATTTGACTCATGATGGTTGATTTAGTTAGGGACCAGTCATGTGAGAAAAACGGTCGCATTTGCATTCAAGCAAGTATCAAAGGTCACATTTAATGCAGACCTCTTTATTTAAAATAAATAAAAATAAATGAAATATGTTCCTGCTTGGTTAAAAGCGAAGTCATCGGCCTGTAGCGGAGATCAAGAGGCAGATGAAGATGTTATGCTGTTGAAATGAGGTACACTGATGTTGACAGAGTAATCACAGCGAGGCCTGGTTGTGAGAGTTGTGGGCCGGCGTGGTACCGCTGTGTGAATCACAGTAATTGGCTCCTGTCTCAGAGGTTGGAGAACAACATCCATTAACGCAGCGGTTTCAGATGGAGGCATCTGGTTTGGCTTTTCCCACTGCAGGCAGTATTTCTTCTGTTTAGTTCCCTATTTCTCCAAATGATAAACGATGAGGCTGTAAATACAGCCGCAATGCCGCATCATGGAATAAATTCTTAGCCTAATTTGACATTTTCGTACAACCTATAGTTTTCACGGCCCCTGCTTTTAAAAGAAAAGATACAAATGGTAATATAAACTATACTGTATATATGTATATACTATTCCCAGCAAAATATACACTCAGGAAATAATTTATAATGCATTTTTATTTCTGCCAAGGAAGTTCTGTTGGGACCTTTTTGTTCCAGTTGGATGGTTTGCTCCAAACTACTGGATGAATTTCAGTGTTCTTCTTTCAAAATTATTTTTCATTATTTTGTCTGGTGCTGTGGTTATTTTCTTTTTTCCCCATTGACTATAATAGTGGCTGAACAAATATATCTTCAAAATAAACCAAGGTGCGCCGAATAGATGTCAATAGGATCCAAACCACTGTGTTGTACAAGCAATTACCATGAGTTTTGTTTTTGGCTGTTTTCTTTCTTTTCTTTATGTCCGAAAAACTAAAAAATGTTTTTCATAAGGAAAATCTGCCCTAGTGAGTAAAAATATGAAGATCTAATATATTGTATAAGGTAAATCTAATTCAGTCGATTCATATGCACCACATTTCCACTAAATTGTATCAAAGGTTGAGAAATGATGGTCTGAAAACTTTTTGGAGATAAATCTCCCCTGTCTTGTCAAATCAGTCGAGCACTTCCTCGCGCTGAGGTCTATGTGGGTATAATATTTGAAAATGATCAATGAAATAGTTTAATTTTGTTATCTTGTTAACATGAAAAGATTTGAGGTGGCGTTGAGGGATTTCATAATATCCCCAATTTTTCGGGGATATAAATTAATCCAGGACGTGATCAAAAACTGTATTTTCCTTTCATGGCTACACCCTCCAGGTCACATCCGCAGCTCTTATCACCGTCCATCCCAGCCTTTGAATGTAGAGTGAAGAAGTCAAGAAAATGGAAAAGACCTGTTCAGGATTGGTCGGACTTGGAGGAAGTGTTTGATCCTCTGCTCTGGGATTGTTTGCTAGTAACTCTGAAAAGTCACAGAAACAAGCTTCTGTTTTCTGCAATTCTTGGCCAATATCAGACTCTGTCCATCCGTTTCATTTCCTTGCGACTAAACATTAGATGGGAGGAGCCTCATGGCTACAAACTTGTATCGCTCCCATCTCCATCTGAGTTGGTCCAGCTAGTCTTACTTGTTTGAAAAAATGTTTTGGGCAATGAACCCAACCCTGCTGTCCAGTAATGATGCAAGGATGCTTCTCTGAAAGGTAACGCCTCTCACCAATAAGGATGTTTTTGAAAAGCTTTTGTACTGACCGCTACCTCTGCAAACAGTCCGTGCTTTCAATAAGTATGTAGGCTGAACTTAAAAGTGGGTTAATGAAACACATTACAGAATACAAGAAGTCTAAACTCTCTGCAGCAGCTCTTCTGCTGATACTGTGTTGTATTATGGTAAACATAAAGCAATTCTTCATATTCTAAATTTTTATAACAAAGCGCTCATAGTTCTTCTTCTTCTTCTTCTTCTTTTTCTTCTTCTTCGTGTTTCTGAATAGTAAGTAGTCATATGCTCTGAAGAGAGAAGCCAATTAAAGCCTTGATTATTCTACATAATCTATGCTGTTTTTTCATCCATAAACAATTAAATGTAAACATTTTGCTTTTGTCGCGAAATTTTCCCCATCGGTATCCATCCTGTCAGAATGTTGTCTCTGATCACCACCATGATTTACACGTCCCAACAGAATTTTCCCTCCGTTCGTTCATCTGACTGGATATCAAACACCGATGTGTTTAATTTGAAGATTCAAACGTAGCGATGATGGAGAATCTGTCAATGAAAATTTCGCGCCTCTGCTTGTTTTTTTAAAGTCATGTTTTTCTCTTCATTCTTTACAAGCTGATGTTTATTAATGTGTCTTTTGAATTATCATCTCTTGATGTCAGTGGGTTCTCGTCCTCGTTTTCTTACTGTTCATTAAACAGGATTATTTACTCGGGCAAAAATAGCCACAGCAATCCAGTGGGGTCTGATGTAACAATAACCCACACGCGTTTATTGGACCCATTAACTCTGCGAAGGAGGTTCTGTTTTACCCTAAATTGATCGGTTGGTTGGTGGTTTTGCGGGGTTATTTGGATTAGATGGTGTTTGGTAGGTTGGTTGGTTTGGTTGAGTGTTTGGTTTGTATGGTTATGCGGGTTGGGTTGGTTAGATGGCTTGGATTACTTGGTTGGCTGGTTGTTTGGTCTAGTTGGGTGTTAGGTTTGTGTGGTTATTTGGGTTAAATCGGTTGGTTGGTTTGGATTAGTTAGTTTATTGTTTGTTGGATTGTATGGTTATTTGGGTTGGGCTTGTTGGACGGCTTGGATAACTTTGTTGGCTGGTTGTTCGGTCTAGTTTGGTGTTAGGTTTGTGTGGTTATTTAGGTTGAATTGGTTGGTTGGTTTGGATTAGTTAGTTGATTGTTGGTTGGTTTGTGTGGTTATTTGTGTTGGGTTAGTTGGATGTTTTGAATGAGTTAGTTTGTTGTTTGTTGTTGGTTTGTTGGTTTGCTTGGGTGTTTGGTTTGTGTGGATATTTGGGTTGAATTGGTTGGATGATTTGGATTAGTTGGGTAGTTGTTTGTTGCATTGTGTGGTTATTTTGGTTGGATGGGTTGGTTGGATGTTTTGGATTACTTGGTTGGCTGGTTGGTGGGTTGTTGGTTTGTGTGGTTATTTGGGTTGGGTGGGTTGGTTGGTTAGTTGTTTGATTTTGCTTTAGAGTGGGCTGGTTGGATGGTTACTATAGATGTTAGAAAATAAATCTTTCTTATTTTGTGGCGGGGTTGGGTTATGCCAACATTTTCACACTGCATGATAAGATATGGATATATGAAAATAAAAATAAGTAAATGATTGAAATGAATGATGATTTGGCCCATCTAGAGGCAGATAATAGCTGTTTATTTGACGTCCTTGGGCTCAAAGGACCTTATTTGCAATGTCCTCTAGTTTGATATGACAACAGCGAACCGTCAACCATCCTCCTGACCACACCTCATTTAAGAGCAGCAACCCCTTGGGTGCAAGTTTACAGCCCATACAGAGTGGGCACTGGGCTCGAAAATGACAAATGCAACGATTGGAGACTAAACTGACACTTTTGCTTTTCTGCGCTCTGCTTAGTGATATTTTTTAAGGGCTCTTTGTTTCCATGTGAAGCTTTAACAGGATGATTCTTTGCCTCCAGGAAATGTTGAACAGTTCATATTAACTCACCACAATTACAGCCATAGCATTAGAACCACCGCCAGGTGAGGTCAGAATAACATAACATGACTTTCTTGTGGCATCTCGCAGCAAGTGAACATTTTGTCCTGAAGTTGATTTGTTGGAAGCAGGAAAAACAGGGTAGGTGTAAATGGGTAAGTCTGAGGGAATTGAATTGTGATAGTTAGACTACGTGCAGGACTGCACTTGCTTGGTGTTCCCACTCCAAAGTGGTTAGTATCTACAAACTGGTGAACCGTTGACAGCTCTGTCACTGATGCGGGCAGATAGCAAAAGCGGATCCATTATGTCTGATCCCACAGGAAAGCTACTGAACCACAAATAACAGAAAGGTTCATGCTGGTTTTGATTGAAATAAGAACAGATCAGTGTCCATCACTGATCACAAGAATGTTTTGGGAGCAAAATTGGAATGTACACAATATTTCTCCGGTGGTTTTAATGTTATCGCTGATTAATGTATCATACTGCCAAGGCATGGCCCCAGCAGCTTTGCTCAGTAAGAGCTTGAGAAGCCCGGCTGGTTAAAATGTTGTCACAGGTTTCTCTCTAGAACGCTTTCTGAACATGACGGTTGGCTTTGATCGGTCACATGATGCGTTCAGACTGCGCCGGGCGGAGTTGCCAGAGAAACACGCCTGGACCGACCGCGAGGAACCTCGACATTAGACCTGCAGGTCACCGATAAATCTTTAATCCTCTTCAGCTGACTTAACATCTCGACCTGTTATTTCTGCTACACTGCATTTGTGATGTCACAGGTTAAGAGTTCCGATGTTCTCATTTGTAGAGGCGACTCTCTAGAGCGTTTATGGCGTCATTGTGTTTATGTTTTTCTTCAACGCCGCAGAGCGTTGATTTTGGGAAAAGTCCGTTGTATATTTCCAACAAGAGTTAAAGTTTTCAGGTAATAATTTCTCAGCCTTTGGTCGGATTAAGTCCAGGTTTGGTGCATGTGAATCGACCCCAGGGTATCTATCTTGGTCATATCATATTTTACATTAGTAGTTCAGATTTTACTTATTTGGGGGAGCTTTTTAACGAAAAATGCTGTTTTTCTGACGTAACGATAACCGTTGGTCCTATTTAGACCATATTTGGTGAATATGAATCAACTTGATCAGATCTATCTCATATATATCATATTTCACTCTAATAGTTCATCCAATAGGTAATATTTCACTCATTACGAGGAGCATTGCATTAAAAAAAAACAAAAAAAAACTGCTTTGCTGACATAACTTCACATTTCATTTTCTGATGTTCAGTTAAGGGAATTACTTGTGCAACGCAGGGGATTAGAGGCTTTTTAGAGGCCCGAAGTCAGGGAGCACAGCTTGAGCCTAGCTCAAAATCAGGGATTTAATTTATGCATTACTATAAACAACATCTGTTTGATCCTATGATTCATTCCATCTATTGCCAATTGCTTTGGACAAAACCAGATTGCCAAGACATTTCAATCCCCTGGAACATGAACATCTCTCCACTTGAACACCTGTTTCTTTCAACAAGCTGATAAACAATCAAAAGTATAGTCATATAGAGTCTATAACCCAGTACACTAAAAAGCAAAAACTACCCACTATCTGTACTGCAGTCTGTACTAGAGCCGTACGCACATTCAGTCATGTATGTATAATGAGCACTGTCACATTAATGGACATCACTGTCATCTACATTCTGCTCTACCTACAAACTGTACTATATTTATTCTCCTTCATCATTGCATTTTCAGCGTCTGCACTAAAACATCCCAACGTGTTTATAGACGATCATTTATGCTGTTGTTCCTGTCCTCTGTACGCACCTTCTGAGCATGGGAACGAACACTGAGTAAAAATTCCTTTTATGTTAATGCACACTTGGCCAATAAAGCTGATTCAGATGGAAATTTGCATATCATTTGCATACATACTGATATCTGAAAGATCAGCTGTGCTACAATATTCAAGGCTGCCTTGCACTCAGAATCACAGAATTTCAAAATGATTGGATTTTTCAAGGCATATACTCTTTTTTTTTTTTCATGGGCGCTCGACGACAGCTAGGTTTCATTTCCGGGCTGTGAAAAAAATAAACCTTACCTACGCTGTAGATCCAACAATGTGAGTATAAGCCCGAAAAGCCCCCAATCCACTAATTTATACAATCTATCCCCCTGATTGAACACTTCAAATTAAATTTGAAGTTATGCCCGAAATTTATTTTTATTTTTCGTTTGATATAAAGCTTTTCATAGTGACTTCAAATAAAAAATATTAGAGGAAAGCATGAGATACACAAGTGTACTCCCATACTCCCACTAGAAAAAAATATAAAATTTTAACTTTAGGAGTAAAATATGATATATATTATTCATATTCCCCAAATTCGGACAAAATCATGTAAAACCTTGCAAAATTGTGGCGCCAACACTTTTGGAGATGTAGCAAAAAACCTCTAGTGAGTATAATCTGAACTATTGGAGTAAAATATGATATATATATATACGAGAAAGACGTCTTTGACTTAATTTAGATGCACCAACTTTGGTCAAGATCGGACCAATGGATAGCCGCAAGAAAAATATGATATCTGATAAGATTAATCCCCTTGAATCATTTCATATTCCAAATTTGGACGAAACCAGACAAAAAGTTGCAAAATTACAAACACTTTTGGAGGTATAGCTAAAAACTATTGAAATATATACTTTAAAAACTACTGGAGTAAAATATGACATAAACTAAATATATCCTCTGGAGCCAGTTCTCATGCACCACATTTTGTTTATATGGGACCTATGGCTGCAAATTCATGACCCCAAAATCTTCGGAGATAATCTCCATCCCAAAATCAATCCAGTTCTTCCTCGCACTAAGCTCTATGGGGGAATAACATTTGAACATCTGACAAAATATTGGTTTTGAGTTACTTTTTGCGATACATTACTTGCCGCTCATAATTGTTGAAATCATCACCATTATTTTCTGCCACCCTGAAACAAAAAAAACCCATTTGATTTAATTTCTTATTTTTGTCATTTCCCTTCCACTCTTTTGTCTGTAGCTTTAACATTTTCTCTCGTTTCCATCATGAGCTCGTCTACTTTCTGTTTAAAAGTGTTCCTAAGCCATTTCCCACTTTCATACATGAACCCTAAAATAAACTTTCTCCATAGAAAGATTTATTTATTATTTTTTTTATCAGCAAAATAATCATATTCAGTTAAGAGTAGATCACAACCCACAAAACTCAAAATTCACACGTATACGGAATGTTTTAGAATCCGTCCTCACTGTGGTTCTTCTCGCATATTATAAAATAATCAAATTAAAAAATAGTCAAATGAGACAGAATCCTTTGAGTTCCCTGAAATTGGCAATTAATAAGGGTCATGTTTTGATTTTATAAACGGATTATTAATGTTTTTTTGAGTTATGCCAAAGAAGCCCGACTTAAAAATGGACCTCATTCAACCCGTAACTAAGGAAACAGAGAAAACAAAAATTTGGTTTACAAAAGTTCATAAATAACAAAAGGAACCATTTCAGCACCTGGATTTGTGTGGAAAGTTACATGAAAAGAATTTAACTCTTTTTCATTTATGCTTTTATTTATGCTTTTGTAACCAGTGTTTTTCATCTAGTTTTAGTTCGGGTGGATTTTCCCCGATCATCCTTTTACATTTATTTATATCAAAAATACTGTTTAATTTTATGTTTTATCAATGAAGCCCCTCTGATGATATTGAAAAATAAAATAATTATCTCGTGGCCATGACTTAATAAGGCTTGGGAACGGCTTATTAATAACTCGGTCCTATGCCTTAAGTCTCGGCCATGACTTAATAACTCCTTTTTCACGCCTTATTAAGTCGTGACCACGAGTCAATAACTAATTTCAATGAGTTATTAAGTCGTGACCATGAGATAATAACTTGTTCCCACGCCTTATTAAGTTGTGACCACGAGTCAATAACTAATTTCAATGAGTTATTAAGTTGTGACCACGAGATAATAACTCATTATCACGCCTTATTAAGTCGTGACCACGAGATAATAACTTGTTCCAAACCCTTATTAAAACATGACCACGAGATAATAACTCGTTCCCAACCCTTGTTAAGTCGTGACCACGAGTCAATAACTAATTTCAATGACTTATTAAGTCGTGACCACGAATTAATAACTCGTTCTCTTGAGTTATTAAGGTTTGGCTACAAGAACTTTTTCACTTGTCACCAGAGAGATTTGTCGCTGTATTTGTGACACTAAACGACATATGTTGAGTGTAAGACGGGAGAAATAATAAAGAGAGAGTGGGAACAAGTGAAGTTATGATACTAATAGAAGGAAAAATGGAAACAAAAAAGTTTACTCACAAAAAAGTTGGTTTCATCCAAGGCTTAAACCTCTCTGAAGATCTGACACTATCATTGTATTTTACGTGAAGCCCTCAACCTTGCATGTCATTTTCTGTTCCGCAGAGGCGTGTGACGGCCTGCTGGTGTCAAATCTGCCGCCGTCGTCCTTCAGGAGCTCCACCCAGCTGTCCAGCAGTCATGCCCCAGGCTTCGCCAAACTCAACCGGAGAGACGGTGAGCGAGACTTCCTGTAGCTGAGAGTCACTGAGTCTGGTACAGACTGGTGGGAGGGAAATGATCTCTGGATGTGAGGAGGTTCTGCAGGATCTCAGGCGATCCGAGCCTACAGTAATGTCTTTAGGGAACACCTGATCTTTTCTGGGACTTTAAAATCCATGTCTGAATGGTCTCGACTGTTTTGCTCACTTTGATGCTTCCCAGCAAATCAAAGTGATTTCGTGAGATGAGAAGCACATCTCGCTCATGATGAGATTTTTACCGATACTAAATACAAATTCATCATCATTTACAGCTGTAAAAATGGAGCAAAGTTTAGCAACTATCATGTTTTTTATTGCTGTGGATTGTGTAGACACATATATATATATATATATATATATATATATATCCCTCCATTTTAGAAGAATAACAATATAGAGAAGAAGGAGAATGCCACACCGACAAGCCATAGAGGTAGAGATCCTGCAGGTTGACAGAACCACTGCTTCTAATGTTTTGGCCAATAGATTGAAACTTACATCATTCTGCAGATGTAAAAGGAGAATGCAACCTTTCTCCGGTAAAGTCTGAGATATTGCCAGCCTCTAAATATACCGACAACTTCCACAAACTCTCTGAGTATCTCTCAAATATTCTCGGTCACCTGTACCTTACACTTCAGCATCTCTGTTCAGCCCAATGAGCCACCAGCTCCAAACACCATAGGAGGATAAAAGGATATAAAAGAACAAAGGCATCAACAAGGACACAGTTTCAAGAGAGATTCTCACCTCATTGTGACATCACTGCTCCAAACCGCTTATTATTTTATTTTTATTTTAAATGCTGTAAAACACACAACGTCACCAAAATGAAATCATCTGTAGGATGATGCCAAAATCTACCTCTCGATACAATTTCCTGCAAATCCGTCGATTCGTTTTTCAGTAATCTCGCTAACAGACAGACACCATTAGCCATAAGCTTACTTCTGCATCATTGCTCTAGTAATGTCTGGGCATTTTATTCAAACATCTTGAATGTTGTAGGACAAAGTTGTCAGAGGAGGAGAAGGGCAAACCACAACAAAATTTTAAAAATTCATGTATAGACCATTGTTGTGTAAACGGACACGATAAAGGAAACTATTAGACAAAGCTGATATAATTAAAGCAACAGGAAGGACTACTGAGGAGACAGACAACCAGTGTGAAAGACCATATGCTGATCAGCCATAATATTATAACCACAGTAAGACACTATTAGGCAGTAAGTATAGTTGTGATATTTGAAGAATTTCAACCCTAAAAGGCTTTTTGTGTTGGTGCTTCTAGCAAACTTCACACCAAAGTTGAAATTTTTGGTTGGATGAATTTGAGTCAAATAAATCATCACATTTGGCGGCTGGTAGGAATTTTTTGATGCACTATCAGAGAATTTTGCATGCGACTAATTGGGAAAGATCTGAGATACTCCTCTAATTATTATTTCAATCCAACTAAATAAACGGATTTCCTTGTGAGTGGAAAATAGACTTGGTTTCACTCTTGGACACAGAAGAAAACCTAATAACCAGAAATGGTTTTTACCGGAATTACAAACAATCTCTAATTTAGAGGGAGGCTGAGGCTTAGAATTCTTCTTAGAGGCAGATCAGAACAAAAGCTTTGAACACATCGTCTCATTCTCTAGAGATAGTACACAATATGCCAGAAGGATAAAAGTGAGTGTTTGCTCATCCAGCATGAAAACCCCCAGAAGGGAGTTCTGTCCTGGATACTGATGTGAGGTTCTGACAAAATGAAGATCATGGTTTGTTGTGGGGCCTTCTGCAGGGAACCGGCGCCGCTGCTTCATCCCAGCATCAAAGCTCGTAATCAGATGGGAGGGCGAGATGAACTCAATCTGGATTGGAATTCATCACCTGGGAAGCCAAAAGAATCAGAGCCTGCGGAAAAACGCTGCTCTGCCCACCGCTTTGTTCTTATGGTCGAGGCAAACATCTGCTAAATGCCACCAGTCGACCATTTTCACTTCCTCCACCGATCATAAAACATAAACAAATATGTAAGGAGACAAGGAACAGATGAGCCCTCTTCTTAAGTTTCATTGTTTTTACTAGACATATTTATGAATAATTTAAAAACCATCACACAGAGGTAGACTCTGGCGTCCCTCCTTCATCCCTAAGACTGTTCTAGCTGTCTCAGCCTCATTAATTTAGATTTTACGACCTGAAGATTTATGTACTGTGATTCTGTTTATTGACGACTGTGGAACGAATGAAATAATCCTGATTAGGCAGGAAGAACGCTGATTTAGTGTTACATCACATGTCGGGGGATTTTGGGCCGAGGGTTGGGTTGTGGCGGTTTGGAAAAAGGAAGATTTTCCACTGTGGCTGCTGGAATAATTGGTTAAGAGCCGGGAAGATTTGAATAGTAAAAATATAAATGGAAAACTTGGATTTGGACAGGTTTTTTGGAATTATTGAGGACTAAATACTTAATAGTCCTAGCAGTGCTAGATGGGAATATTATGTAATAGTTATCGCCAGCGTATTCGCAAATGCTTCATGTTGACATGATAACTCAAAATGACTGCATGGATTCTGTTCACATTTTAACATTTTTAACTCGTATAGATGTGTGAGGAAGAAATGGATGGATTTTGGAAAAAGTCAGTGGTAGATTTCTGACACTAGGGGGAGCTAAATCTCTTAAGTTAGTTGCTAACGAAAAACAGTTATTTTGGGCATTACTTCACTTGTAATTTGAGGAGCTCAATCAGGAGAATTGATTGTAAAATGCAGGAGATTGGGGGCTTTTTTTGGGGTATACCTTTGCTGTCAGGGACGAGGATAAGCCATCAGATCGATGCAGAAATGTTTAGAAAAATACATTTTATAGTTTGTAATTTGTTAATACACACACAAAAAATTTGATATATATATATATATACATATTTATATATACATATATATATATATATATATACACATATATATACATATATATACATATATATATATATATATATATATATATATATATACATATATATACATATATATATATATATACATATATATACATATATATATATATATACATATATATACATATATATACATATATATATATATATACATATATATACATATATATATATATATATATATACATACATATACATATACATATATATATATATATATATATATATATATATATATATACATATATATATATATATATATATATATATATATATACATATACATATATATATATACATATACATATATATATATATATATATATATATATATATATATATATATATATATATATATATATATATATATATATACACAAGACTAAAAGCTTGCATGCCAGACATTTTTGTTGGGTTGGCTGTTTGCCTTTTTAGCAAATCAGTAAAACTCGTTAGTGGTGTAAATGATGAGGCAGGCCGATTGATAAATTTACTTTTATGACATGTTTACTTTTTAACAAGCCTTAAGCATTGCCAAAAAGTCATATTGAATCTATGCTGTAAACTAAAAAAGAATTGGGATTCTGCTCCCTGTTTGCAGGGACTTGACATGTGGGTCAAGCCACTCTCTTTAAGGCAGCTTTTCAGGGAACGACAGCTGTGATAAATGTTACATGTCAGTGACATGCAGAGAGAGGCTTGTTGTTGTCAGTCATGGTATAGCTTTTATGATTGGTCAATATTCCTGTTGTCCAATGAAATCAGTTACACATATATATATATATATATATATATATATATTTCCAAAAGACAGTTCTGATCATAAGAAATTGTTAAAATTATAGGCGTAAACGTGTAAAAATAATATATATTTATTTTTGATATTTTTATTTTCTTTCTTTATCCAATAAATATTAAATAAAAGGGGAAAAAATAATTGTAATTTATAATTAGTCTTTATTTTTAAGTTCTGAAGGAGGTTGTGAGTAAAGTTGATGAAAAGAAAAACCTGATACAGAGGCCAGCTCCTAAAGCTCGTGACAACTTCATTTTGATAATATTTCAAATTCCGTATCGGCACATCACACCCCTCATAAAATGGCTTTAGCCTCTTTATCCAGTCAGAAGATTTAATGTGCGACAAATCATCAGATCCAGCAGACTCTCTCTCAGGCGTCGTAAATCCCACCGCTGCATATTTCAAACAGCTCTAGTTATTGGTAGATCAGAAGAAGTGCTTATGATATTTTCCTCAACTGCTGTATTAAGAGAGCAAAGCTGACATGAATCGGGCTGCTTGCTGTGAAAATCGATGAATAAATGAACGTCTGTGTCTCAATTCCATCTCCTGCTGCTGCCGCTGACTCTCGGCGTCCTCCGGTCGTTCTCAGAGGAGCCGCTTTCATTTCGCTTCATTTACACTCTAATTGAACGCTAAATAAGTGGATTATCAACGCTGTGCAACGCCTGCGTGCAACATGCATGGATTTAATACAGTGGTGATGTGTTCCTTCATCTGCGTGGTCTTCAATCTAGAGCAGGGGTGTCAAACTCGGTCACAGAAGGGGGCCCAAATCAAAAAAACCTGAGTCCATATTGAGGGCCGACCAGGACTCCAATCACCATGTTTAATCTGACGTACTAGGACAATTCATTCGTGTTGTATTGACTCGTTTCATAGAGTTCAGAACAAACCAAGTCAATAGAAAAATTTTTAATTATAGATTGAATTCAAGGCAAGTCAAGGCGACTTTATTTGTACAGCACATTTCAGCAACAGGGTATTCAAAGTGTTTCACAAAAAAAAGAAAAATAAAGAGCATTGCGACAACATGAGAGCAAGAGCCGGAGAGTTTTCTGGGGGATTGTTCCATATATTTGGTGCATAAAAGCTCAACGCTGCTTCTCCATGTTCGGTTCTGATTCTGGGAACATTGAGCAGGACCTGATCCAGACGGCCTAATGGGTCTGGAGGGTTCATAACACAGCAGAAGATCGGAGATGTATTTCAAAATAGATCAGCATCATTTCTCTAGTTCCTATGAAACATTTTTATTCACAGCCCTAAAACTATATTCTTCAAGTTAAAAAGTACATCTAAAATCAATCTGTTTTTAAACAACATTAACTACAAAAAGTCAACTTTAAATAAGACTATTGCTCCTAATATCTGTTACTGTAGTCAGTAGCAGATGCTCCTCAGAAAACAGTCAGGTGTGCGAACAGCCTTCAGGTTCATTTCACGTTTTCTTGTTTTTAACGCAGCAGAACTGCCACGTGTTGAACAGCTAGAGGACATGAACGCAATTGCCAATCAACCGAAACTAGGTTCTATTACCTAAACCTTGTTTGCGACTTGCTAATACGTTTATTAATTAGCGTTTTAAATGTATTTTCTCACCCATATCGCCTAACCGGGTTCGGATGAGTCTAGATTTCTTAGACTGACAGGATAAACGTTGATATTTGACAACAGCTGAGCAGGGAGGGTGGGAACGCTGGCAGTCTTAGCGGATGCGCCGGCTATCGCAGTGCATTGTGGGATTTGTAGTATCTGCCGTATTTGCACTATTTACCAGCATGCCATTTATTATAGAAATAAGATATTATCTTGCGGGGCCGGATATAATTGTTTTACTGGCCGTTTGTGGGCCGCGATCCTCTAGTTTGACACATGTGCTATGGTCAGGCTCTAGAAGCCTCCTCCAAAGACACTTAATGGAACAAAGCTGCTCCTTTGGTTTGGGCTTCTAAAATACTGCAGCTAATGAAACCCGAGCCTTGAGACTATACGCCGGGTAAAGAACCCGATGAATAATGAACGGGGCTCTTCTTAAAACAGTAATATTAGATTAACTAGTGTTTTTTGTTAACATTCGTTCGTTTTCTAGACGTCATTCAGCAGCCAAATATGGAAAATCACAAGCACACAAACAAGGAATCATGATTAACACTTTTTTTTAAAGATTCATTTACAAAAGTGAAAAAAAGAAAAAGAAGAGGAAATACAACAACATGATATATATGTATAGAAAGCAAGAAAGGCATGAATTTGTTGCAAACTTTTTAATCTAACTTGAAATGAAGTCCAAGTGCAGCAATGACATTAATTGGATATCAACCATCGTATTTCAGGTGAGGTAAGGCATCGATAAAGTGCGCTTCTTGAGCTGCTCTGACCCAGTCATCGACAAACTTCTACAGAACCTTCCGACACTGCTCTCCCCGCTTTCAGCTCACCAACCTCAGGACAAAATATTCTCTTGCTGTCTAATATATTCCACTCACTGACAGGTGCTATGGTAACAAGGTAGACTATTATTCTGACTTTGCCTGTCAGTGGCTATAATGTTGTGGCTGATTGCTGTATTTTTTTTGCCCGTTCTCTTGCAGAGTTAACTCACTCTCGGTAAATCTTTCTTTACATCGAGCAGAGTTGTTCTTCCCTCCATGTATTTGCTGTAATTGAGTCATCTCTGCTGGTTTAACTCTTTAAGACATGCTGAACAGATGAAAGCTTCTTCTTCAAATTTACTTTGAGTGAGGTCGTTATTTAAGGCCGCGTTGTTTCTTCTCACCAGCAGCTCGCTGATGATGAATATGTTTCTCTGCGTTTGTTTGATGCATGTGTGGAGACAAGTTTTCTCCATCATGCATTCAGATTTCTTCTGAAAGGTGACACGAGCGACATTTTGTGCATGCATAAAAATTTTCATGAAGCCGGCATGGGCTGAAAATCTCCGACAGGCACCTGATTGGAGATGAATATTTCTTTCAGCAAGAACCTGCAGAATGAATCAAACGCAATTCTTTCAGCCCTAGATTATTCGTCCTTTCGATTTTTATCTCCCGCACTTAAAGTCCTCATCATGTCCTTTATTGCTTGTTGTAATTTGTTACTTTGACTCCAGTCATTGAATAGAGCTAATTAACCAGCTCCGTCTTCCTGCTGCATGTTAATGGCAGTCTTCATCTTTGGACGTTTTCTTTTTCTCAGTCAACATTGCCAATTATTGATGATACCAATTATGCAGGAATGGGATTTAAAAATAATTATTGTGCCGCAGTAATCACTTTCTAATGAATGACATTTTAAAGTTGAATTAAACTTTAATTGGAACCAGAGAAGCGTTTCCACAAAGTTCTCTTAAGAAAGTGGTGATTAAAAGTCCAAAACCTGACTTTGAATGTACCTGACTAATCCATGGAGACTAGAGTTCATTAATTCATTAATTCATTCAGGGTTGCTGGGGCTCTGGAGCCGATCCTGGACGGCATTTGATGAGAGACAGAGTTAATCAGGGGGCCAGGAGAAAGAAACTGACCACCAATCGCCTTCATGTCTCCAAATACGTAATTAGTGCATCCTCATGGGGGCCCCCAATCCCAAGCGTTGCACAAGCAAAACACATCCAATCAGATGTCAAGTTATACAGAAAATATGTGTTTTTTGTAAGAGGGTTCCCCCTACTTAGTGGAGTATGAACTATTGGAGTAAAATATGATACTTGCAAGATGGGTAATACAAGATTAATATTCTGAGCTCAGTCAAAATTAAACAAGGCAGATTTCCTGAAGAGTTTTATTTGGATACAAAAGAAGGAGAGGGTGAAGTCGTGTTTTCCACAAGGGTCTCCCCCTAATGACAAAAGTATGACCTATCAGTGTATTTCTAGTGCTTGTACCAAGCCCGGATAAATGGGGATGGTTGCGTCAGGAAGGGTATTCGGCGTAAAGCCATTGCCATATCATTCTGTGGAGGAGGACATGATCCGCTGCGTTGACCGCAAAACGGAACGGCCAAAAGACGAATTCACACATTTCACCTCTTTTTGCATGTTTTTGGACCTGGAGGGAACCCATGTGAAGATGGGAGGATATCAAGGCCAGAGGAACCCGATCCTTGTGTCAATAAGACACCATGCTACCGGGGTTAAGTTCATTTAAGCCCGATTCAAACCCAATCAGACTGATTAGAAGCTAAGCTGAATTCATTTTTATGCTTTTGTGGAAATATACTTTGGTTTGTTGTGAAAGTGATGTGAATAATGTTTTCATGGTGACATTCACACAAGTAAAACTAGAAAAAGCATTCAGAGAGCATTAAACCTCCGTTGAGGCGCTAGAGAAACTATGGTCGATATCAATTAGATCACCTAAATTAGGATTACTGATCTAATGTAAATAACGGATCTCTTCTATAAATCGCCTGTGAATGAACAGTATCAAAGAATAGAAGTGGCGAAAAAATTCCGCAGTGAAAACAGGGAGGGTCATCGAACGCATCACGGGAACGTAATGACTCAGATCGGTTACTGCATGAAAATTTCGCACCGATTCTTTCGTTAATTTGAGTTATTGTCATCCTCCAAATCTTAGGGTTGATTATAACATTTTAGAATAAGAAAAACATCCATCCATCCATCCAGATCCCAATCGGGATCACAAGTGGGGCGGAGCCTATCCCCGTTGAAGTTTTGGTGAGACAAATGCATGGACGAGTTGCCAGTTCATCACGGGGGGCCGACACCGAGACTGACAAGCATTCATGCTCTCATTCACGCCTACGAGACATTTAAGGTCAACAATAATGTCTGTTTTTGGAGTATTGGAGGAAGCTGGAGTACCAAGAGGGAACTCACGGGGAGAATGAGGATTTGAAGCTGATTTTGAACCTGCTATATGTACCTGCAACAAAACAAAGTTCTAAAAAAGCATTTCCACAATAATCAAGTCTTCAACAGTGATTGATAAGATTCTTGGGTTGTTGTTGTACATAGCAGAAGAACCAGGCTCCTCTTCTTCTCTTCTCTCCTCTCTGGTGGCGTGTTCTTCATTGTAAATTTCCCCCTGTTTTACCTGAAAATGGAATGGAAACGTTTTTTTTGTGTTTTGCCTGCATGAGACATCTGGTGTTCCCCCAGCCTCTGCGGCACTGGGCCTATTATGCCCGCTGTCCGTCTGACATGTTATCGGACTCCTAAAATTACCAACCAACCTCCCTATTCTCATGGAAATTTGCGAGCGCACTCCTTCCTGTTCATTTTCCTTCCTATCTACTGACGTGAAGGCTTGCTTCCTCCTCTGCCTGCCCGGCCGTTTCCATTCTAACTCACTCCTCTTTGTACTCCTGTCTCTGTCCATGAATGTTCCCGTCTCTCCTCCGTACCCGTCAGGTAGAATATCGGTGCATTATTAATGAGTCAGCCTGCTGCTCTCCACTCGTCCATCCATCTCTTCCTTATGGTGAAGCTGCTGCCCGGCACCGACTCGCGTCAAGCTTGGCTTCCCTTCAACATTGGGGCGGAAATAGAGCCGTGTGGCCCGAGCGACTCTCATCCTGCAGCGTTCTGATCAGAGACAGATTGAGTTTGGTTTCAGGTGTCAGAGTACTTAGTTGTGAATTTCACTCCTGAAGGGTCAGAGATGAAGGCAGAGGTGAAAGCATCTCAATTTACTTTCCACTTTGTGTCGTACGCACTGTGAATAATTGCTGCAAATATGGATTCAGCAGTTATTATTAAATACAGAACTTTATCGTTAAAACAAAACCAATTATACTAGATTACGTTATTTTGTTTTTTTTTAAATAGAACCATAATGTTTTCATCAAAAAGTATGCAAAAATGCAAACTAATTGGTTAAATGTAACATACTGTAAAAGTAATAGTTTTCATGAAGAGCACAACACCCTTAATCTAAATATCAGTAAATTAATGTTAATTTTACAGAAGGTAATATGGTAACTCTGTTACCGGTTATTAACTATTCTTTATAAACAGGTAAAGAAACTAAAATACCAGTTTATCGTATGTAGTTGTGTTTTTTTTATCAGCAGTACAAAACGGTAGATTTAAGTGTAAATGGTTGTTTTATACAACTAAATGGCAACTCTGACAGTAATTTACTGTCATTTTTTTTACAGGGGAAATCATCAAAAAGCCGGTTCGAGCTGTATTTTTCATTAAAAGTTTTAAACGGTAGATTAGCTGCGGTTCTGGAGAGGCTCTGACCCAGTTAGCTTACCATTAAAATTTTCGCCTTGTCTAACTCACTCTTATTCTAAATCTTGACCATTTTTCCTTCTCCCATCAACTCAACTTCAGGACAAAATGTTCACATGCTTCCTAATCTATCCCCCCACTGACAGTTGCGATAGTCGCAAAATCATCAATATTAGTTTGACCACTACTTCACAACCTCAATAAAAACATTTGATATTACAACTTGCCACTTGCTGTTTAGTACATATATGCTAAATATTAATCATCTTGTTATCCAGCTCTGGGTTAGTATTAAATTAGTTCTATCCTGCCCTCTACCCCATATTTCCATCTTCAGACACATTGACAGCTAAATTACAAATAACTCAAGGGAAAGGAAGACGGAGACAGGAACTAGAGCGGAATATTTTACTGAAAATAATTGGGAAGCCATTATTTTAACCTTTCGCTGACTTGATCTTGCCTGCGTCTGGTCCATTGTCAGCTGGGATAGGCTTTTACTTTCCATGAGACTACACAGGATAAGCGGTTCCAGACTATGGATGGATGGATGGTCTGAGTGGGATTCTTGACACACATTCAAAAAATGTTAAGCTTTTGATTTAAAGTGACAGACATCACAAGAATTGATCAGACTATCAGCCATCAGCTCACTGTTTATTCGGTTATATCTGACAGCGAGTTCCCCTTAAATCTCGCTAATACCTCTTTGCTTTTCAGTACTTCCCCTCTGATTTCTCTCTTTCTTCTCTTTCCCACTCTAATCCTCATGAGTAAAGGTCAGCGTGTCTGCTGGTCTGTGTTCTTCTGTCTGACTGTCTTGTGTTCTGACACAACTGTTAGTCAAGTGTTTAATAGCTTTGGCCACAGCTTTTCAAAGATCAGGTTTCAGTTGCCGCCGGACCGACACTGATTCACTTCCATTGCTGAACTTTCCTTCTTGACCTGCCACCATCCTCTATGAGACATTTCTGGCAATAAATGGAAATACAGAAACTAATTCCAATTGCTTTTATTCAAAGTGGAAAGAAGCCATTATTACTTAGTCCCATAAAACCATTATAAGAGCGCTAACTGAAATTGGATTTTGAAGGACTACAGGGGTTTTGAACAAAGTTGACCTTTCTTACCACTAGCTTCCCTTGCCTAAGATGTGGGGGATAAAAGATAAAACTTTCTTAATTTTTTTGTTTAATTTCTGAACTCCTTTTGTCATTTCCATTTATTGAACATCCGGTTCAAGAATGGAAAGTAGCAGCTGTAACTTTGTGTTCTGTTTAAATGCTTAGAATGCGTGTTGTTCTATCTCTGAAACATCAACAGTGATTGTAAAAGTACCAAATTAGATATCTGTACTAAGGGGCAAAGCCTGAAGTGCCGGGAAAGGGTTTTATGAGTAAGAATTACATGTGTGGCCCACAACCATCCATTCATCATTTCTTTGATGACCTATTTTGTCAAGGTCAAGGAGCGGGCCGGAGGCAATTCCAGCTGACATTGGACGAGAAGCGAGATACAACCTGGACAAGTCACCATGTCATCGTTGGGTTGACACATAGAGACAAACGCGCTCTTGTTCACACCTGTAGACAATTTAGGTTGTGCCCTTACAATGGTCACTGGAAGACTTTGCCCCATTTTCTTTTGAACACTAAATTACTCTTTTACTCTAACTGAGAGCTTACCAGTTATTAGTACAGCAATTTTAGCCATGCAGTTAATATAAACACGCAAGTCTTTATATTTATTTTTTGTATCTAATTTATATTTGGAGAATCAGACCACTCATTACACCCAGACCATACACAGTTAGAAAAATCTCATACCTTTTTGGCGCTACAGTGTCAGTTTCCCCCAACGCCTAAATGCAGCAAACGTCCTCTTTTTCTAACGATTCTGCCGACAACGCCTCAATGTTGTGGTAGAAAATAAACTTCAGTTCAAGACTTTGTGAATTCCGGTTTTAAAAGGCCAAGTAAAACAATTTACAACAAACACATCACTGCTTTATATTCTAACAGTAACACAAAGTATCCACTGATGCACTGTGTTTACGTAATTGTAAACACAAACGTATGAGACCAACTTTCATGGCTACTCAAATGTCTTATAGGCAAACTTAAGAAAACACATACAAATAGATAAAACATTATCAAATTTAGAGAACATCTTCATCAATTTGACAACGTACTAAGAAAACAATCTACAAAAACTACGACACAAAACACACTAGGATGTTTCCATAGTACTCAATAGTGATGCATACACCTGAATGTGCTTGTTTTGCTTCATATTTGTGACTTACGTTAGAGTCGATCATCTGTCAGTGGTGTTAAAAAATGAGCTGATGGTTTTAGCTCATAACCTTCAGTCAGAGCTGAAGATCATGAGGTTCCATCATAAGCTTTGAGGATTAGGATGGATTCTGCCTGTGCGTTTATTTCAAAATATGTCCTTTTGCTCCAGCGCGAAGCATAAAATGGATTGGGAACATAAAGAAGAGTGACATTTATGCTGTTTGTTGACTGTTCTTGTAATCCTTCCAAAAACTTTTCCGACTGCTAGGGCTCGTGTGTGGGTGTAGTCTCCTCCTCTAACTCTCTCTGTCTCTGTTATCATGCATCTTGTGATACTGGACGACTGCCATATAGTTAAGAATCATCCATGTGATGTTTGGGCTTTTAAGTACCTTTTGGCTCTGCGAAGAACTTTCCAGTTCACACACATACATGCACAAAGGCATTTATTGAATAGGTCTGCACATAATGTGTAACAAGATATTCAAATCCGTAGGTAATGCCTCCATCTAATTGAAAAAAAAAATCTGCACTTAATTCATTACCATGCTTCACCAAACCTTAATTTTATGTTCTCCACCTATTGACCTGGATTGCAACCGCTCAATATGCTGCACCACTTCACTTTATGGGTGATATGTAATCTGGGAGATTATGTAAACCTGCGTGGGTACTGTAAAATGAATCAATTCCTGGCACTGCAATCTCCTATTGATGATTTTTCCATATTGGAAAAGATCCAGTCTTCTTCGCACCCTGCACACCCAATCAATGGGTTGGGCCACAGCTTCTTAGCAATGCAGCATTTGGGAAAGATACAAATGGATTGGCCTTCAGAGAAACAAATCAATGCATGGCTCTGCAACCTCTTATTGATAGGTTTTGTTTTGGACATGTAATTAGGGGTTGCACAGTGATAAATGTTGTCATGGAATGAATCTATGAAGACTAAGCATGTAGGCTCTTGACATGAGGATGTTTTAGACATAAATGATGAGTGAGCCATAATAAATGTACATAAATGTTCTTCTTGGCCCAGACTAAAATATCTCTATACTTACTTGATGGATTGCCATAGCTGTTTTTTGTTTTTTTTGTAGACTTGTGCATCAAAATTTGGCTCCTGTAAAAGTCACTCATATTCTTAAACTTGCAATTGTGCAATCTAATGCCAGTTGTTGAGACTGGTTAAAACTCATTCATCATGGTGCATCTGTTTGCAGAGAGCCTGCTAAACAGAACCTTATTGGCTTAATTCAAAAGCAAAATTCAAAACAGCATAAAAAGCTGTGGTGGTTACCAAATTGAAAAAAAAAATTCACAATGGAGCTTTCATTTTCTTGACTGTCTTATTATGATTTAGGAAAACAAATGGACTTCAGCATGGACTACATCTAGAATGGCTGGAATTGCTATCAGGGAACTTTCTACACAAAAGCAATCTTATGGGATTTCACTTTTTCAAATTCAATCTCATATATTAAAAAGAAACCCCTCCTGCAGTGTCTTTGAATAAAAGCAATCACCTTCTGCAGCGCAGCCAGCAGAAACACAGGACAATGTGCCGTTATTGCATTGAAATAAGTTTCAAGCTGTGATTACATTAAAATTTGACGTTTTTTATGACTCAAAGGTCGAGCGATCCGTTCCTCGCACACACACACGCGTTTGAGCTTCTGGAATCTTCTACCTTGCGGGTTGACATTTAATTAAATCAATCTTTGTTTTTACCTTTTCTCCCTGCAGGAGCCGGAGGCTGGTCTCCTCTCACCTCGGACAGGTATCAGTGGCTGGAGGTGGACCTGGGTGAGCGGGCCAAGATCACGGCCGTTGCCACTCAGGGTCGCTACGGGAGCTCTGATTGGCTGACGTCATACCTGCTAATGTTCAGCGACACCGGACACAACTGGAAGCAGTACAGACAGGAGGACAGCATAGGGGTGAGTTATAATAATAATAATAATACATTTAATTTATAATGCACTTTACATTTGGATCAAATCTCAAAGTGCTGCAAAGTAGAAGCAGATAAAAGCATCAATAAAAAATTTGTAATAACTATGTTAAAACCTTACCAAAATGCAGCGATGTTAATTAAAGTTATAGGTTCTGCTAAAAAGGAAAGTTTTAAGTCCTTTTTTAAATGTGTCAGTCGTCTGTGGAGCCCTCAGATGGTCAGGGAGGGCATTCCACAGACGAGGGGCAGCAGAAAGACCAGTTGACTGTTGACTTGACCAGTTGAGTCCAGATGACTGGAGGAGATGGAGCAGACAGTACAATGACTGGTTGATTGCATGATTGGTTAAAAGGTTGGTAGTTTAGTATTTTACTTAGTTAGTTGTTCGGTTCATTGGTTGGTTGGTTTTGTCTGGTTGGTTGGGGATGGATGGTTTTTGCAGACAGTATAATGATGAATCCATCCTCAATGGAAGATTGAAGGATGGAATAGGTCAGCAATGGTCCGAAGTGTCTGATCTCATTTTCTGTTCTGAGGAAGTGTCTAGTTTTAAAGAATTGTTGATTGCTTACTCTGTAGTTGGAAATTAGAATTAATCTTTATGTTCTTTTTGTAGTGATAGATGTGATGATCCGTTGACTTGTCATATCTGCACCTCATCACTTTCCCAGTGTTGACAGGGACAGGTGTGATCTGGGTCTAGCATCGTGTCTCCTGTACTACTCCTCTGGAACTTAATAATTAATACTTTATGCAAAGGAGTAGCAGCTCTACTGGGCTGGACTGGGCTGGTAATCAAAACAATCTTAAAAGACTTGGATGAAGATACGGATGTAGAAGAATTATGCTTGCAGGACGACTGAAACATGAATTCAAACACAGACCAGAAATTCAAGACATCATATAAAGTTTGGTTACGTGAGACCAAAATCAATTGATTTTGTTGCATTCCTTCAATTTCATGTGCAACAGAAACATTTCTGGTACTTTGGCAATAAGGCTCTATTGAAGCTCTCAGGTGGGAATGAACAAAGCTGTGAAAATACCTGTAACAGCCACCCAGTCAAGTTATGATCTGATCCAAACGCATTTTCTTTGGAATTTCATGGTCCAAAGTTAGAATTACATGTGGAAACTAAGTAAACCAGGGCTATAAATGCATTTCCGTCAAATATCAGAAATAACTGCTTCGCTCGAGAATGAGGGAACTGAAAGAACAGGGCGTAAAAGTTGGCCCAGTCGCTGCAGCGGTAACACAAATTTGGTTGTTTGTGAGGGTTTATGTGTAGATCAACTTTACTTTCTTCTCTGCTCCCTTTTCAGACTGCTGAAAAGGCTAAGCCACCTACAGTAAGGCTAACACTGAACTAATCCACCGATCCAGAACTCACAAAGTGCCCATCGCACGCTGTTAACTCTACTTTTAATATGTCATCTTGATTTCCTGAATGTTTGACAACCTCCGGCTAAGTACAAATTAACAGAGCGAATACAACTCAGCAAATCCCTAATCACAACCCCCAGCAAATTAATATGAATATAAACCATTCAAACACTAACATTTAAATGAGTTTTGCCATTTAAAAACAATTAAAAGACAAAAAATGGTTTGTGAGCACACATTCTGTATCTACCGTCATTTCATTTTCATTGGTCCATTTTCCCTCGAAGACATCACAAGTATGACTCATCATATTGGGTCAAATGAAACCATTAGAAAATACCGAAACAAAGGTTCCGGTGGTGTGATGCTGCCTCACCTTAACCACAGTAAGGTACTAGATACATCATTCATGTTCCTAACAGCTCCTCTCATATTTACAGTGGATCTGGCGCGTTCAGCAGCGCTGCAGCCCTGCGGGGATCGGTCCACCATGAGGAGATAATCACAGTCATCACGAGCCTTTGACTCCTCATTAATAATGGATGAAGCGATGAGAGAGCTCTGCTGACTGAGCCGACCTGTTGCCAAAACACTTAAGCTGCTTCTGATGGACTCAGAGCGGGGCGGAGAGGCAGCCAAGCTTCCCTCTCCTCCTGGTGAAGAGTGGAGCGCTACGCATATGTTCAATCTCAAATGTCCTGTTATTCTTTTACTGTCAATAATAGAGCCACAGCGAAGTTAGGGGGCATGAGGTGGGGGTCATTTGTTGTTCATTGGGGGGTTCATTGGTTGGTTGGTTGTTAGATTTTTGGTTGGTTTATTGGTCGGTGGATTGGTTGGCTGTGGTTCATTGGCTGGTCAGTTGATTGGTTGGATTGTTTTGTTCATTGGTTGGTTGGTTGGTTGCTTGGATTGTTTGTTGGTTGGCTGTGGTTCAGTGGTTGGCTGGTTGATTGGTTGGATTGATTTCTTTGTTGGTTGGTTGGTTTTCGTTAATTGGTTGGTTGGTTGAGTGATTGGTTGAATCGTTTGGTTCATAGGTTGGTTGCTTGCTTGTTTGCGTGCATCGATTGTTTGTTGGTGATTGTGATTCATTGGTTAGTTGGTTGATTTGTTGGATTGTTTTGTCATTGGTTGGTTGCTTGAATTGTTGTTTGGTTGGCTGTGGTTAATTTGTTGTTTGGTTGGTTGCTTGGATTTTTGTTTGGTTGGCTGTGGTTCTTTTTGGTTGGTTGGTTGGTTGGTAATTCTTTGTGTAATTGGGAAAAATTTGAAATATAAAGTCCCTATATTGCAACATTAGGGCGAGATCAGAAATTCCAGGCTACACCGCTGTATTGGTATCCGCACCCGAATTTATTAGGCTTTTCAAGACGATTGCACTTCATTACATGATGTCTTGTGGCAGGAAAAAGTTTTCATAGAGGGAGAGATTAACTGTATCTAGTACTACACTGTCATTCCAGACATACCCCAGGCGAAAAAATCCAATCCCCTGCATTGTACAAGTAATCCCCCTGATTGAACTCGTCAAATTAAATGTGACTTATTAATAATCTCAAACTTCCACTATTGACTCAAACTAACTATCTCTATTAAATCAGCAGATCTCCCTGTGTAGATTCATATGAGCTAATTTGGACATTATTGGATATATGGTTGGGAAGCAACGGTCAACAAACCCTGCTAGTGATTAAAATATGACCAATTACGGGAAAATATGACACATCTAAAACAGATCTCTATGAGGAGGTTTGTATGAGGTCAATTTCGACAAATGAGACCAATAATCAGGAAGTTTTATTGTTAAAACAAAAACAAACAAAAAAAACTCCACCTAGTGAGGAAAATATGAAATATTTAAGTAAAAATTTGATATGACATACAAGATAGATTCACACCAGATCTGGACTAAACTGTACCAACGCTTGAGGAATTATGCTTGAAAAACTTTCCTAAAATGAATCCAGTTATTCCTCACATCAGATTCTATATGGGTATAAAATTTGATGATCCGTAGAAATACTTTTTGAGTAATCGTCCCATAATGTCCATGACTTTTAAGGGAAATGAAAATAAAGCAGGAAACGTTTTCAGCGGCTCATTATTAATGAAGGATAGCTTTAGTTGGCCAACAGCAACAGTGATTAATTATCTCCTGGTAGACACTAATCTTCATTGGGCGTCGTGTTGGACTTGTACCTGTCCCACCGCTGTGATAGAACACGCCTCAGCCCGCGGCCACAGGAATATCAAGTAGTTGTGATGTTGTTTGGAGGCAAACACAGTGATCAGCACGGAGGACAAGTTCAAATAGACTCATAAGAAATGAAATACGGAGTAATGCCGAGAGGGGCTTTGCAGTGGAAGTAGAGCCGGGGTAATTTCCTCACACGGAGCGACTCCATAATCTGAGCAGCGAGGAATTTCTCTCAGAGAGTGGAGACCGGCTTCTCACCGCTTAAAAGCAGTTTGATGTGACACTCTACATAAACTGAGTCACATTTCAAAGTACTCCTCAGTGTCTGTGGGTTTACTCTGCAGAGATTTCAGAGTCTGTCAGAGGAGAGGGTTAATGTCAGCGCCGCCGGTTCGGCCGCGGCATAGTAAGCTGCTGCCGTTCAGCTCAGAGAGCCGGAGTCCAGCAGAGAAGACGTTCTCTCCTGACTTTGGGGAGGGGAAAAGTCAAGTTTCATTCATTCAGTGGTGTGAAAAAGTAATGGACTCTATCTGAAAATTAAATCAACGCTTAAATAGATCCTTTTTCAGAGGCAGGAAGTTGGCTCATAGTCCTCGCCAGAGGCACACTATGCCAAATTAGAAAAGAATTTCCAGAAGGTGGATGAAATCCATCCATCTGGGAAGGGATCCAATACTGGTTCTAAGGCTCCAGGACTCCACTGATCCACACTGAGACACATTATCTACAAATGGAGGAGGTTTTGAACATTAGTGAACCTTCACAGACGTGACACAACCTTCTAAAATTCTTCCAATAGCACAAACATTCGCATTCAAGCCAGAAGGATCCACAGAATAAAGACACTGCAGGTACCAGGTGAAATGGACTCATTGAAGAGTAGTGGGGAGAAAGCCGGTGCTGACCCAGATGAACGTTACGTCTGTATTTACCGCAACAATGCTTGATGACCCTTGGAGCCTCTGGGAGAATCTTCTAAGGACTTAAGACAAGGTTCCATCTGGTGTAAATGAAAATCTGGAGGTGACAGTGAAAACTTGTAGAGATGCTTTGCTGCCTAACTTGCAATAATTGAGGGAAGCTTGGATTCTGCAACTTCAAAGGAGAAAGCCTGCCCTATTTAAGTATAGGTCCGGACCCAAGAGCAGAACCGGAGACGAGAGGAGTGGTGTTAAAATCAGCTTTAATGAGTCAAGCTGGTGGGAGTGCTGGGGAGGCTAGCTGCAGGTTGATGGTCTTGATCCGGCTGAGCTGGGCCTCCTAAGCAGTGAGCATTGGTGGGAGGCGATGTGGAGAGAACAGGCTTCCTGAAGATAGGGCAAAGAAAACTATTAGGAGGGCCAAAAGGGAAAACGCTGCAGGAATTTCTGCTAGCACATGAATAACTACCACATGAGGTCCTGAATGATCTGGCGATGATTTGGGGAGAAGCCGGCGCTGATACGCATCAGCAGATAAGATGATCGTCAACACGTATGCAACCCAGCCAGGATTCTGGTATGTGGCAGTACCTCCCCAACCCAGAACCGGCCGCTGAGAGGGGATAGGGAGGAGAGACAGAAGAACACAGGAAAACTCTTGGAAGAGGAGAATGTCAGGTCATCAGCCTGGTAATTGATGCTCACATGCAACTGGATCCTGCACCAAGACGATGGTTCCAAGAAAAAAGATTAGTTCCAACTTTGAAGGTTTCTTATGGAGTAAAATTAAAGGTCTGGACAAACAAAAATTAAACTAAACAACTAAGAACCATCTGACCGAACATCATCGCTGCATCTGTTGTGTGAATTTTCTCTGCATCGAGACACTGTACAGAACAATCAACACCGGCGGGAACACAGGAAACTGAGCGTTGTGCAGCTTCCTGTATAAACTCACTCTCAGTATAAACTGGGATGCTGTTTTCCCCACAAACTCATTTGCTGATGTGATGGTCCTTCTGGTTCGTCGGCTCTGAGTAAAAGCTGCGCTCAGCCCAACACGTGACCCGCGAGTCTGTTTGAGGCCTCCCGGCTGTGCCGTTTATCCACAAATGTGCATTAAACACACACCACTGTATAATTACACACAGCAAACACATATCTGCTGCTTTTATGATTCCGACGAGCTGCTGCGCGTTCAGCAGGATTCGCCTTCAGGAGAGCAAAACTATTCAACGAAAGCAGATTTCTCGATCCGCGTACACACACCCAGGTGTGTGTACCCACCGGGACATCTCTCATCATCTCACCCGGCTCCCTCATCATTAAAGAGGAATTAATCAGTTTATCATGTGTCTAAGCTTTTACTCAGCGGTGGTTGAGCCAGTTAACCTGCGTGTCAGCTTTGAGGGAGGGATGTGATTAGGATGGATTACCAGACGGTAGAGATGGAGGGAGACGAAAGAAGGGAGGAGAAAAGACAGGAAGTCAGCTCAGAGAAAACTGGGCAGAGCGACTAGATCACTGTAAAATATACGGACTCAAATCATCATCATCATCATTATCATCTTCTTCTGCTTCTTCTGATTGCTATTATTTCTAATAGTATAATAATATAAGTTATTATAATTGACACTCATTTAAAACGCTCCATTATTATAGTCGCAATTGTTTTCTATCTCTCTCCCTCTCTGTCTACCTCTCTCCATCCCCCTAATCTCAGTATATATCCCTCTCTCTCCCCATCCCTCCCTCTTTCTCCCTTCGACTCCATCCCTCCCTCTATCTCTCCCCCTCTTATCTCCCACTGACTTTTTCATACACTTCTGGAGCATCCTTGGACAGAGCCTGTTGGACGTTTTACAGACCGTTTGGTTTTGGACATGTAAACGCTCCGGCTTTAATTGTTTCCCTCCCGATTTGCGATTATAGCAAGCTTTATCGGCACGACTCTAGACACACATAGTATTGCCAAAGGATTGTAGAAATCAGAACACAGAATATGTGGATACAACAGAAAGAAAGTTAAATATGTGGATTATTATTATGGAACATTTGGTTCGAGCACTCTTCCTCCCTCTCCTGAATTTTGCTTATTGAAATAGTGCCAGCTAGAAAGTAGTTTGGTGGTGATGAGTTAGTGTTAGGGCAAATATGTTATGAATAATTTTCACTTTATCTTTACCAAAGCAGCCTGTAAGCCTGTAAAACAGAATAATTTCCGCAAAATTAATCAAGCAAAAATCATTTTGCCACCAAACTGACAGCACTCTTCTCTAAATTATGTTCAGTAATAGTCTGAACTATTCATAGGCTAATTTTTTTCAGTATAGAAATCAGATCTCAGCGGTGGGGTTGGTGGTTGACCTGCTTGACTTCAGACACAATGGTCATGTTTAAATACGTGATTGTGTAGCACACAACATTAAATCGGATGGAAAGACGTATGATCAATCATCTTTTCCTGCTTGAAATGTAATAATAAAATATGGATGTAATAAACCAAATCAAAAAAGCTCTTTCTATTAACATGTGTAAATACGTGTTTTCATTGCTTGTGTGTGTGTTTTCAGTCTTTTCCAGGTAACACTAATGCCGACAGCGTGGTTCAGTACAAACTGCAGCAGCCGGCGATCGCTCGCTTCCTGCGCCTCATTCCTCTGGACTGGAATCCCAGCGGGAGGATCGGACTCCGACTGGAGACCTACGGCTGTCCTTACAGTAAGTATTTGCTTCTTAAACGGACTCTCCAGGGTTTCCATAAGAGCAGATGCTGACCCACTTAAACTCTCTGCCAGCACCCCCACTCTTGGGCACCTTTATCACTATTTATGCTTTATACAAATTATCTGCAGTATATTCATATGCAGTGTAGAAACCAAACGCACATTTTAAATGAATTTAAACATTGTGCATTGTTCAGAGAAGGGTCCAAATCATGACCAATACCGGTCCCCTCCACACGGGTTTCTGGACATGTTCGGTAGGGTTCACATGAACAGGAAAACTGTGGGCCAAAACCTACCTCTGAACCTACTCTTGAACAGTCATTGTTTCATCATTTCCTGTCCCTCTAGAGTATAAAATATCAAAGGAATAAGGGACAGAAGTACCCTAGTGTTAGGAAGAATACTTAACAGTTTCCTACATTAATGTCTGAGTCACTGCCAGCCTCTTAATCTACTGACACCTCCAACAAACTCTCTGAGTATCGATCTGGATAGAATCATTAAGAGGTTTACTCTTTATGAGCGCGTTGTGTCGAGTCCCGCTCCTCCCCCTTCCCTCAGCTCATCCCCTTCCTCAAGGGAACATCAAAGAAATCACAGGAAGAAACACATATGAGCTCCTCGCTCATCCCAAAGGAACATCAAAGGAATCAAAGGAAGAAATACACATGAGCTCCTAGCTCCTCCCAAAGGAACATCAAAGGAATCAAAGGAAGAAATGCACATGAGCTCCTAGTTCCTCTCAAAGGGACATCAAAGGAATCAAAAGAAACAAAGGCATCAACATTAATGGAGACCGCTACAAATATAAGAACAATTTAATATTTTTTAAATGCTGTTAAACACGTAATGTCCCAGAAATGTAATAATTCCTCGGTAATGCCAAAACCTACATCTCGGTAAAATTTCATGAAAATCAGTCCATTCATTTTTCCGTAATTCTTGTTCACAGCTTGAGGGACAAACAAAGTAACAAACTCAGGTGAAAAAATAACCTCCTCCCTTGGCGCAGGTAAACATCCGTGATCCAAACCTTCCACCCATTTGTATCGAAACTACAGCTGCAAAGAGCCGTGGGTGGATTTAGACACTCCATCTAAACCAGTGATCATTCAAAAGGACATTGAGAAATTAGACGAATAAACTGGACTAGATTGATAACATTATTAATCTAGTCCAGTTTATTCGTCTAATATATATATACAAACGTTTATAGAGCAGACAATATATCAGCTAAACAGACTCGGGTCCTTTGGCATGCCTAGGAGGCTTGTTTGGATCTGCTATGACACTGTGGTGATATCAGCAGCATCTCAACAGAACCCTTCAAGCCACCTCCACCCTGGCCCTCCTGAACCAGTGGAGGTGGTGTGTGACGGGAGGATGGCAGCTTATGCATCATCTTTAGTATGGAACGTGTCCCACCCAATGCTGGACGCTCTAACCGCACGGAGAAGTTGCTTCAGTGACAGGCTGCCGCTCCTGTGGTGTGTGAAGGAGCCATACTTCAGATCGCTCCATCAGCTACACATAGCTCTGTAAAAATGTTTCCACGGTGAAAAACTGTTTACTGTGTGCAATATTTCACCGTGTGCAATATTCTTGTCCAAGAGTGCAGCGTGTTTTACTAGCGCTGTCATAATACTGGGCTGTATCTGCTTTCTGGAGTTTACATGACTTCTAAGAAAGAGGGAAGACAGCAGAACAAAAAAACATCAACAAGAACAGCAGCTATATACAATATATAACATCGTATCCACAAAGATATAACTATGGTTTTACCTTATTGTATGTGTATGTGTGTGTGTGTGTGTGTGTGTGTGTGTGTGTGTGTGTTTGTGTTTGTGTGTGCGTGCGTAGGTAACAAGATAATTAATATCCTTTTGATTTGAGTTCTCTGTGGTTATAATGTTATGGTTGATCAGTGTATGGCCATGTTCAATATTTCTCTAATTTGCAATTTTTTCTTTCCTGTTAATCAGTTAACTTACCCACAGTAGGACTAATGAAGGATTATCTCGTCTTCTCCATCCTCTTCTCTTGGCTTCTCTTCTTGTCTCTTCTCTATTCTCTTAACTTCTTTTCCTTTCTTGTCTCTTCTCGTCTCTTCTCGTCTCGTCTCTTTTCTTTCCTCTTCTCGTCTCGTCTCTTTTCTATCCTCTTCTCTATCCTCGTCTCGTCTCTTTTCTGTCGTCTTCTCTATCCTCTTCTCGTCTCTTTTCTATCCTCTTCGCTTCTCGTCTCGTCTCTTTTCTATCCTCTTCGCTTCTCGTCTCGTCTCTTTTCTATCCTCTTTTCTTCTGTTTTATATCCTCCTCTTGTCTCCATCCTTCTTCAAAACAGAACTTCCTTGTCAACACTTAGAGAACATAAATCCTAAAACAACAACACGTAAAGATTTACTCTTCGCTTATTCTGATTCCTAAATATTCTTTAAAACAGCTTCATAACTCATCATGTTGCAAAACTCTATTATTTCTTTCTCATTTAATTTTTGTACTGCACATCTGTTGTTTTCCTGGTTAAGTTCTATTTTTACATCAGATTAATTAACGCGTTACCCACCTCTCCTGTTAACGGTAGATAAGATATATATATATACCCAACGTATTTCAGTTTACAGACAACTTCTGCCCTCTTCTTACTTCTCTCCTCTTCTCAACCCCTAGCAGGAAAACATACGTTGTTGCCTCTTTTTTTTTAATTTCAACTGTTTCTGTTTCCCTTCAATGTATTTAACAAAAGGTTTGCCTGTTAGTCTTTCTTCGTTGCATCACTTAACTTTGTGTTATAAATGGAGATTTACTCATGCAGCTTCAGAGAGCCCACTCCTACGCAGATATACCTCAGTTTCCCCCTTTCATGTCATCACACCTACACCTGATGTTCCCATGACAGATGGAGCCTCATAATAAAACTCCTTTAAGAAGAAAACCAACCCTTAAATGGTGGATTTCCACTGGTATACCTGTTATTAGTCTGTTATTGCTACATGGCACTTGTATTATTATATTAATGAATGTATAATTCCACTGAGACCCACTTTAGTCCTACTTATGACAACACTTGTTCATTTTAAAACAACAACTAGACTATAATGAGCAGACCAGACTTTAACTGTATTCTCTTTCAGGCATATATCCTATCGTAACATATCCTGTCTTATTGTATCTTATTTTGTCTTCTTTTACCTTATTATATACTATCTTGTGATATTGTATCTCATATCATTGCATCTTGACTTGACTTATCGTTCCTTCACTTATTGTATCTTGTCTTGTCATATCTTAACTTGTCTTGTCTTACCTTATTTTAGCTTATCTTTCTTGTCTGATCTTATCCTATTATATTGTATTGTATCACATCTTATCTTTCTATCATCTTGTTTTATCTCATTTTATCTAATTTTTCCCAATCAAATCTAATCTTATATCTAATCGATTTTATGTATTTTTTAACCCTTAAATCATTTTATCTTTTTGTATTTCTAACCTTAACCCTTTTTTATTTCACCAAAAGATTTGATTTTGTTTTTTTTTCCTCTTTATCTAGAGCCGCTCCAAAACATAATGGAATCTTCCTCGCTCTATGAACACCCTTTCTAGCAAGCTTAATCAAAATCTGCTTGGTAGTTTTTATGTTTAATAAAATGTAAGGAATATTCTGAGTAAAAAGCTGAATTCACCAATGTTAGTTAGAGTCTTCTTCATTTCTTTCTGCCCCTGAAAACGCAAACTTTTAAAACATATTTTTGTGAAAGTAGTGACATCACACCCCCGACTCTCTAATAGCTGTTATATCAGCCTTATAGCCACACGCAGAAGGAACAACAACAAAAACAACATAGTGTTATCTCGTTTTTTTTCTGTTGCAGCTTGCGCTGAGTTTGTCTGAACGCTCCTTCAGCAAACTTCGCGATGGCTGCACATTAAATGTGAAATGCAGGGATCTACACATCCTGCTTGGTCTTCTTTGGTGGTGTCAGCATAAAATTCCAACTCGAAGGTTTTGTAAAACGCAATGAAACTCAAAAAACACAGTAAAATGTTTTGTTTAAACAAGGCTTATTATGCCATCAGTTTGAAGTTTGTCAACTTGACATGACTAAATGATAGTTCATACATATTGACTAATCGAACACTGCATTACTCCACCAAGAAAATTGAAATTGGAACTCCGTCCATTTGTGGGTTTTCTTTGTTTTTAAGCTGAATTGTTAAAAAACTGCCAGATGGCCATTGAGGAAACTTGATGAAAAAATGAAATGGACCAGCAAAGAACCATATAGCTTTTGGTGCAGAGGCATTGCACATGTAGGCTGTAAAAACTTGAATAAGAATATGCCCAACGCACGTTCCGGCCTCCAGCCTTAATAACTGATCCCGACAAATTGGTATTTATTTTTCTGTCATTGCATTGTACGTGACAGAGGTAGAACAATCTAGTTGACTGTGGCAGGTAAGCACAATTAATGTCAAAGATTGGATGTTCTCTGCACTGTTTGATTGCTTTTAAATGAGTAAAAGGTAATAAATGCGATGAGGCTATTTGACTGTCACCTTTGATTGTTCAGTCACAATGGCTTTAGCCTGAGACAAAATTTTAATTTCAATCGCTGTAATTACATTTGGCCCATGTTTGCCCTTCCATGACCCAATACGGGACGGTTGAAGTGGGCAAAGCTGTAGCAAAGACCCCTACACTGTGAAAAAGAGGGCTGGTATCGGTGACAACAGGGAATGATGTTGATTAAGTCAGACGAGGCATAGAGAGGAAGAGCTGGGAGGGAGGTGGGTTTTAAAATGACTTGTAGAGGAGAGAGGCGAGGGCTGTCAGCGGTCGTATCTGTTATTATGAGTTATGAATTATGTTACTTAATTCAACCCATAAAATTCTAATAAGTGCCAAATACATATTTTTTTTTGAAACATGCTCTACCAGAAGGCATAGTTCATTTAATCAAAATCTACTACTTCCATGAAATACAAAATTTCATCATGAAATAATTTCATCAGTCAGATTTTTTTTTTACTGCCTAAAAACATGCTTAAAATTACAGAAATGGTCATGTTATGGTAAATTTAGAATTTATAGGGTACTGAATTATTAAATGTATGAGAAAATCAAATATGCAAAGAAACATTCTTTTTTCCATACCTTCTTCTTTTTTTTCTTAGTGAAGACATTTAAGGGTTAAAGTCGTTTCAAATTCTGATATTTTTATTATATTGTTATATATGTATATATATTTAATGTAATTTAAGGGGAATTTGAATTTGCTGGCCCTCATTATTACTTATGGGTTCAAAGCTAGAGGATAATTCTTAATGTCCAACATCGTTGTACGTTCGTGGCAGACTTGTCCATTTAATGCTTTAACATAAAACAGGGGTGTCGATCTTAATAGCAGAGGGGGCCAAAAGAGTTTTTTGAGTTTTACTGACAATTTATTCTTATTTTATTTACTTATTTAAGAGAATTCTGAACAAATCAAGGAAATGGAAAAAACTAAAAATGACAAATAAAATTCAAACTAGATCAGCATAACTCCTATAACTTTTTAAGTCCCTCTCTATATCACCAGCTTTTTACCGAATAACTTCCAATTAAAGGGTTTGTTCACAGTCTTCAAAAAGTCTATTTTTGTGAAGTTACATATAAAATCATTTGGTTTTTTAATCAACAATATCAACTCAAAGGAACCTTAAATGGTAAACAGCTAGGCTGAGTATTTCTTTATCTGACACAATAAAACAGTCAAAGTAGCGTGGCTCCTTTTATCTGTAATTGCAGTCAGGAGCAGCTGCGTCTCAGAAAAGGCATGAAAATACCCCAGGTGCATTTCACATTAAATGTAAGTTACTTAATGTCTTTTCTTGTGTTTAAAGCAACAGCACTGACACACGTTTAACGGCTGGAGGACGCGAATGAACTTCGCCAGTTAATTAAACGCTTTTACTAATATGCGTATGCGACTTATTATGTTTATAATTTAACGTGTTTTTTTTTCTTCAAAATTATGTCCCCCCCTGGGCTCCATAGCATCTCGTCTAAGGATCATCTCAAAGTTAATGAGAGTGACCGGATTAACGCGGACATCTGACCACAGAGGAGCAGGGAGGAGCACTGGCTATCCGTGTTGAAGTGCTGGCCATCGCAGTGTATTCTGGGATTCGTAGTATATGAGGAGTTTGTGCTGTATAGTATAATTATAGAAATTCAATATTGCATCACAACACAGATATAATTGTTTTGCGGGCCAGATATGGCCCACGGGCCTTGAGTTTGACATGTGTGACTTTACATATATATTAATGAAACATTTATAGATCATGTATAACGATGGGTGCAGAGGGGTTCCTAACAAGAAACAATTTTATGAAAAGAAAATTTCTGCTTGTGGCAGAACATCTTCACCGTTTACTTCACTGATTTCTAAGCTAGACTTAATGGACAAATGTATACAATTCTGTCCATATGATTATGGATTAGTCATTATTATGCCCTCGTCTTTAAAACATTCATTACAAATGAAATCGAAAAACTCCCAGGTGTTTTTGATGTTCGGGATTGACAGGAAATGAGTTTTCTGGAGGATTGTGGGGGACAAACATGGCCCAAACCAAATATTGACTTCATGGCTATCACTTTGCTTTGAGAACCTAAACCGTTAAAAGCATTGATTTAATTTCTCTCTGGGCGTCTTTTTCCCTGAAATGTAATATTCCGGCATGACCACAAAGTCACGATTGCTGTATCTGTTTTGTCTTTCAGCCTCTGATGTCGTGAGCCTTGATGGCAGCAGCTGTCTGGTGTACAGGCCGAGTCCTGGACCGAGGCGGACATCCAGAGACGTCATTTCTCTAAAGTTTAAAACCCTGAGGAATTCTGGGACACTGCTGCACGTGGACGGAGAGAGAGGGCCAAGCCTCAGTCTGGAGTTAGAGAGAGGAAATCTGCAGCTGCTGCTCCGGCAAGGTACAGAATACTGAAATCATTTATCAGACAAACCCTGACTGCATCAGTGGAACACGGAAGATTTTCTGCAGGATAGTCGTGGGATTTGAAGAGATAAAACCTTAATCTGCCGTAGAAAAAGGCAGATTTAAGAAGCTTATTTGGCTATATCCTAGTAGAATTAAAAATACAGCAGGTAAACTCATTTATATTATGAAGAACAAGAAGTCGTTGGATGAAAGTAGGATCCAATCTAGGTGTGATTGGATGACAGTAGGATTTAGTCTGGGTGTGGTTGGATGATAGTAGGATCTAGTCTGGGTGTGGTTGGATGAGAGTAGGATCTAGTCTGGGTGTGGTTGGATGAGAGTAGGATCCAGTCTGGGTGTGGTTGGTTGACAATAGGATCTAGTCTGGGTGTGGTTGGATGAAAGTAGCATCCTATCTGGCTGTGGTTGGATGAAAGTAGGATTCAATCCATCTCGTCAGTCCATCCATCCATCTATTCACCCATCCATCCTTTTCATCCCTCCATCCATCCATCTTATTATCCATCTTATTTTTCATCCATCCATCCTATCCAACCATCATATCCATCGTATCCATCCATCCTCTTATCTATCCTATGTATACATCCATCCTATTATCAATCCTATCCATCCATCCATCCTATTATCCATCCTATCCATCCCTCCTAGCATAAACTTCTGCATACGGAAACAACAGACCACAGTTGTCTGTGAGATCACAAATAAGGGAATAAATTATTTTGTACTCCGTTTGTTAAATCAGACGTGAACATTCCTCCTGAAAATCATCGTTAAATGAGCTCCAAATGCTCTATCTGCTATTTATCTCTGCTTTGTGAGGCTGAGTCGACTTCTTCTCATTATTGAAGACTACAGCAGTTAATGGAAAGACTCTTCCATCATACAGAAAGTCTGTGTCACCCTAAAAAGTGAGAGCAGCGCAGTGAGATGAAACTAAAGTCGTCCAGAAGAGAGAAAATGAGGAGCAGCTTCAAACTGCAAACAGAAAAAGTTCTTCTATTTCTATCATTCTTGCAACTTCTTTCTATTTCCCTGCTTTTCATCCATTCTGGAGGCAATTTGCCTTCTCTGGCTGTACATCACCTCAACTCCCCTTGACATTTCTCCATGCTGCAGCAGTTTTCAACCCTTTTTTCTAACAACTTGGTTTTGTCCATCATTATTTGTGTCTCTGCGTTTGTTTCCATCGTCTCTCTTTCTTTCTCTTTTTGGGTAACATATTGTTTCATTCAGGTCGCCTGCTGTGTGGGATGACGTAGGTCTGACCCTGATAACATGGGAAAGAAGAATAATGAGTGATAGAAAAGTGATGGTGGATTAACTAGGCCTGTTTGCTCTGCTTAAAATCTTATATTTGTATACCCGAAAAATCAGGATATTATGGAATCGTCGTCGCCGCCACCGCAGATCCTTGGTGGTTACCGTAACTCAAAAACCATATCATGGATCAGCTTCAAACTTTATACCCGCATAAACCTTTACGTGAGGAAGAACTGCTTTCATTTTGGGAAAGGTTGGTTATATTTCCGGCACTATGGGTAGCTATATCTCCAAAAGTTTCAGGCCATAGTTTCTCATCTTTCTTTTATACATTGTTTTACTCTAATAGTTCATATTCAACTCGCTAGAGGGAGTTTTTTTTTAATGAAAAATACTTTCGTACATGACTTCTTAATTATTGGCCCCATTTATTCCAAATCGAATGAAAGAGGTTGATCTTGTATTAATAATATGTTACTTTTAGTCAGTAGGGGATGTTTTACTACAAAAACACTGACAAACTTCATCAATTTGAAGTTTTCAATGAGGGGTATTGTTTGTTCAATGGAGGAGATTGGGGAATTTTCAAGGACATTTGTTTTCGGTGACGACAGGTAGTCCTTATTATTATTAAATTAAATGTATTATTATTATTATTATTATATAGTGGATATGAAATGTGTTGTGTCAGAGTGTATAATCACAATAATCAGATTTACGGGTGAATAACAAAAAGTAAACACTTAAAAGTAAGTGAAATCAGAAATGAGCTCATATATAAGGTGTACAAGGTCCGACTGTAGAGAATTTCAGGCTTTTTAATGGGACACCGGATACTCTAGCTGTGGATCCTGTGGTTCGGAGTGAATGCAGACAACGGTGATTTTCCTCAAGCCAAAACGAGTCCATTAGGGCCATTAGTGGAGTGTTGTGGTGACTGATTGTTGCATCATTTATGGGTCCAGATTCACTCCTGTCTGATTGGGCTAAGGGCAGGCTTATTTCTTTTTGTCGTGTTTTTTTTTTTCTCAAAATTGCTCATAATTTTTCAATTTGCTTTTATCTGCAGTTTTCCACAAATACAAGTTAAGGCTTTTGAGCTCAACATTTTACACACATTTCATGTGCAAAATAACAAGGCCTACACTGTCATCCCCGACCCAAAGTAATATCCCACAGCCAACAATAGCCTGCCCCGTACAAGCAATCTATTTGATTGAAGTCACTGAATTAGTATATATTTTATATTAGTAATATAAAATTATGTCTGAAAACAGTTTTCTTTCAAAGAAAAGGTTCCTCCAGAGACTTAAATCTGATTTATTCAAGATATTTGATTCATATGCACTACATTTGGACTAAATCAAGTGAAAGGTCAATAAATGATAACTTTTTGAAGGTAAAGCGTCCCGTAGAGTCAGTAATATGCAGCTAACCATTCCCAAAATAGTTCCAGTTCCTCCTCGCACTAAGGTCCCTAACGTTGTTCAGGGAATCTGCTTTTGGATTTGGATATTTTTATATTGTAGCCTGGATGAGTGCATCACTTTTAAGTTTCCTCTAGAGACCGTTCTGTTGTACTTGTGGCCTTTGCAGGTTGTTTTATCAATATATTTTGCTGTGGTATGTGCAGCGCGTTTTCATAATGTGTTTCGCTGAGGTATTTGTAGCCATTTTCTTTATGTTTATGTGTGTATTTTATCTTAAAGTGATGTGTTGAGGTATTAGTGTGTTTTCTTTTTGTATTTGCAGCACTTTCTTCAAATGCTGCTCATTTGTTTTTTCTTATTTGACTTGTGTTTTCTTCATTTACATGTTTTTTCTGAAGCTGCAGAACAATTTGCTCCTCTCGGCCGTCGTACAACTGTGTTGGCTGGGCCTTAATTAAACCCCGTCTGTATGCCAGTGTTTGATTTGGTGTGTATTATGGGAAGAACGCTGTTGTCTTTTATGTAAAACAAATTTTACAGAGCCTCCAAACCAGATACGACAGCAGAGATTGGGTTTATTTAACGTCCCCTCGCCTTCCTCACAAGACACCAACCTTATGAAAACAGTGTAAATCTTAATAACCTGTCAGCGTATTAAAATATTTGTTATCTCAGTGTCTGTTTACAGTTTTTATGATGTTGGGAGCTGATTGCGCTGACAACATTCCCTGATAATGGCCGTCCTTGTCTTTCTACTTAATTAGATTGAGAGTAACAGTGAACGGCGGTAATGATCTCGCAGACATGATGTTCAGCAGAGAGGCTGCTAGAATGCGGCAAACAGTCTCATTTTTATCCTTTATTTAGAGAATTCACTGACGTACAATTTCTCAGCCACAGTCGGTGCCTCGGATCCTTCAAACAATCACAGTGAAACTACTTTTGTGCGTTTCTATATTGTGTCTGACTGAGACTAAACTCAGGAGAAACTGGTTGAGGAAACACTTGGATCCACATTCTGTTTCTGTGCTTTATTTTCCATATCACAATGATTTACAAACGATCGCACCTGTTTCCATGTGTCAGTACAAAGACAACGAACGTTGGTATGATGCTGTAAACGTATGACAGCGGTGGATCATCTGCGTTTGTATGTGGTTCTGAGAAGCTGAGCTTCGAACACGTGAAAGAGGTGAGACGTAGAACATTTTATCATCAGCGTCTGCCGGCATCAGACGTTTAGCAGTTTAGTGCGGCTGGATTACAGAAAAACTTGATGCAAAGCTGTGAGAAGTAGTCCACTCTATTCTACTCTGTTCTATTTCTAATGTACTCAGTCTATTATATGTTCTACTTAAACCAACTCTAATCTATTCTATTTTGTACATGCTCTGTTCTACTATATTCTGTTCTATTTCTAATTTACTCTGTTTTATTATATTTCTGCTCCACCCTTTCTAATATACTCTGTCTTCTACATTTGTACTCTATTCTACTCTTTACTATTGTACCCAACCCTACTCAACACTTCCTTACTCTATTCTGTTTTTAATCTACTCTATTTCTATTCTATTGTACGCAAATCTATAAAATTAACTTTTACCCTATTGTATTCAAATTTTTATTGCTATACTCTATTCTACTCTGCCCTACTCTATTCTATTCCTTATCTACTCTGTTCTACTCTACACTGCTCTAGTCTAATTCTGAAATATGTTCCTTTCTATTCTACTCTACTCCATATCATTCTACTCTATACTGTTCTATTATATTTGTAACGTAATCTGCTTTACTTGATTTGTTCTTTACTCTATTCGATTCTACTCTACACAACTTTATTCTTCTTTATTCAATGTCTACTCTATAATGAACCGAGAAAAGCGGAATATTCTATTTCTACTCTATTCTACTTTGTTTTATTTATTTATTTATTCCATTTATACTCTATTCTAGTCTGATTCCACCGTACTATATTTCTACTCTATTCTACTGTAACCTATTTTTACTGAAGGGATTTACTGACAGATGAAAGTACTGAAAATGATATTGTGCTTCACATTTCTTTATAAAACACGAACGTTTATAAACGGACATTATGCATTAACGTTTAAAAGGCCGAATTTAAGCAGGTGTGTTAAAAATGAAGAATCACCAGAGCCCAGAGGAAGAACTTGTTGAGTGGGACTGGAGCGATCCGCCCCCATCAGTTCAGAACCTTGCTGATCAGAAAGAAATTGAAATGTTGTCCTCATGACGACCTCACAACTTAAAAAACAAAACAAAATATTGATGGCAGAGGAAGAACTACGGTGAGGATAAGGAACCAGATGGTTCTATATGTTAATTTGTATTAATTTCCTGTTTGCCCTCTGACCTCTCATATCGATTCCTGTTTCCTCTTTCCAGTCATTCAATCATAATGTCCTCTCCCATTTCCCTCCATCTTCACCAACTTGTTTTTAAGTCTTGCCATCGCTCCTCTGATATTGATTTTTCTGTCTCTTTTCCACTCCAGACTGTAATCAAATAATTGATCACGCCCGCCGCGTCGGCAGGACAGATTTCCTCTCCGTCATGCGGACCACATCGGAACTTTCTCTAAAATAAGTTCTTTCTCTCATAAAGTCGCTGTCAAATATCAAAAATGCATAAGTCAGTCGTGATGCAAACCGCCTATGTTTCTCTCTCTTTGAAGTTGGGATCCTCTCTCCCAAAAGAGAACTTCCGATACATTTTTAATGGCGGCCTGCGTTCAGATCTTCACTCTCTCAGCAGAGAGTTTCTCTCCCGCTGCATTGAAGTGATGCAGAAATGGATCCAAAGATTTGGACCTGCTGCTTCTCATCTATCAGTAATCACTTTGTTTCCACTGCGGTTTATCCCATATTTAAATTCTCAGATTCAATGCAAATCGTCGTGAGTCCCGCAGGAAGTCAGACAGTCCGACCTCGGTGTGGCCCCCACTGTGGGAGGCTGAGGAATTAAAATATTCATCACGATCATGAAGCTCGTACAGATTATAACTTTCTTGAGGAAGGTTAACTGTAATCCTGGGATACAAAAGTTTTTATGTAGTCAGTGCACACTGACTACTATTCAGGGAACTTATTCGGCTTTGTTTCTTATTCTTAGCATGTTTTTTTCCTGTTCTTTACGAGGGGGGGTTTACGGTGGGATATGTCTTTTAGTGACGATTCAGTTTCTACTTTTTCTATTACTGATATGTCTACCACAACTAATCAAACAATGTGTAGCCATGGCAACAGGGCAATTACTGACGAAAGAATACAATTCTGTCATTTCTAACATTTCTACTACCACTATTCATGCAAACTGTCCGGGATCACACAGTGAAGGGGTCCAGGTTCACACAGTAAAACAGTCCAGGTTTATACAGTGAAACAGTCCAGGTTTATACAGTGAGACAGTCCAGGTTCACACAGTGAAATAGTCCAGGTTCATACAGTGAAACAGTCCAGGTTCATACAGCGAAACAATCCAGTTTCATACAGCGAAACAGTCCAGGTTCATACAGTGAAACAGTCCAGGTTCACACAGTGAAACAGTCCAGGTTCACACAGTGAAGGGGTCCAGGTTCATACAGTGAAATAGTCCAGGTTCATACAGTGAAATAGTCCAGGTTCATACAGTGAAACAGTCTAGGTTCATATAGTGAAATAGTCCAGGTTCATACAGTGAAACAGTCTAGGTTCATACAGTGAAATAGTCCAGGTTCATACACTAAGACAGTACACATTACACATGCTTAGCTTTCATCAATAACACGTTACAAGTGAAATTTCTTGAGGTATTTTACGATCTTATTTGTACTCTTCTATTTTATTCTTCATCATTGTCCCTTCCAGGTCAGACTTCCTCATCCCAGACGCGGCGCCTGGCTTCTCTCGGCAGCCTGTTGGACGATCAGCACTGGCACCATTTTTCCTTGGAGCGGCGCGGCTCTCACCTCAACCTCACTGTGGACAGACACACTGAGAGGGTTCAGATCCCTGCAGGGATCAACCACTGGGACATCCAACAGGTGGGACAGAAGACCACCTTTTTATGAAAAGGAAATTGAATATTTGGACCCAGAAAAAGTTTAGATATTACTCAACTGTCAATCATACTGACGTGTTCCTTGTGTTTTTGTCCACATGCAGCTGAGTGTGGGGATCGTCCGGAGCCGCGGTTCTCACAGACCAGTCGTCTCCGACAGAAACTTCCATGGATGCCTGGAAAACCTGCTGTACAACGGCGTCAACGTGATAGAACTAGTAAAACACAAAAACCACCAGGTTACTGTACAGGTGAGTCCGACACTACCGATTCATCAGAAGAAAATATTTATTGAGGGATTGTTTATTAATAAACAGCTGGGTAAATCTATTTAATTTCATTAAAATTGGTTATTGTTGTATAGATCCTTCGTGTTGAGGTTAGGGCTGGGGATTCCACGTATCATTTTCAAATGATACTAGATCAATATTTGGGAAAGGTCCGTGCCATGTTTCTGCTACTAGGGAGAGCGTTATTTCCAAAGGTTTTCATGCTCCAATTTCTCAACCAGCTGTCCAATTTAGCCCAAATGTAGCGTATATGAATCAGGAGATCTATAAGTTCACTTATATTCCCTGGGGGGGTCATTCCTTCAAAAAAGACAGATTTTTGGACTTTTTATTTTAATAGTTTATTTGACAGGGACCATACAAGTATGCAAAGTCCCATGTGAGTGAAATTAAACATTTGCACTGTATATACGACATCTAGCTGGAGCTAATTTACATTCCTTGTCCCCGGATAGGCTTTTACTGCGTGAAACCGACAGTGGAGATTTTATGGAACTGACATAAATTCACATTTAATTTGAGTTTAACAGGGCATTGCTTGTACAACGCAGGGGATTTGGGGATTATCACGGATATACAGCCGGTTTGGATGACAGCACTGTTCTAATTTCAAAAATATGATTTATAAGATCCTTAAAGGTTTGCATCTCATAATTGATATGTAATAATTGATAGTTTTTTGTTTTATTTGAATATTGCTAGATTTTCGTCTTTGTGCCTGTTCACGTCAGAGCTATTGAGTTTAATCTTGGCCACTTATTGTTATGGTTTCACACTGAGAAATACAACATTTATACCGAACGAATGCCACTGACACCAAAATCCGCCTCTATGAAATTCCTTTTGGTCTTAGAGCCTCAGAAAACAGTAAGTGTTGTTTTTTGAGAGTTTGTGACCAATTATTCAACAAAGTGCTTGACAAAAGCTAGACAAGCATCTGTTATTGTCTTTTGTCATATTCTTTCATCTTTTTTGAAATAATAGTTTTTGCTTGTTCGTTACATTTCTTATTTATCACCCTTGTTTGAAGGCATTCCCCTTGCTTGGTTCAGGGTATGTATCTATTATTCCCTTTTTTTCCTCTGGGACTCAATCAATCTGGATGTTCCTACTAATGTGCAACGAAGCCAAGACAAAAGACAACATATTACATCTTAAGAATGGCAGCAAGCTGAAAGGATTCTATGCATTTTGAAGTCCGTATGTAAATTCAATAGAATTTTTAATGGGAATGACAGCTACTGGCGTTACTACAGTCATCTGATGATATCATACAAGAACATGCAGTAGCTTCAACGGGTAACTCTGATGCTGAGAACGAAGTCTCGACCCGTGAATTTACTCCACCTTAAAAGTTAAATCTTAAAACTTTTCAGCATATTTTTAATCCTTAAAGGTACAGAATGTAAAATTAAGGGGTATATAATTCAATACACAGAAGAAATATAATTTTTTCTCCTGGGGGAGACAGCCATGTTTGCAAAGTAGCTTAGAACGGATAAAGAGACTACTGGTTCTAGAGAGTACTTTTCAAATTTTCAGCTTGAATTTGCGGAAAGACGGTGAAGAAATGAGGAAGATTAGTGAGTTGTCATTTTTTAAACAGCACAAGTGAAAGCCGCTGACTATGTAACCGAAAGGAAAAAATTAAGATCTGACTCGTGAATCCCTTCAGAGGTGAACTGGTGGGGTCCTCGAAGTATGCCCAGGGGGATTGAACTCAGCTAGAAATTGGCCAACACTAGCTAGTGGATCCCTTTGTGGGACCTCTTCCCTGCATTTTGTGGTTGTATTTCCTCCAAAACAGTCCGACTAAATATTTCATACTGTACCTTAGATATTTTGTTAAAAGGTTAATTTTTGCTCGGTCTGCTGCATTCAAAAACAGATAAGTCAACTTCAAACGTGTTTCAACGCATATTTCCACCTGCGTCAGAAACATCCACAAGACGGCAGTGACGAGTCAGACGTCAACAAAAATGGCTAAGTTAGAGGAGTTTGTTATGATGTGCCTATATTTTAGCAGCTGAAAAAGTACAGCAGGGTTCTATGTGGTGGTCAGTGTGAGTTCAATGATTGCTTCAGAATTTGTGGATGTAAAATTTATTTTTAGGTTGCTTTTTTATTTACTTTCGCACTTCATTCTTTGCTTCTATTTTGTGCCCGTGGAGTTTAAAACATCAAATTGAAATTAAAAACGACCATACAATGATAGGAGCAATATTATATACATTAATACTTTGTCAACATCATTTAAAAAAAATATTTCCCATTATTATGTGCAATATTGCCTGTTATTATCAGTTTTCAGCCATAATTTTATATTGGGTATTATTACACTTATTGTCAGGTGCAATTTTACTTTACAGGTTTATTATTATCACACTTATCTTCAGAGGCACCGGTTTGCTGTCACATCTTGTACACTTTATTTTTACATTTTCACTTATATTCAATACTCTGTATTCTTTTCTCGCCTATTGTATTTTTATATCCCGAAAATCAGGGATATTATGCAATCGTCATCATAGCAACGTCCGCATCCGCCACTGCAGAGCTTTTGTGTTAACAGGATGACACTATTCCATAGATCCTCCATCCTTTCGACCCAGAAACACCATAGCGCGGGTAGTAGAGGGTTGATTTTGGAAAAGTCATTCATATACTTCTGACACCACAGTGAGCTCTATTTACAAAAGTTTTTGGGCCAGAAATTTCTCAACCTTTGGTCCGATTAAGTCCAAGTCTGGTGCATATAAATCGACCCAAGGACATCTGTATACATTCTGTTTTACTCTAATACCTCATATTTAACTCACTAAGGGGGAGCTTTTTTATGAAAAACACTGATTTCTGGCATAACTTCCTAACCATAGACTTACTGTCAGGGACAATGGCGTAGGTTTAGTTTTATTACCGTCATTTTGGGGCAATCTTTGGCACAAAAACTTCCTTCAGGATCAATAAAGTCACCGAGGCATTTTGGTTCTCTTGTTTGAATGAAAACAACACCATGATTTATGTTGGTAATCCTCCATTCCTTCCATATCCGTAAGCCCTATGATATTAAACGGAGAGTGGCGATGAAATTCTGTGTCTGCATCTTCTTTAGTATTCAGCATTAAGATATCCCCAAAAATTTGGGGATAATAGCGCGATAAGTCAAAAATATCGCATGGATCATTTTCAAATTGGATAACCACATACAACTTAATGAAAGTAAGGAGGGGATTCATTTTGGCAAAGGTCGGTCGTATTTTTCCGACACCAGGGGGTGAGGTATCTTCAAAGATTTTTGGGCTACAGCTTCTCTTTAGTCCAAATTTGGAGGATATGAATTGATTTGAGTAAATCTGTCTTCTATATATCATATTTTACTCACACACAAAAAAACACTGTTTTTATCAAATAACTCAACTCTGGTGCATATTCATCGTATCGAGCAGATCTATCATATATCATATTTTACTCACTAAAAGCTATTTTTCATATTTAGTTTGAGGATTTCAATCAGATGGATTCCATATACAAAACGGTGGATTAGGGGCTTTTCGGGGGCATGCCCTTGTGGTCGGGGTCGACAACGTAGTCCTCGTTTACTAGTGAGCATCCAGTGACTTGATGCATATGCAATGGAGCGCAGACTGCGGTTAAACAGTCACTTATGCCTCGTCTTTCTGACCATGAGGGCCTTTGGGTGTTCCTACAACAATGATGAGTGGACTGAGACTATCAGAGAGAGGCTCAGCGTATATTATGCAGGGAGTATAAATGCTCTCTGCTCGGGCAGCAGAAAAGAACACGAGGTCTGGTAAAGAGGTTCGTAGATTTACATGCATGGCTGAAGGTCTAATAGAGGCAATTTGATTCTGAAGAGTCTGGCCACAAGTTATGGTCCAATTCAGCACAGATACTTAATGATGCTTCCTTTGGAGATGTAAAATAAAGAGTGTGGCTGAAGGAGGAATTTTGTGCCAGCGCTTTAGTCCATAGACTTGTGAGAGGTATAAGTTGACTTTTTAACTTTGCGGTCGCAGAACCCACTCCAACATTAATTATTGGACATTACCTTAACTCCACCACAATGGCTTTTAGATGTCATCTTTGTTTCCAGAACCTGAGGAAGATAGCAGACGGGTATTCCCAGCAGAGAGCTGAGAGGGTCATATATTACCGTTGCAGCTCACAAATGGACCTGGTGTCATTACCGCTACTCAAAACAATGGCTGTAACAGAGATGTCAAGATATAGGAGCGCCGGTCTTACTGTACGCTCTTCCATTTTGGTTCTTTATCTCTTCCTCCTCCAACGTGCGTGACTTTCAGTTTGTTTTCCTAATCTTATTCTAAGCCTTGCTGTTATCATTATGGTAATACTGGTGTCCTCTTAAAGGAGACTCGCTGATGAGACCATTGCGACAGAGGTCACATCCATACAACCCTCTTCAACTAATTAATATTCATGTTTCATATTGTTTTATCTCCCCAGTAATCAGTCTCATCTCTTCCCTCTCCACTCCGGCTCAGGGCGATGTGACCTTCTCTTGTGCTGAGCCAGTCTCCGTCGCCGTGACTTTCCCCGGCCCCCAGAGCTCCCTCAAATTGCCGAGGCTGACGGAGTCCCACTCCAGGAGCGGCGCTACTATTGGGTTCCAGTTCAGGACGTGGAACAAGGCGGGGCTACTGCTCACCTTTGCTCTACCTCATGAAGGGGGTGTGGTTTGGCTGTACCTGACTGAGGCTAGGCTCCGACTACAGATCCATAAATCTGGCAGGACGTTGCTGGACCTCAGTGCAGGTCAGGATAAATCTGAACCTTTACACGCTATGACTTCAGATCTTCTTCTTATAACAAAGGTCTTTAAATTTGGATAATTTTTGTGTCATTTCATTCAAGTACGAGGGAAATTTGTGCCCGCACTTCCATGAGACTTGAGCCCAAGTTTCCAAAGTGAATCATGAAATCATCAATCAAGTTAGGTTTTGTAGTTTGAGAAGCTTTCAGAAGCAGACTTTGGCATCAAGTAAAGTTTTATCTATTCAGCTATCAAGATAATTAATTAACGTTTTGAGATAAAGCACCAACTGGTGTTGGAAATATTCAACTGACATTTCCCAAAATAACTCCAGGTCTTCCTCGCAGTAAGGTCTATGTCGGTATAGAATTTGAAAATCCTCCTTGAAATTAAGTGAACGGGAATATTCAAAAACTAAGGATACGGCAACGATTGCAAAATATTATCAACTTTTTGGGGATATAATTATAACTGTTGGTAGAAAATTATGTCTCTACTGGAACTTCTTTGAGCTGCCCATGAGAGTAAATTCAAAGATTCATCTTATGAAGTACCACCCATAACCCCTCATATAGCTTTTCTCTTATATTTAGTCCTATTTTTCTCCTCAGTGGATATAAATCGTATCTTTTCGAAAGAAGAATTTCCCCCGGTATTGCTCCTCTTATGTCGATATCTTCAAATTCTCTAGAGAAATGCATGTTTATGAATAAGAAGAATAGTAATGTTTAAAGATATGTAATTTTTTCTTCACAATAATACTGGACAACACAACCTAAAAACATAAGTCAATTCTACAGACACCCAGAAAATCATCCATGAGTAAGCACTTGGTGACACTGGTGAGAAAAAAAGGCTTTTTAACCGGAAGAAAGATCAAGCAGATCCCGACTCAGGCTGGAAGGACTATTTCCTTGATCAGTTGGGTTGAGCGAGAGAAAGAGAGAGAGAGAGAGATTGCAAGACAGATTGAAATGTGGGGATTTTGGGAAGGGAAGCAGACATGCAAAGTAACAACAATGATGTCATCTATAGTAACAGGATCCATCAGCTTTTCTCTGCCCATCTGGGGCCAGGCCTGCGGCGCCATCAGGCCAATCCAAGATACCATCGTCATCATCGCAAATGGAGTTTTTCCAGCATCGGAGCCGTGTGTGGCCTCAGACATTAATTTTCTAGTTATAGCATGATTCTAAAAACTGTGTCAGTGTGAGAGAAACATCATTTACAACCGGTTTTTAAATACTAATGTTCTTTGGCGGGATGTCTAATTTAGTCCTTACTACATGAGTGCTCATGTTTGGCTTCAGCGTTGGAAAACAGAGCTAACATCTGCTGATGCTGGTTGAACGCCTGGACGTCCAGCCATGAACAAAATAATAATTATTCCAAGCATGGCTTATCAATCCATGTTCTGTTCTCAGGTTCTGCTCTAAATGATGGCCAGTGGCATTCGGTGGAGTTGAACTCCAAACAAGGTCATCTGAGCGTCGCTGTGGATAAAGGAGAAGGGGGAAGCGCTCAAGCCAGCCCTTCATTTCCTGTCTCTATAGAAAGTCACGCCTACTTTGGAGGTACGAGTGGAAGAAGTGTGAGAAATTACACCTTCTCAATTACTGCTCTAGTATGAGTTAAATTAAATGTTTTTACACTGACTAATAGCCATTAAGAGTTTACCCTTGATATTCAACTAATGGATGAATTAAGAAAGTTTATCCATTTGTGTCTTTTCTGTATTTTGAATTTGAGAAAGGAAAATTAATATCAATTTATTCTGTAAAAGACTGATAATTTGGACTCATATTGTCCCTCTCTTTATTTCAGGCTGCCCCGCGGACGAAGACAGGCAGGAATGCAGAAACCCGTTCAATGTCTTCCAGGGCTGTATGCGTCTCATAACTCTGGACAACCAGAACATCGACCTAATCATGGTGCAGGAAAAGCAGCTGGGAATCTACAGCAACCTGCAGATCGACATGTGTGGAATCATCGACAGGTCATTTTCCAAAAATTCTATTCACAGACACTTTTATCTTATATTATCTTATTTCGGTTTATTTCATGTCACATCTGGTGTGCTGCTCACTTGCAAGCCGCGTCCTGGGAGAGTTTCCATATCCTATGGAATTACATGTTTTTCGCCGGCGTGTTTGTCTGGACAAAAATATCCATTCATCCATCCTTTTTTCTTCTTTTTGTCCGGGGTTGGGTCACTGGCTGTCAAAAAAAAAAAAAAGCATTCCAGACATCCCTTTCCTCAGCAACAATCCTGGTGGATCACCAGGCGTTCCAAAGACAGATGAGGCCCAGAACTTTCGTCAGCGAATTCTGGCCACCAAATGGAGGCCTCTTGATCAGACGCCCGAACCATTTCAACTGACTCCATTTGAAGGGAATGAGAAGCAGCTCAACTCTAGATGTCTCCACATTCAATCTCTAAGGCTGAGCCCAGCCCCCCCTAATGAAGGCATACTTGACGTCATTCTTTCCGTCACTACCCAGAGCTCGTGGCCATAGATGAGGGTTGAAACTTTTGGATTGGTTAATTTTAGACCTTTGCCTTACATCTCAGCTCTTTCTTCACCACAAGGGACCAATTGTACCAAGCCACCTGTCCACGGCACGCTTCCTTTTCCCATCACTTGTTAATAAGACACAAAGATACTTTACGCCTTTACTTGAGGAGGTGCTGAGTCTCATACAGACAACCTTTCTGGAGCCAGACCTGCGAGAGGTCACTGTCAGGTTTCAACTTGACAGTGAGGTTTCTAAAAATGTAATTGCCTTTAAAAGGTGGTTGTCAATACGGAATATTTCACTTTCTTTAATATTGTGAAATATGTATTTTCAATCATTTCTATCTCTTGTTTTTGTCATCTTTAATGTCTTGAGTTTTGCATTTCATTTGATGCTCTTCTAAAGTAGCTGTGCCTGTACATAATATATATTTAATTTAACATCCATTACAACCCTTGCTTGATATTCTGCACAGCGCATAGACCTTTATTAAAGCAACGCCAACAATTGTCCATCACTGTATAAACTAATTTGGCAATAATCAATGGATTTTTATGCCATAATAGTCAGTTAGAATAGAGGTTTGTCTTACTTTGAGAGATACATTTGTAAAGCTTACCAACCGCAAACCGTCCCAGAAAAATAGACACTTATAAGGGAAATTCAAGCCTCTGCACTTGACCCATCCCTGTGGGATAAGCCACTTTGAAGCACCCAGGGAGGATATTGGGTTCTTGACCTTTGAAGGAGACTCCAACATTGATGGAGGCTGTTATAGTAGCCAAGTGAAAACATCCAATTAAATAGGGATCCACTCTTCTGAATCTGTGAAGTACTTATATTCCAAAAGTGCTGTAAATTTCCAATTCACTACCTGTAATTATACTGCACCATCCAAGAGTGGAAATGAACACAGATGCAAATGTGTGTAATTCATAGTGAATGCAGCAACGTGACGACTGAGCTATTTTAGATGGTCAAACCGACCTTCAATTGAGATTACTTTTGTTTTTTAAGCACAGTGAATGAGCTACAGTAAGATAAAAGGTGAAAGTAGAAACTCCTTGAAAATTAAGTTACACCTTTGTTTTTGGCTTTGTCATATTTAACGTACTTGCTAACGTTTCAGCATATTGGCCCTCTCCGAAGCATTAAAGAAATTGATGATCAGGCAATTTACAAGATGATACCTTTTGAGGTTATAAAGACTTGTTTCCTATCAATATGAGACTAGTTAGCTTTGAGGTCTAATAGTAGGTACCACGGCTTAGAGTTGTCTCTGTCTTTGCAAAAAAGCAAAAGTGTACAACTGGCAAATACCAGTCACAGATATCCCTTTCATACTTGTTTTGTTTGCACTCACTGAGTTCATTTTTAAACATTGCAGTTGATAAAGGTACTAGTACTACTTTACTGAAGCAGACTATAAATGCCCTTACTTCAGTCAGCTGATTCAAACAATCAAACAATAACTTGGCCATAGTGGAGAAGGTCCTTTTGCTGTCTTCTGGTGGGAGCTCCAGTCCAAGATAATGGATGGAGGTAAGATCATGGCGTGGACGCGCCTTCCCAGTATATAAGTTTGTTGCATGCATCAAAAAATATATTATCCCAATATGAGAATAGTATCCAAAAGGGGAACACAAACAAAATTCCAGTGCAAGTTGATTTATATTAGTTACACATTTTAATTTTGGGCCTTGTCATAATAAAATGCTTGCTAACATATCCGCCTACTGGCCTTTAAAAGAGTATAAGAGATATTGGAGATCAGGCAATTTATAATGCAGAACCTCATTAGGTCACAAAAACGTCTTTCCTATCAATATGAGTCACGTACAATGTCAGATACCTAAATATGCTCAACAAACCAATATAATGCAAAGAACCATTCACTTTGTACCAGGAGTGGGGTTCGAACCCACGAGGGCTTCAGCCCATTGGATCTTAAGTCCAACGCCTTAACCACTCGGCCATCCTGGTGACAGATGCTATGTTGGTTTTGCCTGATTTTATCCACTCTAATACTAATATACTAATAAACCGAAACCTCCACATGTTGATCTTTTCTCCAATGTTGAATCATACTGCATTTATTGAAAGAAGATTTTTGCGATTGATACTAGGAGTGGGAATTTTGAATCCATGTGGGCGTCTGTCCAATGGATCTTAAGTAAAACGCATTAACCACTCCGCCATCCAGGTGGGATAAGCTGGGGCAATAGATTAACATAAGAAACTTGTGACAATATCAAAAATTTTATGAGCGATCAAACTAGAATAAAGAGATTTGAATGATCCAAACAGAAAATAAAAGTCCAAAAAGAAATTCAAGAGTAAAAGGCAAAAAGTTATTTTATATCAAGTCGGAACATATTTCTGAGAATCAGCGAAGGCCTGCAGTTCTTTTTATTTTCTCACAGGTTGGGCATAAGTTTTACCCCGGGGGTCAGAAAGCAGACGTGGCTCAGACGTTAATATTAATGTTGATGGATAATATTGACACTGTGCGTCCAGCCTCATCATTCATCTCTTTGAAGCATTGCATTAATGAAAACATGGTTCCTGCTTTTAATACCTTCTTCTAACAGTAGTGTAGTTTAAACCTATGTGGGATTTTACCCATTACATCTTTGATTAGATCTTAAGTCCAACGCCTTGACCACTCACCATGTCGATAGGTACAAAACTCAAAAAAAAGAAAAAAAGATCTTGCTGTGGAGACAGAAAAACGATGAGTAATTGAATATTTACTCTTATTATGTTTACTATTATGAATATATTTAGAGTATTTACATAACGCCTTCAAACACAAGGACTGAACCACAACTGAGATTATAGATTATATATTAATAGAGTCTTACAGGAGAGAGATTTGATCACAAAAGGGAATCAGGGAACTCGTCCCAACAGCAAGGGTTTATCATCAAAAAGTCCCTAATCTCCTGTGTTGTGCAATGAGATTGTTGTGCAATGTTCACATTACTTTTTTGGGGGGTAAAAAAAGCTCACTGAAGTCAGTTGAATATGAGCTATTAGAGTAAAATATGTATGTATGAGATAGATTTCCTTGAGTCGATTCATATGCAACTATCTTGGATATAATCAGGCTAATAGATAAAAAGTTGTAGAGAAATGCGCATTTTTGTAAAAAAAAAAAAAAAAAAAGAAGTTCCCCTAAGTGAGTAAAATGTTAACTATTAGAGTACGACATGATGCGTCATACAAATGGAACTCTGTTGGCCAATTCATATTCAGCGAATTGCCGACATGAGCGCAGAGCCTATAGCAGCAGGCTGGTGAACATGTGTGGGGTCGTATCTGAGTGACGTTCAGAGATGTTAAGCCTTTCCTTTTACAGACCAGCTGTTGTTTATTGCTTTTTCATATTTTTAGTTCTTCTTTGTCTGTGATTGGCACGCAGAGCCATACATCATCACAGCAGCGATGTGTTGGTGTTGGAAATGTCAAGCTGCATTCTATAAAATGTCATTTTTAATGGCGTCTCCTCACTGAAAGAGAAATTATAACTAAAACGTGTGAAATGACAAACGGGTTTGGATTGTGCAGCCATCTCCGACATCCTTCAGCGACGCAGTTATGTTTGATAAGGAGGAGGAGATACTGAAGCCTCAGACAGTCAGTGGGTTTATTATCTAGAGTGAAACAGAAACGGGGATGAATGCTATTTTTTTAAGGTTGAAATAATTCTAATAGTGAAAATCAAAAAAGGAAAACAAACATCTTCAATATTTTGAGAGAGAAAAAAATGAAAATGAAGGAAGTCTTTCTGTATGGTTAGATAAAAAAATCAGATTTATGCTTTTTTTAGGACCCTTTTAGAATGTACACAGATCAGCCATAACATTATAACAATCAAAGGTTTAATTGTTTTATTAACTAGGAAACCCATTAGCTACCAATAAAATGTCCACGACTCTTCCTTCCTCTAGTAAATCATTCCTTTCCCCTTTTTTTTTCTACTTACTTCTTTCCGTCCATCTCCCTTACTACTTCTCTATTGTTTCCCTCCTTCCGCAAACCCTTCTTCTTTGCTTTCTGTCTATCCTTTCTTTTCCTACTCTATTATTTCCTTCCTTCCTTTCTTTCTCTCTATTGTTTCCTTCCTTTCCTCCTCCCTCCGTTATTTATTCCCTCCCTCCCTCCCAATTCACCCCTGGTGCCTATCTGGTGTTAAAGTGTGTGACTACTTTCTTCATATCAGCTACTTAATTAAAAGAAATATCCCTCTCTGACATATGTTCTCTCACAGGCTACTGTCAGTGGGTTGGATATTTTAGAAAATTAACGTCTTGTTCTGATGTTGATGTGTCAGAAGCAAGAGGAATGTGTACCCAAGGCTTAGTGAAAGCTAGCCTGTGTTGTCAGAATCCCACATAAGAGCTACTGTCGCACAAAATGCCGAAAAAATTACAGGTGGTTCAGAAAGAAAGGTTTCAGTACACACAGTGGATCACAGAACTGTTTTGGATGTCTGTTTCTAATGTTATGGCTGATTGTGTACAATCAACTGTAAATCTGGCATCTTTGTAAAGAAAGATGATAAATGCGAGTCATTGATGTAAAAATGTATAAATAAATAAAAGTCCATCATGATTGGCAGAGTGACAGCATCGACCTCGGGAGAAACGAGGGGAAGGCAGAACAAATAGCTAGATGTTTTGGCGTCACGCCAAATAGTCGCACAATTAATGAGACAATTACAGCAATTATAACCCCTCCTCTAGGGCATCACCCGCGCACACGCACACACACACTCACACACTCACACACAAACACACACATCTTTGCCGGATCAGGAGAATCTGCTCGACTGCCTTTAATTAAACGTCTCTCTGGTTCGGCTTTCATCAGATTATCACTGTTCAGCAGAATACGGCCCCGATCTGGCTGCTCACTGTGAAACAAACCTACAAAAAAAAAGGAAGTGTTTTGCTAGAGAGACTGAAAAAATGGCCACCATATGTTTCTCTCACTGTAATCCTGCTGATTGAATTCTTGGCCCGTGGGGATATTCTGTACAGTAGAGTCGGGTGGAAAATGGACTCGCCAACACAGCTTCATACTTCAGAGACCGTTATTATATCTGCAGTGTGTGTTTGGTGTTTTACGGTTGCTGTATGATTAGCTGAAGCAAACAGTATATTAAAAAGCACAAATGGAGCTCAAACCCTCAAGGAGCCACTGCAAAACCACAGTTTGTGAAAGCTGTTCATTTTAGGGCTCGTCAGGAAAATGTTAGCTCGGTCTCAGCGTTCACACGACTGGCATGATGGAACTATGTTTTTTTTTTGTCAAACTTCACAGCAGTAGAAATTACATTTGTACATTTAAGTAGAAAGAAACAGCTTTTCCTCTACCAGCGTTTCCAAGTGGTATCATTGTGGACAGTAGGATTTTGAACTTCCTGCATTGCTGGATTCGCTATTTCGAGCTAGCGTCATTCTTGGTCAAAGATGAGAACTTGAACCTAAATGCAAAGTACACGTAGGCGGATGTAAAGGGTGTTTGGTTTCTTTTTTCGCTAAAGCTGCAAAAAACTGTACAATTTGTTTCTTATTTGACACGATATTGGAGCCACATGGCTTATTCTAGAATCGGGCCTTTAATCAGGGTTTTTTTTTTCAGGACCAATCAGCAGCCAATGGATGACCGTCAGACAATTGGATGAATCTTTGACATGTCAGAAAATTTTGGTTGGTCGTTGTCAGGTTTTCTTACAGTTGAAGCAGAGCCGAGACTCGATTCCCTGAGGTCGTCGCATTTTTCCTCACAGCCCCAGTGCGAATTGGCTACTGAGCATCTGAGTTGCCATGGCGACAAGGCGCATTATGTGGATATTCTCATTTTCTCTCTGCAAAATGGACCAGTCATGCTGTCCACCCCATCCTCACCACCTACAAGCTCAGATGTGCAACGTATGTGTATGTGATTATTTTTTCAAATGTTTGGCCACAAAGGATGGCAGAAATTATTAAGGCATTTCATTTCTGTATTATTAGCACGTTGCTAGCAAGCAAACTTTTTGCTCCCTTCTCATAGCTTTGAAACAATTTTTTTTTTGACAATTGTCTACAGCCAGAATTGGCCCGAGGGGCCGATGTGTCATTTTTTTTTTTTTGTTCGAAACGGACAGGGTGAGTAGACAGGTCATGAGCTTTTGCAGACGATTTATTCATAGAGTACGGAAATCCGGAAGAACAGAGGCCTGGTGAGTTCAGGATTGAGGGGCTGGACTGGACCAGAGATCATATGAGGGTTTTGCGTTTTAAAGTCAGGTGGTAGAGGTGGTCCATGTTAGGTGCTGAAATAGATGGAGCGCGCAGGAGATCATGTATAAACAGACTCTACAATCTAATGGAGCTAGATTGTAGATAGAAGGCTGCTGGCAGTGCAACCACACCACACCTGATGCCACTCCTGTAATCAAGCAGAAACCCCTGACCAACACAGAAAGGCATAGGGATGGGGGCGCAGGCCATGACATGGTGGCGTCATTTCAGTGTACTCGCATCACTCATGTTGAGAATAGCCAGAGACAGAAAAAGATTCCTCTCTGTACTATTTCTCCATCAGAACTAAGACCATGAACAGCCTTGTTGGATTGTAAAAGTTGAAACTGAATACAGTTGTCATCCAAATCATATTGCACATATGATGATTATCATACAGATAATTGTAGTATATAGCTATACCATATAAGATATTGCACAGTTACTGAGGATATTCTATTTCTGCAATATACTAAAATGACTGCCGTTGGGAAGAATACGTGCTTTGATGGGTAAAGTCTACTTGTTGTTGTGAAGATGAACAACAGACAGAAGGAAGGATCTGCGGTATCATTACGTAACCGGATAATCAAAGTGATTCTCTGAGACAGAGGCTTTGTTGGTTCCTGACCAAAGTTCAAGCGAGGCAAAGCCGAAAGTTTAAAGAGCCTCCCGTTATCAGGACTGACAAATCCAGGATGTACAAACATATCAAAAACCCTACCAAAGCGGCTTAGCCACGCTAACCACAGCAGATTACGATAGGATGGCAAAGTTGGACACACCTTCAAGTACTGTTAAAACCGTGGATCAGCTGGAACTTATATTCACTGCAAGCATCCCTCAGATTTTAGACTGAAGGATCTAAAAACTTCCTCCATCACAGGGATATTTTGACAATCGACAGTTGAGAGGAAGGAGGGGGAAATAACTAGATTGACCACATCGCTCACAAAGAGCTGCAGGATAGCGGACTGATGGACCCCGAGATGGTTTATAGTGAATTACGTTATTCTGTGAATGACTTTTCAATGGCTGCCTCTGTGTGACGCCTGAAAGGGACTCAACCGGTTACTCATCCGTGACCGTGGGTTGTTTTTTTCTATGGAGGATAAATTGGTTGTCAGGAGCCTTCATTGTTATGTTTTGTGGAGGAGTGTTGTTTAGGGACTTTGGTACAGAGAATAAAAATACAGCAAGTTTATAAGCAAAGTTTGCCCTCTCCTTTTCTTTCTTTAATCAAGTGCAACTTCATCATCAATCCCTTTAAATTATCATCATGGCCTAACAAAAGAATAATCTAATGATGTTTCTCCCGAGGAGACGCCACAGCTACTTAAAACACAGCATAACTAATGAGTGAGTAAGTAGCAGACGCTGGTAGACTTGATGTGTGAATGTAAACTAGCTGACTTTAAAAGCAACACTGAGATAAACGGTGGCACATCTCGAGCTATAGCAGACTGCTGAATCGGCGGTTTGAGAGATGTGGTTTTTACATCTGGTGGGGAGGTTGAGGGACAAGTCCATTACATTTTGGTGTATATTCAAATCAGCATCTTCATCCGGAGCATGTTTGTTTTAATCGCCTTCACTGTTGGGCGATGGCATTTTCATAAATGTCTTGAAAAAACAATCACATGTTTGAAATATTACCGTGTGGAATTTGTTCCCTGGCATAAATGGAATATGGTAATATCTTCCTAGACACAGGTCATGTTATTAGAATCATTGTATCGTAACTAACAGGCCCAGTAGAAACATGTCTACTGATATGTAGCTGAGGTTTTGCAGATTCTGAGCCCATCAAATGGATTTTCGTTTATCTGTGAATGTTAAATAATGTGAATGAAAGTTAATGCACCATATAGAATGGTTATGGAAAATCGTGTTTTATTTGATAACCCATAAACTTAGAAGAATAGAAACAAATGTTTGGATCAAGGTGATTTGAATTAAACCCTGAAGGTAAAATACAATGGTTACATTGTCAACATGTTCTGCTCACTGCTGATTTCAAGTTAAGCCTCGCTTGAATTAGATACCCAAAATAAAAATAAAATTGCTGTCAATACTGTCAGGTTTGTTTGCATAGCATTTGTGTCTATGGACAAGTAAAACCTCAAATAATTGATATTCAGAAACATTGTACCTAATGGTGTGTGTGAGCAATTGGAGTTGGATAGAAAATGTGCCAGAAATTGAATTTTGACCCTAGAGAGGGATTTGAGTTGCAACATACCACATCTGTCCACCAGGGGGAGCTATAAAAACACACTGCAACCTTTGGCTGTCACATAAATCCATGTTTATACAAAAATCTAACTTTGTGCACAGTAAAATAATTCAACAAAAAGTAAATGGCGGAACAAGATAGAATCCATATTATTGGCTTATAGGTGACCCAGAAGTGTCGTAAGCAGCGTCCGCAACAGTCATGTTAACCCTTTCATCGGTTCATTCATCCACTTGGCGTCTATTAAAACAGGATCACAATAATTAGATTTCCCTCTTGGCTTCCTCTCTCTCCTCCTTCATTCTCATCCCAAAATAATATGAAGATACAGAAAGTCTTTTCAGTCTTATGGACATTCCATTAGACTTTTAATAACCGTGTTGCTCCATGATCGGATTGCTAGCAATGGCTACTATTTCACCTCGGGATTCAGTGAAGCAGTCGGTGCAACCCTCTTCAAACATGTCGAGTCTTATGGGAGAAAAGAAAGAAAAAGCACAGATGTCTTATGAGATAATACAGAGGCTGTCTGTTTGTCGAAACAATAAACGCACTTATGTACATGGCATATTTCTTAAAGGTCAAATTTATTTAGTTGCTTGTGCACCCAGCATTTTAATGAGTTGCTACTAGTTTCATGTTTTCACTCAAACCTTTCCTACATTTGCTCTTATGAATTTTAGACAGATTTTAGGGACTTTCAATACAAGTATCACATTTTTAATGTCTAATGAAGGCAAATCGCATAATTCTCAATAATGGAAACAACAAAATCCAAAATCCCTGTGTGAGAAACACCGTCATTGTACGGAACAAATCAGTGATGGTGGAAGGCGGGGCCTGAATTCAGCGTTTTAGGATTCGTTTACAGAACAAAGCCTGGAAACTTTTTTCTTTTTCATTAAGTTTCGTTCACAGTGGCTTTGGCATCTTGAGTGCACAAAAATGTTTTCTTGAAGGTTTCTCTGAAGAAGGGCATTGACATGTAAATGTTTGCATCTCAATGCCCTTAAGAAGGATTGTCCAATCAACCAACTGCTTGTCCTCATCACATCCAGAAACCTCCTCTTCAGCTTTTTCCTTCTTCTCCTGCCTGAGAGCTCCATCTCCAGCTTCTTTCTTCCCATAGATCTAACATCCCCCCTTTTTCACCAAACCATCTCAAAGGCTTCATTCACATCATGAAAATAAGATAAGATGAGCTTTTATTAGTCCCACGACTGGGAAAATCTAACCTCTCCAAATATTAAAAGTGTTTATGCATCAGTTTCATTATTGGTGATCCTTTCACACATTTGGCCATGAAACTACTAACACGCTCCGGTACACAGTGTGTCCAACACTTCCAGCCCATTTAATGAAAGACTTTTATGTGACAGACTCTTTCTGCGTTTGTTTTCTCTTTCTTATGTTAGAGAGAGTTTGACAGCATTTCTTTTTTTCTCCAATTTTCGCATTCGGCCCTAAAAAAACAAAAAAGTCAAGGTACGATCCTTAAGCTTTTCCTTCAAGCTTACACAAAGCTCGCGCCCTCATTGTAAGAATGCCCGGAATATAAAAGATGCTTTGAATAAACTGACAAAATAAATGAAATGTTTTTAATTGGCATCGACAACTTTTGTCCTCCTCCAGATGTTTTTGGGCAGCAAATCTTGTATTAGTCCTTCCGATTGTATGAGCTGCCAAAACAAGCAAATGCATTTTTTCAAACAAGCTCTCTCAGTCTTTCTTTTACCTTAAAGGCGGCAAAAAGTCCTTGAAAGTTCACCAATAAACTTTGTTCTTCACTCAATAAACTTGACTTCCTCTCTCTCTCTCTTCCTCAGGTGTTCTCCTAGTCGCTGTGAACATGGCGGCCGCTGCAGTCAGTCTTGGACCGTCTTCCACTGTAACTGCTCCAACAGCGGCTACAGCGGAGCGACCTGCCACAGCTGTAAGTCTCCTGTCAGATAAACATCAACACGCACGGTCACCGCCGCACCTCAGGGCCAGATTGATCCATTAGAGAGCTGTCAGCCCCTAAACACCCACCGGTCTCTGTTGCCTCTAAGCACCCATCGGTTGCACAGCATCTCTACCCAGTATCAATCTGCTGAAACACGGTTTTGCCCTACGGGTTTGCTGTAGAAACTGTGATTACAGCAGAACGGGCCTCTCTTCCTCATGCAGGGAGTGCCGGGAAAAAGTACATGACCCTCCTGATTTTTTTGTTTCTCTTCTTTTTTCATGTGTATCTAATACTAAATTGGGTTGGATCTATAAACTAAATTCAAAAAATGAACCCAAGTAAACACAGTTTGAAATGACGATTATATCCTTGAAAAGCTGGGGATATTTAGGATTTCTCATCGCCGCCGCATCAGCAGATCCTTCATGTTAAATAAGATAACTTAAAACTGTTTTATTGATCATTTACAAATCTTATACCCACATAGAGCTTGTTGCGAGAAGGAACTGGATGGATTTTGGACAAGATGGGTTTTATATTTCTGAGACTAGGGGTAGCTTTATCCAAAACATTTTCAGGCCATAATTATTCAATTATTGGTCTGATTTAGTCCAAATGTGTTGCCTATGAATGGATGTGAGAAGATGTAATTGGTATTTATCACATTGAACACAATTAAAAAAAGTTTTTGGACATAATTTTGCACTATATAGGTGGAGTTAAATCAGGGAGAATGCATTGTTCAACGCAGGTAGTGGGCTTTTCGTGGATCCACCCATGCTGTCGGGGACGACAGCATCTACCGGCATCATGTATCCAGATACAGATTTCATTTTCACATGAAGATGTTGTGCTGTTTCATATAAAAACTACTATTCCAGCCAAACTGAGGAGTGGCGATAAACAACGGACTTCCAGCTGCAGTGAAGAAGAGGAGAGCAGGAACCTTTAGATGTTTACAGGGGATGCTCTGCCAGGTGTGAGATGAAGAGTTGGTGATGGAGAGGAAGACGACGAGACGACAGACGACAGGGTTTATTTATGGACTCGTAGCCGTCTCCTCCCGTTGGATGAATCTGTACTTCACGGGACGCTGCTGCAGAGATAAAACTTAAGATATTTTACCTCTACAAAAAACATGTATACATACATATGTAGCATTACCCATAATCCTTCACAGCGTGTTATCCTCAACCCCTCACAGCTCCTGTGTGCGCCGAGGCTGACGTGATCCGTCTCATTATTTCTCTCACAGCTGTGTACGAGCAGTCCTGCGAGGCCTACAAACACAACGGAAACACGTCGGGACATTTTCATATCGACGTGGACGCCAGCGGACCGATCAAACCGCAGCTGGTGTACTGCAACATGACAGGTGACACATCGCCCCTCAGCGTTTTGTGTGATTAAAATTTACATAATGGTAAATGATCATGTGTCACAAACGCCTTCATCCACTTCATCTTCAGCTTTTCCATTTAAAAGAGAAAAAAGAAAGAAAGGGAATTTCTCCCTCTTTGTCTGCTTCATTCATCTTCCCGTCTCTCTCTCTGTCTCGTTCCTTTAAATCGTTTGGATCAGTGTTCTCCACGATTTGCATAATTGTAGAAATTTCAAGAGGGATGATTCTTTTATCGCAGCGGCTCCAACGGTTTTCAGAGATAACATACTTTCCTCACAGAAATGTACGTGGGTGAATGAAGAGTGTTCTATGAACACAAGTTTAATAAATCCCTGAATAGCTGGGAATATTATGGAATCGTCGCCGCCGCCGCAGATCGTTCATGTTAACGCGATAACTCAAAAGATTATTCGTGGATTATTTTCATATTTTATGGATCGATTTCCTGAAAGGGTACTTTTATATTACATCAAAAGGCGCCGGTTTATCTCCAAAAGTTTTTAGGCCATAATTTCGAAGGAGGTCTTACTCTAATAGCTCATGTTTTATTTTTTTATAGAAAAAAACGCTGTTGTCGGAAATAACTTCCCGAACTGTTGGTCAGGATCCCAGGGAGATTTATGTTTTATATTCAATATTTTACTCAAATAAATCATATTTTACTCCCTAGGGGGAGTTTCTTTAAAAAAAAATTTAAAACGCTGCTTTTCTCAAATAACTTCACATTTAATGTGGGGAGTTCAATCAGTGGATTGCTTGTACAACACTGGGGATTGGGGACTTTTCAGGGATAAACCTTTGCCATAGTGGACGACAGTGTAAACCTAGTCACTGACAGGCATATGTGAACAAATCTTAATCCTGTCAGAGATAGTAAAGATCCCAGGCTTAGCGATGTAGGTACTGTGCATGTTACAGTAAAAAAAAGAATGTGCTCAAGGTGGACTGATCAGTTACTGACTATTTCAGTCAAGAGGAACAGGTTCATATAAAAGAGAGCTAAGATTAATGACACCAAGCATCTACTCCTGCTTCCACCAAGGTCCAGATCAGGATCCCCATCAAAATCAGACAATGATTCACAGCCATTTATTTCAAAAATATAGAAGCTAAATAAATTTGTGTCAAACTTCATTCATCCAGGTCATAGTAGTCCTCGAAGGTCGAGAGGACTTCTTTGTTGTAGTTGAATGTGTTTCTCTCATCCAATGGACTTCCTCTGCTCTACCTTCAAGGAAGCTAGTAGGCTCAATCAGCAGGGACTAACAGAAAGTATTGCAATAAATGATGTAGTACATGTTGATAAACTTTAAAAAATTTGGACATGCTGAGAATCAGAAACCTTCACATCTTTTCAAGATGATATTAACGGACTGATAAAATCATAATAGTATGCAGAAAAGCCAAAAAAACAGTTTTGTTTTTTTTTGCATCGGATCGTCTTACTTTGGTGTCAAGGCACTTGACATAAACTCTTTAAAAGGATTTATATAATGTTAAATCAGTATTCAAACCAATAATGAGCATTTTATGGACCCATCAGGCCTGTAGAGTTTCTTCTGATTAAGATGACCCGGCAGCTTCTACAGGGACTTCCGCCAACTTCCTCTTGTCCAAACAAACGTGTTGGGTCTTATCCTACAGGTCTAAAGCTTCCAGAATGCTCACCAAAAATAGTGAATGCAGGATATTAAAATACTTTAATGAACACAAGACATAAAACACCCATTCGTGGGATCTTTCACACTCAAGGGAGGATTGTGATGGAAAGGTATAGGCAGCAAGATATATCTGCCATTGGATTACAGACACTGGTGGTGGTGGCTGATGACTGTGCTGAGGACGATGACATTTTCACCAGGTGTTTATGTGTATTTACTTTGTTTCTTATTATTTATTCTTTCTTGGTTTATCTTCCTCTTTTTATGTAAATAAGAATATATATTTGTAGATATTTAATCCGTTGAAGGATACACAGTTATGGATAGTGATTGAATGTATAATCATAGTAAATATGATATATACTGGACCACCAACATCAGGTGACGATGATTAGACATAGCTGCGTCATGAAAAGTTTAGTCCGCTTGCAAACTTGTAAAGTGAAACCAGAGCTTACAGCTCAGACATAAACTATGTCCCAAAGTTTGGTTTTAATCTTAGGTGCGTGCGTTTGTCCTTCTGCAGAGGAGAACATCTGGATGGTGATCCAGCACAACAACACGGAGCTCACACGACTCCGACCGTCTCCAGGTGGAAGTCAGCATTCCATCCACTTTGACTACGCCACAGAAGAGGAGCAACTTTCGGCGGCCATCAGCCAATCGGAGCACTGCGAGCAGGAACTGGTCTACCACTGCAGGAAGTCCCGCCTCCTCAACACTCCAGGTAAAGCCTGTTTCAGTACATGGTCATCTGAAGACGGTAGATAGCTCGATTGATCTAGCCTGGTTTCATGTGCTTCGGTGGCTGGTTGAGTACGAATGCGTAATCTGGGATCCGAAAGATGGTGCACTATTTCTGGGGAATAAAACATACAAAAATAATAATATTCTCAGTTGCTTCAGGCAGGTCATTAAGCTTGTGGATACTGAGGAGGTACCCCAGGTCTCAACCCCGGCACCCTTCTCTAGATTCACCCCTGCTGAGTGGAACAAATGTTTATTTTACATTTCATGCTGTCTTTGAATTTAACATTCATATTTATCTGCCATCCTGTTCAAAAACTAACCTCTGGAGAAACAATGGAACTCCCTGCGGCTTCACACGTTATTCTCGCTCTATCAGACAAAATTAAATGGTTTTTTATTTATTTATTATTTTATTTTGAGCCCACGGCTTCAAATGTAATCAGCCTCCGAGGATCTCCTTCCTGTTCCCCAGCGGAGTGGATTACATATGGGTTTTTTCCATCTTCACCTTTCCCTCTCTTTGTTTTTCATGCGTCTGTCTGAATACCTCAACTTTACATTTCATCAGTTGACTGTGATTCTGGGAGCTAGGAAACAAAGGCTCATACTGACCTTTTGCTTAATTTTAACATTTATCTTAAGGAACAATTCAACCAAACAAGTTTTACTTCAGTTAAATAGTGTTGCTACTAGAGATGATCAACATGAACAATCTCTGCAGACATTGGCAATTAACAGAAAACCCTTAACCCTTTTTATTCCCTCTTTTATCTGTATTCACTTTCTATATCTTCTGTTATATTGTAGCTTTCTGTGTCATCACTTAAGCTCATTCTTCCCCTCCGTGTCGATTTGATGTCTCCGTTATCTTCCGCCTGTTCTGTGCCGATAGTCTCCGGCCTCTGTCAGTATTTGTGCTTCTCTCTTTTGATCTTTATAGTCACACGTTGCAGCCTCTAACCCTGATTTTTCCGCTGTGTAAATTCTCACCTGTGATTCTCTGAAGTCTGGAAGTCGTAGGGTCCTTGAGAAAGACCCTCCGCTCGCCGGGCGCTCCAAAGGTCCTGCCCACTGCTCCATCAGGGATATTGAGACCTCTCCCTGATTTCTGGATTTGGATCTTTGTGACTCTGCCTCATGCCCGCCTTCCCAGAACACCTGCAAAACCTCAATGATTGTTGCTTCTTCGAATTTGGATGCCGCCCACATCAGACAGGATTCCTTTTTTACTGCTTTTGGCTTTAACGCAACACTGAAGGTTTCAGCATCAAATGGGTGTAGACAATAGATTTCTCTAAATCAAATCTTAGAGATTTGGATTATGAAGTGTGAGCCGTCCCAGACGTACAGCGGCATCTCCACTTCCTGTAGCAAACCAGGAGGAGACGCATCTCCCCTCGTATCCTCACAGACTACTACAGTGGCACCATGGCATGTTGACCAGCTGGATCTATCTCTGTTATGGGAACTGTAACGTCTCAGACCAGGAGGCCCTGCAGAGAGGAGTGAGGACAGCGGAGCGAAACACTCCCATGCAGCAGGTGCAGAATGATCAGCTTCTGCAACAGTTTCTTGACCAACAGGCTTCTTCTCCCACTCAAGATAGCCCACTGGTGCAAATATGACGTCATCTTACGACGTGAAATAATGATGCGTGATGCGTGATGCGTGATAATGACGCTTATGGTGCAACATCACAATCACATGCAGCATCATCCTGTTATGTGTAATATTTAATTTGTTTTTTTGTACAATTTCCTTCAGCTATTTTATTTATTCATCCTTAATTTTTCAGTGAGCCGGATGTAAAGTTTTTTGTGGAAACTGGCATTTGAAACGTTACAATTGTTGTGTTTTGTATCTTCTGTCTGCTACTCATGGACACAGTTGGCTGGGAAACAAAGAGAGGGGAGGAGGAAGAAAGAAGGATTAATGGGTGGATGGAGAGAGTTTTGTTCTGTTGGTATTTATGAAACGCCACCAAAGTGTTATTGTTAAGAAAAAAAAGAAAGGAATAGATTGATGCACGCCCACAGAGACACTATAAAAGCAGTATTTATAGAGACTGCATGTTGAACTCTATAGTTTTGTTTTGCAGGAAAGAAATCCATGAAATAAAAGCAATTTAGAAGCCGATTATTGATTCTTCTGTAACGAGGTAATGGATTGACCCTCCGTGACCCTGACTCACAATGTTCTCATATAAATGATCCTCCCAACTCTCAGGAGGAGACGTTTCTGAATGCCGACAGTGTCTCATTCTTAAAAAAAAAGTATTGTTAAGTTAGATTGCATGAGCCCAGATTTGCTCTGCAGCTTTTAAACCCGTGGGGTTTTGAGATAAAAGATTTTCAACAATCGGTTTTTTTTTTGTGCCTCATCTTCTTTCTTAGCAACACTTGATAAGTGATGGAATGATTAGATGTTTGTATCTCCTTTCAAAATAACTCCTGATTTTAGTACATTTGTGTGAGAAAAGAAGGCTAATAACCCACAGATCTCATGGACGATAAATGTTTTGTGTTTCAGAGGGGTCTCCGTTCAGCTGGTGGCTCGGTGGTCCCGGTGCCGGTCGCGTCCAGACTTATTGGGGCGGAGCTCATCCAGGAAGCCAGCAGTGTGCCTGTGGCCTCCGGGGCGACTGCGTGGACCCTCAACACTACTGCAACTGTGACGCCGACCGCTCAGAGTGGTACTGACTTCAATGAATCGTGCATAAATTTAAGCAGGTTTTATAAGAAGGGGTACAGTTTTATCACTTAAAACATGGAATTTGTAAAGGTAGTCATTTCGTGATGAAATTTCCATTTTCTCTGTAAAAATAGAAGCATGTACTTTTATTTATCAAGTGTATTTTAGACTGATGTCTACAGTAAAGGTTCATTGTAAAAAATTTCCTTCAGAGGAATCTCGATCTCGCTTTTATTTTTTTTAACTGTTTGATAAGAAAACGTCTGTATTTTCGTCTGTATGGAGCGGGTCCCACCTTAAATATCGAGGCTGCCGCTCGATAGATGGTTCAGACCAAGAGAGATTTTCCATTTAAGTTTTGACTATCCTCCTGTGTTTTGATAAAACGGAGGATCATACTTATTTTTTAATACAAGAAACGCCAAAGGAGTGCATGCCTGGCCGTCAGAGCAGACATGAAGCATCATGAAACATTGAGATGTAGAATTCTCCGGTAGGTCCAGTAAATAAGGTAGAGGAGACGGATAGAGCTTGCAAAGGTCATATTCTACACAGTGGACCTTTGTATGATACAAAAATATAGTTTTACGAAGTTAAAGCGATTGTTGTGTTTAAAAAAAAAAGAGGAGTCAGCTTAGTTTGATGAAGAATTCTTATCAGATGGGAATCCTGGGTCAAAAATCTTATATAATGGGAAATCTTGTTGTGCGTCTTGCTGCAGCACATATTGCCCTTCGGGGACAAATAAAGTAAAAGCTGTGTTGAAATAATCCCGTGACGTCAACCGTCACTGGTTATAATGTTACGGCTCGTCAATTATAAAAAGAAAATGTTCAGCGAAACAGTGCATGCCCGGGTAAAGGCGATCAAAAATCAATAAATTAGATTTGGGATTAGGCTTGATTGGATTAAAAAGAAGGTTTGTGGCGTTCCACACTGAATAACGTTGGATTCTTTTACCCACCGTCCCGCTCTGACTAAACAGCTGGTCCACTGGGACGAATTGAGCAGAGTGAAAATATATTTTTTTGTAACGTTTTGTTGTTTTTTGAGATATTGCCTCACTTACCTTCCTTCCATTTTTTTACGCCCGTTTCTACCCTGTTGTCGCAGCCCTGCCTCTATTTTTACAACCTGGATGGCGCTGCCACTGCTGCTCTTCAATATTTTATCAGACTCACACAAAGTGCTGCACACTCCTCCGCTGCTGCCAGCCCAGGATGTATTTTTATACACACCTTTCCTCAGCTAACAGGCAGATTATCTCAAATGCATGAAGCTCCGTGTGGGTTGTAAATGGACGGAGGGTGTTTGGTTTGGGAATACAGATGGATAAATTCAGGTTAGGGATTTAAATAGATCGCACCGACACGATGCAGCGTTTACATCATGGACAGGGAGGAATATAAAATTCAAATCAAACAAAACTTTACTGCATGGAGATGTTGGGAGTTTGTGAGTAGTGCAGGATCTCTAAATCCATCTTTCTTCCATACCCATCACCTTTATTTATTTTTCTTCTTCTTCTTGTCTGTTCCTGCAGGGCTGAGGACTCGGGCCTGCTCACCCATAAGGAGAGCCTCCCCATCCGCTCTCTGGTGCTGGGTGACATCCAGAGCCCGGGGTCAGAGGCGGCATATAGGGTGGACTCGCTCCGTTGTCATGGAGACAGTAAGTCCGGCCCTTTGGTTTTCACATCATGACAAGGTGACAGAAATCTGCATTTAATGGAAATGACTGCTGTAGCATGAGATAAATCAGAGATTAGGTCAAACAGTAACTAAGTACATGTACTCGAGTACAAATCTGAGATACTTTACCCGACTACTTCAAACATTCGCCCCACTACATCCTTTCCTCTACATCTATACGACAGCTGTAATAACTAGTTACTTTCTTACGGACTCCGTTTTTCCACTCCAGTGAAAAACCATGTAGCTCCATATGTGTTAAAATTGAAGGATCAAGTGTTTCTTTACAGGTCTTAAAAAAAGATTCTACTGTTAGAAAAGAACTTTCAAGAATGTGTGCGTGGTTCTTACAGGACTGCGATGTTCCAAACAGGCTGTGATGATCCGTGATGTAACGTAAATAAATTACCTCAGCCTTTAACAAACAGCAGCGACGGACCAATAAATGAATGTAGCAGTAAAATTAAGCCAAACACATCCTGGATATTAACAGAACAGTGAGAGGGTCCATTATACTGCACAATTAGTACTTTTTAATTTGATACTATAAGTACATTTTGCTGATAATACTTAAATACCTTTTAAGTATTTTCATATATTTGTCCTGAACTTGTACTCAAATTAAAGGTTCTGAATATTCTATCCACTTGGTCAAACAGCTAGAGGTCCAAATCATCCTTCATCCAGACAGATTTCTAATTAGACTATTTCTTGCTTTTGAAATAATATTTTGCCAATTACCGATGTAGATTTATTATTATTTTTTGTTAATTTGGCATGAAAGTAATTTAAATGATGTAGCCAAAAAACAAAGACACAAAAAAAGACATGGCATTAGTATTTTTTATATATATATATATATATATAAATAATATGAATCAAAAATATATGATTCTCCTGTCACTCTTTATCAAGAGAAAAAAGTGAATTTTGCAGATACTGCACTTTGCCTTTGTCCATTACTAATGTAAACACTTTTCAACTTCCTTCCTTCCCATTTCACCGGTTTTGTTTTCTATGTGATTCCCATTTAAAGATCTTGACGGTTTATGTTCATTGTGTTTCTCAGAGAACTTCTGGAACGCTGCGTTTTTCGACAAGGAGACGTCCTACCTCCACTTTCCCACCTTCCACGGCGAGCTGAGTGCCGACATCTCCTTCCTTTTTAAAACCACGGCCTCCTCCGGCGTGTTCCTGGAAAACCTCGGTATCAGGGATTTCATCCGGATCGAACTGAGATGTGAGTAGGAGCTGGAGGATAACACCAGATCAAACAAAAGACTCAAACTTTTTCTTTTTAATTTCTAAGTCTGCATCTAATATATACACTCAACTAATATATATTCATATATAAAATATATATATTCATTTTTAAAATATATATATTTGTACTAAATATAGATGTATAGATATCTATATATCTATCTATCTATAGATATAGCTATAGCTATCTAGAGCTATCTAGCTATCTAGAGCTTTCTAGCTATCTAGAGTTATCTAGAGCTATCTAGCTATCTAGATTTAGATATATCTATATATCTCTATAGATATATGTTTTAGTACTTGCAGATATAGAAAAATATCCATACATACATAAAATATTTAATTTAATGTATTCGAAGGGTAACTCAATCATTTTCCATAGCCTTGTTTTTAATTTTACAGTTTTATGGACTCTGAGGCATTTGGGCTGTGACCCTCCATTAATTCTGCTCTTTCGCACACGTGGCCTTTTACATTTGACAGCCATAACAAACAGGCTGTTATTTACTTTATGAGCAGCGTGAAAAAGCGTCCGGTTGTGAGATGAGATGTATGTTTATAGCCTGCTGTATATTGTGCCACTTAAAATATAGCTGTAATTGCCAGAAAGGTGTCCTTGTGCCTGTGTGTTAAAAGCGTTGGTGCAGACGGCGTGAGGTGCACCTTTAGGGCCAGCAGTGATGTCTGTGATCAGATTCCTCTTGATTTCTTTTATTCTTTTCAGTTTGATTTATTTTTTGTGTTTGGTATAATTCCAAGGGAAACCGGGAATCTGGTAGAGGGAAACTGGTCCCTCTCTCTCCTCAGGGAAATCATTGTCCCGAGTGTTGATCCAGCTCTTAACTCTGCAACAAGGGAATGTGACGAATCCTTCAGCAGTGTCGCCTGAAAGTTATTTCAGCAATAGCAGTCTGGAGATTACTTCCCCCCCAAGCATCCCCCTAAAATTGCTGTAAAGTGCATAAATTTATTACATGTCCATGTTGGGAACTCCAGGAAGACAAGTTTGGATTTAAGGCAAAGGTAATGGGGATCCTGACAAATGAACAAAAAATATGTTCTCCTTTTCTTTGTGGAGCCTATATAGTGGTGAGATGATAATATTTGCCCTTTGTATGTGAAGATGAAAATGTCATCATATCATCTGATGATGTGTTTAAGAAGATGTCAGTTCCTGCCATCCTTGCTCTAAATATTCTCCTAAAATGCGGGCAAGCGTTTGCTAGGGCTAATCTGCTGCATATTTATGGATGGTCAGAGCAATAGTCAGCATATAGTCAGCAATGACTATACACCTCTGGTTTTTATGTCAGTGAACCAAGAAACAACATCCGTCAATTTTCTCTAACACCCATTGTGTTACAGAGACTAATCCAAACTGTCATTGGATGAGAGGCGTATGAAACCCTGGACAGATGAACAGATCATTATAGGGTCAACACATAGAGAAAGAATTCAACAATACACACCAACTAGTGTATGTGTTTGGACTGTGGAGCACAAAGTAGCCCACAAACACAAAGAAAACGTGCAAATTAATTTCAAGTACTGTCTTGCTATGAAGCAACATTGCTGACCACTATGTCACTGAATAAGACAAGACGTTTAGATATAAATGAATACAGAAAAGAGGCTATTAGGTTACGCTGTGATTCTGAAACACAACAGCTTCATCAGGCACAAGACTCTGACCCCGGTGCTGAAACACAGAAGAACCAAGGAGGAGCTGACCCTGGTGCTGAATCACGATAGCTATATTGGGCACAGTGAGCTGACCCTGGTGCTGAAATACAGACAAACCCAGGAGGAGCTGACCATGGTGCTGAAACACAGAAGAACCAAGGAAGAGCTGACCATGGTGCTAAAAAAAACGGAAGCAGGACCAGCAGAGACAAACAGCTGACAAAGTGCTGAAGCTCAGAGAAGAACTTCACCCAGAAGTGGTTTAAGAATCAAAGGCTAACAGCTATTAGAATAAATAGCTAACCCTTTAACTCAACTGTGGCTCTGCGTAACCACATCGAGGTTCTGGAAGGCTTATGTGATCTTTTTATTTTGTAAAATATCAGTCCTGCATTATTCCTAAGTTAAATTCCTCTTATAAATTAATGAAGAAAGGAAATAAGAGTCCAAGGAACAAAATTTTACATCCGCTAAACCTGTTTTAATTAAAAATTTACTGACTTAAACTAAAACATAGGTTCACTGTGAGAAGGACTTTTGGATACTGATGACAGACAGAAATCAACAGAGATTCCTCGTTGAAACGTAACTATACTGCACAAAGGAAAACGCAGAGACAGAAGTAAAAAAAAGTAAAGAGAAACCAGAAAATTCTACTAGTCAGTTCAGTTGAAAGTAAAATGCAGGGTGCACACGACGTTGACAAATCACCAGTTAATCACAGAGAAACAATTACCTTTTCTCTGTGAAAAGGTAACAATTACCTTTTTATGGACTTTGGGAAGAAGCTTACAGCGAAACGCCACACATTCTACCTGCCTAGGTGGATTTGATCCCAGAACCTTCTTGCTTTGAGGCAACGATGCTAACCAAATACTACTGCTATCAATCCCAGTACTACTACTAACAATACCACGTCTGCTACAAATATTCCTTATTTGTCTTTCAGAAGTTAAAGGGAAAGCTCATCTAAAATCTCTTTGACAGCAGCGATGAAATAATGTTCATGGTTTGGACTCGTAAAATCAGAATTAACTTCCTTAATCAAATATTAAGTTTAGCAGAATAATTTAATAGTGTTTTGTTTTGTTTTTTAAAACAGCTAAGACGTTTGAGGAAATTGATTGGTATCACATTCAAATATTCTTATAAATACGTTTTTTCTTCTCTCTGTTCTTTCCCACGTCAATCCCTGTCAGCCTCCTCTCAGGTTCTCTTCTCCTTCGATGTGGGTAACGGGCCACTGGAGGTGCGAGTAGAGTCGAACGGCCCGTTGAACGACAACCGGTGGCACCGAGTCCGAGCTGAACGAAACATCAAGGAGGCGTCAATGCGTTTGGATGAACTTCCTGCCGCCACGCTGGAAGCTCCTACTGACGGACACTTCCACCTGCAGCTCAACAGCCAGCTCTTCATAGGTGAGGAGGGATTTTATGAGCCTGGGGACACTATGAGCCATCCCATAATGTTTGAGTTTCTGTGTGACTTTTCACTGGTGCGTTCAAGGCTCTTCCTATAATCCTGAGGGTCTCCTCTTATCTCTCAGACACACTTGCTTTCTTCCTCATGTCCTCTTTTCTCACCAGAAAACAAACCTGTTGCTGCTTCGTCTCTGCTGCTCCTCCAGTCAGCATCTCGTGTTTACACACCACTTAATCAAACATTGTTTAGCTTCTCCGGACAGAAATTAAACTGTTAAGTTGCGAGACAATTTTCAAATGGATTTTGAACAACATAAATTGTACCTCTGTGTTTTGTAAAGCACCAGTGCCACCACCTGTTGATGACTGGAACAGCAGGCAATTAGGACCCTGAACTTGTAGAAAATAGCAATTAAATCTATTAAGAAATGTTGGTCCGTAGCTCTACAGGTGGTCCAGACTTTCATTAATCATTAACAAAACCCATAAGAAAATGAATTATTGAAAATAATCACCTATTAGATGTGTGTAATGAGATTAATAGATATGGTTACATGAGATATTTTATGTTTTAATGCAGTCAATGTCTATCCATATCTATCTAAAAGGGTCTATCCTAGTTTTTTTGTTACCTTCTTCTAATTTCATTTTACTCCTGTGTCAGATGTACTTATTAGGTTTTATGTGATTTAATCACATTCTCATTTTCTTTTTGTCAAGTTTAGTTCAACTAAAAGTTTGAGCATTTAGTTTTAATTGAGTGAGGGGAGAAAAAAGCAAGTATCAAAAATAAAACACGTTGAAAATTGTTGCGATTTTAGATTGGACAACAATATATTAATATATTTAAATCACTATTTGATTTGATCATAGAAAACACATGATTGTAAACCAGAGAAAGTGATCAGTAAGTATTTATCCCTGAAGAGCCAGAAATGTTATGGAATCGTCATAACATCCTAACCGTCTGACCGATTTACTCCTAATTTACTAAATTCTCAAATTTACTTTGCTCTAATTCAATTTTTGTATTTGTCTACTATTATCATTCAAATTTCACTCATTAAGTCTTTTTTAATAAACTTGTCCATAACTTCAATCCAGAAGTCCAATTGTGTCCAAATTTAGCTCTTACAAATTGACACAAGGAAAATTGCATTCTTTGAGTCACTATGGGATGTTATCTTAGAGCATACTGCTAACTTCGTAGAAGAGTAAGATTGAGTTAATATGGACTATTTAAGATGATTAATTTTCTTATTTAATTTGGAGAGTTCGATCAGGGGGATTGCACGTACAATGCAGGAGATTTGGGGCTTTTGGAGGATTTACCCTTGCCATCGGGGATCACCTAGTTTAAGTTGGGGTTTGAACAGTTTTGATGACTCTGTATGATGTCAGAGCCTGGGCAAAGCCACAGGATGTGTTTTATCAGTTCTAATTACTTTTTTATTTAAATTTTTTCCAGCATTTTATGATCATTTAAATTTTATGGTAATATAAGCAGTGTTGCAAAAACATTTACTACTGGGTTACTATATTATTCAGGAGATACGTTTGGGGACACCTTGTGTAAAGGGTTCAACTTTTAAGTGTCTATAACCTGAAAATCCAAACGCGGTAAAAGTTCATTTTAGAGACCATTAGCCTGTAGTTCATGATGCGATCCTGCAGAGTGTTGAGCATCTGCAACAGACTGGGATTAAATCATCTGAAATGAGCTATTCTATTACCGGCGCTGGTTTGAGCTGCTGTCCTGGATATGAAAGATGCTGAGCCAGCACGTATTTTCTACAGGGCTAGAAAACAGGGCTACTTCTTTATCCACGTCGAAATTTAATGGACTGACTAAATATTGTGTTCAAAATGCTGAACTGCCATTAGCCACATCAGCAATATTGAATGTGAAAGTGCCGAGTCGCTGGTTTCTGACCGCTGAACAATAATCACGTTTAACAAACAAACCATCTTTCAGGGAGAACTAAAATAAAGTGTAGTATGATGGGAAAACTGACAAACGGAGCTGAACATGCGAGTTATTTCGGGTGTCAGTCATGTGATCGATCAATCCTTGAAAAAAAAACAAAAAAACATTCTCAGACATCTCACTCAAACCAGATAATAAATGATGGGTTTATATTCTGTAGAATATCGTTCAGGAAATTTGATGTGTGTCGCTTCGTATCAGTACACACACACTGTGGGGACAAACAAACAAACAAGCACTGATCCGATCAGATGGAAGCATCAGAAGCCGCCTGAAACCACTGTTACTATTGATTGTCTGAATGTGTTCAGCCAATAATCTTCTCCGAGGTCACTGCCATTAGCCGAAACTAGAATATTCGCCTCCACTATCTATCAGCAGTTCATTAGACTTAAATATTCAATAAGTCTAATGATTATATATTTGAATGTTGTTGGTATTTATATATCATTAAAACGGTTTGACAAGAGTTGTTTTTATTTATTTTTTTGACCTAACCTTGTGTTCAAGTGTTCCGTTGAGCACATTTGGAGTCAATATTTTGTAATGAGAAATATTAACCCGTTTATAATGTGACCCATTGGCAGCATGTGCATGCAAAAGACTAAGGGGCCGAGGATTGAGCCCTGCAAACAGAAAAGAGTGGATGCAGTTGTGAAAGTGTCCGTTGATAATTTGTGGAGGGTTGAGTCCTGCAGACATGTGTAGCCTGGTTCGGCAGTTTTGCACCGTCTGAAGAAGACTCCAAAGTTGACACGTGGGTAAAATGCGCCACTAGATGTTATATATTTTTCAGCAGAGCTTCTCTTCATCGTCTGCGAATTAACTTCTGGTTAGCAAATAAACCTTGAGGTAGTAAGTATCTTCAAGAGTTCAGGGCGATCTAAAGTAAGAGTTCATGTTCATCAGTTTGAGCCTTTGTTTTTCCTCAGATGGGGAACCAGCCAAAGCTTTAAGGTCGGACGCTAGAGCGAAAATCTCGTCGGTAAACTTCCTTTCAAATCTATGTAGTATCTCAGGGTGACTCAGGAGTATTGGATTATGCAGAATGAGCAGTATAAAGTTTTTTTTCTTTATCATTTTAAAAATAAGTCCTGATCTTTTTTCTAGTCATTTAAGGAAAAACATTAACGCTTTGAAGACTGGAGACAGAGCTGGAGGTTGCATAGTTCAAGATGTTCAGATGTTCTTTGGGATTGAGGAGGATGGACAGGGTTAGAAAGGCGCACATCAGGGAGATTGCCCAGATTAGACATCTTGGAGTCAAAGTCAGAGAGGCCAGATTGAGATGTTTTGGCCATAAGAAGAGGGACATTGGATCTTGTGGTAGAAGGATGTTGGAAATGGGAGGTTTTCTGGATGTGCTCAGAGAGGGCATGCAGTTAATTGGTGTGATAGAGGACGATGCAGAGGACAAGGCAGGTTGGAAACAGATAATCTACTGAATCTACTGATCAGCTGTTGCCTAAAGGGAAAAGCGGATGGAAAAGATAGTAACACTATGAAGCCAGGAAGTTTCCAAAATGACCTTGATGGTGAGTCTCCGTTTGCATGCTTCAGACATGAGACAAGAGAAAATGATTGACTTTCCATATTGGATGGACTGCTCCTTTAATAATAAGCATTAATACAAGCGTGTGTAATCATAAACCACAACACTTCTGCACAGTTCGTCTCATTCCAGTACCACAATCACGCCATCATAGGAAAGTGTTTGCTTTTGTTCGGACGTCTAATCCAAACAAATGTGTCTCCATTTTTGAATGGAAATATTATCACAGGCAATTAAAAACATCCAGAGAATATATTGGCCGTCCTTTGTTAGTTTTAGTTGTCTTCTCTGAAACCTTCATCCATAAAAATTGTATTTATGAGCCATAATTATTCCTCGTTCAGATTTAGAAAGCCAGGATCACATTGTTCTCCAGTAACATCCTCTTCTAAAGCCTTGCATGGACTTTATAAACCACAGGATTCCTTTATTGCCTGACATTTGTAAGCATGAATTATCCACACAGCAGTTTCTATTGAGAAAGCCTTGCATTCATTGCGAGTAGAATTACTTGTTGCACAGTCTGGTTTGGACAGATAAGCCGGAGTTTATTAGTTCTGCATCAGCCTTCCCTGTTGGCTCGGATATTTCTGCTTCCAGACACCGGTGTCACAAGATGCAGTGTTTTTCATTTAGTCTGAGAGAAAGCCTGCTGCTGTTACACCGATACTGTTTGACTTCAGTGTTACCGCGTGGGCAAAACAAGTCGACACATTTTGGCTTATTTTCATGGGGGCACATCTACCGGCGCATGCTGAGCTCTGACAGTTGGTATTTTTTCAGACATTTGTGCATCTGGCCCGTTCCAGACCCAATGACACGTTTCAAGTGTTGAAAGAAAAGATAAAATTGAAAGTGAAAAGAGTCATCCTACTGTTTTTAATCAAAAAAAAATGCTGTGTGTAAGGTTTTTGGTCAATATTGGAGAATTATATTAGACACAAATTGTGCAAAAAAAAATGAAAAATTACATCATTGGAGCTTTTTTGAGCTCCAATGATGTCATTTTTCATATTTTTTTTCATTGGATGTCAAGTTTTAAACTCTGAATTCTGACATGATTTCGCCTAATCAGACCTGCGGTTGAGAAATTATGACCAAACATTTTTGGAGGTAAAGTTCCCTCTAGTGTCAGATAAGTACAACCAATCTTTCCCAAAATCAAATCCCTTTCTTCCTCGTGCTAAGGTCTATGTTGACATACAATTTCAAAATGATCCACGATACTTAGCTTGAGTTAAGTACAGAAAACTGTTTTTCAAGAAAATGGCTCCCCCTAGTGAGTAAAACGTGATTAAAGTAAAACAAAATGTATACAAGATAGAACTCTGAGTGGAATCATATTCACCATATTTGACTTAATTGGACCAAAGGTTTAGAAATAATAGACTGACACGTTTGAATGTAAAGCTCCCCCCAGTGTACGAAATAAACAACTACCCTTTCACAAAATCAATCAAGTTTTTCCTCACTCTACGGTCAATGCAAGTATAAAATATGAAAATTAGATTTTTTGAGATCTCGCATTAATACGAAAGGTCTGTGGCAGAGGCAACGGCAGAAAATTAAATTTCTAAGTAATTGAAAGGAAGATGCAAAGAAATGGGAAGGTCTAAATTTGTGGTTTCAGAGGATTTGCTGCTCTTATCTGTTAAACTATGATTCTGCAAATTCAATAAACTAATGCTGAGTCCCGGTCTACCGGCCTAAACCAATTACCATCATGCAAAACAGCTGAACCAGCATTGGCGGAGGAGGAGAGAACCAGCAGCGTGCGGCTAATTAACAGGAGGCAGGAAATAGCCTATTAGCTCAGCGCCACAGCATGACGCCTCCCTTGTTTTGTTGTGAAAGAGTTTGGAGTTGTGCACGCAGTGATCCGACACAACTCCAAAAGACAGCCCCAGGAGAGAGGTTTCATCAGCGAGGGGTTGCTGCATTCTTATTATGTCTTACATCATGGTACGCCCTACAGTACTTTAGAGGAAAGCTTCATTTTGAGACACGACCTTTAAAGTTACTGCACCCATGTCAAAGCTATTGTGTTTTTATTCAACGATAGACACTTTCCTCTTCAAACGTTGTTAAAAAGACAAATAAAAACTATTTTTGGCCTTCCACCTCATTGCCAGAGGCCTCCACTGATAGTCTGTGTTGTAGAAATAAAAGAAATATCTAAATTTGTACCTGGACATTATGATTGATCGTATCAAACTTATTTAGAAAGTAATCGACCTACTGTGTAACAAGTCCACAAGAGTGAATAAACGTTAAAAACAGGTCTGAAAAGAACAGTCTCAAGAAGAGATTCAAACATGGAGGGTCAGTGCCGTTATTAATGTGTTTATGTTGGGAGTTCTGGAGAGAGGGGGCGGCAATCGAGAAAGTTCTGCCCCCCCAGATGAGAAGGGTTGATGTGGAGGAGTCTGGGGGTGGGTTAGGAAGTAGTCCGGCTATGGAGTGCTTTGTGGGCGAGGAGTTTGAACTTGGTTTTTGTGGGGGACAGTGAGCCAGTTGAGGTTCTGGAGGACAGGGATGGTGTGGAAATTGATTTTGAGTGTGGATGAAGAGGGAAGTAGCAGAGTTCTGGATGTACTGGAAACTATTGAGGGCTTTGATGTTGGGTTATTAAAGGATACTGTTGCAGCTGTTCAGTCGTGATGTCGGAGAAGGAAAGTTATGCGCATGGATGAACGATGTTTCTGATGATTTTCTTGATGTGGTGTACGAAGGCTCGTGTCAAAGATGGCTTCAAGGTTTTGGAAGTGAGGGGAGGGAGTAAGAGTGGAGCTGTCGAGTTATTGGTGAGGGAATAGGGACCAATAATTATCATGTCAGATTTATCACAGTTTAGTTTGAGGAAAGCGGCTTGTATCCATGATTTTCTCTCTGTGAGGCAGTTCGTCCAAGCGAAACAAGCCGCAGTGGTTATGGATAAAGTGGGGAGCTACATGTTATCAGAGTAGCAGTGGAAGTGGAAACTTTGATGATGGATGATATTACTAGTATGAAGAGGCGAGGCATGAGCACAGGACCCTGTGGGACACCATGGGACACGGAAGTAGTGGATGAGGTGCAGTTGTTGCTGCTGATAAACTGTTTTCTATTTTTTAGAGCAGTCAGTGAGGATGAGGATGTTGAGATGGCCAGAGGAAGAGGTTGTTTTTGACTATGAGGAAGGACGTTTCAGTGCTATTCAGAAACCAGATTGAAATGATTCCAACCAAGGTGGTAGTTAAGTTGGGAGACACATACAGACCCTTATTTTTGACTGAAATGGGAGCTTTGAGATGGGTTGAAAGTTAACCGTGATGTCAGGAGTCAGAGAGTCATACTTTAAAGCCTTCCTGAAACTAAACAACAATCATTAAAATTTGCTCAAGGATTTTAGGCCGACCTGTAACAATCTTTTAAAAAGAAGAAGAATTGCTTTCAGCCTTGTGAGACCCTTTATGACTAAACTAATCTGGTGTGCTCTCCTGTCAAAGCCCAATCTGGACTGTTGAATATGAAGTTAAAACTCTAAATCCTGTTTTTACTTACTTTCTCTTGTTCTCAGGGCCAGCAGGTCTTGGTTCTAAACTTTTTAAGCCAAAAACTTTGCCTTTGATGATTTTCATTACACTAATTGTTTTTCAGTTTGCTCTAACAGGAAGATCTGGTGTAGTCTAGCCGGGGTCGAAATCCCCACTGGTCTCGAAGGTCTTGATCAAAGGTGGAATTTAGCTGCGTTTGATCTTCCCTTTTCTTTTTTCGCTCCACGTAAATCTCATTCTGTTCTTTTCAATGATCTCACTTCCACAGATATTACTTCTGTCGAATCCTGAGCCCTCACTTGTCTTTGTAAATGTTTGAGCCGAAGCTGGATTTGTGATTGAAGCTAAGCTCACGTAGCCGCAGCATTTACAAAGATTTTCAAAGGATCCAGGTTCTGAAGGTTTCTGGTCTATCTGCTCACCGGTTGTAATCAGCTAACGCAGAAACCCTCTACTTACATCACAACTAGACAAGTTTTAATTTATTTTATTACATCTTGAGTTTTTGGACCGACATTCTTATTAATCATGTCATAATTAAATTTATGTGGCTAATTGTCAGATTTGAATGACTAACCTAGTCCTGCTTTACTTTATTCCCGCTAGGAACATATTTTAACACTATCCATATACATGCATGTATGTAAAGTGATTATTTTATCCGCTGCCGATCCATCGTGTTACCGCGATAACTGAAAAACTATCTCATGGATCATTTTCAAATGTTATCCCCACATAGACCTTATTGAGAGGAAGATCTGGAGTGATTTTGATAAGGCAGTTTGTAATATATTTTAGCCACTAGAGGGAGCTTTATATTCAAGCAATAATTTCTCAACTACAACAATAATTTAGCCCATACTTGGACTACTCAATGAGAACTACTCTGTTACAACCTATCAAAACGCCATTAATGACTTCTCACAATGATGCATTGACAACTACCTGCAGCTGAACGTGGACAAAACAAAAGAACTGGTCATTAGCAGGCCAAACACCGCCCACACTAGACTAACCCCCACCTCCATCCACAGCAAGAATGTAGAACAAGTGAGCAGCTTCAAATATGTTGGACTCATCATAGACAAACTCAGTTTTGACCAACACATCACTGACACCCATAAACGATCCCAGCAAAGACTCCATGTCATACGCAAACTCACCTCCTGCTGTTTCTTTACAAAAGCATAATACAACCCATCCTGCTGTGCTGTTCCCTCTGCTTCTTCACCATGTTAACCATCTCTAACAGAAACAAACTTACCAGCATCACAAGCACTTCCTCCAAAATCATCTGCTTGCCTACTCCCAATCTCTCAGATATGAACATCAGAGCTATCACACGACTAGCACTTACAATAGCAAATGATACTGATCAGCCCCTCAATCAACACTTCACATTCTTTCCATCTGGCCGGAGATACAAGACTTTCAAATTGAGAAGACTTTGTTTCGGCAGGAGTTTTGTCCCCTCTGCAATAGCAGCCCTGAACAAACTGCATCGCTGACACTGTTGTGAGCTTGGATGAGGAATGCATTCATTGAGATTTTGTGTACTGACTATATATGTATGTGGCTGTGTGTAACTATATGTTGCTATGTGTACTGACTGTGGAAACAAATATCCCTCTGGGACAATAACTCTAAATCTATTGGACCTTTGTGGGAGGAAGAGCCAGACTGAGTTTGGGAAAGGTCAGTATGTTTTGAACACTAAGGGGCGCTAATATCTCTAAAGGTTTAAGGGCATCATTTCTCGACTGTTGGTCTAATTTAGTCCAAATCCATTGCATATGAATCCACCCTATCTCGTGCATATCACATATTAATCCAAAAGTTCATATTTCTCTTACTAGGGAGAACTTTTTTTCTACGAGAAAACACAGCCTTTCACACTACTAATTTGAAGAGTAGTAGCGTAGGACTTGTTGGTGAACTGATGTTGCCCAATGATTAATTAGTTAGTAAGGCTATGTTGTGTGGCAAATTTAGCATATATGCAAATCTTAGACTCTACATCAGCATCAATACGTCAGTCTGTTGTGTCCAAGTTCAGATTTACTATATGATATGTTTGCATAGGTCATTATTTATTACTTTGATATAATTCAGGAGTCCAATAATGTGAAATCCTTGTGATGCTGTGTCCAAAATTAAACTCCCTTACTTGGTTCAGATCTTCTTGGGAGTGGCTATTTTACATTTAGGTTAATACGGTGGGCTTGTACCGAAAAAATTCAGCCAGAAAATCATACATTCATTTATATGGTGCAATTTTACTTTTGATCGGCTCATGAAAAAGTTTATGGAAATCCCCCAAAAGCAAAATGAGATTTCAGAAAGGTTTGAGCGTTTTTAATCCAAATGAAGTGTTGAGGGAGTATTTACATTCTGATTGGGCTCTTTAATGGTTTTTAATCTGAATTTTACAGTCAATGTGAAGACCAGCTTTGGACGTTGATACATGCATGTTGCAGAAAAGCAGTTTTCCTACGAGGATTAATAAAGGACAAGAATGGATGTTTATGGCTAGCGTCGACAAGCCCACAAGCCAAAGACGGAAACATCCCAAGAGAGTAAAAAGAAGGAGACAATACCGGCAAACGGGGTCTCTAAGGATAGAAGCATACACTTCTAGTAATGATGTTTCTGATGCTTTACACTTATTTAAAGTAACTCTCATGCTTTTGGAAATATATACACCTATTTAGACACATCGTGGTCTAACGACAGCGTGTCTGACCCCTGATCAGACGGTTGCATTTTCATGTCGGGTGTCATATTGAGGCTGTTATTGTAAATATCTGCATCAGAGAAGAGTGGATTATTGACCTCGAAGTTTTGCTTGCTCTTTTTTTAATCATAGTCTTGGATCCCACTCAATAAACTGCATATCCCCCCTTCATATCCCATATTATTTATATCTCACTTTGTGAAGGAATACATTACATGTGTTTGCAAGGAGCAATCAAAGTGTTGCTTCATTAAAGTCTTATGAGTATTAAATTTAATGAATTCCCAGTAGAGCTGATTCTAGTGTAATATTCTAAGTACTGAATGTCTATCTGTTTCTATGCACTCTCCCTTTCATCGCGTCATTATGCTGTGTTTACCTCTGCACTGTTTAGAGTCGGAGTAGAGACAGGTGTCGAGCAGAGTTCACAGATTTATCGGGGAGAGAAGCTGAAGCTGGTGAACAGGTGGAAATTTATCAGCTTCGATGGCTGAGGAAACAGCCGATACTCTTTCACTCTTAGGAAAATAAGTCCTTGAAATAGGTGATCTTTGCGGAAATGACCGTTGCTATACAATCTCCATGTGAGGTCTCAGTCAATATGTCCAAAGATGGAGTTATTCAAGATGTAATCAGGGTTACTTATGTAAAAATAAATCCTTTGAGGAGGTGGGATTATAGGGGGGAACAAAAAAAAAAAACGCACGATTGAAAAGGTAGGAAACCTGCTGCTTTAAAGACATGAGCAGAGAGAGCGATGTTTTAGAAAAGGAGCTCAAGAGGGCTGATGAAACTTCTGGCAGCGACTCAGCCTTCCAACTACAGATTGTCACCTTTTTTATGGTTATGTCATTTAATGAGAAGAGTGTCGACAGTTTGAATGTTCTGTGGTACTGGAGGCGAGATGTGGATCGGCTGTAAATGACAGGAGTTGGAGAAAGTCGGATTTGTCAGCACACAATGAGAAAAATAGAACTGCTGGGACAAAGAGGACAGACATTGCAGTTGTCTGTTAGCGTCACAGCACAAAGATTTCATTCTGTCTTATCTCGCTTTCAGGCGGCACAGCGTCCAGGCAGAAAGGCTTCAGAGGCTGCATCAGGGCTCTGCAGCTGAACGGCGTCACGCTTGACCTGGAGGAGAGGGCGAGGATCACGCCCGGTGTTCGACCCGGATGCCCGGGTCACTGCAGCAGCTACGGCTCGTTCTGCCAGAACCAGGGCCCCTGCGTGGAGAGAACCAACGGGTTCCAGTGTGACTGCAGCCTGTCGGCGTACGCTGGAGTCTTCTGCCATACAGGTACTCACACAGAGGGTTAGACCAGTCAGACTAGGCTGACTGTTGTTTTACCAATGATACTGTACTGGTGGCGCGGGGGGGGGGGACAATTTTTGGGGTATGATAATTTGTTAAAACTGTCCAATTATATTAAAGCACATAATCAAGCATCATCTTTTGTAAAAGGAGGGGGAAATGAACGTATTCAAATCATCATAATAAGGGAAACTAGGATTAAAAGGGAAGGCAATCTGGAGAAAATGGTCCAACCTGGATTAGCGTACACCAATCAGCCATTAGATTAAAACCACTGACGGCTTAAGTCAGAATAACACGGACTATCTTCTTACAATGCACCTATCAGTAGGTGTGTTATATTAAACAAAGTATTAGAGAACTTGTGTGTATATCTGGTATGGTATGTATCTCTCCAGGTGTCGGGTCAGGATTCTAATCTATGAACAGGTGAGAGGATGAGAAAAGGATTCCAGGTGCAGGTTTAAGGTTTGAATGGTGACATGAGCAGTGAGTGCGGCTATGTAACGATAAAATCAACAACACAGGATGATTAATAAGATAATATATAACAGCAAGGTCACACATGAAGGAAGGTCCGCCTTGCATCACATTAGGCAGCAGAGAGGAGATTGTCAGCGATCCATAAGTTTCATGTGATGCGTTTAATGGCATCATAGAGAGTGAAAACTGGGTACATTGGTCTAGAACTTAACTAGGTACAGTAAATAACGAGAAATACTCAGAGGCCCCTCTTTTTTTAAAAGCAGTATGTGAACATTTCATCCTGAAGATAATTTGTCGGGAGTAAGAAAATATTACAAGCAACTTTGACAAATTTTAATGGCTGGACCACAGGATCAGAACATCTCCAAGACTGCAAGTGTTTTGGGGTTTACGTGGTCTGTAGTGGTTAGTACCTACTAAAGTGGATCAAAGAACAAAAACTGATGTCTGTATGACACTATGATGACATCAAAAATTTTAAAAAGAAAAGGAGATATGTATTTATACACACCACATACTTGACTAGGGAATTTCATGAAAGTTTATGCATGAGTTTGAAATTTGACCCAGTAGATTTTATTTTTCTTTACAACGTTTTTTGAGGGTTTATTTCAACAATTCTGTCTTTTTAACATTCATTACTTGATGGATTGTCATGCAGGTAATGATCAAATTGTTTAGTGGTTCTAAATATCGTGACGGATCAGAATTTCTGTCACTCGCTTTAAAAGAAAAAGTCAAAAATACTAATACTAATATTTTCATTCAGTATTTCTACCAGAAGAAGAAAAAAATGAAGCAAAAAAAATAAATAAAATACACCACTGAAGCCCAAACAATAGAATTCGATCAGCAACACAGTTCAGTTTTAACACAATACAGTTCCCCTACCGAACACAATGTGTTTTAATTATCATAATACATTAACAAACAGAAGGAATACATCACTGAAGAGATTCTGAGAGCCACTGGTCTGGAGGACCTGTCCAACCACTTCACTGTTTATCATTGCTTTCCCTTTTTGTCACGAAGGCTTTAGTTGACTCCTGAATGTTAGCTTTCAAAGTTGAACTTGCTCTGATGTTACTTGTCAGCTTTTAGGAGAAGCATGATGGAGCAAATTATGCGAGGAGAGTCTTTTGCTCTGCAAAGATGACATCTAAGGAGTCTTTACACCCAATTATTGGCGTTCATCTGCTTCTGTGCACCTTTTAATGCACTTAATCATAAGAAGCTGCTTAGCAACTACGTGACATCAAAGGTTTCATGCAAATGATGTCCATCTGATGTGCTTGATTCTACTCAAGGTGTTTGTTTGATGATAAATTCATTGCACTTGTAATGGGTCACCTTTATGTCTTTGTTCAATATCTAATATTTGTCCTGCTGGTGTCGACTTTTCTGCCTCCACACCTGCATGTTGAGGCACAGGAATTGAATTTAACTGCTTTGATCACGTATAATATGTAAATATCTCATTGAGCTGAATAACCCTGAGCTAAATAACCCCGAGCAATTCATTATGAGATTGAATGTGAAAAGTTGCCGCAGCAACATTAACTGCACTCTACTCAGGAAGCTATTATTCCCCCCCTGGTCATATTGAACCATTAATCAACTGGAGGATAAAGCAAACGAGATGCTTCAAATTGAAACTGCCTGTGTTTGTGCAGAATAAAAGCTGTTTAATCTTAGAGGTTTAGTTTTGGAGCTATTCCAGAAACACAAGAGTGATCATCACAAACACTTAAGGAACATTTATTTTTCTGTAACCCCTTGTCATGTGTGAGCTCGCCGGGGGCTGGAGCGCCGTTCACCAGTTCATTGTGGGGCCAACACTAACCACCATTCCAACTCAATTCAAATTTAATTTAGCGTTCAGGGTCTTGCTCAAGGACCCTACAATATGCAGACCTGCTGGGGCGCTAACCGGCTACATTTGGATCTTCTGATTAGGAGTGGGCTTCTCCACCCACTGATCTACAGCCGCCAATAAAGTTCATATTATATCCCATGTGGTATCCATGAGATAGCAATCCTTATTAAATATTTATTCAATCATTATTAAATATGTATGCATTTCTGTGGGAGGGGCTTTAAGCTATCCCAGTGGTGCATCTTAGACACGATCCCAGGTTATTACAAAACCAACACATAAAGACAAATCACACCCACAGGCGACTTATAATGATCAAGCTACACTGCCTGTTTGACCATGGAACAAAGCTGGAGCTCCCAGAGGGAACCCTCATGGACATAATGAGAACATGCTAACCCCAAATAAAAAGATCTCCAAATCCTCCATGACGCAACAGTGTAACCCTTTGCGGCACCATTCTTCCCAGTACGATTCAACGTTCACTATCAACTAGCAAGTCGTTTAAATTTTGCATCAAGTTTCTGGGATTTTAGATCCCAACCAATATTAAAATTGGCTTTCATCTCACCCATAATAATATATATAATAATAATGAAGCTGTAGTTCAGTGGGGAAGGCGACCGTCTTACAATCAGAAGATTGGTTCGATCAGAGCGTTTGACGCTACAAAGGGTAGGGTCCATGAGCAAGACTCTGAATCCCCAATTCCACCCTCATTGCTCCACGAGGGCTTCCATGATGATAGACTGTGGATAATTTGTTTGGCGATGGGATAAAGTATACATCATATTACATAAGAATCTCCACAGATTGTTTCCTTTTTAATCTCAACCAAGAACACACTAAGAGAATAACGAGATTACTCTGTTTGGTCTCTTGATTCCCACTTGGTTGGTCAACCAATCAGAGGGAATTCTCTCTCCTTGACAGACTCTACCATCGATTCAGCTTCCTGAAGAGCTGCAGACCAGTTCTGACAATGCAAAATAAAAACAAGGACCCCGGACTTTGACTGGTGACCCGAACCCTACAATAGACTGATTCAGTTCATGAAATTGCCTCTTTCTAGCAACTTTTAAGCTTCCCGACCACTAACCACTGAGCACGTTTTACTTGTCCATCTCGAAATTCTGAAGTACTTGATATGAAGAAACCCTGAGATCCTGAGAAATTGCAAGTTTTAATGAAATCGTAATATGAAAATCTAATGTGGAAAGAAGCACCATAGCTCAGGGTTCAGAACTCTGTCCATAAACCAGGGATCACAACTTCGTATCTCACAGTGGGGATTGAACCGATGTACTTTCGGTAACCGGGGGAATGTGTTTGTTGAGTTGCATCTTGTGAAATCAATGCTGAAAATTCTCATATAGCCAAATTAAATTCCATCTTCCCTCTCCCCTCAGAGGTTTCTGCCAGCTTCAAATCGGGGACGTCCATCAGCTACACCTTCAAGGAGCCGTACGAGCTGATGAGGAACAACAGCGCTCTGCCGTCGTCCATCTACTCGGACACGACGCTGAGAGGAGAGAACGTCTCCCTGAGCTTCAGGACCCACCAGAGTCCGGCTGTGCTTTTCTACGTCAGCTCCTACTACAGGGAGTACCTGGCCCTGCTCATCAACAAGCACGGTGAGGATGCTCTTATTCTGAATGAGTTTGACTGGCAGCAAGATTGTTTTTATTAAAGCCGCTTAAACGTTTCTTCTTCAGGTCAGAATTAAAGTAAAGGATGGATGCTTCTTCTCATATCAGCCTCATTATTATTTCATTTTTATTTCTACAACACTTTCTCAAATTCTTACTCCTGCATCGCTACTCCCATCCCATTTTTATACAAATTAGATCTAATGTTCTTCGTTCACCTTTACTTTTCCTTAAAGACTTTTTTTCATATTACTTTTCTGTCATCTTACTTCTCCCTTCTACGCCTTTATTACAATAACAGTGTACAGTTATTGTTATTATTGATTCTGAAGATGGTCCATTGAAGTTGTGATGGCATTGAACAGAGCTGGTAGTAATCGGGTCTATTGGGTTTTGGGCCACCTGGAACCAGTTATTGATTCATTTTGATAGGATTTAATTAAGAGGGAATTTTAATAACTTTTTCCATACAAACTCAGTTGGAACCTTTTAATAACAATAGCTATTAAAAAAAATGCGTTTTGTGTTTACTAGTATTTTATTTTGAATTATATTTGAAGATTTAACTGTGTAGTCGGAGATACACACAATAGAAGACACCAGAAACAGGTTGAATATTTAAAAAATCACTATTTCCCCATAAATTCTGCACCATTTTCTCATAACTTATCAAAACAAATTTTTCCTCTTTTTGAAATTTCGCTTTCTCAGCTTTTTCTCCTCCCAGCCTTTCATCTGACCTCTACTTTCTCTCCTCTCTTATTCTAGTCATCTCCTCCCGACAGCTCTTCCTCCAATGTTGTTCCCTCTTCCTCGTCTTTGGAAGCTTTACCAGATCTATCAGGAGTTTGTCCTATCCTTCCTCTCTCTCTAGATTTACATCCATCTGCCTACAGCTGGTTGGTTTTTATGCTTTCTACTAGTGTCCACTTGTCTCAGTGAAGTTTGATACTGAGGGAAAAGTGGTTTAGGATCCTGAAAAGGGGGTGTTTGCGAATCAAAACAGCGGAAAACTTGCAGAGGACCTTTTTTATTATAAGACTCTGGTTCCTATTGTGTATATAAAAAAAAATAGTTTAGAACTACATTAGCACGATCCTCGCACTAGTCTCTTTATAAGCTGCAAATGAATGTTTCTTCCTTGGAGATAATTAATAGAGGAACGCTGATGGACAGCGGGCCGAGCCGTCATGTAAATGCACTTAGACTGAACTGTCCAATTAAATCCGTGAGTTCTTTTTTGTTCGACTCCCTCTGCTCCCTCACTCTGCAGCCAAAACACGGAAATTCAATCACTTAAGGCCACAAATGCATTAATTTATTATTAGAGGGAATGGCTAAGCGGAGCTCTTACACCTAATTCCTCCTTGATAAACACAGCTTGGTAATAAAAACACAATGAATTAATCATGAAATGTTCTGAGGGTTATTAAAAGAATGGAAGTAGAGGAGTGGATATAAACAAGCTTGAAGGACAAAGTGTAATTTCAGGACTCTCTTATTAAATCTGCTTTTATAATCCTCCATATACGAGTAGAATTAATTAGATGTGCAGTCATGCCATTGAGAGGGTTTTACATGTTAATCCTCTTAATATGGCGAGAAGTTATCAACTTCAGATGAATCATTAAAGTGATATAATACACTGTCAAAAATGCACTGCTAATAAGGATAAGATTAGAGAGGGTCACCAATAAGAGGGAAAGTTCAGATTGGGCTAACTTTGAGCATATGTGTGTTTGTGAAGATAAGCTGGAGGTGAGATACAAACTGGACAGCAGCAGAGATGCTGAGGTGCTGAAGAGCAGAGTGGGGAACCTCGCCAACGGACAACTTCACACCGTCACCATCAGGAGGCTGCTGGACTCGGTCACTGTGCAGGTAATAATATACAACTTTATTATTTATTCCATTAAACTTCTGAATAATCTCCACCTCACAATCAAGACAACAACCTCTTTGTCACTGGGTTATGGTCTGGACCAGAAGAAGTTGGTTCAGCGATTTCGGTTTTTTGAGAGGCAATCAAAGTACGAAAAAGTAATCGGTTGAAATAAATCATTGCGAAATCGTAGTATCATTTCTCAAATAAAATCATTTAACACATCTTATTTGGAAGAAATAAGTGATTTAAATTCAGATTGTGATTCATCAGCCACACCTACAGGACAGACAAGGGAAGAGGAAGTCTCACTCTTCTCCTTGCAGATCTCCTACATCAACTTAATATATTTTGATATTCTTTCACGCTGATTTGCCAAAATACAAAAAAAGGTTCCGATGCTGGAAATATACAAGATGTGCATTTGATGTTGAAATCCTAGTGTATTAATGGCTGATCTTGCTAATTCTGATCAATTCTATGGACTGATGAGATGATACGCCAGATGATCTGAGACAAACAGAAATAATGTGGACTTAAAAAATTAGCGAAAATTAGAAGAAGTCAGAATTGCATCGAATATATTGTTACCAAGGAAACTGGCAATGGGTAGGAAGTAAATATTAAATGTGAAGTAAGAAAGCAAGAAAAGTGTGCAATTGCAAGAATCTGAGCAACTCTGACAAATGCTGAACTGTGATTGGCTGGTCGTAGCTACCTCAGAACTGCAGATCCTACCTGATGGGTTCTAGAATTGTTGGGTGTTAGTTGTCTGCAAAGGTTAAATCCTCCCCAAATTGTTGAAGGAAGGACAACTGATCAACAATCGACGAGGTCACGGGTGCCAAGGGATCACTGATGCGGGTGGGGAGCCGGGGCTAGTCCGTTTAGTTCCATTCCAAAGAAGAGCCACTGGAGGACATATACGTTCATGTTGGAGCTAGATACAGGTCATCGTAGTTATCAATATGAATCATCAAAATGATCAGAGCAAAGATCTCAAATTGAGCAATGAGACTTAAACAATTAGGTGGTTATTTTGTTGACAGCAGCTTTGGATGGTAAATATGAGATGAATTTTCCCCAGTTTCCACCATCACTATACCTTTAACGCTCTGGGACATCACGGGAACCTCGATGAGAGAAGAAGACAGGTCCTTTATTAGTCACATACAGCCATACACAGTAGAAAATAGTGAAATTATTTCTCTGCATTTGACCCATCTCTGAGGGAGCAGTGGGCAGCCACTGTGAGGCTCCTGGGGAGCTAGGGTGTCAGGGTCTTGCTCAAAGACCCTACAACAAGTAGAACCTTGTGGGATTTGAGCCTGCTGCCTTCTGATCGGGAGACGGCCGCTCTACCCACATAGCCACAGCCGCCCCAGAGTGAGAGAGAGAGTTTCAGCTTTGTAATGACCAGTGGGTCTCAGTCTACATCCTGTTCTCACATCCTCTAATGCAAACACACGTCCCACTGAAAAATGACCCACAGAGGAAAGAGACTCTGTGGGGCCATTAGAACGCTGTTTCCTCTGATTTGGTCTAGCAACAGTTTTTTGGCTTCAGGGACTCCCTGTTGATTTCATAGCATGCTCCAGTTAGTCCACTCAGTCCAGACAACATGAATCATTATAATTTAAAGAAAACTTTACCTGGAGCTTATTTTTTAGTATCACCGGAACAGGGCTGTAAACACTTCCAATAGCCTCTCATGAGCTATTTTATTTGTAACCGCCTTTAGCTGAAGGGGGTTGTTTTCACTGGGGTCTCTTCCTTTTATGGTTTTTGTTAGCAACATCACACTACTGCAGATGGATTTACATTAAAGCCATCTGGGAGGTATAGTCATGTGGCAGGAATATACTCATTAAATCCTGAAGTGGAACTTGATAAGAGACAGAGTGGATCCAGATTTTTTTTCTCGATTCGGATTAGACGGGGCTTTTTTCATCAGCTCATCTTTTGGCTGCATCCCGATTAGAGGACGTCATGGCAGACGTGCCTTACTTTATCGGTTTACCTCATCACTCTGTAACATATAAACTACCTGAAGGATTTTTGATGATTCTCTGTAGTAATTGTTTAAAATGAACCATTACAAAATCTCAGTATCATATATAAAAAATATTTTTTGCATCTTCTTTGGTAAAAAGAAATCGATAATTGAAATTCAGATTATGCTTCAGCAGCGAAACCTAAAGGAAAGCCAAGGTGAAAGGCAGTCTGTGAGAAGTTTAGAGCAGAGGACAGGCTTAGCTATCCTCTGGAGATGGGATCTACTAGATCAATTTAATGTTCTTCAATGTGCTTTTTTTTTTGTCCTTTGTGTCCATAATTTGACACTAAAAAAATAATAAACCAAGCAGCTAATGTACTGTAACACGAAGATGACGGCTCGTACTTTTTTCGTCAAACCAAAACACTCAACTTACTATACACCTTTAAAATAAGAGAGGCTAAGATAGATCGCAATACTACTGGTTGAGAGGACACATACAATCAACTCAGCAATTTCTGAGGACAGAACAATAAAATTACATGTTTGTCAGGTTACAGGTGAAAAAATAATTTTAAAATTGATTTAAAAGATGTATAATATCATGAATAAATGCACGTGTAGTTAATGTAAGATTTATTTTCTGACAACTTATTTAAAAAAGGAAAAAAAAGTAAGAATTTTTCCCATTCTCCCCAATATCTGAACTCCCCAGCCACAGCTCATGTAGACCAGACCTTGTCATGTAAGATTTTGCTTTAAAGCACACTGGACACAATTGAACAAACAAAACACTGTTTGACTCAAAATATATATTGTAATTACAATGCAGGAGAACACAAACCTGAGGGGGGATAGATATTGGTTTTTCTGTACAGGAACAAGCGTTGTGATCCTCACATTTTGTAAGTGGTCAGAAATGTAGGCCCACGACATTCAATGAGGTTGTCCATACTTTGAGCTCTGGGGTCAGCAATCATGCTCAGTTGCTATTTTAAAGATATATCACTGCCTTATTTTCCTTAAGAGAAATAGACCAGTGCCACTGACTGGAGGTCCGTCTAGATACTTACCAATGTCTCCGTCAACATTTGTTTGAGTAATGAACAAACCATTTGCTCTCCTGAGTTCAAGAATAACTCAGAATTTGAGTCATTGAAGTCACATTTCTTTCACAACCTCCAAGAAAAGGGAAATGTTTTGATTTGGATAATTTCTGTGAAGCTTTCTGGAAGGTTGGCCACATAGATATCAACTAGATCTATGAAAGAAAACAAAAAGAAACTTGGTTTGAACATCAGGCTGCGTACTGTGCGTATTAAAAAGGAATGTTGGTCCTTGGTGGAGGAATGTAGTCAACTGAGTGGCCTTGGTTTGTTTTTTGCTTGTAAGTGTGGTTGTTTTTTGAACTAGGTTATTTATTATGGAAAAACTTTATTCGGGTCAAACAAATGTATTCAATTAGCCTTCAGTGATTGTTGTGTTGCATAGTTGCAAGTAACTTCCGTTAAGTTTGAATTCAGAAATATCCATATCGAATCCATAGTGAGAGAGTAAGAATTACAATCTCATTTTCATTAAAAAACAAAAAAAACATCCTCCATGCTGGATGAATAACAGTCCCTAAAATAAGCTGGCTGGCAGCCTTGCAAATGTCAGCAAAGTGAAGAATAGAAACTACAAAACATGAAATGTCTTTACTGATATGTGTGGAGCGATTGTGGCTAAAAAAAAAAACACCCAGAGTTCATATGCATCACTGCCTTTTTTCTGAAAATACTGCTCATTTGTCTGCAGTGTCTACGCTAAGATAATCAAGGAAATATAACAAGGAACAGCTGCACTCGCTCATGCATGATATCAGCGGAATAACCGCTCTATTACACTCCAGACCTTCTACTTTAGCTCTGTGGATTTATTAAGTCCATTCATGTAGACTCGGGGTTGAATTCAATTTATCGCCACGCTAACGGCATGGCTCAGGGATAGAGATGTGTGTGTGGTGTTTCCTTCGCCAGCCCATCGCTTTGGTCCAGACTGAAATACCTAAGTCAGGAATGGAAGGATTATTATGAAATTCAGCAAAGTTTGCTTGTATCCTTTAAACTTCCGGCGTGTCCCGCTAGTTGGTAGTTGCGGTTTATATCCTTCCTCCTCTGCCGTGGAAGGGGTAAGGCTTCCCACCCCAGCCGTCTCAACACCAATGCAGCTATTCTTTAGAGAAACTGACTGGCCAACAATTTCTGTTATGAGAAACTCCAAACACACTGGACGGACTTTCTGAAGAACCAAAATGAGAGGATTTTGTCTTGGCAGAAAAGATGGACTTATTTCATTTGCTGGTACTTTGACAGAGGAGGAGAAACATCTGGTACTGGTTACAGATACATACACACCCATACAAACTATACTGGACTGCTCCATTAAGCACCTCTAAAATCAGTTGCAGATACTTTATCCGTACCTTTGGATGTAGATGACTTACCATAAGGGGCTAATAGACACACAAACAAATAATCTCCATCTTGGCTAATTCATTCTGACGGTATCGGGGCCTTGTTCAACAATGTGACTTCTTGCTTGACCTTAAATGACAAAAATGATAACATTGAAAAACTGCTTCCTCTTCACCCCGACTTATTCAGATGTGGGTATAAAGGGTTGAATGTCATGTGGCACTTTAGTAAGTAGGCAAAAATAAAAACAGAAGTCATTAAAGGGAGTTGAAAGTGTTGGTTTTGGTTTTTGATGTTCCACAGCCTTTAACAGCTGGGGTTCAGTTGGAAATTTTTTGTCGTCTTTCTCTGAAAAGCCACATGGTAAGAGTCTCATTAAAATAACAGTTGAGAATTCAGCCCGGATGACTATTCAGAGAATGGACGCGCGTCTCCCACCGAGCAGAGGGGTTGAAACACGAAGGGAACGCTGAGCGCCGTTCCAAAAACTCAACTGTTTACAAATTGAGAACACCACGACTTCTGACTTTTAAATGATGGAGAGAATAATAATGGCGCACGAGTCTAACCCACTAGAGCAGTTTTTAACCCGGGTGATGAATCACAGAAATGTGCCGTTTGTTTCAGATCGACCAAAACGCCAGAGAGGACTTCAACCTGACATCAGATGGAGAGTTCAACGCCATCAAGTCGGTAATGCTGGGTAAAGTGCACGGTAAGTGAGGAGCTGGGAAAAAACTGAAATAATGTTGGTTTTGAAAGCTTTCCCCTTGTTTTACTTTATGCCGCAGCGGGATCGTACGAGGTGAAATGACATTAAAGTTAATGTCTAACATTTCCTATCAGTAGTCAAGCATTAAATAAAAGTTGTAACCATCCAGATGATTAACTGCCACACAAACATGTTCAGACTTTTCAGCTTTAACGAGCCAGCTGCAGCGGTCCCATCGTTATCCATCGCCATAAATGTAGAGAGGAGGGTAAAAGATCAGCTTCGGTCCATCCACATTAAGTTTCCAGAGTGTAACTAAGCTGCGTGACACTTTTTGAAACACTGATCCCACAACTACCAAGTACTGAAGTGTTGGCCTTTGCTCCTGAAATTTCATTTATTTGAAATATTTTTTTAAAAATGATTGAAAAGATAATCAAGTCCCATGATTGGAGTTGCTGCGGTATAAGAGGTAGAGTGGTGGTACCCCAAGTGGGAAGATGGTGGTTCAGTCCCTAGGCATCCTCTGTAGTTCAAATATCGTCGACTCTTAAACTCAATTAGGTGCCAAACGCAAAGAACTGTTATTAAAATGTTATACTGAGAGCGCCATTCCATCGCACAGTTTTTGCATGCTTCATAGTTGCTAATCCGCTACACGCACCCCTGATAGTGCCGTTCGGTCACATGCTACGCTGGATCCCAATTATACAAACATCCTTTGTCTTTCCAGTAAAGCGCTGCATGTTGGGCTGCCCGCTCGGGGAGCAGTTCCGACGTATGCTCCACTGAGTAACGCAGTTTTAAATGAACGCTCTGCCATTACGTAACATATGTTTTGCTGGTACACTAGTTGCAATTGTTCGCTCTGCAAGTTCAGACGCAGTTACTCCATCGGTTCCGACCAGAGTAACCATCATGTAACCGATGTGCCCTACATCCCAACGCGCGGAATGAAGCGTTGCATTGAAACTGTTTTTAATCCCAACACGATAATTTTTTAGCATATAAAAAAAAAAGGTCCGACACTATTTTCTCGGAATCTAAATTAAACGTGCATCCTTTGTCTTTCCAGTGAAGATTTTGAGTCTGAGCATGAAAATTGTCACAAGAAGAAATAATTTTGAATGGAAATTCAAAAAGCACATCTAACGTCTTTTAAAATATAACTTAAAAAGCAACTACATTCCTTTACATTTGTTTTTTTTGCAAGAGGTGTCTGCCACCTGTATGTTCTAGAGCACACGATAGAAATTATTTTTGGCTCATATCGCTAGTAAAGGTCCAGCGTTGTTTGTCCTCTGGGCTATAACCACATCATATCAGCATGTGACATGATCCCCTCTGTCCAACAACCGAACAGTCTGATAAGGATCAGAGGGTGGATTTCCTGTCAGGTTTTTTTTGTAATCTATCTGGCTGACTGATGGACCCGGGTGAGGTGGCAGAAGGCAAAGGTGATGGAGTGTCTGCTCAGGGGCTGCAGCTATCGTCAACATGCCGATGTGTTCTGGCGAAAAGCTCACTCAGTCACATCTGAGCAGACCAACAGCTGTTGCAGGCAGTAATGTCTGCTTTCACAGCTGCTGTTTGCTTCGCTCTGCAGGAGTGAAGAGCTTTAAGTCAATGACTAGAGCACACCTGTCCTCAATGATAGATGCCGACTGGATGCTGGTCGGTGTGTGTTTGGCTTTCTGATCAGGCGAGGAGCTCCATGGAGCCTGAATTGATGGCAGTCCGTGCCATGCTGCCGCTGTCAGGAGCGCAAACAACCTATAAAGAAGTATCCTCAATAGATTAACCAGAAAGGCACTCAATAAGGTGCATAATAAATCCGTCAGGGCTGAACAATCCCATAGTACATGTGCCTGTGTAGCTTTCCTGACCCAGCCCTCAAAAGTTTTGTGGAATTCAGTTGAAATGTGATGAAATGTACCATCTGTCAATCTTAACTAAAAAAAATGGATCCAACACTATTCTAGTCAGTTTTATTTGTTTTGCCCCAAATCATAAAAACATCTCATCTTATATGTATGTATGGTCTAGAACTGCCGTTTTTAGAAAGCACCTTCAGATAAGAATTCTCTATTGAAGCAGCACTTAGCAGGTTGAAATTATGTATTTATTATTTTTATAACATGACTTTAAACAGGCAGAAACCTCAAGCAGAGTCAGACTCAAGGTGGGAGAGCCTCTTCCTCGACTATTTAGGGAGAGCGAGAGAAAGAAAGAAGCAGAAGAGGGTCTTATAGCAACAATTATAGCAGATATAATAGAAATATTGAAATTTCTATTAATAATAACTACTGTCTTTCACTTTAATTAACTAGGCCCAGGCAGTTGTCCCTGACAGCAACAGTTTATTCTTGAGAAGTCCCCAATCCCCTGTGTTGTAAAATCAATTCCCTTGATGTTCTGTGTGTGTTAAATATAAGGTGATGTGCACAGTAAGTTTTGTAAAAAAAGAAAAAGAAAAAAAGCTTCACATAGTGCGTGAAGTACGAACATGATAGATCTCCATTTAGATCATTGGCATCAAATTTGGACTAAATCGAGCCGATGGCTAAGTTATGTCCAGAAAACAGAGTTTTTGTAACAAGATTGTTTCGACTAGTGGGTACATTAAGACCTATTACGGTAAAACACAATATACACAAGATAAATCTCAAGTAAATTTATATGCATAGAATTTCGGACTTAAACGAAACAAAGGTTGTCTGTTATGGCCTGAAAAGTTTTGGATTTAAAGCTTAGCTTAGTCTCGGAAATATACCACTGACATTTTCAAAAGTCAATCCAGTTCTACCTCGTACTAAGGTTTAGGTTAGAAAATTTGAAAATGAGCCATGAAATTGTTTAAGACATAATTCAAAAATTGTTTTCATGAAAAAGCTCCCCGTTTTGAGTAAAATACTGCATAACTAGTAGAAAAATATGGTATGTACAAGAGATTCATACGCACAAAATTTGGATAAACAATTACAAAGTAATGTCCTAAAAGGGCGGCTGTGGCTCAGTGGGTAGAGCGGCCGTCTCCCGATCGGAAGGTAGCCGGTTCTAATCCCACCAGGGACTACTTGTCGTAGGGTCCTTGAGCAAGACCCTGAATCCTTAGCTCCACGAGGGGCTGCCCACTGCTCCCTCAGGGATGGGTCAAATGCAGAGAAGTAATTTCACTATGTTGTACTGTGTATGACTGTATGTGACTAATAAAGGATTCTTAAAAACAGTTTCAAGGAAAACTCCCTCTATTGAGTAAAATATGAACTACAACAACAGGCACAAAGTTAATCATCCAAACTTTGAGATAAAGCTCCCCCTAGTGTTGGGAATATACAATCATTTTGGTTCTTTGCATTTTGTGGGTAAGCAATTAGAACATTATTCATTCAATAGTTTGAGTTATCGCACTTACTTGAAGGGTCTGCACAGACAAACTAGCCAAGGGACACTTTAACTAATGGCAGAGTTAGAAATACTCAGTCAATAAAGCATCTTCCTATTTATGAGATTGTCCTTTTATGATATTTTCCAGTTTCATTGACTTTAAATGTGTTTTAAGATATAAAATTATGGAAACGATGGGAATTTAACTCCAAAAGAAAGGGGAAAATAAAATGTCGTGGAACCACGGCTTTTATCTGAAGCTACTCAAAAAATTTGGTGTTCTCATTTTTAGGACAATACCAGCCTATTTCATTGGTTGTCCCTAAATACAAGGCCAACACTTCTAACATGTGTGTTCAAAATCTGTCATACGGTTCAAGTGTAAAAGATGGAAGAGGATGTTTTGGCTGAGCGGTTGGAGTGACTGGTTTGTCAGTATACCACTGCAATGGAAGATAAATTCACTAGTTTGTAGTCTTCAAGTCAAGTACTACGATATTCAGCTTCCTCTCATTTCCATTTCTCTCTGCAGATTCTGATTTGGATTCAGACATGAGCAGGTTGGCGTCTCTTGGTTTTACCGGCTGCCTTTCAGTGGTCCGCTTCAACTCCATCAGCCCTTTGAAAGCAGCTCTGCTCCATCCAGACACCAGCCCGGTCATCGTCACCGGATCTTTGCTGCGGTCCAACTGTGGATCCTCAGCGTCAGCCAATCCCTACGCAGCAGAGAACACTCATCACTTGTCAGGTAGGTGGGGACGGAGAAGGTTGGGAAAGCCAAAGACGATGAAATATTTTGGATTTACTTCTCAAACTGGACTTTAACCCAAAATATAGCCAGAGCTACACTAATCACTTGTTTTGTTCCAAAACATTGATAACATCCATTGTCCCAACAATTGTCCATTTTTGCTCGACATTGCTTAATTATATTATTTAGCCTTCAGTAAAACATCCCTACTGCTTCTTTCTGCTTTGGGGCTCATTATGTTAACCTGTACGCATTTCCTCTTGTCTTCCTATTAACTGCCTTTAACGCCAATTTTCCAGCTCAAACACTTGTTTAGTGATCAATGTTTAAGCTTGGCATAAACTGAAACAAACTGACCGATCCATTTCAGACTCATTGGTCGTTGCTTCGCATTGATTGTTTGCTCAATTAATCAAAGTTTAGGGCTCCAATTCCGGATCCGCTGGAGCTCGGGTTAACAAATACCATCATTCCGAGGGTAACTATGGATGGAATCCGATAATTGGCTGAAAAGGGAACAGCCGAATCAAGAAAAAGTTTATATTGACTTCCAACAATTAAATGAAAATGGCTGAGTAAAAGTAATTCTTAAAAGGTTCAACCGATAGAACACTCAAAACAAACATTTTATAAATCATCACTTGACCGATCACATTTCCTGGCACAGTCCACATTAGTAGCTATTACATCGTTACTCAATCTTACATAAATCTCCTAATCCCCTTAAATAAAGGTGATCTGCAACAATAACACACTAACTAAGTAGGCCTTCAAGAGAAAGTAGTAAGGGGGGACCAAGGACAAAGTTTCTTTGCATATTTAATTTATTGATTTAATGTATTAGACACTCCTAATAACTTGAAAATCATTTTTAAAACGGTAAAAAATAAATCAGGGTTACTCAATTTTATCATAAAAATATTAGTATTCTACAGATAGTAAATAAAACTAATCACTTACCTTTCGTCGTTTGTTTTAGAAAAGTATTTGATCTCTTACTTACCCTTATTTTTGATTGGCTCAAGTTTTTTAATTCTTAAGGCTCCATCCTTGGCCCCTTCCTCTTCAACGTATTCATGCTGCCAGTGGGTCATATTATAAAAAAAGTTCAGTCACATTTTTCAATAAGAAAGTGACTCATAATGAGCTCAACCAAAACCTTGGGAATGACATTAAAGGGTTAAAGTCACTGCCACAATTATAGAGACCCCTGAATTGCAGACGGATAAAGAATGGATCACGGCCGACTCCCTGTACTGCGTCTCACTTCATCAATCCAGCTCACATTTGCTGAAAACACAATCCCTCTCCCTGGTTTGTTAAATGCTGCTGTATTGCTGCACATTATGTTAGAAAAGACCAAAAAAAAAGAAAAAATGTCCATCTGTAGTCTGTATTAGTGACCAGATTACAGTTGGCACCCTTAAAATTAAAACATTTTTCATTATTAATGAATGAAAGACGACAAGAAAGCAGGGAAGTGAAGTGAAAAGTAAACAGCCCAGTTTGTTAAGGCATTTAACAAGCAATGGGGGAGGGGCGGTTACCACACATGAGCACATATCACATATAAGTAGTAGCATCAATGCAGCTCATGAGATTAAAACAGAAGCAGAAATCACATTAAAATCAAATTCAAAATCCAAGCAGTTGAAGTAAAGATTGAGGCACACCCCATCATCTCCGCAAAATTGTCAAAAATACCAAAAACGCCCTTCTCCTCCTCCTCACCGCCTGTGAGTCCGGACATGCCAGTGTTTCTCATTTTTAAAGTTTTCATCACAAGAATGTTTCTGAAATCCTACAGCGTGTGCCCAGATTAAACGCAAACTTTCCTTTCTATGATCCAAATGAATAGGATTCTGATTGTTCTTGTCTGAGAGGTGATGTTTCGGATCTTGTCTCTTGGTTTTTCTCCAGTCTGCCTTCATGAACTGTATTTTTCTAAATTGCTCAACTTCAATTATTTCTACATCTTCTTACACTTTTGGGTTCCTTTTGGTTTTTCTCCTCCTTCCTCCTATCCCGCTGTAGATCCTTCTGGTTCTGTGGGCTCAGGTCAGCCATTAGTCAATGCCGTCAGGACGGACTCCGCTCTGATTGGAGGTACTGAAAACTTTTCACTGTGTTGGAATGAACTGGACAAAGTATCTCACCATATCCATTTCTTTTTTAAAAAAAAAGAAAAAAGCTGACTTGATTTTTGGCACACTTTGGAAAGTCACTCAAATCTTTCATCCAACCAAATTATTTAGAATTTATCAATTTAATTTCATCACATTCGGAACTTTAGCGTGGCGGCATTCGTGTTTTCAGCGTGACAAACTGGGCTACATTGCATGATTGCATTGATGTTCACCACTCATTTCTTCATTCAAACAGGAGTTTAACGTCATTGCTATGAAGCCCAAGTTATAACCTAAAAACGTGAAACTTAGTACGTTATAACACGATAGTAACATTTTAACTTCCTGGCTTGACAGTGATGCGCTTTGATAATCTTATTTTGGGGTGAACTGGGTCTTTAAATTCAAATTTTACTCGTCACTTTTGTTGCAGTGGCCGGATCTAAACATGAACTGATGACCTTGTTGTAGAAGTTCAGCTTCTTTCATTCTCATAACGTGTTTTAGCTTTATCATGAAGATGCCTCTTTTGACATGCTCAATTGGAAATGTATTTTCCACAGATTCACATCATTGCACTGTGGCCCAATCTATCAAGTTATAACATAGCGATTTCTTATTATTTTTCTTCTAGCTTGACAGCTTCCATAGTATTTTAGATTGAGTGAACTGTTCCTTTAAATTTAAAGTTTACTCATCACTTTTACTGGTGCGGCTGGATCTCGGAGTGAACTGATGAGGCCATTTAAAACTTTGCTCTGCCAGCACAGATTGATTCAAACAGAAGACTGAAAAGGTTCGATCTTTTTCTGTGAGCAAAGATAAGCTGAGACATGGAAAAGTCATTTAAAAGTGTCCCGGAGCACAAAGGGCAGCCCATCTAATTAATTCTATGCAGAAACGACTTGCAGATTGCAATTTCTTTCCCCATTATCTTAATGTATGGTGTCTTTACGATGTATTAAATTGATTCCAGATGTAAGTTGGCGCTTCATATTAAATGGAACCTGCTGCCTCATTCCCAACGTTCTGAGCAGAAAAAAGGCTCAAATTTTTAATGTATAATATGAAAATAGTTTTGGAAATGACTTTTACACCTTGAAATTTGCAGGCGTCATAGCAGTTGTGATCTTCGTGATCGTGACCGGACTGGCGATAACTGCCAGATTCCTCTACCGGAGAAAAGAGACGTATCGTAACCAGGAAGTGAAGGGAGTCAAACAGGAGGACTGCCCCTTCAACAACCAGGCAGACGCCACCTCCCGGAATGCACCTGGTGAAAACCGAAAGGAGTATTTTATTTAGGTGGAAGCCTGATGCGCTCAATGGGTTTTGGGTCACAGGTTAAGGGGTGGGGTGGGAGCATCACGCATCAGGACCTAAGACTTACCCTTCAGTAGAATTTGGGCAAAATAATTCACAATGTTGTGTGGTTCTGTTGCTATAACACACAGACTGGTGACAAGAAACAGGGTTGGACCTACGAAGAGGTGTTGATACCCTTGGTTCAAATGTAAATATTGAAAATGTTTCATGGATGTCTTTGTAATAATCACTGGCCGTCATTGAAATGGGAGTGAGGTTGTTTTTTTTTTTCCTGAGTCTTTATGGGTTGGGGTTCTTGGATAGAAATGAGCGTTTACACCTAAATTTCAGAGAGCTCTTGGAGCTGGCAGGTTTTAATCGTCTGGAAGCTTTTTCATCGGACCTCTGCGTTATAAAATCCTCGATGTGAAGAAATCAGTAAATCCTTGACTGAACGCATCTATTTGGAGTAATTTTTTCAAAATGCTGACAGAAAAAAAAATTCCCTCATAGAAAGTTTGAATCCTTGAAGCAGCTTAAACTGACAGAAGTTGGGTTTACATGGACCCTTTAATAATAACCCCAAAACTAATCAGACTGAAAATGCTCCATGTAAACACACAAACCCGAATAAGAACGACCATTCCGATCAAAATTTCTTTCTGTTGTACAGGGGTGGAATAAGCCTTTCAGAAAAACAGCATGTAAACGCTGGAACAGAGAAATTTCTGGTCGGCGTCATATTTAATGATCTCAACCACAGCAGGGAGTTTATTCCAAATACAAACCCTCAGAGAAAAGAAGTGAAAAAAGGAGCTGTGATGGACTGAAGATAATTAAAAGATGGTGGCCATAAGGCTTAATCCCACAACAACGAGGTGGATCAGAAGCAAAAACATTTTATGCAGCAATGAATGAAGTCATTGAACAGGAAGACCGTTGGTGAAGTTTTCCGCCTTGATCTGGGTTTTCAGGATGAATCGTGCCATGAGGAGATTCTGCTTTAAATGTTACTGCAACAGTTCTGGGGAGTTTCTAACACAACTGGGTCTCCCTAACTCACTTCATGTTTGACAAAGACATTACATCATACCCAGAGCAAAACCAGTCCGAGGTTCCTGTGTGGTTCCGTCCTTCCCTAGTACCTCCAGAAGGAGTAAGCATGGGTTATCATCAAGCTGTCGCTTCATTAAAAACAGAATAACTGATCACATGATAGACGGCCATTGTCTGATCAAACACGTCATACGTTTGTAAGAGACTCTAAAACAATAATTTGTACATCTCAGCGACATTAGCGCACTTTCATATCTCGTCGGAAAATAAAAATCACCCCTACTACGGATTGGTCAGATATCCTGGATCCACAGCAGCTTCATTTAAGGTGAAGTATAGAGACCTGACTCATGCAAGGTGGCTTTGAACGTCAATCTGGTCTATGATGACTTCTATTTTGTGATTTTCATCACTTTGCTATTTCTACCCTCAGTTTAGTTTCCACCCCCCTGAGAGAAGCTTCTTCTCCCAACTCTCTAAATGATGACGAGGAGTTAAACAGACTGATTTGTAGAGCTTGCTCACACAGAGACTGTTTATGCGTCTTTGAAATCTTAATCTGCTTCGTGCATTGTGAGTCCATAGATGATCAGAATGAAGTCAATCTGACATGGATGTAATGGAAACGGAAATTATAGCTGAAAAGAAAATTTCTGTGTGAAGAGCAACACTGATAAGGGGGAGGATGAGAAGCAGGAAGGGGATTGACAGCAGCCATTTGTCAAACTCGCATAAATTAACATCTCACGCTACATCTGATGCACAGATGGGATTCAACATGACAAAAGCTGAAAAGTTAAACTTCGTCTTTATTTATAGGATAAAAAAAGTCCCTCCCTACCAAGAAGTTAAAAAAAAAAACCGCATGAGGGATCGACACTTTTACAAAAGTGCAGGAAACTGGTGATTTGGTAGAATGTGCCAATAGGTTCCAATGATTGGATAAAATTGCAATGTTTTGCAGAATGGATGCACGGGGATTTATTTTGTCCTGCAGAGGTAACGACAGGTTTCTCAGAGGTGTTAACCTGCAAGAGTTGCATCGATTCAGCAGGAAGCACCTTTAAAAACAAGCTTTATTTAGATATTCAGACAGAACCAAACAGTTTTTGCAGACCTCAGGTATTCTGGATCCACAAAAAAAAATAATCACCCCTGCAGAGTGAAGTTCAGTCAGCAAAAATCTTTTCTCTGGAGCAGTCAAGCAGAATCAAAACTCGGCACAGAAAAGGCAAAGAATAAAAAAATATATTTCACATGGAGAAATGCTTCACAAAATGGATTTAATTCTAATCTCTCAATGACACAAATATCCAATTTAGCTTTCAGTGACACCGTTGAAGTATGTGCGATGTTTTGTTACCAAAAACTGGTTTGTGCATATTTGGACTCGCGTATGTGGCTATAAAGAATCATTTGACATGAATTTGGAGCAGTCACGTCTGTCGATGGTGGTTTGGTTTGTGGATAAGCCGACTGGTTGGCAGTCTAATTATAACTGTTGTACTGGTGATTGGTGAATAACAGTGATATCAGTTAGTTTAAGTGGCGATTTAACAATTTTCCGTTTGTTAGACGAAATCTGTATGAAAAATTTAAAATAAAAAATAAAAAAAAGGTCTTTGCCAGACAGGATTTTCATTTGTTGGATTCAAATTAGGCCCATGCTGTTCCGAGAAACACCCAATCCCCTGCATTGTACAAGCAATTCCCTTGAAGGGCCACCTAAAATTGAATATGAAAATATGTACAAAGTGTTTTTGTTAAAAAAAAAAGCTCTATGTGAGTAAAATGTGACAAGATGACTCTCAAGTCAATTCATATGACCAAATACATTGTATGTAAATATCAGACCTCAAAATGTTGTCTTGGCAGAATTTTTTTTTTTTTTTATTTCAGGCTTGACTAAAAAAAAGTTTAGATTTAAAGAAAAACATTTCCCCATAATACAGCTTTTTGAATTCTGATCTTGTTTTTTTTTGTATTCTGTTTAGTAGATTTTAGTTTACCATTTTCACGCAATCATTTGTTTTCAATTTATCTTTTCAATAAATTCTAATTCTACGTCCTGCTGGTCAGTTTGCTGCTCCTGTTAATCAGACATGAATGCAGAGTGAAAAATGTGAAAAGAAAACATGTAGGCAAAGAATGACAATAAAAACTTTCTGGAAAATCCGCTTGAATTTCCCGAACAGGTTGAGGCAGAGACTCGCCTCTCTATCTAGTGTTGGGATGGACTTGAGGTAAATTATGTAAATAATTTTACTCTTAGACTCATTTTAACATACCTGCAGGTGAAGCTGTGCGTCGCTGTCTATCTCGCCCTCTTTATCGGAGCAGACGGGTGGCGCCCTACTTCTCTTGGATGCGCGTTGCTCAAATTTTATTGACCACCATGCATTGCCCCGGCTGATGGTGCCAACCTCTAACATGGATCCCTGAGCTAGCACATAGACTGCATAAAAGGCCGAAAAGGGCGGGCCGGGTAGCACCAGGGACAAGAAGATCACTGCTGCAGTAAAGGACGCCTATTAATCCGTCCCCAACCAGCTCTTGGAGGTCTGGGACTCTCTATCTGGGACTGTCTGGCTTCACCTTCTCCAGACAAACTTAAATCTGCTAAACCGGTGGTCAAAAACTGAGATGGACCAACAATGCAAAGCTGCTGATGTAATCAGTCCCATTACCACTAGACTTCATAGCAATTTCTTGGGATTTTAGTATTACCTCCCTCCCAACCTTCAAACAGTTTGTGGAATTTTCGAGCAGGAAAAACATTGGACCTGCTGTATAGGAATATTAGGGTGGCCTACTTCTCCTTCAGTGACGTTCCTGGATGCTATTAGCAGGCTTTATTGTATCTTCCCATATACTGTGCAAATATCTTGGCTGCGTGAAGACAATATGGTGACATTCACTAAATTATACCAACCACATTACATTGAGGTCATGTTGTGTGGGGATCATATTCACCAAACTAACCAAAACCCATCACTGTTGCTCGAGATGGATGCGGCATGTTCCAAATGCCAGAGACGTTTGTTCTTTTTATGAAATTCACTGATAAGATGACTCTAAGGAGAAGCAATTTCCTCGTATCGATTTCTCTTATCAAATCCAAACCTTCCACAGACATACGGTTTCAAGATAGGGAAAAGTTTATCGACGGAGATAACCGACGGGCGGATCCAACAATGTCTGCAAAGTTCAGGTTTGATTTTGGTAAGCCTGTAAGCTCTTGGTTTACCAAGCCAAGACCTTTGTCTAGCTGGCGTCTGCTTGGTCTCCAGCTCTCAATTACTGCCCTGACTTAGTCCCATCAGCAACTATAAGAGAATGCAAAAGTAGGTATAGTTGTGTGTAAAACAAACAAGAGTTTTAGAATAGTAGAAGTGCACCTCAAAGGTAAACTTTGAGGGACACTTCAGCTGGATTTTATGCAAACCATGACATATTAGTGCTTTCTACTAAATGGAAAGGAGTCAATCACCCGTTTATAGAGGTTTACCCAGAGAGCAGCAGTGTGTAAGAATACCATTACATTCCTCTTATCTCAGTTTTACTGCTGGAGGCGCTTAAGAGGACACCCGCTATTCTACACCTTCAGGTTGCACACAAGAAATTAGCAGTAGCAACTTCCACCGCACGACCCGAGAGCGCCGTTCCTCCGCAAACCACCACCACCTCTGCAGTCTTACTACAATCCTACGTATGAATCTGCACGGTCAACATTTTAGGGTCTTCATGGTTATCTTCATTCTGCGCAACCTAAACACTTGACTATATTGTCTCGCATAATTGCTCTTTTGCACCTACAATAAACCTCCCAATACTTGACATGTATATAGACCTTAATGCATGTTGTAACCATGTTTCTTGTGCAAGTGCCTTGTGAGCAGGGTCAAATTCCTTTTCTATGGCCAATAAAGCCGAGTGTGTCATGACTGTGTTCATTTAGTATTACTTTATTGTGAAGGTTCGTCATTTTGGTAAGTTTTATGTATCTTTTTTTAGTTTTGCATTTCTTCTCATGTTTCCTTCGTTTTGCCTTTTTAGTGCGTTTGTCTTCATTTCCTCATTCCTTTTCAGTTTAGTCATTTTGTATTTCACTTGTGCGTCTTTTCCCTCTGTCCTGTGATTTTGTTCTCGTGTGATTTTTCATTATGTTCACCGGTGTTTCCCTTCTAGCTTAGTCTCATTGTCGTTACATCGGTGTATATAGTCGGTCTTCACCTTTCCTTCTGGGCAAGGTTCATCGTTTCGTGAGTTTACTGTTTTCTTGTGCCTTATTTTCTATTTATTAGAAATTTTAACTGTCTGCACCTGGGTCCAAGCCTTGCCCCAACGAAAGTTCTTAATAGAACGAACTGGACAGAAGGGACTCAGCGGACGCGAAAATGGACATTGAAATTAATGACTTAACATACACCCTCATATGTCTCCATGTGGAGTGGAGACAGGGTTCGCATGAGGAGGTACAGCAGGCCGCTCTCCGCATCGCTCGCCGAGGAGTTTTTTGCCTGATTGGCTCAAGACCTTTGTGGAGAACCCGGACGCGCTGCCAGCATGTTCTCGGCCCTGGCCTGCTGGTTCTTCCACCTGCGCCAACCTCAATGTTTGCTGTCCACCAGCGTGCTAGCCCCCTGTCGGCTGCGGCTCCTGAGCCTGCTAGCCTCCTACCCATTAACCCTCAGCCAGTATTACCGCCTGAGGGAACTGGCTGTTCCTGATGTTGATGCTGACTAGAGGGGCGACCTCTTCGTGCTGGCGGGCGGGCGACCTCTTCGTGCTGGCGGGCGGGCGACCTCTTCGTGCTGGCGGGCGGGCGACCTCTTCGTGCTGGCGGGCGGGCGACCTCTTCGTGCTGGCGGGCGGGCGACCTCTTCGTGCTGGCGGGCGGGCGACCTCTTCGTGCTGGCGGGCGGGCGACCTCTTCGTGCTGGCGGGCGGGCGACCTCTTCGTGCTGGCGGGCGGGCGACCTCTTCGTGCTGGCTTTATATTTTAACTGAATATTTTTAAGTAAGATTTTGCAGCTGTTGCTCCATTTACAATTTTGTGCAGAATTCCCTCCAATGTGAGTAGAGTCTACAAAAACTTGAATTCCTTCTCCCATATGTTCCTATACGCTTGAAGATATTGTCGTGAGAACTATTTGCTGCTAAAGTGAGATTTATTTTGCTGCTGGGGGAATCATTAGTCTTCTGGGACATTCTGTCAGAGTGGACACAGCCTTCTGAGAAATCTCAACACATCTATTGCAATTTATTCACCCAGTTTGGGGGCTAGACTTGGGTCTCCAGGTAATGAATTAAACATAACAGCAGGTAAAAATATATATCGGTGCTTACAGAGCAGAACATGAATAATGGATTTGCAAATGGTCCTGATTAAATAGATGTTTCCTCTGCTCAATTGTGTGTTCACACCGACAGAAGCACAGCAGAGGTGGAACTGATAGCCACGGTGTAATTTCCCCAACAGGCAGATGTGGACCTGCTGAAATCAGTTTTGAGAAGCGTCCGTATCTCAGCAGGATACATGTAGCACACGTACAGACAATGTTGAGCTCAGTTATGTTGGTAAAAGATGGCTCCCAATTGAACATATTAAAATATCCAGCGAACAACTGAAACTCACTGTCTTAATGATTCAAAAAACAAAAGATTGCTTTATGTGCATTATAAAAAAAGGTTCAGTAGCTTTTGTTCAGTAGCTGACGAGAACGACTGAAAAGAGAGTTTTAACTCATGAACTTGCAGCCAGTGAGAAAACTGAGGCAGCCCACAGTAAGGAGATGCTGGTTTTTGCTGCCGACTCAAAAAAAAAAAATAAACCTGCCAGAAACAAGATAATTGGGGGTCATTTAACCATTTTCTCAGATCCATATATCTCACAGGATATTCAATGATGTGGCGAGAGCTGAAGTTTATACTAAATCATTTTCCATTATCTGTAAACATTTATCCTTTCAGGGTCAGAGGGGACTGGAGCTTATCCCAACTGTCAAAAACAAAAAGAGTGAATCATTGATTGTTGGCAGAAATATGACACCCCAAAAAGCAAATAATATCTATAATGAAAATGCTACAGCTGTGGACCCCTAAAATAATTACGGCACCGTAAACAGAAAATTGATTGTTATACGAAATGTAACTGGTCATGGATAATCAGGTTCATCATAACCTGATTATCCATTTAATGTGGAAGCCTGATTCTTTTTATATCTGATATGTTTTCATGTAACTTTTATCAACTGTTTAGATAAGATAAGGATATCTTAATCTACTATTTTAACTTGTTAATTGGGTTGTCTGAAGGACAAAACCAGAATAGCCAGTCAAAGCTTCCTCCAAGATTAAAGGAGTTCGGGAGAAAATATAGGGCGAGAAGGAAAACATTATCCTAATTCTCTTTGATGCCCTCAGACGAACATTATATTTTGTCTGAGAGTATAATATTCCGCATTCTTCAATCCTTCTGCCATTAGGCAGCTAGACACAGACAATACTTGTTTAACATCACAGTTTTAGAGTAAACATTGCTCATCCAGTTTATTTCACTAATCATCAGATACTGTTTTTATTTATTGCAACAACTCCTGACCCATCCCTATCTGTTTAGTAATATTACCTCTTGACATTTAATACGGCCTGGTTGTCGATGTTTGAATTTATAGTATTTTTGGAATTTAAAAAATAAATAAATAGTCGCAACCTGAATTTGAAAGGTATTACCCAGATCCTTACAGGATACTGGATTCTAAGCTAGTACAAGTAAAATTAAGAATTTCCTTGAGAAATGACTTGAACCCTTTAAGCACCAAAGCCGCAATATTGCAACGTTGGTGCTTAAAGGGATGCCAAAGGGTCTGAGACATCACCTGTATTAAACACACCATATCTCCTGTTAGAGTGCAAAATTGTGCTACTACTGTACACCACTAGATGACAGAGTACTGCTTCAATGTTAATGCCATATAAAGGACATGTTTCCATGCAAAATATCAGAGAAAGACAGTTTTAAAAGGCCCTCTGGATCTGACGTGGAAGCCCTTCTATTCAGCAATACAGAGCGGATTACAGTCAAAACGAGGGAGATGTCGAGACGGATGTTCAGCGTTGATGTGGTATGTAAACTACTTGCCGATTCTGAAGGGGAATATTTACCCTCTGAGGATGAGAAAATCAGAGTATACTTAGGAGAGTTTCTGGACGTGGTAGAGGTAGCAGGGTTGGAACACGTGGTAGAGAATAAGAGTTGGAAGCAGCAGTGGTGGTCAGAGTAGCACTGTAAATAGCGACGATGATGGCTGGGCTTATTTGAGAACTGAGGAAGTGCATCACGGGAGGATCAGACAGTTGGATGAGCCAGTTGGGTATGATGGAGATAAGGATTTGTTTAATGTTAAACCCACTGATTTCCTGTCTTTATTTTTGAATGATGATTTCTGGGATCAGATCACACCCGTCTGAAAGGCCGTTGCTAGACAGTTCAGGTGCAGTCAGTGTGGAGTAACTGCTGTGCCTTGCAATGAGAGATATCACTCTGAAGCACTACGAACAATGCCATTTTGACAGGGACATATTTGGCTACACTGTTAGTTTACTTTGATTTTCTGGTTCATTTTTATTGAGGAAAGATGACAATGAAAAAAAAAAAAAAAAACATAATCTGTTATGTTTTTTTTCTGTTATGGTGGTGTCCATATTAGATTATGTGTTACATACTCTAATATGGACACCACCCTTTCATTCAATATGTAAATTACATTAGTACATTTACTCCAATCAAACTTTGGGTTATATTCTACATTTGTCTCATTTACTGTATCGATTTATCTCGAACCACCTTCAAGCTACAGCCTTTTGAATGATCAAAATCGAATGTTTTCTTTAAATAACTCCAGCACCTAAAGGATAATATCTAAGCTTAAAATTTTAATCCAAGATAAATTGCACTGATTATATGCAAAGTGAAGACAGGTGGAGCTACAGGTGACAGATGGCAGTCTGATTACTGGAGGATATCACCAGCCAATAGGATGCGTTTCGCAAGTCGGACAGAACAAAATAAGCAACAGTTACCAACCTCTGTCAGACTAGACCCTCACCTTAACTTTGAAAACCATAACATCTGTGCAAATCATCTTTCCACCTCAAGAACATTGCCAAACTCTGTCCCACACTCACCCTTTCCGACACCACAGAACTCGTCCATGCCTTTGTCTCCTCCAGGCTGGATTACTTCAACGCACTTCTCATTGGAATCCCTAGCAAGACTCTGCAGAAACTCCAAAACATCCAGAACAGTGCTGCTAGGATCCTAATGAAGGTGCATAATCCCCATCCTTCACTGGCTCCCCATCACCTCCAGGATCCATTACAAAATTGTCTCCTCACCCACCAGTGCTTCCACGGAAATGCTCCACTCTACCTCAATGGACTCCTCACCCAGCAAACATCAAGCTGAAACCTCCGCTTAAAAAAACAAGCTCCAGACTATGGGAGACTGCTCCCTTCTGTTCTGCAACAACAAAAGCCCCATGGCTTTATTAACCCAAGCTCGGTTCCGACTCTTTGAAAATTATTTTGAGGATGTAATACGGAGTTAAATTCCTGCCAAAAGTCCGCAAGCAAAGGCCGCGGGATCCGCCAGCAAAGGAAAAACATGAATATTTTCTGTTTTACATACAAATTTTCAGTTTCAACTTGCAAAAGGACACCTTTAATTTGAGGTTCAAAAGACAAGTCATCAATAACAATACTTAAATATTTGTCAACTGTTTATTTTTCCTTCACCCGATTTGATGCAATTTTAAGACAAATCCGACGGACTTTGGTTAAATCTGTTCTACATTGGACAGTGAACCCTTAGAAATACCTGAAGTTAAACTCAATAAACTGGACTAGTAGGACAAAACAGATCCATCTCCACATGCTGAGACGGAGGTCCTTCGGAGTTTGTAGAACTCTGTGGTAACATTCAAATTGTCAATGTTGTGGTGTGCTGGGGTAGAGGAAGAATATGAAGAAACTCAACAGGCTGGTCAGGAAATAAAACTCTTCCCTGGACTCTGGAGGTGGAAAAGAGGATGTTAACCAAGCTGACATCCATGGACGACACCTCTCACATGAGACTGTGGGAGCTCTGAATAGCTACTTCAGCGGAAGACAGTAACAGTGTGAATTTACAACAAATCCCTGTGAGATTGTTATGTCTGAATCCCAGAAATTTAACCAACTGTTCATCTACCTCACCACAGAGGTAGATTAGTGTGTTCAAATTGCACTATTGCAAATGAGCCATTTAAATTCATATATGCCGTTGTAGACTGGACTCACTCTTTAGATTTATGCACTTAATTCTTCTGTACATGTGGCGTACGTCAGTGTCCCTCTTTATACATTGACACTGGATTATTGCATGTTACTAACTTCACTTCTTGCCTGTAGTCTTTGTGCTTAGTCACCATGCAAGGTAACATGGTTGGTGACTGCATCTGCTGCTGTGGACCTGCTCCATGTCCACTGATTTCAAGATCATGATTAAATTATATAGTATTTCCCTCATGGACTATTACTACTATGGTTACCAACCTGGGATCCCTTCTGCCGCAGGGGCCTGACCCTGTAGAAGTGGAAGAAAGTGAATTAGCATCCAACCCCCACAGTTCAAATAACAAACCTGCTAGAAGTTACTCAGGAGCATTGAACTTTCAAGCAAAACTGTAAAATAGTCAAAAACTGATTTTATTGTCAAGATTGGAATCCGCTAGTGAATGGTTTGTCCATGCCATTTAACAATGGGGAGGTCTAATATTGCAAAAATGCCTTGGTAGAGCGCAAGATGACATTTTCTGACAGAGCTGATTAAGGCAAAATTAAAGAATGTAAAACAAAAATGAATTGCTTAGTGGCATCAGCCTCAAGTTGGCTCATTACGTAAACTGTCCCACTTCAGAGTTTGTGACTAAACTGAACATCTAGGCTTCTAGTCTCACAACTGTGTCCAATAAATTTACTTGGCAGGAAAGAAATGTTACTGAAATTAGCAATTGTGTCCACTCAAAATGGACGAAAAGTCCAATGGTAATGGTTTTTTTATAGTCTAGTTCATAGTAGTTCAGTTTTTTTCCCCAAAGAATGGGTAAAGCGCCACTGTTTAAAGTGGGGTACTCAGTTATAAATAACCAAATACCTTCAATACAATAATTTTAATGTATGGACAACATGATCCTATGTTCCCTCCTGATACATGTTTGAAAAAAAATATATGCAACATGTTACCACAGTGTGGTAGAAGGTCTTTAACAGTCTCGGGAGTCCATTCATATATTGTCATGTTGGAGCCCGTGACCCTTTCCGTGTAGTATTAACGTATGTGAATAATATTTGCCATTGCAACATATTTGGATACTCCTATTTACGGACTTCTGAATGCAAGCACATTCATTAATATCCTTTTAAATAGTTTGGCTGTTTAGTAATAGTTCGCTCAAAAAAGCTTTTCCTCAAGTTAAATGAGCCTGAACAACAAAGGCCCGTGGGTTACTTTATTTAATGCATTTCAATGGATATGAGATCATTTATGTGGGTTGAAAAACACCAGCGGTCCAAAAATTGAAAACTGGGAACACCCTTTCATACTGGGCGAAATGATAATGTATTTTTACAGTTCCCTCTGAAAATTAAAGGAACAGCTAAACTTAAGGCTTTATGAACCCAAGCTCAGTTCCGACTCTGGGGATATTTGCAAATTATTTTGAGGATGTAATATGGAGTTAAATTCCTGCCAACAGTCCGCAAGTAAAGACCGCAGGATCCGCCAGCAAAGGAAAAACGTGACTCTGTTTTGCATACAAAGTTTCAGTTTCAGTTTGAAAAAGAAACCTTTAATTTGAGGTTCAAAAGACATATTTTTAAATATTTGTATGTCATCAACTGTTTATTTTTCATCACCTGATTTGATGCCATTTTAAGACAAATCCGACAGACTTTGGTTAAATCTGTTTTACATTGGACAGCGAACCGGTGAACTCTTAGAAAGATCTGGAAGTTAAACACAATAAACTGGACTAGTTGGACAAAACAGAGCCATCTCCACATGCTGAGACGGAGGTCCTTCGGAGTTTGTGGAACTCTGTGGTAACATTCAAATTGTCAACGCTGTGGTGTGCTGGGGTAAAGGAAGAATATGAAGAAACTCAACAGGCTGGTCAGGAAATAAAACTATTCCCTGGACTCTGGAGGTGGAAAAGTGGATGTTAACCAAGCTGAGATCCATGGACGACACCTCTCACATGAGACTTGGAGCTCCGAGTAGCTACTTCAGCGGCAGACAGTGACATCCACAGTGTGAAGGTTACATCTGAATCCCAGAAATTTAACCAACTGTTCATCTACCTCGCCACAGAGGTAGATTACTGTGTTTGAATTGCACTATTGCAAATGAGCAATTTAAATTCATATTTATATATGCCGTTGTAGACTGGACACTCACTCTTTAGATTTAAGATGGTCATGATTAAATGATATAGTATTTCCCTCATGGGCTATTACTACTATTGTTACCAACCTGGGATCCCTTCTCTGCAAGACTCCAACACATCCAAAACAGTGCGGCTAGGATCCTAATGAAGGTGCATAAACCCCATCCTTCACTGGCTCCCCATCACCACCAGGATCCACTACGAAATCGCTCTCCTCACCCACCAGTGCTTCCACAGAAATTCTCCACTTTACCTCAATGGACTCCTCACCCAGCAAACATCAAGCTGAAACCTCCACTTAAAAAAAACAAGCTCTAGACCATGGGAGACTGCACCCTTCTGCTCTGCAACAACAAAAGCCCTGTGGGTTAGTTTATTTAATGCATTTCAATGATATGAGATAATTTATGTAGTTGGAAAACACCAGCGGTCTGAAAATTGAACACTGGGGACACCCTTTCATACTGGGTGAGATGATGTGTACTTTTACAGTTTCCTCTGAAAATTAGAACAGCTAAAGGCTTTATTAACCCAAACTCGGTTCCGACTCTTTGCAAATTATTTTGAGGATTTAATATGGAATTAAATTCCTGCCAAAAGTCCGCAAGCAAATGCCGCGGGATCCGCCAGCAAAGGAAAAACATGAATATTTTCTCTTTTACATACAAACTTTGTTTCAATTTGCAAAAGAAACCTTTAATTTGAGGTTCAAAAGAAAAGTTAATAACAATACTTAAATATTTGTATATCAACCGTTTATTTTTCTTCACCTGATTTGAAGCCATTTTAAGACAAATCCGACGCACTTTGGTTAAATCTGTTTTACATTGGACAGTGAACCGGTGAACTCTTAGAAACATCTGTAAGTTAAACACAATAAACTGGACTAGTAGGACAAAACAGATCCATCTCCACATGCTGAGACGGAGGTCCTTCGGAGTTTGTGGAACTCTGTGGTAACATTCAAATTGTCAACACTGTGGTGTGCTGGGGTAAAGGAAGAATATGAAGAAACTCAACAGGCTGGTCAGGAAATAAAACTCTTCCCTGAACTATGGAGGTGGAAAGGAGGATGTTAACCAAGCCGACATCCATGGGCGACACCTCTCAAATCCCTGTGAGATTGTTACATCTGAATCCCAGAAATTTAACCAACCGTTCATCTACCACACCACACAGAGGTAGATTAATGTGTTTGTCTAATTGGACATCTGCAAATGAGCCATTTAAATTCATATATGCCATTGGTGACTGGACTCTTTCACTCTTTTTAGATTTATGTACTTTATTCTTCTGTACATGTGGTGTATGTCACTGTCCCTCTTTATACAGTGACATAAGACTTACAGCCTGTTAAAACTTATACCATGAGCTCCAAACACATCAGACCCAAGCGCGTTGCTACATTACATCCATTCGGGGCACAAACTCTTTACTGTGGTTTATTTTGCTTTATTATATCTGTTCCAAAACATATAGATTCTCAATTCAGGTTTGCATTCACTTTCCAGGGATAAAAAAGTGGACTTTCATAAGGTTCCCTCAGGGTTACACTATAAAAGCCCAACTATTTTTGGGGCTGCAAACTTGGAAAGATTTGAGCCCCATGCTGGCAGTCAATGTGAGAGTGGAAAAGTACCAGACACGTCACTGTATAAATTGTACACTCTAGAGAACTGCCTTGTTTCACTGAGATACACAACTGTGCTGTATCTGTTTGCTGCAATAATTAAATCTATTAAACTTTTCTCTATCTCCCCGAACTGGTCATTTAACTCATGTTCACATGATGTCCTCTTACGTAGTATCTTTCTTTGACATTTAGAATGTGGATGACTAGCCCCCCCTTGTCTGTTCCGTTCCAAAATCAGGTGTAGTGCTACATTTTTTTGGCTATTGCACCAGCGTCTTCCATCAATTTGTTAATTACTGAAACTGTGTCTCAGTGGTTCTGGTACTTCAGAAACGCAGAGCTCCTTCACAAAAGATCTGTATGGGCAATATTTAAATATCAGACAACCGGCAGCCAAGAGTAGTGGATAGTACTAACAGTTATGTTGCTGTGAATGACAAGTCTAATCTTGATTATATGATTAACCCCAAAAATTTAAATGTACAGGACAAGAAATTATATTATGTCGAAGCACAGAAGATAAGTGCAAGGGTACTAGTCACCTACAGCAACACATTGCTGATGTGCACAAGGTTCAAAACCCTACACTCTTTTTCCTTCATTAAAGTTTCAGGCAAGTTGAGTCAAAGGTAGATAGCAAGTGGGCGGCTGTGGCTCAGTGGGTAGAGCGGCCGTCTCCCAATCAGAAGATCGGAAGGTAGCCGGTTCGAATCCCACCAGGGTCTACTTGTCGTAGGGTCCTTGAGCAAGACCCTGAATCCTTAGCTCCCCGGGCGCTCCACGAGGGGCTGCCCACTGCTCCCTCAGGGATGGGTCAAATGCAGAGAAGTAATTTCACTATGTTGTACTGTATAACTGTGACTAATAAAGGATTAAAACTGGAAACTGGAAGTGTGTGACACAGGAGTGTCAGCCCTATGGATGTGAGTCCCCTGTGAGCTGTGGCTCGAACAGAGAATCCTGCAGCAGCTGGTGGGGACCCCATTCTTCGCTCACTTCACTGCTTCCCGTCTCCAGCAGTAATGAATATAAAGTCTCCCTGCTCACTCACCAGGGAATCCATGGCAATGCATCTCAATACCTGAAAGAACTACTCACCCCACTAACCTCAACACGATCCCTCCGTTCTACACTCAAAACCGCCTCCTCCCCCGGACTAATCTCGGCACCTCGGTTGATTGGGAATCCCCTCACTGACCATCTGAGGGATCAACAGACTTAAAGAAAAAAAAAAGGACTTTACTTTCTTTTAACAGAACCTATGGCATTTAATCTCTGCTCATATTTTAAATTGAAAAAATATAGACACTTTAATCTGCTTTTATCTTGTAACACTAAGATTTGAGCCAAATGTAAAGTGCTTTATAACTAAAATGTATTAACTTATAGATATATCAATGAACAAGCTCAGTCTTTCCTAGAAATGTATTGCTGACACAGGATTAAAAGTTGTTTGCTGTGCATTGACTTCTGTCTTCCACTAGATGCCCCTCTTCTTGGTTAGATTGTAGCTCTAAAAATTTCAATATTTGCTGGCACAATCAGACGGATAGGCCCAAATCTTCCTGCCCAACACTACATTCATTATCAGTGATTAATATTTCTGAAATATGTATCATAGCACTTCATTTTTGTATTTATACGGGAAAGTCCTTGAAGTGGTGAATTACGTTTCCCCAAATGCCTCAGCATACCAAGCTTGAATTTCAGCTTCAATAACTTCAGAGTCTCCTCAAGCAGCCGGGTTTATGAACAAACTTCTGCCATCTAAACCACAGGCAAAATCGGGCATTTCTGGTCTTCAGTCTGCAAGTCTGCAGTCAAACTACTCTGACGTTCAGTAGCCTCTTTATATACTCTTCTACCAGCGCCACACAAAGAATCCTATTGGATGATTGGATCCTTCAGTAATCAGGCTATCCTGAGACACCTGTGCCTCCAGATGACTTCAATCTGCACTTAATAAGTGCCAACATTTGATCCACCTGTTCAAGTAGAAGTTCCTGTGATGTATTTTATGCAGATAACAAGAAAGCTTGAGAATAAAGTAAAGATTAATCTATTGCATTATTATAGTACCGTAAAAAAGTTTATAATTTTGCATTATTTAAATTGTGCGTCTCACTCAGAATTTCTAAACCACCGAATGTAGATAATAGAATATCCAGAAAACTTGCTGGTTTTTAAAATCCTTGATGGTTCTGTTCGATCCATATATATTTTATCTGAAGAGTAGGAGGAGTGTTTCAAATCCACAACTTTAAGGATCCAATTGGAAAGCTTAGAGTTTTAGAGAGATTTTGGATCTATGCTCGAGGTTTACCATAATCCATATTACTTCACTAACAGTTTGCAATTTTTTGTATTTTTCCAGTACAGACATGTCCAAATCAACAAGTTAGTGTCTAGATTATCAACTTATATTTTAGGGCTTTAAATTGTGCATTTTAACTGGTGAGATGACCATATATGGAAGAAACAGGAAGTGTTTCAGCTTTCTGCTGATTGCTACTCACCTGTGGTTGATGAGTTGTACTATAAAGTCAAGGGTGTAGCTAACTTCTGTCACATTTGTAGGCCATCACAGGAAGGAGTGGACTCATGCATGTAGCAGAGTAAATAATTATGTGGTGCTTCTCATTCAGAGAGATTTAAACCCACATCTAGAAAGAGGATATTTAGGGAGAGAAGTTTGGTGACTTGTGACATTAAACAAAAAAATACTTTATTAAAACAGTCCAGACAAAGAATAAATCCAGACATTATACCTAATCTGGTGGGGGAACTAAACCATGCCAGAAATAAGGTCTGGAACTAAATTAACTATTCAGTACACCAGTAACTGATATGTTTGATCTGGTGACATACAAAATCCAACTATTGGGACACTTCATACTCCTCCCTGAGTTTAAACGAAGGGTATACGAAATATTCTTGGCAACCTAAAATATCACATATAATATCCAGAACTTTCAAAGATGAGAATACATAACTTAGAAGGAATTTGACCTGGTATTTTGGTGCAAGAAGCTTTAATGAAATGGCTCTTCTCTCACCCTGTACCACCTGTCCAATGCATAGAAGGGAGACGTCCCGCTCCTATCTTTTCCAAGCAGCACTGACGAACACGATTGAAGAACTAAAATCACTCATCTGCATCTCATAAACCTAACTAATGTCAAACCTTCACTGCTACACACATTCCCTTTTTCAAAAAGTGCTACTTGTTGGAGAGTCACTGGTATATCTGGAATTACCTCTGCATGTTCCTCCACTGTGCGAATACTACAACTACTACATGTGCACAACTCATTATCTAAATCTTGCAGTGTATATAGATCTTACTTTGTGAATTCTTCATTGAATGCTGTTGCAAAGATTTGACTCCTTTTGTTGATTCATTGTGGTGTGATGGTTTTTGACTCGAAGCCTGCAAACATGGAATAACTGTAGCAACGCACTCAAGATGTCTATGAACGCTGGAGACAGCTTATCAGCGCAGTGCTTCATGATGGATGGAAGATCCAGATAAGATTACAGTGTGCTGGCTTCACCGTCCTTTTTGAACTGGCCACAATGAGAAACATGAAACATCTGGAAGCTCTGCTTCTGTCTCTAGAAAGTAATTGTATTTGAAATAGCTACTTGTATGCATAGGTGCTATCTTGCTGAACTTGTTTTCAGATAGCTTCCATTGCTTCAGATGTGGGAATGAAAGACAAGTGACATCAAATTGTAAACTGGCCACAACAAGAAACACTAGAAAATCTCTTGAAGCTCTGCTTCTTTCTGTAGAAATGGTGTTTATTTGGAATAGTTGTCCAGCAGAGGTTGTTTAATACTTGCAATGTATATAGAGTTTAGATATGTGAATTCTTCATTGAATGCGTTTGCATAGATTTGACTCCTTTTGGTGATTCATTATGTGGTGTGATGGTTGAAGCCTGCTGACGTGGCATGACTGTAGCAATACACTGAAGATGTCTATGAACACAGGACAGCTGATCAGCGCAGTGCTTCATGATGGATGGAAGTAGGGTTCTCTCAAAGATTCAAATAGGATTACCTAGTGCTGGTTTCACCATCAATGTACAGACTGCCAGCAATATAAAACACTAGAAAAACCTCTGGAAGGTCCCCTTCTGTCTGTAGAAACAGTGTTTGTATTTGGAACAGTTGTTGTCCAGCAGAAGTTGTTTAAACCTTGCAATGTATATACTACTTACACTTGTAAATTCATCTTTGAATGCAGTTCTGTAGATTTGACTCCTTTTTGATGTCAAAAGACATAGACTGTTGCTTCTTTTACTCCTCTCACACCATTTATCTTCTGTCCAGAATCTTTAAGGCTCTAATAAATCCAAGATTGTGTCCCGGTGGGTGGTAGACCAATACCGGAAGTTCGACTTCCGTGTGTAGGTTTATGGTGAACTTCAGTGTTGAGTCGACCTTCCCTCACAATCAAAAGGTCAATGATTGCTCCCCGGTGAACTTGATATTGATGATCTACATGTTATACAAGGGAGCTTTAAAGCCTTAACTTCACAGGTTTTAATTTTGACCCACGTGTGATCCACATACCTGAACCAGCGGCTACGTGTTCCCTCGATGGAGTTTAGAAAGTTGTTCCATTTCCTTCACTTACCAGTTGGCCACAATGGGAGATTCAGGAGAACCTACTAGTGAAAGATCTCAGATCTCTGGTTTCAACAGAACTTCAAACTCTGCTTAGCGGTGGATTGAAGATTTGCAGATCGCATGACAAAGACATTAATGAACGAGCGCATTGCTGGTTTCAACATCCATGTACAGACTGCCCACAATAAGAAACACTAGACAACCTCTGGAAGGTCCCCTTCTGTCTGTAGGAGGTGTTGTATTTGGAACAGTTGTTGTCCAGCAGAAGTTGTTTCGTGATGGCTCCCAATGATTCATATAGGGGAATCCATGAGAGAAATGAAATCATGTGGGGATTCATCAGTTATCCAAATTTCCAGACTTTCTGAAAAAGGTTGTGATGTTGTTGATCTAACTGAAGGTACCAGGATCACGAGAAGATGATGTGTCTGTGTATATAAGAGAAACTTGTTATTGAATAAACATGCAGAGATTGCAATTTTGAAAGATTCCTGAGATTCAATCTTAAGCCATGTTCCCTAAAATGTCTTTAACCGTGCTTTATTGTACTCCATATCTTTATGGACATGTTCTTGTCAGATACTGCAAAGCTGTCTTCGTGCATATCTGTTTGACACACTGATACTTCTGACTTGTATAAAACACTCCAAGGACTCCGATACCCTCGAAGGCTCTTCAGAAATTGGCGGACGTGGATGATGGCAGCCTTGAAGCATGCTTCAATGTTGAGTCGAAAAGTGCCATGTTGAACAATGTCACGGATTCAGCTGTTGCCAGTTGTAGTTGGTAAGGTGGTGGAATTCTAAATGTGATGTAACGTTTGCATCCGAAGCCAGTTGTACACAGGATGTTCAATTACCTTCTTGTTCCCACTTTTGTGAGTAGTTATGTCTTTTGTGTAACTCCTGGAATCCTGTTTCAGGGTCATATGTAGAATTGTCACTGAGTGAAGACTTTCCTTTCCCTCCTGAATGCGGTCCTCGAAGGTTGAATCTGAAGCAACTGGACTGGTTTTATTGAACTTTTTTTGCATCATTGTTTGGTGCGGATACCATAATCATGAGTTGGTCAGCCGAAGATTACTTGTTCAAATATTGGTTCAGAAGATCCACCGCGTCAGACATGGAAATAAAAGTGATAAGGGAGTGTATGTTGAAAGGTTTCAATTTCTGAACCTTGTTGACAAGATCCGTGGTATTTCAATGAAAATAAGGCATATTTCCAGCCAAAGCTGACGTCACAGCAAGATGTTTTGCAATGTTGTGAGTAACCAACAGTGTTTATATTTTCATAAATACATTGAAGATTCCCTGTGATAAAGCCAGTAGACTGTTACGGCTTTCTGGTAGCTTGTGACCCAGTAACATTGCCCGACTAGAAACGTGGTTATCTCTGGAATGGTCTCTGATTATTCCTGTTCCTGAATACATTGTAAACTATCTAACTCTTGCGCTGAGCACAGCTTTCGAGGAGTCTTCTCACGTGATATTCTTCTGCTGCATGCCTCTAATTTAATCAATAACCAACCTAACTGAATGCGACATTTGAGTAGTTTTAAAGAAACTCATTTGAGATTCAGGGCAAACTCCAACTAAACTTTATTTATATAGCTAATAAACAAATGTTATCTCAAGGTCTCTCCCCTAAAAAAAAAAAGGTCTACATCATTCTACAGATACCCAACGATTTCAGCATGAGCAAGTACTTGTTGAAAAGTTCTGATGGAATTTTGCTACAGCTTCAGATTTCTCATTTAAATTGGAGTAATGGATAGCTGTAAGTTCTCCAACTCTGCCAGTGCATCTAGGGTTGAGAGTATTAATGAGTAGCAGAGGTGGATTCATTCAAATCAAGATATTCCTCACCAGAGAAAATCAGACAGGCTCTAGTACAGCTCCTCCACTGTTTCGTTACATACTCTTTAGAGACCCAGCATGATCAAGCTCTTGGTGAAAAGTTCTGATGTAATTTTGCTACAGGTTCAGATTTCTCATGTAAAACAAGTAAAAAGTGCTCTGTCTTACCCTTAGAGTGTACTCAGTGTTTGAAGGAGCTGCTCAGAGCTCCCACAGTGGGTTAGAGGAGAATGTTGAATTCCATCCTGGACAACACCTCAACCCTTACATGGTAAGAGACTCAACAAGCGTGTTGAGTCTCTTACTGTCCCTCTCTGTGCTTCCTCCAACCAAGTAGACCACAGAGTAGACGATTGCAGACCTTAACAGTGTCATAGTTCTTTAACCGAGTCCTGCACACTCTGAAGGACCTCAGGCTTCTGACACTGATGAAAGTGCTCAGTGTCGTCATTTTAAACTGGCCAAAATAAGAGACACTAGACAACCTCTGGAAACACCTTGCTGCCTGTCCGTATAAACAGTCATTGTATTTGAAATAGAACCACCTTAAGAATGGATTGCGTTTTGTCACTCACTTTGGAATCCTTTTTCAGGGCCTCGTATGTAGACCTCTCACTGAGAACAGGCAGTTATTTTAACGAAACAGTTTTCGAGACACCTAACATAATACACCAACTGTGGTTATCAGTGATGTCAAAACTGCCCTTAATTGAATAAACATTTGACTGAGGTTTGAGTAGTTTTATATCACCTGATTTTTGAGCTTCAGGGCATTCATTTTATAGATATAGCACCGAATTACAACAATTGTTAACTGAAGGCACTTTCCAGTGGGTCTAGAAAGTACTTTATTCTACAAAGACCCAACGATTCCTGCATGAGCATTCACTTAATGAAAGTTCTGATGGAATTTTGATCCAGCTTCGACAGATTTCTCATGTAAAGCAATTCTGTCTTTAGAAACAGTGTTTGTATTTGGAACAGTTGTTGTCCAGCAGAAGTTGTTTCTTGATGGCTCCCAATGATTCAGATAGGGGAATCCATGAGAAAAGTGAAATCATGTGGGGATTTGTCCATTATCAGTTAAACTTTTTCAGAAAGTCTGGAAATTTGGATGTAAGGTGGTTGAACTAACGGTACCGATATCACAGGAAGATGCTGTATATAAGAGAAGCTTTGTCATTGAATAAAAAGGAATCTTTCAAAATAGTCTCTGCATGAGATTCAATCTTCAGTCTTGTTCCCTAAAACATCTTTAACCATGCTTTATTATACTCCAGATCTTTATGGACATGTTCTTGTCAGATACTGTAAAGCTGTCCTCGTGCATATCTGTTTGACACACTGATACTCGTGACTTGTATAAAACACTCCAAGGACTTTGATACCCTCAAAGGGTCTTCAGAAATTGGCCAACGTGGATGATGGAGGCCTTGAAGCATGCTGGACATGACCATGACACTATTGAAGAAGCTCAGTGCTCGTTTCTTTTAAACTGGCGACAATAAGAAACACTAAACATCTGGAAGCTCTGCTTCTGTCTCTAGAAATAGTCATTGTATTTGAAATAGGTACTATTATGCATAGGTGCTATCTTGCTGAAATTGTTTTCAGACTTTTTCCCACATTTGACGCAGTGGAATCTACGATAAGTGATATCAAATTAAATGATGAACAGGTTTCATCCGGTGCCTGTTGCCATCTGTGTAATTCAGGATTCGATGTGAAATTGACCATATTCTATGTCGTTGGTGTAGACCCCTTCCCTGTTTAGAGGGGGACATTCCACTTAGAAATACAGACGGTAGCTTATTTTCCCTCCCCAAACCATTTATCTTCTGTCCAGAATATGTAAGGCTCTAATAAATCACAGCTTGTGTTCCGGTGGGTGGTAGACCAATAACTGAAGTTAGACTGCCATGTGTAGGTTTATGGTGAACTTCTTTGTTGAGTCTACCGTCCCTCACAATCGAGAAGGGCAATGGATGCTCCCCGGTGAACTTGATATTGATGATCTACATGTTCTACAAGGGATCTTTAAAACCTTAACTTCACAGGTTTTATTTTGATCCACGTGTCACCCACATAACTGAACCAGTGGCTACGTGTTCCCTTGATGGAGTTTAGAAAGTTGTTCCATTTACTTCACGTACCAGTTGGCCACAATGGGAGATTCAGGAGAACCTACTAATGAAAGATCTCAGTGCTGGTTTCAACATCCATCTACAGACTGCCCACAATAAGAAACACTAGACAACCTCTGGAAGGTCCACTCCGATACTCAGAAATTGGCAGACGTGGATGATGGAGGCCTTGAAGCATGCTGGACATGACCATGACACTAAAAGAAATGAGTACTGAGCTTTTTCATTAAAGTGGCAACAAGAAGAAACCCTAGACAACCTCTGGAAACACCTTGCTGCCTGTCTGTAGAAAGTCATTGTATTTGGAATAGTTAAGCAGAATTTGTTTAAACCTTGCAATGTATATACTACTCACACTCGTAAATTCTTCTTTAAATGCAGCTCCGCAGATTTGACTCCTTTTTGGTGACTCATTTAACCTTCTTATAAATGGTGATGACGGTTGAGGCCTCGAGGCCTGCTGACATGTCATGGCTGTACCAACGCAGTGAAGATGTCCATGAACACTGGAAACGGCTGCACAGCACAGCGCTTGAAGGTTTTTGGAGGTAGTCCTGCTGCTTAGCGGGGGAATTCTGTCTATTGAAAATTCACAGATCACATGACAAATCTCAGTGCTGGTTTCAACATCCATGTACAGACTGGCCACACAAGAAAAACCTCTCGAAGCTCTGCTTATTTCTGTAGAAACAGTCTTTGTATTTGGAACAGTTGTTGTGCAGCAGAAGTTGTTTAAACCTTGCAATGTATATACTACTTACATGTAAATTTATCTTTGAATGCAGTTGTGCAAATTTGACTCCTTTTTGGTCACTCATTATTATATGTGATATTTGAGGTCTTGGAGACAGCTGATCAGCGCAGTGCTTCATGATGGATGGAAGTCTTTATGGAGCGTTCTCTCGAAGATTCAGATACCATTACATAGTGCTAGTTTCACCGTCCTATGGGAACTGGCCACAATAAGAAACATGAAACATCTGGCAGGTCTGCTTCTGTCTCTATAAAGTAATTGTATTTGAAATAGCTACTTATATGCATGGGTGCTATCTTGCTAAAAATGTTTTCAGACACATTCCACTCCGGTTGTAATAGATGAACAGACATCAAATTGTATCCTGGACACAAGAAGAAAAACTAGACAACTTCTGGAAGCACCTTGCTGCCTGTCTGTAGAAAGTCATTGTATTTTGAATAGGTGTTAAGCAGAATTTGTGTAAACCTTGCAATGTATATACTACCTACACTTGTAAATTCATCTTTGAATGCAGTTCGGCAGATTTGACTCCTTTTTTTGGGGACTCTCATTTAACCTTCTTATAAATGGTGATGACTGTTGAGGCCTTGAAGTGCTTCAAGATGGATGGAGGTAGCCCGCTTGCTTAGCGGGGGATTCTGTCTATTGAAGATTCACAAATCACATGACAAATCTCAGTGCTGGTTTCAACATCCATGTACAGACTGGCCACAATAAGAAACACTAGAAAACCTCTTGAAGTTCTACTTATTTCTTTAGAAACAGTGCTTGTATTTGGAACAGTTGTTGTCCAGCAGAAGTTGTTTAAACCTTGCCGTGTATATAGTTTTTAGATTTGTGAATTCTTCATTGAATGCTGTTGCACAGTGACTCCTTTTTGGTGACTCATATGTGATAGTTGAAGCCTGCTGACATGACTGTAGCAACACGCTGATCAGCACAGTGCTTCATGATGGATGGAAGTCTTTATGGGGCGTTCGCTCGAAGATTCAGGTACGATTAGAAAGTGCTGGTTTCACCGTCCTTTTAAACTGACCACAATAAGAAACACTAAACATGTGGAAGCGCTACTTCCGTCTCTGGAAACGGTCATTGTATTTGAAATAGGAACTGATGATGCATAGGTGCGGTTTTGTGGGAATGAGAGAATTTAATGATGGCGTGGTTTCATCAGGTTCCTGTTGCAGTTTGTGGGATTCAGGATATTATTTAAGATTTGAACTCCATTCTATGTGGATGGTTTAGAACTCTTTCCCTGTTTAGAGGGGGACATTCCAGTTAGTAAAAGAAGCTACCGTGTGTATTTCTCCTTTCAAACCACTTATCTTCTGTCCAGAAACTGTAAGGCTCTAATAAATCCCAGATTGTGTTCCGGTGGGTGGTAGACCAATACCTGAAGTTCACCTTCCATGTGTAGGTTTATGGTGAACTTCAGTGTTGAGTCTACCTTCCCTCACAATCAAGTTCACCGGGGAGCATCCATTGCCCTTTTCTTGATATTGATGATCTACATGTTCTATAAGGGATCTTTTAAAGCCTTAACTTCACAGGTTTTAAGAAGTTGTTTCCTGATGGCTCCCAATGATTCAGATGGGGGAATCCATGAGAGAAGTGAAATCATGTGGGTATTATCAGTTAACCTTTTTAAGAGTCTGGAAATTTGGATGTGATGTGGTTGATCTAACTGAAGGTACCAGGATCACGGGAAGATGCTGTGTATGTGTATATAAGAGAAACTTGTTATTGAATAAACAGGAATCTTTCAAAATTGCAATCTCTGCATGAGATTCAATCTTAAGCCTTGTTCCCTAAAACTTCTTTAACCGTGCTTTATTATACTCCATATCTTTATAGACATTTTCTTGTCAGATACTGCAAAGCTGTCTTCGTGCATATCTGTTTGACACACTGATACTCGTGACTTGTATAAAACACTCCAAGCACTCCGATACCCACGAAGGCTCTTCAGAAATTGGCGGACGTGGATGATGGCGGCCTTGAAGCATGCTTCATTGTTGAGTCTACCTTCCCTCACAATCAAAAGGGCAATGGATGCTCCCCGGTGAACTTGATATTGATGATCTACATGTTCTACAAGAGATCTTTAAAGCCTTAACTTCACAGGTTTTAATTTTGAGCCACGTGTCATCCACATACCTGAACCAGCGGCTAAGTGCTCCCTTGATGGAGTTTAGAAACTTGTTCCATTTCCTTCACGTACCAGCTGGCCACAATGGGAGATTCAGGAGAACCTACTAATAAAAGAATAACAGATACCCAACGATTTCAGCATGAGCAAGTACTTGTTGAAAAGTTCTGATGGAATTTTGCTACAGCTTCAGATTTCTCATTTAAATTGGAGTAATGGAAATGGATAGCTGCAAGTTCTCCAACTCTGCCAGTGTATCTAGGGTTGAGAGTATTAATGAGTAGCAGAGGTGGATTCATTCAAATCAAGATATTCCTCACCACAGAAAATCAGACAGGCTCTAGTACAGCTCCTCCACTGTTTCGTTACGTACTCTTTAGAGACCCAGCATGATCAAGCTCTTGGTGAAAAGTTCTGATGTAATTTTGCTACAGGTTCAGATTTCTCATGTAAAACAAGTAAAAAATGCTCTGTCTTACCCTTAGAGTGTACTCAGTGTTTGAAGGACCTGCTCAGAGCTCCCACAGTGGGTAAGAGGAGAATGTTGAATTCCATCCTGGACAACACCTCAACCCTTACATGGTAAGAGACTCAACAAGCGTGTTGAGTCTCTTACTGTCCCTCTCTGTGCTTCCTCCAACCAAGTAGACCACAGAGTAGACGATTGCAGACCTTAACAGTGTCATAGTTCTTTAACAGAGTCCTGCACACTCTGAAGGACCTCAGTCTTCTGACACTGATGAAAGTGCTCAGTGTCATCGTCATTTTAAACTGGCCAAAATAAGAAACACCTTGCTGCCTGTCCGTATAAACAGAACGCAATCCATTCTTAAGGTGGTTCTATTTCAAATACAATGACTGTCACTATTATCCAGAGGTTTTTTTTTTTGCAAAAATTGCATGCGGAGAACTTATGTAGGACTACAAGAGAAAAGTGACATGTTGAACAATGTCACGGATTCATCCGGTGCCAGTTGTAGTTGGTAAGGTGTTGGAATTCTAAATGTGATGTGTAACATTTGCATCCAAAGCCAATTGTAAGCATTGTATTCAATTACCTTTTCCCCACTTTAGTAAGCAGTCATGTCTTTTGTGGAATCCTTTTTCAGGGCCTCGTATGTAGACCTGTCACTGAACAGGCAGTTATTTTAACGAAACAGTTTTCGAGACACCTAACATAATACACCAACTGTGGTTATCAGTGATGTCAAAACTGCCCTTAATTGAATAAACATTTGACTGAGGTTTTAGTAGTTTTATATCACCTGATTTTTGAGTTTCAGGGCATTCAGTTCAAACTCCCATATAAATTTTATAGATATAGCACCGAATTACAACAAATGTTAACTAAAGGCACTTTCCAGAGGGTCTAGAAAGTACTTTATTCTACAAAGACCCAACGATTCCTGCATGAGCATTCACTTATTGAAAGTTCTGATGGAATTTTGATCCAGCTTCGACAGATTTCTCATGTAAAACAGTTTTTCTAGCCGCAAGTAATTGAGTAAAAGCAATTCTGTCTTTAGAAACAGTGTTTGTATTTGGAACAGTTGTTGTCCAGCAGAAGTTGTTTCCTGATGGCTCCCGATGATTCAGATGGGGGAATCCATGAGAAAAGTGAAATCATGTGGGTATTTGTCCATTATCGGTTAACCTTCTGTTTCAGAAAGTCTGGAAATTTGGATGTGATGTGAGTGATCTAACTAAAAGCTACCAGGATCACGGGAAGATGCTGTGTATGTGTATATAAGAAACTTTTCATTGAATAAACAAATCTTTCAAAGTAGCAATCTCTGCATGAGATTCAATCTTAAGCCTTGTTCCCTAAAACTTCTTTAACCGTGCTTTATTATACTCCATATCTTTATGGACATGTTCATGTCAGATACTGCAAAGCTGTCTTCTTGCATATCTGTTTGACACACTGATACTCGTGACTTGTATAAAACACTCCAAGGACTCCGATGCCCACAGAGGCTCTTCAGAAATTGGCGGACGTGGATGATGGAGGACTTGAAGCATGCTTCAGTGTTGAGTCGACCTTCCCTCACAATCAAAAGGGCAATGGATGCTCCCCGGTGAACTTGATATTGATGATCTACATGTTCTACAAGGGATCTTTAAGCCTTAACTTCACAGGTTTTAGTTTTCACCCACGTGTCACCCACATAACTGAACCAGTGGTTACGTGTTCCCCTTGATGGAGCGTAGTAAGCTGTTTCATTTCCTCTCAGCAGAGGTTGGCCAAAATGGGAGATTCAGGAGAACCTACTAATGAAAGATCTCAGTGCTGGTTTCAATGTTTTTTAAAACTGACCACAATAAGAAACACTAGACAACCGCTGAAATCGCCTTGCTTTAGCTCTTTAGAAAGAATTTGTATTAAAAACAGGTGTTAAAGTCAAGGTTTAATATTTTCCATTGTGCCGTCTTGTAGAAGTTGTTAAAATCTTGCAACGTATTTTTGTGAATTCTGTTGCATATTACTGTAATAATAATAATAATAATACATTTAATTTATAATGCACTTTACATTTGGATCAAATCTCAAAGTGTATTAACTGTGACGCCCTTTTCTTTCTGGTTTGTGTTTTCGAGTCAGCTTGCTAAACCATGGCGCTTCTCTCCTGTTTCGCACGCTTTTTTAGAGGGACGGTTGGGCTGTAGGCTCACTGAGATGAACTCTCGACTATCGACAAAATAATGGTTTTGCCCAAGACTAACATAATTTACTAACACTGTTAGAAGGTAGTTGAAGATTGTTGAAGGTTGAAGGTTAGACTCTTGAAGGTGGTTGAAGATTGTTGAAGGTTGAAGGTTAGACTCTTGAATCTAATATTCAAGAGTCCAGAAATTATATTTTAATTTTTACCTACAATCTTGGTGGTTTCCATTTTTATTAGGTTTGCCTGTAAAATTATTTTGTAATCTGATTTGAATAATGTAGGCGGTCCAGGGACAGTACCGGTCTCTGTGGGTTTTGGGCTGGGTGACTCTAAAGGAGGCTGGGGCGTGTAAAACGGCGACTGTGCTTCCTCGTCTTAACTTTGACGTCACGTTTGCGTAATTAACTCGGTTAGATTGTTTGATAAGAGCGCTGCTCTATACATATTGGGATGGATACCGTCGCTCCCAAAAAGTTCGCTAATTGTCTACCAGGCCCACGTTGTTTGCTGGACAGTCCAATTTATTGTTGGGTTGAACAATAAACTTTTTTTTGCATTATAATTTGGTAAGGATACCGTAATAATGAGGTGGTCAGCCGAAGACTACTTGTTTAAATATTGTTTTCAAAAGATCCACCGGTGGATTCAGACATGGAAATACACAAGTCGAAAAGGAGTGTATGTTGAACGGTTTCAATTTCTGAACCTTGTTGACAAGTTCAGTGGTATTTCAGGATAGTCGTGGCATGATTCCAGCCAAAGCTCTTACATCGCGTCAAGATTTTGTCTTAAGATTTAAGTAGGATTACATGACAATGACGCGAACGAAGATCTCAGTGCTGGTTTCAACGTCCTTTTAAACTGCATAATAAGACACACTAGACAATCTCGGGAAGCACCTTGCTGCCTCTCTGTAGAAAAATATTGTATTTGAAATGGTTGTTTATTACGCAGAGGTAATGTCTTGCAGAAATAATTGCATGACTGCTTCAGCTGTTGGAATGAAAGAAGTGACATCAAACTGATTAAAACCATCTGGTGCCAATTTCAGTTTATGGAATTTGGGATATGATGTGAAACGTTCAAACCTAAATCTTTGTCATGTGATCCTAGAACCTTCAAGACAGTCACAAACTCTGGAAGCTCTGCTTCTGTCTGTAGAAAAAAAAAAGTCATTATGACATCACACAGAATGTGGTATCGCAATTCAACCACCTCAACAGCCGGGATTCGAACGACGTTGTCGCCGTTTAGACAGTTTCGTCAGGGTGTAAGATCCAAGCTGCGACAGCATACACTATGTGCTGAACTCGGGGCTGTCTTTCACTGCCTGCACCTTGGAGCCGGTCGGTGATACTGCGCCCTATGTGATTTTCTTTAATTGATGTTTCAAGAGTATTTGAACAAGCAGAAAGCCCTGTTTCACCATGTTTAAAGAACTCCATAGTACTAGAAGCTATCTAGATGTGTGGTTAAATTAGTCCCTGCTACTTAAGGAATATCACTTCATGTCAGGTGGATATAGGTTTCCAAAGCTCTCACCTCACGGCATGATGTGTTGCAATGTTGGGATTAACCAACAGTACTAATAATTTCATAAATACCTTGAAGATTTATGAAGACTATGGGGCGATATATTATCAACATGTCCACATTTCAACTGCAGATTTAATATGATGTTGTTCTATTCTGTAATATGCTCTTGCTATTGTAACCCTGCAATTTCCCCGTTGTGGAACTAAAGGTTTATCTTAAAATTCCCTGTGATGCTTTCTGGTAGTTTGTGATCCAGTAACATTGCCCGACTTAAAACTTGGCTATAGATGGAATGGTCTTATTTTTCCTGTTCCTGAATCCATTGTAAACTAACTCTTGCTCTGAGCACAGCTATCGAGGAGTCTTCTCACATGATGTTTCAAATTAAATTGTTGGTGATATTCTTCTGCTACATGCCTCTAATTTCATCAGTACCCAACTGAACTGAATGTCCTGAATCACAAATGAGTTTCTTTAAAACTACTCAAATGTCCCAAACTCCAACAAAATTTCATTTAGTAAGCACAAAATCACAACAAATTTTATCTCAAATTGTCTTCCTTAAACAAAAAGCAGGTCTAGAACATTTTTCTATTCCATAGACCCAACGATTCCTGCATGAGCATGCAGTTCTGATGGAATTTTGATCCAGCTTCGACAGATATCTCATGTAAAACAGTTTTGCTCTACTCAATTACTTGCTGCTAGAAATTCTGTCTGTAGAAACAGTGTTTGATTTGGAACAGTTGTTGTCCAGCAGAAGTTGTTTAAACCTTGCATTGTATATACTACTTACACTTGTAAATTCATCTTTGAATGCAGTTCTGCCGATTTGACTCCTTTTTGCTGTCAAAAGAAATACAGACTGTTGCTTCTTTTACTCCTCTCAAACCATTTATCTTCTGTCCAGAATCTGTAAGGCTCTAATAAATCCCAGATTGTGTTCCGGTGGGTGGTAGACCAATACCTGAAGTTGGACTTCAATGTGTAGGTTTATGGTGAACTTCAGTGTTGAGTCTACCTTCCCTCACAATCAAAAGGGCAATGGATGCTCCCTGGTGAACTTGATATTGATGATCTACATGTTCTACAAGGGATCTTTAAAGCCTCAACTTCACAGGTTTTAATCTTGACCCACGCGTCATCCAAATTCTGAAACAGTGGCTACGTTTTCCCTTGATGGAGTTAAGAAAGTTGTTCCATTTCCTTCACGTACCAGTTTGCCACAATGGGAGATTCAGGAGAACCTACTAATGAAAGATCTCTGGTTTCAACATCTATGTACAGACTGCCCACAATAAGAAACACTAGACAACCTCTGGAAGGTCCCCTTCTGTCTGTAGGAAGGGTTTGTATTTGGAACAGTTGTCGTCCAGCAGAAGTTGCTTCCTGACGGCTCCCAATGATTCAGATAGGGGAATCCATGGGAAAAGTGAAATCATGTGGGGATTTGTCCATTATCAGTTAACCTTCTTTTTCTTTTTCAGAGTCTGGAAATTTGGATGTGATTTGGTTGATCTAACTAAAAGGTACCAGGATCAAGGGAAGATGCTGTGTATGTGTATATAAGAAACTTTTCATTGAATAAACAGGAATCTTTCAAAGTAGCAAACTCTGCATGAGATTCAATCCTAAGCCTTGTTCCCTAAAACTTATTTAACCGTGCTTTATTATACTCCATATCTTTATGGACATTTTCTTGTCAGATACTGCAAAGCTGTCTTCGTGCATATCTGTTTGGGTATCGAGGTCCTTACAGAGGCTACCCACAGAGGCTCTTCAGAAATTGGCAGACGTAGATGGAGGCCTTGAAGCATGCTGGACATGACCATGACACTAATGAAGCTCAGTGCTCATTTATTGTAAAGTGGCAACAAGAAGAAACAGTAGACAACCTCGGGAAGCACCTTGCTGCCTGTCCGTAGAAAGTCAGGGTTTGGAATAGGTGTGTAGGTTTATGGTGAACTTCAGTGTTGAGTCTACCTTCCCTCACAATCAAAAGGGCAATGGATGCTCCCCGGTGAACTTGATATTGATGATCTACATGTTCTACAAGGGATCTTTAAAGCCTCAACTTCACAGGTTTTAATTTTGACCCACGTGTCATCCACATACCTGAACCAGTGGCTACGTGTTCCCTTGATGGAGTTTAGAAAGTTGTTCCATTTACTTCACGTACCAGTTGGCCACAATGGGAGATTCAGGAGAACCTACTAATGAAAGATCTCAGTGCTGGTTTCAACATCCATCTACAGACTGCCCACAATAAGAAACACTAGACAACCTCTGGAAGGTCCACTCCGATACTCAGAAATTGGCAGACGTGGATGATGCAGGCCTTGAAGCATGCTGGACATGACCATGACACTAATGAAAAAGCTCAGTGCTCATTTCTTTTAAAGTGGCAACAAGAAGAAACCCTAGACAACCTCTGGAAGCACCTTGCTGCCTGTCTGTAGAAAGTCATTGTATTAGGAATAATTGTTAAGCAGAATTTGTTTAAACCTTGCAATGTATATACTACTTACACTCGTAAATTCTTCTTTAAATGCAGCTCCGCAGATTTGACTCCTTTTTGGTGACTCATTTAACCTTCTTATAAATGGTGATGACGGTTGAGGCCTTGAGGCCTGCTGACATGTCATGATTGTACCAACGCAGTGAAGATGTCCATGAACACTGGAAACGGCTGCACAGTAAAGCGCTTGAAGGTTTTTGGAGGTAGTCCTGCTGCTTAGTGGGGGAATTCTGTCTATTGAAAATTCACAGATCACATGACAAATCTCAGTGCTGGTTTCAACATCCATGTACAGACTGGCCACACTAGAAAACCTCTCGAAGCTCTGCTTATTTCTGTAGAAGCAGTGTTTGTATTTGGAACAGTTGTTGTCCAGCAGAAGTTGTTTAAACCTTGCCATGTATATAGTTTTTAGATTTGTGAATTCTTCATTGAATGCTGTTGCACAGTGACTCCTTTTTGGTGACTCATATGTGATAGGTGAAGCCTGCTGACATGACTGTAGCAACACGCTGATCAGCGCAGTGCTTCATGATGGATGGAAGTCTTTATGGGGCGTTCGCTCGAAGATTCAGGTACGATTACAAAGTGCTGGTTTCACCGTCCTTTTAAACTGACCACAATAAGAAACACTAAACATCTGGAAGCGCTACTTCGGTCTCTAGAAACGGTCATTCTATTTGAAATAGGAACTGATGATGCATAGGTGCGGTTTTGTGGGAATGAAAGACTTTAATGATGGCGTGGTTTCATCAGGTGCCTGTTGCAGTTTGTGGGATTCAGGAGATTATTTAAGATTTGAACTCCATTCTATTTGGATGGTTTAGAACCCTTTCCCTGTTTAGAGGGGGTCATTCCAGTTAGTAAAAGAAGCTACCGTGTGTATTTCTCCTTTCAAACCAACTTCTGTCCAGAATCTGTAAGGCTCTAATAAATCCCAGATTGTGTTCCGGTGGGTGGTAGACCAATACCTGAAGTTCGACTTCCGTGTGTAGGTTTATGGTGAACGTCAGTGTTGAGTCTACCTTCCCTCACAATCAAAAGGGCAATGGATGCTCCCCGGTGAACTTGATATTGATGATCTACATGTTATACAAGGGATCTTTAAGCCTTAACTTCACAGGTTTTAGTTTTGACCCACGTTTCATCCACATACCTGAACCAGTGGCTACGTGTTCCCTTGATGGAGTTTAGAAAGTTGTTCCATTTCCTTCACGTACCAGTTGGCCACAATGGGAGATTCAGGAGAACCTACTAGTGAAAGATCTCAGATCTCTTCTTTCAACAGAACTTCAAACTCTGCTTAGCGGGGGATTCGGTCTATAGAAGATTCACTGATCAAATGACAAAGACCCTAATGAACGAGCTCATTGCTGGTTTCAACATCCAATGAAACGGGCCACAATAAGAAACACTAGCAGTTTTGTTGTCCAGCAGAGGTTGTTTAAACCTTGCAATGTATATAGTGTTTAGATTTGTGAATCCTTCATTGAATGCGCTTGCATTGATTTGACTCCTTTTGGTGATTCATTATGTGGTGTGATGGTTGAGGCCTTGAAGCCTGCTGACATGTCATGACTGTAGCGATGCAGTGAAGATGTCCACGAACACTGGAGACAGCTTATCAGCGCAGTGCTTCAAGATGGATGGAGGAAGTCCGGCTGCTTGGCGGGGGATTCTGTCTATTGAAGATTCACAAATCACATGACAAATCTCAGTGCTGGTTTCAACATCCATGTACAGACTGGCCACAATAAGAAACACTAGAAAACCTCTTGAAGTTCTATTTATTTCTTTAGAAACAGTGCTTGTATTTGGAACAGTTGTTGTCCAGCAGAAGTTGTTTAAACCTTGCCGTGTATATAGTTTTTAGATTTGTGAATTCTTCATTGAATGCTGTTGCACAGTGACTCCTTTTTGGTGACTCATATGTGATGGTTGAAGCCTTGAAGCCTGCTGACATGACTGTAGCAACACGCTGATCAGCGCAGTGCTTCATGATGGATGGAAGTCTTTATGGAGCATTCTCTCGAAGATTCAGGTACGATTAGAAAGTGCTGGTTTTAAACCTTTTAAACTGACCACAATAAGAAACACTAAACATCTGGAAGCGCTACTTCTGTCTCTAGAAACGGTCATTGTATTTGAAATAGGAACTGATGATGCATAGGTGCGGTTTTGTGGGAATGAGAGAATTTAATGATGGCGTGGTTTCATCAGGTGCCTGTTGCAGTTTATGGGATTTGAACTCCATTCTATGTGGTTGGTTAGAACCCTTTCCCTGTTTAGAGGGGGACATTCCAGTTAGTAAAAGAAGCTACCGTGTGTATTTCTCCTTTCAAACCATTTATCTTCTGTCCAGAATCTGTAAGGCTCTAATAAATCCCAGATTGTGTTCCAGAGGGTGGTTGACCAATACCTGAAGTTCGACTTCGGTGTGTAGGTTTATGGTGAACTTCAGTGTTGAGGCTACCTTCCCTCACAATCAAAAGGGCAATGGATGCTCCCCGGTGAACTTGATATTGATGATCTACATGTTCTACAAGGGAGCTTTAAAGCCTTAACTTCACAGGTTTTAATTTTGATCCACGTGTCATCCACATGCCTGAACCAGCGGCTAAGTGTTCCCTTGATGGAGTTTAGAAAGTTGTTCCATTTCCGTCACGTACCAGCTGGCCACAGGGAGATTCAGGAGGACCCACTAATAAAAGATCCGTGTTGGGTTCAACATAATTTCAAACTGGGAACCATAAAAAAACACTAGAAAAACCTCTGGAAGGTCCCCTTCTGTCTGTAGAAAGTGTTTGTATTTGGAACAGTTGTTGTCCAGCGGAAGTTGTTTAAACCTTTAATGTATATACTACTTACACTTATAAATTCATGTTTGAATGAAGTTCTGCAGATTTGACTCCTTTTTTGGGGACTCTCATTTAACCTTCTTATAAATGGTGATGACGGTTGAGGCCTTGAAGCCTGCTGACATGTAATGACCGTAGTGATGCAGTGAAGTTGTTCATGAACACTGGAGACAGCTGATCAGCGCAGTGCTTCAAGATGGGTGGAGGTAGTCTGGCTGCTTATCGGGGGATTCTGTCTATTGAAGATTCACATGACAAATCTCATTGCTGGTTTCAACATCCATGTACAGACTGGCCAAAATAAGAAACACTAGAAAACCTCTTGAAGCTCTGCTTATTTCTCCAGAAACAGTCATTGTATTTGAAATAGGAACTTATTATGCATAGGTGCGGTTTTGTGGGAGTGAAAGAATTTAATGATGGTGCGGTTTCATCAGCTGCCTGTTGCAGTTTGTGGGATTCAGGATATGATTTAAGATTTGAACTCCATTCTACGTGGTTGGTGTAGACCCCTTCCCTGTTTAGAGGGGGACATTCCAGTTTGAAATACAGACGGCAGCTTCTTTTACTCCACTCAAACCATTTATCTTCTGTCCAGAATCTTTAAGGCTCTAACAAATCCCAATTTGTGTTCCGGTGGGTGGTAGACCAATACCTGAAGTTCACCTTCCATGTGTAGGTTTATGGTGAACTTCAGTGTTGAGTCTACCTTCCCTCACAATCAAGAATAGGGCAATGGATGCTCCCCGGTGAACTTGATATTGATGATCTACATGTTCTACAAGGGATCTTTAAAGCCTTAACTTCACAGGTTTTAAGAAGTGGTTTCCTGATGGCTCCCAATGATTCAGATGGGGGAATCCATGAGAGAAGTGAAATCATGTGGGTATTCTCCATTATCAATTAACCTTGTTAAGAGTCTGGAAATTTGGATGTGATGTGGTTGATCTAACTGAAGGTACCAGGATCACGGGAAGATGCTGTGTATATAAGAGAAACTTGTTGAAAAAACAGGAATCTTTCGAAATAGCAATCTCTGCATGAAATTCAAACTTAAGCCGTGTTCCCTAAAACTTCTTTAACCATGCTTTATTATACTCCATATCTTTATGGACATTTTCTTGTCAGATACTGCAAAGCTGTCCTCGTGCTTATCTGTTTGACACACTGATACTCGTGACTTGTATAAAACACTCCAAGGACTTCGATACCCACGAAGGCTCTTCAGAAATTGGCGGACGTGGATGATGGCGGCCTTGAAGCATGCTTCAGTGTTGAGTCTACCTTCCCTCACAATCAAAAGGGCAATGGATGCTCCCCGGTGAGCTTGATATTGATGTTCTACAAGGGATCTTTAAAGCCTTAACTTCACAGGTTTTAATTTTGACCCACGTGTCATCCACATACCTGAACCAGCGGCTAAGTGTTCCCTTGATGGAGTTTAGAAAGTTGTTCCATTTCCGTCACGTACCAGCTGGCCACAGTGGGAGATTCAGGAGAACCTACTAATAAAAGATCTGTGTTGGTGTCAACATATATTCAAACTGGGAACAATAAGAAACACTACAAAAACCTCTGGAAGCTCCCCTTCTGTCTGTAGAAACCGTGTTTTATTTGAAATATGTGCTTATCACGCAGACGTACTATCTTGCAGAAATAGTTTTCAGACAAACACTAGAAAACATCTGGAAGCTCTGTGCTTCTGTGTAAACAGTCATTGTATTTGACTGTCCCTCTGTGCTTCCTCCAACCCAGTAGATCAGAGTAGACGATTGCAGACATTAACAGAGTCCTGCACATTCCGAAGGACCTGAGTCTCCTCGGCATGTGGAAACGACCTTGGCCCTTGTAAAGGGCATCTGTTGTCCGACCAGTCCAATTTATTATTGGGGGTGAACACCCGGTAATTTGTACGGGTTTACCTACTCTGTCAAAACCCTGGATATTCACTGGTGGGTTCTGTGAGGACCCACCCCTGATGAACAACAAAACATTTTCTTCTAAGAACTGAAGAAAATGGCTTCGTTCAGCAGATGTTGAGGGACCAGAGACGGCTCTGGCCCTTCTTGTAATGTGCTCCAGTGTTCATTGCACTGTCCAGTTTGTCTGTGTTGACACCGAGATATTTATAAGTCTCTACAATGTCAACACTAACCCCATGCATCCTGGACTTGATTCAAATAGGATAACTTGACACTGATGAAAGAGCTCAGTGCGGTTTTGAAGGTCCTTTTTAAACTGGCACTTTGCTGCTTGTCCGTAGAAACTGTCACTGTATTTGAAATACAAATGCAATGCCTGCATCTTGGAGCTGGTCGGTGATACTGCGCCCTATGTGCTTTCCTTTAATAGATGTTTCATGGGTAATTAAACAAGCAGAAACCTCATCGTGGCCAGGTTTGCAAAACTCCCTAGTATAAGCTATCTAGATGTATGGTTAAATTGGTCCCTGCTACTTGAGAGAGAAAAATCACCACTTATCAGGCAATTTGGTGATTAAAAGGCTTCAACAAGAATAGATTCTACAGAAAGATCTTGTTTTTTCTAACAGGATTGATATTTACTTTATTCTTTACAGAAAACGTTTGTTGCATTAGATATCCCAATAGATTTTACCACTAATGTTAAATGAGCATAATAACATCCTAATCCCATGTCAAACTGAAATAATTTGGTTCTCAATACACTCGTCATTGTATATCCTATAGTTGGACCTGGATCTTCACCTCTTCACGCTACACAATGAGCCAGCCTCATGAAAGTTTCGTTTCTATGCTGTCACAGCTTGGATCTTACACCCTGCTACTATGTGTTGAACTCGGGGGCGTCTATGCACTGCGTGCACCTTGGAGCTGGTCGGTGGTACTGCGCCTTATGTGCTTTTTTTCTTTAATTGTTTCAATTGTCTTTCCGAGAGATTTCAAAAGGTCTTTAAACAAGCAGAAAGCCCTTTTTGGCCATGTTTGCAAGACTCCGTAGTATACGATAAGCTATCTAGATGGTTAAATTGGTCCCTGCTACTTAAAGATTACTTGACACACTTGTACTGTATATCCTATTGTTGGACCTGGATCACCTATTTACTCTACACAATGATCCAGCCCCATGAATATAAAGTAAATCTGTTCTTCCTCTTATAACAGTATATGGAGGACCATCCAGAATACAAAAAAGTGAGGCGGATTTTCAAGTAGTCATACTTGGACATAAGCAATGCATTGAACACGAACCAGCTGATCGGCACAGCGCTTCAAGGTGGATGGAGGTAGTCGGGCTGCTTGGTGTCTCTGTCATGTGATCTGTGGATCTTCAATGGTGAGAATCCCCCGCTAATGAAAGGGCTCAGTGCTGGTTTCAACATCCCATGAAACTGGCCACAATAAGAAACACCAACAAACTTCTTGAAGCTCTGCTTATTTCTGTAAACAGTCTTTGTATTTGGAACAGTTGTTGTCCAGCAGAGGTTGTTTAAACCTTGCAATGTATATAGTGTTTAGATTTGTGAATCCTTCATTGAATGTGCTTGTATAGATTTGACTCCTTTTGATGATTCATTATGTGGAGTGATGGTTGAGGCCTTGAAGCCTGCTGACATGGCATGACTGTAGCAATGCACTGAAGATGTCTACGAACACTGGAGACAGCTGATCAGCGCAGTGCTTCATGATGGATGGATGTCTTTATGGAGCGTTCTCTCGAAGATTCAGATAGGATTCCCTAGTGCTGGTTTTACCATCCATGTACAGACTGCCAGCAATATAAAACACTAGAAAAACCCTTGGAAGGTCCCCTTCAGTCTGTAGAAACAGTGTTTGTATTTGGAACAGTTGTTGTCCAGCAGAAGTTGTTTAAACCTTGCAATGTATATACTACTTACACTTGTAAATTCATCTTTGAATGCAGTTCTGTAGATTTGACTCCTTTTTGATGTCAAAAGAAATACAGACTGTTGCTTCTTTTACTCCTCTCACACCATTTATCTTCTGTCCAGAATCTTTAAGGCTCTAATAAATGCCAGATTGTGTTACGGTGGGTGGTAGACCAATACCTGAAGTTGGACTTCCGTGTGTAGGTTTATGGTGAACTTCAGTGTTGAGGCTACCTTCCCTCACAATCAAAAGGGCAATGGATGCTCCCCGGTGAACTTGATATTGATGATCTACATGTTCTACAAGGGATCTTTAAGCCTTAACTTCACAGGTTTTAGTTTTGACCCACGTGTCATCCACATACCTGAACCAGTGGCTACGTGTTCCCTTGATGGAGTTTAGAAAGTTGTTCCATTTCTTTCACGTACCAGTTGGCCACAATGGGAGATTCAGGAGAACATACTAGTGAAAGATCTCAGATCTCTTCTTTCAACAGAACTTCAAACTCTGCTTAGCGGGGGATTCGATCTATCGAAGATTCATAGATCAAATGACAAAGACCCTAATGAACGAGCTCATTGCTGGTTTCAACATCCAATGAAACTGGCCACAATAAGAAACACTAGCAAACGTCTTGAAGCTCTGCTTATTTCTGTAAACAGTCTTTGTATTTGGAACAGTTTTTGTCCAGCAGAGGTTGTTTAACCCTTACAGTGTATATAGTTCTTAGATTTGTGAATTCTTCATTGAATGCTGTTGCACAGTGACTCCTTTTTGGTGACTCATATGTGATGGTTGAAGCCTTGAAGCCTGCTGACATGACTGTAGCAACATGCTGATCAGCACAGTGCTTCATGATGGATGGAAGTCTTTATGGGGCGTTCTCTCGAAGATTCAGGTACGATTACGAAGTGCTGGTTTCACCGTCCTTTTAAACTGACCACAATAAGAAACACTAAACATCTGGAAGCGCTACTTCTGTCTCTAGAAACGGTCATTGTATTTGAAATAGGAACTGATGATGCTGCGGTTTTGCGGGAATGAGAGAATTTAATGATGGCGTGGTTTCATCAGGTGCCTGTTGCAGTTTGTGGGATTCAGGATATTATTTAAGATTTGAACTCCATTCTATGTGGATGGTTTAGAACCCTTTCCCTGTTTAGAGGGGGACATTTGAGTTAGTAAAAGAAGCTACCGTGTGTATTTCTCCTCTCAAACCATTTATCTTCTGTCCAGAATCTGTAAGGCTCTAATAAATCCCAGATTGTGTTCCGGTGGGTGGTAGACCAATACCTGAAGTTCGACTTCCGTGTGTAGGTTTATGGTGAACGTCAGTGTTGAGTCTACCTTCCCTCACAATCAAAAGGGCAATGGATGCTCCCCGGTGAACTTGGTATTGATGATCTACATGTTCTACAAGGGATCTTTAAGCCTTAACTTCACAGGTTTTAGTTTTGAGCCATGTGTCATCCACATACCTGAACTAGTGGCTACGTGTTCCCTTGATGGAGTTTAGAAAGTTGTCCCATTTCCTTCACGTACCAGATGGCCACAATGGGAGATTCAGGAGAACCTACTAATAAAAGAATAACAGATACCCAACGATTTCAGCATGAGCAAGTACTTGTTGAAAAGTTCTGATGGAATTTTGCTATAGGTTCAGATTTCTCATTTAAATTGGAGTAATGGATAGCTGCAAGTTCTCCAACTCTGCCAGTGTATCTAGGGTTGAGAGTATTAATGAGTAGCAGAGGTGGATTCATTCAAATCAAGATATTCCTCACCACAGAAAATCAGACAGGCTCTAGTACAGCTCCTCCACTGTTTCGTTACGTACTCTTTAGAGACCCAGCATGATCAAGCTCTTGGTGAAAAGTTCTGATGGAATTTTGCTACAGGTTCAGATTTCTCATGTAAAACAAGTAAAGTGCTCTGTCTTACCCTTAGTGTACTCAGCGTTTGAAGGAGCCGCTCAGAGCTCCCACAGTGGGTTAGAGGAGAATTTTGAATTCCATCCTGGACAACACCTCACCCCTTACATGGGAGTGCATGGGACAGTTCAGGAAAGAGCTTGACTTCTTGACAAGTGTGTTGAGTCTCTTACTGTCCCTCTCTGTGCTTCCTCCAACCAAGTAGACCACAGAGTAGACTATTGCAGACCTTAACAGTGTCATAGTTCTTTAACAGAGTCCTGCACACTCTGAAGGACCTCAGGCTTCTGACACTGATGAAAGTGCTCAGTGTCATCGTCATTTTAAACTGGCCAAAATAAGAAACACTAGACAACCTCTGGAAACACCTTGCTGCTTGTCCGTATAAACAGTCATTGTATTTGAAATAGAACCACCTTAATAATGTATTGCGTTTTGTCACTCTATTATCCAGAGGTTTTTTTTGCAAAATTTGCTTAGAAAGTGCTTCATATGTAGGACTGCAAGAGAAAAGTGACATGTTGAACAATGTCACGGATTCATCTGGTGCCAGTTGTAGTTGGTAAGGTGGTGGAATTCTAAATATGATGTAACGTTTGCATCCAAAGCCAGTTGTAAACAGGATGTTCAATTACCTTCTTTTCCCACTTTTGTAAGCAGTCATGTCTCTTGTGTAACTCCTGGAATCCTGTTTCAGGGTCACATGTAGAACGGTCACTGAGTGAAGACACTGCCTTTCCCTCCTGAATGCGGTCCTCAAAGGTTGAATCTGAAGCAACTGGACTTGTTTTATTGAACTTTTTTTGCATCATAATTGGTGAGGATACCATAATCATGAGTTGGCCAGCCGAGGACTGACGCAGGACTTCATGCACTGGTGCCAGTGGAACCACCTCCAGATCAACATGGGTAGGACCAAGGAAGTGGTGGTGGACTTCCAGGGAATGGACATTGAGATGGTCACGTCGTACAAGTACCTTGGTGTTCACCTGAACAATAAACTGGACTGGACTCACAACTCCACGGCACTCTATAAAAAGGGTCAGCGCCGACTATCTGCTGAGGAGACTGAGGTCTTTTGGAGTGCAGGGGGCGCTCCTGAAGACCTTCAATGGCTCTGCGGTGGCCATCTTTTATAGAGGGGTCTGCTGGGGCAGCAACATCTCAGCTGCTGACGGGATGAAACGGATCAGGAAGGCCAGTTCGTTCCTGGGATGTCCTCTGGACTCAGTGCAGGAGGTGGGAGACAGGAGAATGTTGGTCAAGCTGTCATCTCTTCGGGACAAAATCTCCCACCCCATGTAGGACATCATCTCTGCACTGGAGAGCTCCTTCACCCCAAGTGTGAAGGCGATATCACCGATCTTTCCTTCCTGCAAAACACACACACACACATTGTGGGACTAAAAAAGGTTAATCTTATTTTAAGAATCCCTGTGATAAAGCCAGTAGACTGTTACTGCTTTCTGGTAGTTTGTGATCCATTACATGACACTAAATTGTCATGTAATCCTACTAGAAGACAATGACAAACTAAGATCTCAGTGCTGGTTTCAACGTCCTTTAAACACCGATTTAACATTCATTTGTGATCTGATTACCGTTATCAGGAGTTGCTTATTTGAATTCCTCGATTAAAGAACTTTTGATTGATATCAGTTTGATTTTGGTAAATTAGAGGCTTTCGATCCAACCTGCAGAGTGTGCAGACAACAGGAAATGACATGCTTACCGCAGGAATACCTCAAACATAGTAGTTGCATCAGATACAGATATTTTTGTAAAGTCTGACAGCAGTCGGACCAAAAGAGCAGCGGTAGTGCTCTGTCTTACTCTGAGGGTGCAGTTGACGGAACTGACACTGCTTTGGCCCTTCTTGTAAAGTGCTTAAGTGTTCATTTCCCTGTCCAGTTTGTAGGAACTAACTGGCCTCCCTCGGGGGACTTGCCGCGTCCTCTCCCTCCCCCTAACCAATCTACATTTCACTTCAAAAAAAGAGAAATACCACACACAGTCCTCTTTTCCCTGTCCTATATTTGAAATGAAATTTCATTTTTTTATGCATGGTTTTACCTTTTTATGGAATGTTTCTTTTACTTTATAAATTTAATTTCATGTTTTTAAAGCACATACCTAAAGAGCACTTAAATAGGACAGAGCAAATTGCAAGAAACTGGTCATTTTGCCTCTCCCACATGGGGGGTCCCCCTGGAGAGCATCGCCTCAAGTAAGGGAGGCCCTTGGGTCTTTTATTACACACTGGAACACTTGGGGTGAGTGGTGGGGAAAGTCCCCTGCACGTGACCCACTCCCCTTAATTTAGTTTTAATATCTATTGTATTTAATGATTTTAATATTTTATCAATTTTAATTGTGTGTGGTCTTAAAATTAAATTTCAAATCAAGTATAAATTAAGTGTTTGGTGTCTTAATTTACTTGTTTTTATTCATATTTTTATATGTATACGGGTCTGTTTCCATATATATATGTAGGGGGGCATAGGTATTTAAAGTATAGAGTGATCTCCTTGCCGCTTACCCACCTTGCCATTTTTTTTAGAATATATTTTATTGAAGGATTGTGGGAGGCCTAACATCTTTCTCTCCTTTTTCCCTCCAGAGCTGTGGTTCCAGAAGGCCGAAATGTTTTTTAGTTAAGGTTTCTTTATAAAGCTTTTAAAGTGGACTCACCCAGCCGGTCCTCGTGTGCCCGTGCACCTCGTAGCATCTACTCAGGATGCTACGTTTTAACCTTTAACTAACCCCATGAATGGGAAACAGAAGTCACAAGTATCCTGGACTATCCTGTGTAACTCCTGGAATCCTGTTTACAGGACTGTTACGGCTTTCTGGTAGTTTGAGATCCAGTAACATTGCCCGACTAAAGCCTTGGCTATCCCTGGAATGGTCTTATGTTTCCCTTTTCCTGAATACATTCTAAACTATCTAACTCTTATTCTGAGAACAGATTTCGAGGAGTCTTCTCACGTGATATTCTTCTGCTACATGCCTCTAATTTCATCAATACCCAACTGAACTGAATGCCCTGAATCACAAATGATTTTCTTTAAAACTACTCAAATGTCGCAAACTCCAACTAAATTTTATTTATAAAGCACCAAATCACAACAAATGTTATCTCATGGTTTCTTCCCTAAAAGGTCCCGATTTCTCATGTAAATTGGAGTTAAATGGTAAATGGACTGTACTTATACAGCGCTTGTTTAGTCTACTTAACTACTCAAAGCGCTTTTACAATGTGGGTCAGCATTCACACTAACATTCACACAGAGGCTGCCATGTAAGGCACCACATGCTCATCATGAGCAGTAACAATTCACGCCATTGGGAGCTACTTCGGTTTCATTATTTTGCTCAAGGACACTTCCACATGTGGATTGCAGTGGCTAGGGATTGAACCATCCAGCCATCCAGCAGTATTTAGCTTGTAGCCTGTGAAACTGTTTCAGGGCCTCGTATGTAGAACTGTCACTGAGAAGAGGCCTTATCTTAATAAGGCAGTTTGAGGCACCTTCTAACATTCAGAATGGTTATCAGTGATGTCAAAACTGCCTCTAATTGAATAAATAACTGAGCTTTGAGTAGTTTTATATCAACTGTTATTTGAGCTTCAGGGCATTCAGTTCAAACTCCCATCTACATTTTATAGATATAGCACCGAATTACAACAAATGCTAACTAAAGGCACTTTCCAGAGAGTCTAGAATGTACTCTTTATTCTACAGAGACCCAACGATTCCTGCATGAGCAACTACTTGTTGAAAAGTTCTGATGGAATTTTGATCCAGCTTCAACAGATTTCTCATGTAATTGAGTAGAGCAATTCAACCACCTCAACAGCCAGAAGTCGAACGACGTTGTTTAGACAAAGTTTCGTCAGTGTATGCTGTCACAGCTTGGATCTTACACCCTGCTACTATGTGTTGAACTCGGTGGCGTCTTTGCACTGCCTGCACCTTGGAGCTGGTCGGTGGTACTGCGCCTTATGTGCTTTTTTTCTTTAATTGTTTCAATTGTCTTTCCGAGAGATTTCAAAAGGTCTTTAAACAAGCCGAAAGCCCTTTGTGGCCATGTTTGCAAGACTCCGTAGTATACGATAAGCTATCTAGATGTATGGTTAAATTGGTCCCTGCTACTTAAAGATTACTTGATACACTTGTACTGTATATCCTATTGTTGGACCTGGATCACATATTTACTCTTCACAATGAGCCAGCCCCATGAATATAAAGTAAATCTCTGTTCTTCCTCTTTACAGTATGTGGAGGAGGACCATCCTGAATACAAAGAAGTGAGGTGGATTTTCAAGTAGTTGTACTTGGGCATAAGGCAATGCACTGAAGACTGGAACCAGCTGATCAGCACAGCGCTTCAAGGTAGATGGAGGTAGTCAGGCTGCTTAGCGGGGGATTCTGTCTATTAAAGATTCACAGATCACATGAGAGACACCAATGAACGAGCTCAGTGCTGTTTTCAACATCCCATAAAACTGTCCACAATAAGAAACACTAGAAAACCTCTGGAAGCTCGTGTGTGTAGAAACCGTTTGTATTTGGAACAGTTGTTGTCCAGCAGAAGTTGTTTCCTGATGGCTCCCAATGATTCAGATAGGGGAATCCATGAGAAAAGTGAAATCATGTGGGGATTCGTCCATTATCAGTTAACCTTTTTCAGAAAGTCTGGAAATTTGGATGTAAGGTGGTTGAACTAACGGTAACGATATCACGGGAAGATGCTGTGTATAAGAGAAACTTTGTCATTGAATAAACAGGAATCTTTCAAAATAGTAGTCTCTGCATGAGATTCAATCTTCAGTCTTGTTCCCTAAAACGTCTTTAACCGTGCTTTATTATTGTCCAGATCTTTATGGACATGTTCTTGTCAGATACTGTAAAGCTGTCCTCGCGCATATCTGTTTGACACACTGATACTCGTGACTTGTATAAAACACTCCAAGGACTTTGATACCCTCAAAGGGTCTTCAGAAATTGCCCAACGTGGATGATGGAGGCCTCGAAACATGCTGGACATGACCATGGCACTATTGAAGAAGCTCAGTGCTCGTTTCTTTTAAACTGGCGACAATAAGAAACACTAAACATCTGGAAGCTCTGCTTCTGTCTCTAGAAATAGTCATTGTATTTGAAATAGGTACTATTATGCATAGGTGCTATCTTGCTGAAATTGTTTTCAGACTTTTCCCCACATTTGACGCAGTGGAATCTACGATAAGTGATATCAAATTAAATGATGAACGGGTTTCATCCGGTGCCTGTTTCCATTTGTGGAATTCAGGATTTGATGTGAAATTGACCCCATTCTATGTGGTTGGTGTAGACCCCTTCCCTGTTTAGAGGGGGACATTCCAGTTAGAAATACAGACGGTAGCTTATTTTCCCTCCCCAAACCACTTATCTTCTGTCCAGAATCTGTAAGGCTCTAATAAATCACAGCTTGTGTTCCGGTGGGTGGTAGACCAATACCTGAAGTTAGACTGCCATGTGTAGGTTTATGGTGAACTTCTTTGTTGAGTCTACCGTCCCTCACAATCGAGAAGGGCAATGGATGCTCCCCGGTGAACTTGATATTGATGATCTACATGTTCTACAAGGGATCTTTAAAGCCTCAACTTCACTGGTTTTAATTTTCACCCACGTGTCACCCACATAACTGAACCAGTGGTTACGTGTTCCCCTTGATGGAGCGTAGTAAGCTGTTTCATTTCCTCTCAGCAGAGGTTGGCCAAAATGGGAGATTCAGGAGAACCTACTAATGAAAGATCTGTGCTGGTTTCAACATCCCATAAAACTGGCCACAATAAGAAACACTAGACAACCTCTGGAAGCCCGGTGTTTCTTTCTGTAGACAGTCATTGTATTTGAAAATCCTACGTAGCTTTTCCAAAAGCTCTAGCCGCCTGGCCCTCTATTCCTCTGGAATTCTTCTTCTGGGGTTTCTTAGACTAGATTGAGGCCCAGTTGGATAGACGCAGGTTTTTTTTGTCTGGAAGATTGAAATAGGATCACATGCACAATGACATTAACGAAAGATCTCAGTGCTGGTTCAATGTTCTTTAAAACTGACCACAATAAGAAACACTAGACAACCGCTGGAATCGCCTTGCTTTAGCTCTTTAGAAAGAATAGGTGTTAAAGTCAAGGTTTAATATTTTCCATTGTGCCGTCTTGTAGAAGTTGTTAAAATCTTGCAACTTATTTTTGTGAATTCTGTTGCATATTACTTTGACGCCCTTTTCTTTCTGGTTTGTGTTTTCGAGTCAGCTTGCTAAACCATGGAGCTTCTCTCCTGTTTCGCACGCTTTTTTAGAGGGACGGTTGGGCTGTAGGCTCACTGAGATTAACTCAGGTCTAGAACATTTTTCTATTCTATAGACCCAACGATTCCTGCATGAGCATGCAGTTCTGATGGAATTTTGATCCAGCTTCGACAGATATCTCATGTAAAACAGTTTTGCTCTAATCGATTACTTGCTGCTAGAAATTCTGTCTGTAGAAACAGTGTTTGTATTTGGAACAGTTGTTGTCCAGCAGAAGTTGTTTAAACCTTGCATTGTATATACTACTTACACTTGTAAATTCATCTTTGAATGCTGTTCTGCGGTTTTGACTCCTTTTTTGGTGTCAAAAGAAATAGACTGTTGCTTCTTTTACTCCTCTCAAACCATTTATCTTCTGTCCAGAATCTGTAAGGCTCTAATAAATCCCAGATTGTGTTCCGGTGGGTGGTAGATCAATACCTGAAGTTGGACTTCCATGTGTAGGTTTATGGTGAACTTCAGTGTTGAGTCTACCTTCCCTCACAATCAAAAAAAGGGCAATGGATGCTCCCTGGTGAACTTGATATTGATGATCTACATGTTCTACAAGGGATCTTTAAAGTCTTAACTTCACAGGTTTTAATCTTGACCCACGCGTCATCCAAATACTGAACCAGTGGCTACGTTTTCCCTTGATGGAGTTTAGAAAGTTGTTCCATTTCCTTCACGTACCAGTTTGCCACAATGGGAGATTCAGGAGAACCTACTAATGAAAGATCTCTGGTTTCAACATCTATGTACAGACTGCCCACAATAAGAAACACTAGACAACCTCTGGAAGGTCCCCTTCTGTCTGTAGGAAGGGTTTGTATTTGGAACAGTTGTTGTCCAGCAGAAGTTGCTTCCTGACGGCTCCCAATGATTCAGATAGGGGAATCCATGAGAAAAGTGAAATCATGTGGGGATTTGTCCATTATCAGTTAACCTTCTTTTTCTTTTTCAGAGTCTGGAAATTTGGATGTGATTTGGTTGATCTAACTAAAAGGTACCAGGATCACGGGAAGATGCTGTGTATGTGTATATAAGAAACTTTTCATTGAATAAACGGGAATCTTTCAAAGTAGCAATCTCTGCATGAGATTCAATCCTAAGCCTTGTTCCCTAAAACTTATTTAACCGTGCTTTATTATACTCCATATCTTTATGGACATTTTCTTGTCAGATACTGCAAAGCTGTCTTCGTGCATATCTGTTTGGGTATCGAGGTCCTTACAGAGGCTACCCACAGAGGCTCTTCAGAAATTGGCAGACGTGGATGGAGGCCTTGAAGCATGCTGGACATGACCATGACACTAATGAAGCTCAGTGCTCATTTATTGTAAAGTGGCAACAACAAGAAACACTAGACAACCTCGGGAAGCACCTTGCTGCCTGTCCGTAGAAAGTCAGTGTTTGGAATAGGTGTATGGTGAGTGTTGAGTCTACCTTCCCTCACAATCAAAAGGGCAATGGATGCTCCCCGGTGAACTTGATATTGATGATCTACATGTTCTACAAGGGATCTTTAAAGCCTCAACTTCACAGGTTTTAATTTTGATCCACGTGTCACCCACATAACTGAACCAGTGGCTACGTGTTCCCTTGATGGAGTTTAGAAAGTTGTTCCATTTACTTCACGTACCAGCTGGCCACAATGGGAGATTCAGGAGAACCTACTAATGAAAGATCTCAGTGCTGGTTTCAACATCCATCTACAGACTGCCCACAATAAGAAACACTAGACAACCTCTGGAAGGTCCACTCCGATACTCAGAAATTGGCAGACGTGGATGATGGAGGCCTTGAAGCATGCTGGACATGACCATGACACTAATGAAAAAGCTCAGTGCTCATTTCTTTTAAAGTGGCAACAAGAAGAAACCCTAGACAACCTCTGGAAGCACCTTGCTGCCTGTCTGTAGAAAGTCATTGTATTAGGAATAATTGTTAAGCAGAATTTGTTTAAACCTTGCAATGTATATACTACTTACACTTGTAAATTCATCTTTAAATGCAGCTCTGCAGATTTGACTCCTTTTTCTGATTCATGGTGGTGTGATGGTTGAGGACTTTTAGCCTGCAAACATGGAATGATTGTAGCAACACACTGGAGACAGCTGATCAGTGCAGTGCTTCAAGATGGATGGAAGTCTTTATGGAGCGTTCTCTTGAAGATTCAGATACGATTACAAAGTGCTGGTTTCACCGTCCTTTTAAACTGACCACAATAAGAAACATGAAACATCTGGAAGCGCTACTTCTGTCTCTAGAAACGTTCATTGTATTTGAAATAGGAACTTATTATGCATAGGTGCGGTTTTGTGGGAGTGAAAGAATTTAATGATGGTGTGGTTTCATCAGCTGCCTGTTGCAGTTTGTGGGATTCAGGATATGATTTAAGATTTGAACTCCATTCTATGTGGTTGGTGTAGAACCCTTTCCCTGTTTAAAGGGGGACATTCCAGTTAGTAAAAGAAGCTACCGTGTGTATTTCTCCTCTCAAACCATTTATCTTCTGTCCAGAATCTGTAAGGCTCTAATAAATCCCAGATTTTGTTCCGGTGGGTGTTGGACCAATACCTGAAGTTCGACTTCCGTGTGTAGGTTTATGGTGAACTTCTGTGTTGAGCCTACCTTCCCTCAAAAGAGCAATCGATGCTCCCAGGTGAACTTGATATTGATGATCTACATGTTCTACAAGGGATCTTTAAAGCCTTAACTTCACAGGTTTTAATTTTGACCCACGTGTCATCCACATACCTGAACCAGTGCCTACGTGTTCCCTTGATGGAGTTTAGAAAGTTGTTCCATTTCCTTCACGTACCAGTTGGCCCCAATGGGAGATTCAGGAGAACCTACAAATAAAAGATCTGTGTTGGTTTCAACATCCATGTACAGACTGCCCACAAGGAGAAACACTAGACAACCTCTGGAAGCACCTTGCTGCCTGTCTGTAGAAAGTCAGGGTTTGGAATAGGTGTCAAGCAGAATTTGTTTAAACCTTGCCCTGTATATACTACTTACACTTGCAAATTCATCTTTGAATGCAGTTCGGCAGATTTGACTCCTTTTTGGGGACTCTCATTTAACCTTCTTATAAATGGTTGAGGCCGGCTGACCTGTCATGACTGTAGCAACGCGGTGAAGATGTCCATGAACACTGGAAACGGCTACACAGCGCTTCAAGGTTTTTGGAGGTAGTCCGGCTGCTTAGCGGTGGATTCGGTCTATTGAAGATTCGCAGATCACATGACAAAGACACTAATGAACGAGCTCATTGCTGGTTTCAACATCCCATGAAACTGGCCACAATAACAAACACCAACAAACTTCTTGAAGCTCTGCTTATTTCTGTAGAAACAGTTATTGTATTTGGAACAGTTGTTGTCCAGGAGAAGTTGTTTAAACCTTGCAATGTATATACTACTTACACTTGTAAATTCATCTTTGAATGCAGTTCTGCAGATTTGACTCCTTTTTTGGTGTCAAAAGAAATAAATGGTTTGAGAGGAGTAAAGGAAGCAACAGTCTATCTTCTGTCCAGAATCTGTAAGGCTCTAATAAATCCCAGATTGTGTTGCGGTGGGTGGTAGACCAATACCTGAAGTTCACCTTCCATGTGTAGGTTTATGGTGAACTTCAGTGTTGAGTCTACCTTCCCTCACAATCAAGAAAAGGGCAATGGATGCTCCCCGGTGAACTTGATATTGATGATCTACATGTTCTACAAGGGATCTTTAAAGCCTTAACTTCACAGGTTTTAAGAAGTTGTTTCCTGATGGCTCCCAATGATTCAGATGGGGGAATCCATGTGAGAAGTGAAATCATGTGGGTATTCTCCATTATCAGTTAACCTTTTTAAGAGTCTGGAAATTTGGATGTGATGTGGTTGATCTAACTGAAGGTACCAGGATCACGGGAAGATGCTGTGTATGTGTATATAAGAGAAACTTGTTATTGAAAAAACAGGAATCTTTCGAAATAGCAATCTCTGCATGAAATTCAATCTTAAGCCGTGTTCCCTAAAACTTATTTAACCGTGCTTTATTATACTCCATATCTTTATGGACATTCTTGTATAAAACACTCCAAGGACTCCGATACCCACGAAGGCTCTTCAGAAATTGGCGGACGTGGATGATGGCGGCCTTGAAGCATGCTTCAGTGTTGAGTCTACCTTCCCTCACAATCAAAAGGGCAGTGGATGCTCCCCGGTGAACTTGATATTGATGATCTACATGTTATACAAGGGATCTTTAAGCCTTAACTTCCCAGGTTTTAGTTTTGACCCACGTGTCATCCACATACCTGAACCAGTGAATACATGTTCCCTTGATGGAGTTTAGAAAGTTGTTCCATTTCCTTCACATACCAGCTGGCCACAATGGGAGATTCAGGAGAACCTACTAATGAAAGATCTCAGTGCTGGTTTCAACATCCATCTACAGACTGCCCACAATAAGAAACACTAGACAACCTCTGGAAGGTCCACTCCGATACTCAGAAATTGGCAGACGTGGATGATGGGGGCCTTGAAGCATGCTGGACATGACCATGACACTAAAAGAAATGAGCACTGAGCTTTTTCATTAAAGTGGCAACAAGAAGAAACACTAGACAACCTCTGGAAGCACCTTGCTGCCTGTCTGTAGAAAGTCATTGTATTTGGAATAGTTAAGCAGAATTTGTTTAAACCTTGCAATGTATATACTACTTACACTCCCAAATTCTTCTTTAAATGCAGCTCCGCAGATTTGACTCCTTTTTGGTGACTCATTTAACCTTCTTATAAATGGTGATGACGGTTGAGGCCTTGAGGCCTGCTGACATGTCATGATTGTACCAACGCAGTGAAGATGCCCATGAACACTGGAAACGGCTGCACAGCACAGCGCTTGAAGGTTTTTGGAGGTAGTCCTGCTGCTTAGCGGGGGAATTCTGTCTATTGAAAATTCACAGATCACATGACAAATCTCAGTGCTGGTTTCAACATCCATGTACAGACTGGCCATACTAGAAAACCTCTCGAAGCTCTGCTTATTTCTGTAGAAACAGTCTTTGTATTTGGAACAGTTGTTGTCCAGCAGAAGTTGGTTAACCCTTACAGTGTATATAGTTCTTAGATTTGTGAATTCTTCATTGAATGCTGTTGCACAGTGACTCCTTTTTGGTGACTCATATGTGATAGTTAAAGCCTTGAAGCCTGCTGACATGACTGTAGCAACACGCTGATCAGCGCAGTGCTTCATGATGGATGGAAGTCTTTATGGAGCGTTCTCTCAAAGATTCAGATGCGATTACATAGTATTGGTTTCACCGTCCTTTTAAACTGGCCACAATAAGAAACACTAGAAAACCTCTTGAAGCTCTGCTTATTTCTCTAGAAACAGTCATTGTATTTGAAATAGGAACTTATTATGCATAGGTGCGGTTTCATCAGGTGCCTGTTGCAGTTTGTGGGTTTCAGGATATGATTTAAGATTTGAACTCCATTCTATGTGGTTGGTGTAGAACCCTTTCCCTGTTTAGAGGGGGACATTCCAGTTAGTAAAAGAACTTCGACTTCTGTGTGTAAGTTTATGGTGAATGTCAGTGTTGAGTCTACCTTCCCTCACAATCAAAAGGGCAATGGATGCTCCCCGGTGAACTTGATATTGATGATCTACATGTTCTACAAGAGATCTTTAAAGCCTTAACCTCACAGGTTTTAATTTTGAGCCACGTGTCATCAACATACCTGAACCAGCGGCTAAGTGTTACCTTGATGGAGTTTAGAAAGTTGTTCCATTTCCGTCACGTACCAGCTGGCCACAATGGGAGATTCAGGAGAACCTACTAATAAAAGAATAACAGATACCCAACGATTTCAGCATGAGCAAGTACTTGTTGAAAAGTTCTGATGGAATTTTGCTACAGCTTCAGATTTCTCATTTAAATTGGAGTAATGGAAATGGATAGCTGCAAGTTCTCCAACTCTGCCAGTGTATCTAGGGTTGAGAGTATTAATGAGTAGCAGAGGTGGATTCATTCAAATCAAGATATTCCTCACCACAGAAAATCAGACAGGCTCTAGTACAGCTCCTCCACTGTTTCGTTACGTAATCTTTAGAGACCCAGCATGATCAAGCTCTTGGTGAAAAGTTCTGATGGAATTTTGCTACAGGTTCAGATTTCTCATGTAAAACAAGTAAAAAGTGCTCTGTCTTACCCTTAGAGTGTACTCAGTGTTTGAAGGAGCTGCTCAGAGCTCCCACAGTGGGTTAGAGGAGAATGTTGAATTCCATCCTGGACAACACCTCACCCCTACATGGGAGTGCATGGGACAGTTCGGAACAGAGCTGGACTTCTTGACAAGCGTGTTGAGTCTCTTACTGTCCCTCTCTGTGCTTCCTCCAACCAAGTAGACCACAGAGTAGACGATTGCAGACCTTAACAGTGTCAGTTCTTTAACAGAGTCCTGCACACTCTGAAGGACCTCAGGCTTCTGACACTGATGAAAGTGCTCAGTGTCATCGTCATTTTAAACTGGCCAAAATAAGAAACACTAGACAACCTCTGGAAACACCTTGCTGCTTGTCCGTATAAACAGTCATTGTATTTGAAATAGAACCACCTTAAGAATGTATTGCGTTTTGTCACTCTATTATCCAGAGGTTTTTTCTGCAAAATTTGCTTACAAAGTGCTTCATATGTAGGACTGCAAGAGAAAAGTGACATGTTGAACAATGTCACGGATTCATCTGGTGCCAGTTGTAGTTGGTAAGGTGGTGGAATTCTAAATATGTTGTAACGTTTGAATACAATGCCTACAACTGGCTTTGGATGCAATTACCTTTTCCCCACTTTAGTAAGCAGTCATGTATTTTGTGTAACTCCTGGAATCCTGTTTCAGGGTCACATGTAGAACGGTCACTGAGTGAAGACACTGCCTTTCCCTCCTGAATGCGGTCCTCGAAGGTTGAATCTGAAGCAACTGGACTTGTTTTATTGAACTTTTTTTGCATCATAATTGGTGAGGATACCATAATCATGAGTTGGCCAGCCGAAGATTACTTGTGTAAATATTGGTTCAGGATATCCACTGCTTCGGACATGGTTATACAAGTGGAACAGGAGTGTATGTTGAACGGTTTCAATTTCCTAACCTTGTTGTCAAGATCTACGGTATTTCAATAGAGATGTGGCATATTTCCAGCCAAAGCTCTTACAACATTGCAAAACATCTTGCCATGATGTGAGAAACCAAACAGTGCTTATAACTTCATAAATACCTTGAAGACTATGGGGCAATATACTATTCAACATGAATAACATTTACAATTATATTAAATGTGGACAACAGCTACAGGCCAGTGGCATTGACATCCTACCTGATGGAGACCCTGGAGCGACTGGTCCTTGGTCATCTTCGCCCGCTGTTCAGCCTGTCGATTGATCCCCTTCAGTTCGCTTACCAGTCTAACGTCGGGTTGGACAACGCCATCATCTTCCTGCTTCACCGAGCTCTCTCTCACCTGGAGAAGCCTGGAAGCACTGAGGATCAAGTTCTTCGATTTTTTTTCCACTGCTTTCAACACCATCCAGCCCACGCTTCTGAGGGACAAACTGGAACTGACCGGAGTGGATGAGCATCCTGGATCCTGGACTACCTGACCAACCGTCCACAGTATGTGAGGACTCGGGATTGTGTGTCGGACGTGGTTGTCTGCAGTACGGGGGCCCCAAAGGGACCGGTCCTGGCTCCGTTCCTCTTCACGCTCTATACTGCAGACTTCTCCTACAACTCACCCACGTGTCACCTGCAAAAGTTCTCTGACGACTCTGCAATCGCCTGTCTCATCGCAGACGGGGACGATTGAGTACAGAGGACTGACGCAGGACTTCATGCACTGGTGCCAGTGGAACCACCTCCAGATCAACACGGGTAGGACCAAGGAAGTGGTGGTGGACTTCCAGGGAATGGACATTGAGATGGTCACGTCGTACAAGTACCTTGGTGTTCACCTGAACAATAAACTGGACTGGACTCACAACTCCACGGCACTCTATAAAAAGGGTCAGAGCCGACTATCTGCTGAGGAGAATGAGGTCTTTTGGAGTGCAGGGGGCGCTCCTGAAGACCTTCAATGGCTCTGCGGTGGCCATCTTTTATAGACTGGTCTGCTGGGGCAGCAGCATCTCAGCTGCTGACAGGAGGAAACGGATCAGGAAGGCCAGTTCGTTCCTGGGATGTCCTCTGGACTCAGTGCAGGAGGTGGGAGACAGGAGAATGTTGGTCAAGCTGTCATCTCTTCGGGACAAAATCTCCCACCCCATGTAGGACATCATCTCTGCACTGGAGAGCTCCTTCACCCCAAGTGTGAAGGAGATATCACCGATCTTTCCTTCCTGCAAAACACACACACACACACACACACACACACACACACACACACATTGTGGGACTAAAAAAGGTTAATCTTATTTTAGGAATCCCTGTGATAAAGCCAGTAGACTGTTACTGCTTTCTGGTAGTTTGTGATCCATTACATGACACTAAATGGTCATGTAATCTTACTAGAAGACAATGACAAACTAAGATCTCAGTGCTGGTTTCAACGTCCTTTTAAACACCGATCTAACATTCATTTGTGATCTGATTTCCGTTATCAGGAGTTGCTTATTTGAATTCCTCGATGAAAGAACTTTTGATATCTGTTTGATTTCGGTAAATTAGAGGCTGTCGTCTGCACACTCTGCAGGTTGGATCAACAGGAAATGACATGCTTACCGCAGGAATACCTCAAACGTAGTAGTTGCATCAGATACAGATATTTGTGTAAAGCCTGACAGCAGTCGGACCAAAAGAGCAGCGATAATTGCAATTTCCCCATTGTGGGACTAATAAAGGCTATCTTTATCTTTTAGTACTCTGTCTTACTCTGAGGGTGGAACTGACACTGCTTTGGCCCTTCTTGTAAAGTGCTTAAGTGTTCATTTCCCTGTCCAGTTTGTAGGAACTAACTGGCCTCCCTCGGGGGACTTGCCGCTTCCTCTCCCTCACCCTAACCAATCTACATTTCACTTCAAAAAAAGAGAAATACCACACACAGTCCTCTTTTCCCTGTCCTATATTTGAAATGAAATATTTTTATGCATGGTTTTACCTTTTTATGGAATGTTTCTTTTACTTTATAAATTTAATTTCATGTTTTTAAAGCACTTACCTAAAGAGCACTTAAATAGGACAGAGCAAATTGCAAGAAACTGGTCATTTTGCCTATTCCACACGGGGGAGGTCCCCCTGGAGAGCATCGCCTCAAGTAAGGGAGGCCCTTGGGTCTTATATTACACACTGGAACACTTGGGGTGAGCGGTGGGGAAAGCCCCCTGCACGTGACCCACTCCCCTTAATTTAGTTTTAATATCTATTCTATTTAATGATTTTAATATTTTATCAATTTTAATTGCGTGTGGTCTTAAAATTAAATTTCAAATCGTATAAATTAAGTGTGTGGTGTTGTCTTAATTTACTTGTTTTTATTCATATTTTTATATGTATACGGGTCTGTTTCCATATATATATGTAGGGGGGCATAGGTATTTAAAGTATAGAGTGATCTCCTTGCCGCTTACCCACCTTGCCATTTTTTTTAGAATATATTTTATTGAAGGATTGTGGGAGCCCTAACATCTTTCTCTCCTTTTTCCCTCCAGAGCTGTGGTTCAAGAAGGCCGAAATGTTTTTTAGTTAAGCGTTTCTTAATAAAGCTTTTAAAGTGAACTCACCCAGCCGGTCCTCGTGTGCCCGTGCACCTCGTAGCATCTACTCAGGATGCTACGTTTTAACTAACGCCATGCATGGAAAACAGAAGTCACAGGTATCCTGGACTTTTGTGTAACTCCTGGAATCCTGTTTACAGGACCGTTACGTCTTTCTGGTAGTTTGAGATCCAGTAACATTGTCCGACTAAAGCCTTGGCTATCCCTGGAATGGTCTTATGTTTCCCTTTTCCTGAATACATTCTAAACTATTTAACTCTTGCTCTGAGCACAGATTTCGAGGAGTCTTCTCACATGTTTCAAATGAAATTGTTGGTGATATTCTTCTGCTACATGCCTCTAATTTCATCAATACCCAACTGAACTGAATGCCCTGAATCACAAATGATTTTCTTTAAAACTATAAATAAAATTTAGTTGGAGTTGGCGACATTTGAGTAAAGCACCAAATCACAACAAATGTTATCTCATGGTTTCTTCCCTAAAAAGGTCCAGATTTCTCATGTAAATTGGAGTTATATAGTAAATGGACTGTACTTATACAGCGCTTGTTTAGTCTACTTAACTACTCAAAGCGCTTTTACAATGTGGGTCAGCATTCACACTAACATTCACACAGAGGCTTCCATGTAAGGCACCACATGCTCATCATGAGCAGTAACAATTCACGCCATTGGGAGCTACTTCGGTTTCATTATCTTGCTCAAGGACACTTCCACATGTGGACTGCAGTGGCTAGGGATTGAACCACCGACTTTCAGATAATTGGACAACCGCTCTACCAACTGAGCCACCGTTGCCCACACTTCAATGCAGAGTTCTTTGTGTATCATATTCCTCTTTGAATGCTGTTGCACAGTTTTGATATCCAATAATGGACTTGTCTTTTAAAAATCCAGATTTTTCCATGAAACCCAGAGACAGCTGATCGGCGCAGTGCTTCAAGGTGAATGGAGGGGCGGGGGGTTGCAACGAAAGATCTCAGTGCTGGTTTCAACGTTCTTTAAAACTGATCACAATAAGAAACACTAGACAACTGCTGGAAGCGCCTTGCTTTAGTTCTGGAGAAAAAAAATTAAGAATAGGTGTTAAAGTCAAGGTTTAATATTTTTCCATTGTGCAAGTTAAAATCTTGAAATGTATATAGTTATTTTTGTGAATTCTGTTGCATATTATTGTGAAGCCCTTTTCTTTCTGGTTTGTATTTGGGTTTTGAATCAGCTTCCTAAACCATGGAGCTGCTCTCTTGTTTTTGCACGCTTTTTTAGGGGGACGATAGTTAATCTCACTGAGCCAGCAATCCAGCAGTATTTAGCTTGTAGCCTGTGATACTGTTTCAGGGCCTCGTATGTAGAACTGTCACTGAGAAGAGACAGTTATCTTAAGGCAGTTTGAGGCACCATCTAACATTCAAAATGGTTATCAGTGATGTCAAAACTGCCTCTAATTGAATAAATAACTGAGCTTTGAGTAGTTCTATATCAACTGTTATTTGAGCTTCAGGGCATTCAGTTCAAACTCCCATCTAAATTTTATAGATATAGCACCGAATTACAACAAATGCTAACTAAAGGCACTTTCCAGAGAGTCTAGAATGTACTCTTTATTCTACAGAGACCCAACGATTCCTGCATGAGCAACTACTTGTTGAAAAGTTCTGATGGAATTTTGATCCAGCTTCAACAGATTTCTCATGTAATTGAGTAGAGCAATTCAACCACCGCAACAGCCAGAAGTCGAACGACGTTGTTTAGACAAAGTTTCGTCAGTGTATGCTGTCACAGCTTGGATCTTACACCCTGCTACTATGTGTTGAACTCGGGGGCGTCTATGCACTGCCTGCACCTTGGAGCTGGTCGGTGGTACTGCGCCCTATGTGCTTTTCTTTAATTGTTTCAATTGTCTTTCCGAGAGATTTCAAAAGGTCTTTAAACAAGCAGAAAACCCTTTGTGGCCATGTTTGCAAGACTCCATAGTATACGATATGCTATCTAGATGTATGGTTAAATTGGTCCCTGCTACTTAAGAAAGATTACTTGATACACTTGTACTGTATATCCTATTGTGGGACCTGGATCACCTAGTTACTCTACACAATGAGCCAGCCCCATGAATATAAAGTAAATCTCTGTACTTCCTCTTTACAGTATAAAGATAAAGATAGCCTTTATTAGTCCCACAATGGGGAAATTGCAATGTTACAGCAGCAGAGCATGTTACAGAGTAAGAATAACAGAATAAGAATAACAGGGCATTATTTGCAATTAAATTAAATGTACAAAACAAAGTGCAAGTGAGGTAGGTGAGTGTGTGTGTGTAGGTGTGTGTGTGTTGCTAACAGTGCTGGTTGTGGAGTCTGACTGCTGCAGGAAGGGAAAGATCGGCTGTATCGCTCCTTCACACACTTGGGGTGAAGGAGCCTGTCGCTGAAGGAGCTCTCCAGTGCAGAGATGGTTTCCTGCATGGGGTGGGAGATGTTGTCCCGGCGAGATGACAGCTTGGCCATCATTCTCCTGTCTCCTGGGAGTCCAGAGGACATCCCAGGACCGAACTGGCCTTCCTGATCAATTTGTCCAGTTTCCTCCTGTCAGCAGCTGAGATGCTGCTGCCCCAGCAGATCACTCCATAAAAAATGGCCGAGGCGACTGCAGAGTCAAAGAAGGTCTTCAGGAACGCCCCCTGCACTCCTGAAGACCTCAGTCTCCTCAGCAGATACAGTCGGCTCTGACCCCTTTTATAGAGTGCCGTGGAGTTGTGAGTCCAGTCCAGTTTGTTGTTCAGGTGAACACCAAGGTACTTGTAGGACGTGACCATCTCAATGTCCATTCCCTGGATGTTCACCGGTGTGGGGGGGGGTTTGTGCCTGCGGAAGTCCACCATCAGTTCCTTGGTCTTACCCGCGTTGATCGCGGGTAAGACCAAGGTGGTTCCACTGGCACCAGTGCGTGAAGTCCTGCATCGGTCCTCTGTACTCTTTGTCGTCCCCGTCTTTGATGAGACCGACAATTGCAGAGTCATCAGAGAACTTCTGCAGGTGACACGTGGGTGTGTTGTAGGAGAAGTCTGCAGTGTAGAGGGTGAAGAGGAACGGAGCCAGGACCGTTCCCTGTGGGGCCCCCGTACTGCAGACAACCACGTCCGACACACAGTCCCGAGTCCTCACATACTGTGGACGGTTGGTACGGTAGTCCAGGATGCGAGGTGCTCAACCACTCCGGTCAGTTCCAGTTTGTCCCTCAGAAGCGTGGGATGGATGGTGTTGAAAGCACTGGAGAAATCGAAGAATGTGATCCTCACGGTGCTTCCAGGCTTCTCCTGGTGAGAGAGCGCTCGGTGAAGAAGGAAGATGATGGCGTCGTCCACCCCGGTCTTAGACTGGTAGGCGAACTGAAGGGGGTCCATCGACAGGCTGACCACCGGGCGGAGATGACCAAGGACCAGTCGCTCCAGAGTCTTCATCAGGTGGGATGTTAATGCCCCCGGCCTGTAGCTGTTGAAGTCCTTGGGGGTGCGGCGTCTTGGGGACAGGTACCACACAGGAGGTTTTCCACAGGAGTGGTACTTTACCCAGCTTCAGGCTCAAATTGAAGACGTGCTCCAAAATCCCACACAGCTGGTCTGCGCAGGTCTTCAGGAGCCTGGGGTGATGCAGTCCGGGCCCGTGGCCTTCCTCACCTTGATCTTCCTTAGCTCGTTCCTCACCTGGCGTTTTGTGTGGGACAGACTGGTGCAGGGGGGCTGTGTATTGGGGGGGTGGATGGTGGGGGGGTGAAAGCTAGGAGGGGGTGCAGGGTGTTAGGTAGAGCAGGGGGATGTATGCTGGGAGTTCATTGTAGTGGGAGAGGAGGTTGGGGAGGGGCAGTGCACTGAGGGGGGTGAGAGGAGTCCCAGCTGTGGGAGTCGGGCTGGAGGATTGACTGGTCGAACCGGTTAAAAAAACTGGTTCAGGTAATCTGTCCACTGTTGGTCCCCTGCAGCTTGGGAGTTTGGCCCTTTGAAGCCTGAGATGGTTTTCAGACTTCTCCAAACACCACTGATGTTGTTCTGCTGCAGCTGGTCCTCCATCTTCTTCCTGTAGGAGTTCCTCCCCTCTCTGATCTTCCTCATCAGTTCCTTCTGCACAACCTTCAGCTCTTCCTTGTTACCTGACCTAAAGGTCCTCTTCTTCTCCTTTAGGAGGACCTTTATGTCCGGACTAATCCAGGGTTTGTTGTTTGAGAAACACCGTACAGTCCCGATGGGTACGGTGTTCTCCTCACAGAAGTTAATGTAGTCCGTGATGCAGTCTGTAAGGTTGTCGATGTCCTCCCCGTGAGAGTCACAGAACTCCTCCCACACGGTTGTGTCAAAACAGTCCTTTAGAGCCTCTTCAGTCTCTTGGGACCATTTCCTCACTGTGCGGGTCACGGCTGGTTGCCTGTGTAGGATGGGTTTGTACACTGGCTGGAGATGAACCAGATTGTGGTCTGATCTTCCCAGGGGAGGGAGGGGTGATGAAGTGTATGCCTCCTTGGTGTTGGCATAAAACAAGTCCAGTGTCCTATTTTCCCTGGTACAGCATGTGACATACTGTGTGAAAGTGGGCAGTGTGGAGGATGGGGGGGCATGGTTAAAGTCACCAGAGATCAGGAGGAGAGCCTGTGGGTGCTGTGTCTGCAGCCTGCTAGTCACAGAGTTGATGCGGTCACACGCAGCGTCGCCGTTGGCAGAGGGGGGGAATGTACGCTGCTATCGCGATAACATGCGAGAACTCCCGCGGTAGGTAGTTCGGCCTCATGCCAACGGCTAACAGCTCGATGTCTTTACAGCAGTGTTGCTCTTTAATAGTGATGTGCCCAGGTTTACACCATCTATCATTTACAAACACTGCCAGCCCCCCTCCTTTCCTCTTGCTGCTTCCCGCTGTCCTGTCAGCAGCTTGAATCCGTCCAGCGTTCGTGTCCAGAGTCAGCGTGGTCAGCCATGTTTCCGTAAACACGATGAAGCTGCACTCCCGATATGCATGCTGGTGCCGCGTCAGCGCCGCTAACTCGTCGATCTTATTGGGGAGAGATCTCACGTTCCCCATTATTACGGCTGGAACGACGGGTCTATAGCGTGTAATCCAGCGCGTATCCCCCGTCTACTCCTCTTCAGTTCGGGGGAAACCTCGGGCCTCTCCTCGGCCAGCACCGCGGTGCTACGTAGCGCCAACAGCTGATCCCTACTGTAAGCAATGGGCGCGTGGCTGAGAACGGAGTTTCCGGAGACGGACACAAACAAACCTGAGAATAGCAGGCAGAACAGCAAAAAAAACAGCGGCTTTTCTCTCCATGTTTCAAGGGTTATGTCTAAAGAAGCACACCTAGAAAAAAGAAATATAAATACAATAACAAAAAAACAAGTTACTAAAGAAAAAGGCTCAAGGGGGGAGGGGGGGGGCTGCTGTAACAGGCGGCCGCACACGAGGGGCGAAAACGATGGAGGATGACCATCCTGAATACAAAGAAGTGAGGCCGATTTTCAAGTAGTCGTACTTGGGCATAAGGCAATGCATTGAACATTGGAACCAGCTGATCAGCACAGCGCTTCAAGGTAGATGGAGGTAGTCAGGCTGCTTAGCGGGGGATTCTGTCTACCGAAGATTCACAGATCACCTGAAAGACACCAATGAACGAGCTCAGTGCTGGTTTCAACATCACAAAAAACTGGCCACAGTAAGAAACACTAGAAAACCTCTGGAAGGTCCCCTTCTGTCTGTAGGAAGTGTTTGTATTTGGAACAGTTGTTGTCCAGCAGAAGTTGTTTCCTGATGACTCCCAATGATTCAGATGGGAGAATCCATGAGAAAAGTGAAATCATGTGGGAATTATCAGTTATTATTATCAGTTTATCAGTTAACCTTTTTCAGAAAGTCTGGAAATTTGGATGTGATTTGGTTGAACTAATGGTTCCGATATCACGGGAAGATGCTGTGTATGTGTATATAAGAGAAACTTGTTATTGAATAAACAGGAAACTTTCAAAATAGTAATCTCTGCATGAGATTCAATCTTCAGTCTTGTTCCCTAAAACGTCTTTAACCGTGCTTTATTATACTCCATATCTTTATGGACATGTTCTTGTCAGATACTGCAAAGCTGTCCTCGTGCATATCTGTTTGACACACTGATACTCGTGACTTGTATAAAACACTCCAAGGACTTTGATACCCTCAAAGGGTCTTCAGAAATTGGCCGACGTGGATGATGGAGGCCTTGAAGCATGCTGGACATGACCATGGCACTATTGAAGAAGCTCAGTGCTCATTTCTTTTAAACTGGCGACAATAAGAAACACTAAACATCTGGAAGCTCTGCTTCTGTCTCTAGAAATAGTCATTGTATTTGAAATAGGTACTTATTATGCATAGGTGCTATCTCGCTGAAATTGTTTTCAGACTTTTTCCCCACATTTGACGCAGTGGAATCTACGATAAAAGATATAAAATTGAATGATGAACGGGTTTCATCCGGTGCCTGTTGCCGTTTGTGGAATTCAGGATTTGATGTGAGATTGACCCCATTCTATGTGGTTGGTGTAGACCCCTTCCCTGTTTAGAGAGACATTCCAGTTAGAAATACAGACGGTAGCTTCTTTTACTCCACTCAAACCCCTTCCCTGTTTAGAGAGACATTCCAGTTAGAAATACAGACGGTAGCTTCTTTTACTCCACTCAAACCATTTATCTAATAAATAAATTAAGGCTCTAATAAATCACAGCTTGTGTTCCGGTGGCTGGTAGACCAATACCTGAAGTTAGACTGCCATGTGTAGGTTTATGGTGAACTTCTGTGTTGAGTCTACCGTCCCTCACAATCGAGAAGGGCAATGGATGCTCTCTGGTGAACTTGATATTGATGATCTACATGTTCTACAAGAGATCTTTAAGGCCTCAACTTCCCAGGTTTTAATTTTCACCCACGTGTCACCCACATAACTGAACCAGTGGTTACGTGTTCCCCTTGATGGAGCGTAGTAAGCTGTTCCATTTCCTTCAAGTAGAGGTTGGCCACAATGGGAGATTCAGGAGAACCTACAAATGAAAGATCTCAGTGCTGGTTTCAACATCCCATGAAGCTGGCCACAATAAGAAACACTAGACAACCTCTGGAAGCCCTGTGCTTCTTTCTGTAGACAGTCATTGTATTTGAAAATCCTATGTAGCTTTTCCAAAAGCTCTAGCCGCCTGGCCCTCTATTCCTCTGGAATTCTCCTTCTGGGGTTTCTAAGACTAGATTGAGGCTCAGCTGGATAGAATCAGGTTTTCAATGTCATCTTCACAAGAGTTTGTTACCTTTCTTTTTCCTCCAACTTTGTGGGGATGTTATTAGCCTGATGGTCTAAGGCTCTGATAACTCCCAGCGTGTGTCCCAGCGGTTGAAGTCAGACTTCAGGTAAGTGTCTGGATTGTAAGGGATATTTGACTTTACATTGAATTTTACCATGAACCTTCAGAGAGGTACGCTCACTGCTGAACTTGTTGTTCATGGAGTTAAAGTTATATGAAAGCCTCAACTTCACAGGTTTTAATTGTGATCCACGTGTCATCCACATTCCTTCAAGGGAACATGTAACCACTGGTTCAGGTGTTTACAGATCTGTTCCATTATGTAGAGGTTGGCCACAATGGGAGATTTAGGAGATCCCACTAATGAAAGATCTCAGATCTCTGGTTTCAACAGAACTTCAAACTGGGCACTATAAGAAACACTAGAAAACCTCTGGAAGCTCTGTGCTTCTGTCTGCAGAAACAGTCTTTGTATTTGAAATAGGTGTTTATCACGAAGACTTGCTGACTTTCAAAAGTTGTGTAAATCCTGCAATGTATATAGTTCTTACATTTGTGAATTTCTATTTGACTGCTGTTGCAAATTGACGCCGTCTGAAAATGACTCATCTTGTCGAGTCACATTATTATAAGTGGTGGTGATGGTTGAGGCCTTGAAACCTGCTGACATGACAAGCTGTCCATGAACACTGGAGACAGCTGATCAGCGCAGTGCTAAAAGCTGGATGGAGGTACAGTCTTATCTGGCTGCTTAGCGGGGGGTAAGATTGAAATAGGATCACATGCACAATGACACTTACGACACTAGACAACCGCTGGAATCGCCTTGCTTTAGCTCTTTAGAAAGTATTAAAAATAGGTGTTAAAGTCGAGGTTTAATCTTTTCCATTGTGCCGTCTTGTAGAAGTTGTTAAAATCTTGCAATGATATAGGTCTTTTTGTGAATTCTGTTGCATATTACTGTGACGCCCTTTTCTTTCTGGTTTGTGTTTCGAGTCAGTCTGCTAAACCATGGAGCTGCGCTCCTGTTTTGCACGCTTTTTTACAGGGATGATTGGGCTGTAGGCTCACTGAGATTAACTCTCGACAAAATAATGGTTTTGCCCAAGACTAACAGTCTTAGTTATTAGTCGGTCTTCTGTTAAGTCCAGACATGCAACTGGACTAAGGGCTGAAGGAATAGCTCGTTTAAAGTTTGCTACAGCTTCAGATATATTTCTAGAGTAGTATGATTATCCTAGTGGCGATTGATAACTTTTGAAGTTTGCAGTACTAAATCAAACAGTGGTCCGACAGCAGTGGATGGACCATTAATTTTTCAATTCCGTAAGTCAGGACTATTTATAAAGGTGTGATTAAAACGGTAAGTGGGTTCACTAACACAGACTGAAACAGACACCATCGCTGTCCTTATCTACATGAATGTTAAAGTCCTCTACTATCATTTTATCTGTCTTAAGGATGAGGTTTGATTTAAAAAAAAAAAAAAAAAAATTAGTACTCATTTATGGGCTAGGAGCCCGATACACTGACAAATAAGAATGGCGGTTGATGCTCCCCGGTTGGATTTGGTTCTGTCTCGAAGATTCAACAAAGATGACATGAAAATTACACTAATCATTGCTCAGGGCTGGTTTCAACATCCTTTTAAACTGTGCACTATAAGAAACACTAGACAACCTCTGGAAGAACCTTGCTGCCTCTCTTTACATAAATATTATATTTGAAAGGTCTTTATCACGCAGAAGCACTGACTTGCACAAATTTTTTTCGGACAGCTTCCACTGTTTCAGATGTGGGAATAAAAGATAAGTGTCATCAAATTGTATAAAACCATGGTTTCTTCTGGTGCCAGATGCAGTTTGTGGAATTTGGGATATGATGTGGAACGCTCAAACCAAAATGCAAAGATCATGAGAAGATGCTGTGCAATGTTTGAGTGTTTAGGTAGTCTATAAATCCAGATTAGGGATAAAGCTGGTACTCTGGATGGCTCTTTTCCCCCCATGTAAGCAGTATTTAGCCTGTGATACTGTTTCAGGGCCTCATATGTAGAACTGTCACTGAGAACAGGCTCAGGAATTTTAACAAAGCAGTTTGAGACACCTAACATATTCCAACTGTGGTTATCAGTGATGTCAAAACTGCCTCTAATTGAATAAACAATTGACTGAGGTGTAGTAGTTTTATATCAACTGATATTTGAGCTTAAGGGCATTCAGTTCAAACTCCCATCTACATTTTGATATAGCACCGAATCACAACAAATGCTAACTAAAGGCACTTTCCAGAGTGTAGAACGTACTTTATTCTACAGAGACCCAACGATTCCAGCATGAGCAAGTACTTGTTGGAAAGCTCTGATGGAATTTTGATCCAGCGTCGACATATTTCTCATGTAAAAGTTTTTCTAGGAGCAAGTAATTGAGTAGAGCAATTCAACCACCTCAACAGCCAGAACTCGAACTACGTTGTTGCAGTTTAGACAAAGTTTCGTCGGTGTATGCTGTCGCAGCTTGGATCTTACACCCTGATACTATGTGTTGAACTCGGGGGCGTCTATGCACTGCCTGCACCTTGGAGCTGGTCGGTGGTACTGCGCCCTATGTGCTTTTCTTTAATTGATGTTTCAATTGTGTCTTTCCGAGAGATTTCAAAAAGTCTTTAAACAAGCAGAAAGCCCTTTGTGGCCATGTTTGCAAAACTCCATAGTATAAGATAAGCTATCTATATGTATGGCTAAATTGGTCCCTGCTACTTAAGAAAGATTACATGATACACTTGTACTGTATATCCTATTGTGGGACCTGGATCACCTAGTTACTCTACACTATGAGCCAGCCCCATGAATATAGAGTAAATCTCTGTACTTCCTCTTTACAGTATATGGGGGAGGACCATCCTGATACAAAAAAGTGAGGCGGATTTTCAAGTAGTCGTACTTGGGCATAAGTCAATGCATTGAACACTGGAACCAGCTGATCAGAACACAATTCAAGGTGGACGGAGGTAGTCCGGCTGCTTAGCGGGGGATTCTGTCTATTAAAGATTCACAGATCACATGACAAAGACACCTATGAACGAGCTCAGTGCTGTTTTCAACATCCCATAAAACTGGCCACAATAAGAAACACTAGAAAACCTCTGGAAGCTCCTCTTCTGTGTGAGGAAACAGTGTTTGTATTTGGAACAGTTGTCGTCTAGCAGAAGTTGTTCCCTGATTGCTCCCAGTGATTCAGATGGGAATCCATGAGAAAAGTGAAATCATGTGGTGATTCGTCCATTAGCAGTTAACCTTTCTCAGAAAGTCTGGAAATTTGGATGAGATGTGAGTGATCTAACTAACGGTACCGAGATCACGGGAAGATGCTGTGTAAATAAGAGAAACTTTGTCATTGAATAAACAGGAATCTTTCAAAATAGTCATCTCTGCATGAGATTCAAACTTCAGTCTTGTTTCCTAAAACTTCTTTAACCGTGCTTTATTATACTCCATATCTCTATGGACATTTTCTTGTCAGATACTGCAAAGCTGTCCTCGTGCATTTCTGTTTGACACACCGATACTCGTTACTTGTATAAAACACTCCAAAGGCTCTTCAGAAACTGGCGGACGTGGATGGAGGCCTTGAAGCATGCTGGACATGACCATGACACTAATGAAGCTCAGTGCTCGTTCCTTTTAAACTGGCCGCAATAAGAAACACTAGACAACCTCTGGAAGCAACTGGCTGCCTGATGTTTGCCGCACAGAGTGAAAAAACGCAATCCATTCTGAGGGTGCTTCTATTTTCCATCGTACTGTCCTGCAGATGTTGTTTAAGTCTTGCGACTTATATAGTTCTTCCACTTGTGAATTCACCTTTGAATGCTGTTGCACAGATTTGACTTCTGGTGACGATGGTTAATGACTGTAGCAACGCACTGAAGATGTCCATGGACACAGCTGATCAGCACAGTACTTCAACACGGATGGAATTAGTCTTCGAGGGTTCTCTCTTGAAGACTCAGGTAGGATTACATAGTGCTGGTTTCACAGTCCTTCTGAACTGGCCACAATAAGAAACACTAAACATCTGGAAGCGCTGCTTCCGTCTCTAGAAATAGTCATTGTATTTGGAATAGGTACTTATTATGCATAGGTACTATCTCGCGTAAATTGTTTTCAGACTTTCCCCACATCTGACGCAGTGGAATCTAAGAAGTTATATCAAATTGGATGAACGGGTTTCATCCGGTGCCTGTTGCCGTTTGCGGAATTCAGGATTTGATGCGTAATTGGTGTAGACCCCTTCCCTGCTTAGAGTGGGAAATTCCAGTTAGAAATACAGACTGTAGCTTCTTTCCCTCGTGTGTAGGTTCATGGTGAACTTCTGTGTTGAGTCTACCGTCCCTCACAATCAAGAAAAGGGCAATGGATGCTCTCTGGTATGCTCCCTGGTGAACTTGATTTTGTTGTTCATGGAGTTGGGGATCTTTAAAGCCTCAACTTCGCAGGTTTTAATTTTGACCCATGTGTCATCCACATACCTGAACCAGTGGCTACGTGTTCCCTTGATGGAGCGTAGTAGGCTGTTCCATTTCCTTCAAGTAGAGGTTGGCCACAATGGGAGATTCAAGAGAACCGACTAATGAAAGATCTCAGTGCTGGTTTCAACATAATTGCAAACTGGGAACAATAAGAAACACTAGAAAACCTCTATAGACCTAGATCTATAGTTAAATTGGTCCCTGCTACTTGTATACGAAAAATCCCTTCTAAGGCAATTTGGTGATTAAAAGGCTTCAACAGGTATTGATTCTACAGAAAGAGATCTTGTTTTTTCTAACTGGAGTGATATTTACTTTATTCTTTACAGAAGACGTTTGTTAGATGGGATATCCAAATGGATTTTACCACTAATGTCAAATGAGCATTATGACATCCTAATCCCTTGTCAAATAAAAATAATTTGGCTCCCAATACACTCGTCATTGTATGTCCTATAGTGGGACCTGGATCATCAACTATTTACTCTACACAATGACCCAGCCCCATTAATATAAAGTAAATCTCTGTACTTCCTCTCCACAGTATATGGAGGAGGACCATCCTGAATACAAAAAAGTTGGAAGGATTTTCAAGTAGTCGTAGTAGTTCTTTGTTTGTTTGGAAGATTGAAATAGGATCACATGCAAAATGACACTAACAAAAGATCTCAGTGCTGGTTTCAATGTTCTTTAAAACTGACCACAATAAGAAACACTAGACAACCGCTGGAATCGCCTTGCTTTAGCTCTTTAGAAAGTATTTGTATTAAATGTTCTAGTCGAGGTTTAATGTGCTGTCTTGTAGAAGTTGTTAAAATCTTGCAATGTATAAAGTCCTTATTTTTGTGAATTATGTTGCATATGACTGATGCCCTTTTCTTTCTGGTTTGTGTTTCGAGTCAGCCTTCTAAACCATGGAGCTGCTCTCCTGTTTCGCACGCTTTTTAAGAGGGACGATTGGGCTGTAGGCTCACTGAGATGAACTCTCGACTATCGACAAAATGATCGTTTTGCCCAAGACTAACATTAGTCAGATTCTTTTAAGTCGAGACATGCAACTGAACTAAGGGCTGATGGAATAGGTTGTTTAAAGTTTGCTACAGCTTCAGATATATTTCTAGCGTAGAATGATTTTCCTAGTGGCGAGTGATAACTTTTGAAATTGCAATACTAAAACAGTGGTCCGATAGTGGATGGACTATTAGTTTTTCAATTCCAATGCCGTAAGTCAGGACTATTTATAGGGTGTGATTAAAACAGTGAGTGGGCTCATTAACAGACTGAAACTGTCTCGCTGTCTTTATCTACATGAAAGTTAGTCCCCTACAATCATTATTGTATCTGTCTTAAGGCAAGGTTTGATTGAAAATTAGAACTCATTTAAAATCTCGGAGTATGGGCCAGGAGCCCTATACACTGATTGGCGGTTGATGCTCCCAGGTTGGATTTGAAGGACTGAGTAAGGCTTTCAATGAGTTAGTCAGGTTTAGGATTTAAGGTAAACTGGAGTTAAATATGGCTGCAACTCAACCTCTTCGGCCTGTGCTTCTAGGTATGCGAGTATTAATGAGTAGCGGGGCTACATTCATTTAAACCAACATTCCTCCTCACACAGCCAGGTCTATCAGACAGAATAAATCAATATGATGATCTAAAATAAGATAATTTACTAACACTGTTAGGTGGTTGAAGATTGTTGAAGGTTGAAGGTTAGACTCTTGATCTAAAATAAGATAATTTAATAACACTGTTAGAAGGTGGTTGAAGATTGTTGAAGGTTGAAGGTTAGGCTCTTGAAGGTGGTTGAAGATTTTTGAAGGTTGAAGTTTAGACTCTTGAATCTAATATTCACGAGTCCAGAAATTGTATTTTAATTTTTACCTACAATCTTGGTGGTTTCCATTTTTATTAGGTTTGCCTGTAAAACTATTTTGTAATCTGATTTGAATAATGTAGGCGGTCGAGGGACAGAACCAGTCTCTGTGGGTTTTGGGCTGGGTGACTCTAAAGCAGGCTTTGGCGTGTAAAACGGCGACTGTGCTTCCTCGTCTTAACTTTGAAGTCACGTTTGCGTAATTAACTCAGATTGTTTGATAAGAGCGCTGCTCTATCCAAATTGGGATGGATACCGTCACTCCCAGAAAGTTTGCTTATTGTCTACCAGGCCCACGTTGTTTGCGGGACAGCACTTCAAACAGCCAGTGGCTGAACATGTCGTCAGATTGGGGAAAGTTCCGGAGAAAACTACGGACTCCAGTTTTTGCACTTGCTTACCGCAGGAATACCTCAAATGTAGTAGTTGCATCAGCTGCACAGTGATATTTTTGTAAAGTCTGACCAAAAGAGCAGAAATAGTGCTCTGTCTTACTCTTAGTGTGCCTTCTGCGGTTGAAGGAGCCGCTCAGAGCTCCCACAGTGGGTTAGTCAGGTGAGGTGTTGTCCAGGATGGACTTCAACATTCTCCTGAGTCCATGGGACAGTCCAGGACAGACGTGGACTTCCTGACAAGCATGTTGAGTTTCTTACTGTCCCTTTCTCTGCTTCCTCCAACCCAGTAGTCCACAGAGTAGACGATTGCAGACCTTAATAGTGTCATAGGTCTTTAACAGTCCAAAGGACCTCAGTCTCCTCAGCATGGGGAAACGACCTTTGCCCTTCTTGTAAAGGGCATCTGTTGTCCAACTAGTCCAATTTCTTGTTGGGGTGAATAAACTTTTATTGAACTTTTTTTTGCATTATAAATTTGTTGCGGATACCATAATAAGGAGGTGGTCAGCTGAAGACTACTTGTGTATTTCCATGTCTGAATCCACCGGTGGATCTTTTGAACCAATATTTAAACAAGTGAAAAGGGAGTGTATGTTGAACGGTTTCAATTTCTGAACCTTGTTGACAAGTTCAGTGGTATTTCAGGATAGACGTGGCATGATTCCAGCCAAAGCTCTTACATCGCGGCAAGATTTTGTGTCTAAGATTCAAGTAGGATTACATGACAGTGACGCGAACGAAGATCTCAGTGCTGGTTTCAACGTCCTTTCAAACTGTGCATAATAAGAAACACTAGACAACCTCGGGAAGCACCTTGCTGCCTCTCTGTAGAAAAAATATTGTATTTGAAATGGTTGTTTATTACGCAGAGGTAATGTCTTACAGAAATAATTTCATGACCGCTTCAGCTGTGGGAATGAAAGAGAAGTGACATCAAACTGATTAAAACCATCTGGTGCCAATTTCAGTTTATGGAATTTGGGATATGATGTGAAACGTTTAAACCTAAATCTTTGTCTTGAAGATTCTACTAGGGTCACATGACAATGACAAACTCCGGAAGCTCTGCTTCTGTCTGTAGAAAAAAAAAGTAATTATAACATCACACATAATGTGGTATCGCAATTCAACCACCTCAACAGCCCGGATTCGAACGACGTTGTCGCCGTTTACACAGTTTCGTCAGGGTGTAAGATCCAAGCTGCGACAGCATACACTATGTGCTGAACTCGGGGCCGTCTTTCACTGCCTGCACCTTGGAGCCGGTCGGTGATACTGCGCCCTATGTGATTTTCTTTAATTGATGTTTCAAGAGTATTTAAACAAGCAGAAAGCCCTTTTTGACCATGTTTGCAGTACTCCATAGTACTAGAAGCTATCTAGATGTGTGGTTAAATTAGTCCCTGCTACTTAAGGAAAATCACTTCATGTCAGGTGGATATAGGTTTCAACAGGTATTGATTCTACAGAAAAATGTAGGTTTTTTTTAATGGGAGTGATATTTACTTTTTTCTTTACAGGAGTAAAGTGTGTACAAAGACACAGAAGGACTCTCCAATAAGAACTCATAGTATTGATGTTACATGCGAGTTAACCATTCAACTACTTCACCTCTGTTTGTTGGACCCAAAACAAACTGCTCATGAGGTGAACAGTGCTGCTGAAACTTTGACAAAAGTAGTCCTTAATCTTCACAATGTCGCCATCTCAACCCAAATGATATCAGAAAGCCAACACTCAATACAAATCACCCCTATATGCCCACTTCAATTGCTCCGCTGCCCCATTCCTGGCTTCCTGCTACGAAGTACAATGAAGATTCATCCACAGTAAGTCATCCAAGGAAAAACAATCACATTGGGATACCAAGCGGATGAAAATAAACCATAAGGTCACACCGTGCTTCCTGACAAAACGCTGAAGTGCCATTAATGGGTACCGTTTCAGGTTTCCTTATAAACATTAAAACTTTGAAGATTCATCGGTGTTCAACTGATCATCTTTCTGAAGACATTTGAAATGGCATGTCTGTAGCAACGTACTGAAGATGTCCATGAACAAAGGAGACGACTGATCAGCGCGGTGCTTCAAGTTGGAAGGAGGTACAATCTTGTCTGGCTGATTAGCAGGGGGGTTCTTGGTTTGTTTGGAAGATTGAAATAGGATCTCATACACATTGATAGACACTAATGAAAGATCTGAGTGCTGGTTTCAACGTACGTTAAAACTGGCCACAATAAGAAACACTAGACAACCTCTGGAATCTCTGCTTCGGTCTGTGGAAACGGTGTATTTGAAGTCAGTGTTGGTTAAAAAGGTGGATTAAAGTCTAACCCAGTTGTTGGGGCAATTCAGTTAAGGAAGTCTATTTATAATAAATGAAGGGGGCCTTCTTGCCGGGGGTTTCCGGTTTGAAGGCAGAATACACAGTAATAAATCGAAATCAGAAATACTTTATTGATCCCGGGGGGGGAATCCTTCAATCTAGATTCTCCTTAAAAACTGTTGGTGTGGAAGAGTACAAATAAGAAAATATATTCAACAAAGATTTAACAGATAGCAACTTCAGTCGTTGCAGCAGCTCCAGCACGCAGATAAAGAACGAACAAGACCTACTATATAATGTAAATTAAAATACAGGAATGAACTGTATGCAAATATAAAGAAAATGAAGGAGTCCGATCTCCAATGGCATATATATGAATTAAAAAAGGCAAGTCAAGATTATGGTTGACCGCGCAGATGTGCATTTGGAGCAACACACACGGTGTGTAGTGAGGTAGAGTTCTGGGTTTCAGACAGTCTGATCTGTTGTGCGGTCGGGACAAAGGCGCTGCGGTGGCGCGCTGTTTTACACTGTTGGTGTCGCAGTCTGCCGCTGAAGGAGCTGCTCAGAGCTTTCACAGTCTCATGTAAGGGGTGAGAACTGTTGTCCAGGATTGATGTCACCTTGATCAACATTCTCACCCATAGAATCCAGGGGAAAGTCTAGGACAGAGCTGCGCTTCTTCCACCTCTGCAATCCACAGCGTAGACAATTGCAGATAGACCACAGTGTCAGAGGTCTTTAACAAAGTCCTGCACACTCCGAAGGACCTCAGCATGTGGAGACGGCCTTGGCCCTTCTTCTCCAGGACATCTTTGTTGTCCCACCAGTCCATTTTATTGTTGGGGTGAACAGCCAGGTATTTGTATGAGTTTACCTGCTCAATGACAAAATCCTGGATGCCGTAATTTCTGCCACATGAGTTTTGAGCATGAACTGGGAATGTATGGCGGAACTTTCCACAGGTCTGGGTTTAGCAGGACTGTCCTACAGCCTCCTCCGCCATCTGATAACTGGGCAACGTCGCTTCACTCGTGTCCAAAACACATGGGGTTTCTTAGAAAATCCCTAAATAATTTTATTAGTAGTGCACTTTTCATTCCATGAATCTGAGTGCTACAGGTTTAAAACATGTCAGAACAGTCAAAGGCCTCTTTGAATAAAAACGTTGTTACGCATGCATTAAAATAGTCCAGTCTCTGCGCTACCCTCACTGGATGGGGATTTTATGCAACATGCTCAGTGCGAAGCCTGGTGCCCTGAAGCAGCATGCTTGCTGATCTGAGGGTGCGGGTGGAGGATTGTAGAGTGAGTTCTTGTAGGTAGGGAGGTGAGAGACCGGTATTTCATTCATGGGTGAGCAGCAGGACTTTGTATTTGATCCGAGATGAGACAGGGCGCCAGTGTAGTGAATTGAGGATGGGGGTAATTATGGACTCATCAGGATTCTGGCAGTGCTGTTCTGGATGCATTTCTGCTACAGGATGCTCTTGCCAGGAATCCCGAATAGGAGCCTGTTTAAGTAGTGCGGTCTCGAGTATCTCTGCATCTGACATCACAGAAATCCAGTGCCGTTTAACTTTTAAAATGGCCACAATGAAAAACAATTGACAACCTATGGAAGCACCTTGCTGTCGGTCTGTAGATACAATTATTATTTGATAAAGGCGTTTGCTACGGCGAGAGTGACCAGAACCACCATCAGAATGGAAAATCCAATAGTCGCCAGTCCAACTGCGCCACTGTTTCAGTTCTGGCTTCCTATTCCAGAGTACAACGAAAATTTCACCGCAGTTCAGCCGAGGAAAAACAGAACCACGTACTGATACCAATCTGACCAACACAAGCCACAAGGTCACGTTGTGCTCCCTGCCAAAAAGCTGACCGCTGCAAGGAGCTCTCAAGAACTGTCCGTGTCCTTCATGGACTGGGAATTATTGTCCATGAAGGTTCTGCCGTCATCCTTCTTTTTATCCCAACACCAGGTTGGAGGTGGCTTCCCAGAACTGAGATGGCCATCTTAATCAGGTTGTCAAGTAATTCCCTGTCCGCTACTGAGATGCCGCTGCCCCGGAAGAGACTCCTTAGAACAAGTGTCAAAAAAGGCCTTAAGAACTGCCCCCCTGCACTCCATTGAGACTGAAGTCTTTCGACTTGCGTAACAAATCTCTAGCTTCCCACTACTTCTGTCCAGCCGCTGACACGACTCTCCATCGTTGAGACTCCATCAGGACAAATCTTCACTGATTTGTCCGATGTTTAAGTCAATGCTGTCCACAAATGTCCCTTACATGTCTAAACAACAATCTGACCAACAAACAAAACCTTTTTTATTTAAAAAAAAAAACTTTTTTAAATAGCTAAGTCATTACTGAAGAGGGTTATGGGTAAACATTGTTCAATAGAGCTATGACTCACATCAGAGATGGTTGGTCTCTTTCTGCAGGGCAATTAAGGTTGCAGGTTCTGTGGTTGTCTTTCAGGATCTAAAAATATGGAAGAGGAAGAGGTCCATTGCTCATCCAGTGGGTTTGGCTGGGGCTCAGGCCATAAAAAGGAAACAAGTTTAAGGTACCTCCTAGTCACAGTAGAGGTGCTTGGAGTCCTAAGGCCTGGGTGATGTCATGGAGAACCGCTGGGGTTCCCCCTGTCCAATTAGGAACAAGGGTTTGGATCCAAACTTTTCACTCGAGTTAACTGCAAAGCAAAATGGGGTTTTGGTAGACTATTCCGACTAGGCTGACATTTCAAGTCATGCATCTTTGTTTGACAACATGGCCAGGTCTCAAAGATTCATAATGCATCTGGGTGAAGAGCACCCTACCTTCCACTCCCATCTGTAATCCTTAAAAGGTTGAATCTGAAGCAACTGGACTTCTTGTTGTACTGGACTATATTTGAATTGTAACGCAATGCTGATTCTGTCTATTGAAGATTCACAGATCACATGACAAAGACACCAATGAATGAGCTCAGTGCTGGTTTCAACATCACATAAAACTGGCCACGATAAGAAACACTAGAAAACCTCTGGAAGCTCCTCTACTGTGTGAGGGAACAGTTGTCGTCCAGCAGAAGTTGTTCCCTGATTGCTCCCAGTGATTCAGATGGCAATCCATGAGAAAAGTGAAATCATGTGTGGATTCCTCCATTAGCAGTTAACCTTTCTCAGAAAGTCTGTAAATTTGGATGTGTTGTTGTTGATCTAAGTGAAGGTACCAGGATCACGGGAAGATGCTGTGTATGTTTATAAAAGATAAACTTGTCATTGAATAAACAGGAATCTTTCAAAATAGTAATCTCTGCATGAGATTCAATCTTCAGTCTTGTTCCCTAAAACGTCTTTAACCGTGCTTTATTATACTCCATCTCTTTATGGACATTTTCTTGTCAGATACTTTAAAGCTGTCCTCGTGCATTTCTGTTTGACACACCGATACTCGTGACTTGTATAAAACACTCCAAAGACTTGGATACCCACAAAGGGTCTTCAGAAACTGGCGGACGTGGATGGAGGCCTTGAAGCATGCTGGACATGACCATGACACTAATGAAGCTCAGTACTCGTTCCTTTTAAACTGGCCACAATAAGAAACACTAGACAACCTCTGGAAGTAACTGGCTGCCTGACGTTTGCCGCACAGAGAGTGAAAAAACGCAATCCATTCTGAGGGTGCTTCTGACATTAACGATGGTTAATGACTAGTACGCACTGAAGATGTCCATGGACACAACTGATCAGCGCAGTACTTCAACACGGGATGGAATTAGTCTTTGTAATCCTACCTGAGTCTTCAAGAGAGAACCCTCATAGTGCTGGTTTCACAGTCCTTTTGAACTGGCCACAATAAGTAACACTAAACATCTGGAAGCGCTGCTTCCGTCTCTAGAAATAGTCATTGTATTTGAAATAGGTACTTATATGCATAGGTGCTATCTTGATGAAATTGTTTCCAAACTTATTCCCACATCTGACGCAGTGGAATCTAAGACGTTATATCAAATTGGATGAACGGGTTTCATCCGGTGCCTGTTGCGGAATTCAGGATTTGATGTGTGATTGGTGTTGACCCCTTCCAGTTAGAAATACGGACGGTAGCTTCTTTCCCTCATGTGTAGGTTTATGGTGAACTTCTGTGTTGTCTACCGTCCTTCACAATCAAGAAAAGGGCGATGGATGCTCTCTGGTATGCTCCCTGGTGAACTTGATGTTGTTCATGGAGTAGGGGATCTTTAAAGCCTCAACTTCGCAGGTTTTAATTTTGACCCACGTGTCATCCACATACCTGAACCAGTGGCTACGTGTTCCCCTTGATGGAGCGTAGTAACTCGTTCTTAATTAGGCAGTTTGAGGCACCTTCTAACATTCATAATGGTTATCAGTGATGTCAAAACTGCCTCTAATTGAATAAACAATTGACTGAGGTGTAGTAGTTTTATATCAACTGATATTTGAGCTTAAGGGCATTCAGTTCAAACTCCCATCTAAATTTTGATATAGCACCGAATCACAACAAATGCTAACTAAAGGCACTTTCCAGAGAGTCTAGAACGTACTTTTATTCTGCAGAGACCCAACGATTCCAGCATGAGCAAGTACTTGTTGAAAAGATCTGATGGAATTTTGATCCAGCTTCGACAGATTTCTCATGTAAAAGTTTTTTTTAGCAGCAAGTAATTGAGTAGAGCTATTCAACCACCTCAACAGCCAGAAGTCGAACTACGTTGTCGCAGTTTAGACAAAGTTTCGTCGGTGTATGCTGTCGCAGCTTGGATCTTACACCCTGCTACTATGTGTTGAACTCGGGGGCGTCTTTGCACTGCCTGCACCTTGGAGCTGGTCGGTGGTACTGCGCCTTATGTGCTTTTTTTCTTTAATTGTTTCAATTGTCTTTCCGAGAGATTTCAAAAGGTCTTTAAACAAGCCGAAAGCCCTTTGTGGCCATGTTTGCAAGACTCCGTAGTATACGATAAGCTATCTAGATGTATGGTTAAATTGGTCCCTGCTACTTAAAGATTACTTGATACACTTGTACTGTATATCCTATTGTTGGACCTGGATCACATATTTACTCTACACAATGATCCAGCCCCATTAATATAAAGTAAATCTCTGTACTTCCTCTTTACAGTATATGGAGGAGGACAATCCTGAATACAAAAAAGTGAGGCGGATTTTCAAGTAGTTGTACTTGGGCATAAGGCAATGCACTGAACACTGGAACCAGCTGATCAGAACAACGCTTCAAGGTTGTTGGAGCTAGTCCGGCTGCTTAGCGGGGGATTCTGATCTGTGAATCTTCAATAGACAGATGACAAAGACACCAATGAACGAGCTCGGTGCTGGTTTCAACATCCCATAAAACTGGCCACAATAAGAAACACTAGAAAACCTCTGGAAGCTCCTCTTCTGTGTGAGGAAACAGTGTTTGTATTTGGAACAGTTGTCGTCCAGCAGAAGTTGTTCCCTGATTGCTCCCAGTGATTCAGATGGGAATCCATCAGAAAAGTGAAATCATGTGGGGTTGCGTCCATTATCAGTTAACCTCTCAGAAAGTCTGTAAATTTGGATGTGATGTGGTTGATCTAACTGAAGGTACCAGGATCACGGGAAGATGCTGTGTATGTGTGTATAAGAAACTTTTCATTGAATAAACAGGAATCTTTCAAAATAGTAATCTCTGATTGAGGTTCAATCTTCAGTCTTGTTCCCTAAAACGTCTTTAACCGTGCTTTATTATACTCCAGATCTTTATGGACATTTTCTTGTCAGATACTGTAAAGCTGTCCTCGTACATATCTGTTTGACACACCGATACTCGTGACTTGTATAAAACACTCCAAAGACTTGGATACCCACAAAGGGTCTTCAGAAACTGGCGGACATGGATGGAGGCCTTGAAGCATGCTGGACATGACCATGACACTAATGAAGCTCAGTGCTCTTTCCTTTCAAACTGGCCACAATAAACACTAGACAGCCTCTGGAAGCAACTGGCTGCCTGACGTTTGCCGCACAGAGAGTGAAAAAACGCAATCCATTCTGAGGGTGCTTCTATTTTCCATCGTACTGTCCTGCAGAAGTTGTTTAAGTCTTGCGACTTATAGTTCTTACACTTGTGAATTCTTCTTTGAATGCTGTTGCACAGATTTGACTTTTGGTGACGATGGTTAATGACTGTAGCAACGCACTGAAGATGTCCATGGACACAGCTGATCAGCGCAGTACTTCAACACTGATTGAATTTGTCTTTGAGGGTTCTCTCTTGAAGACTCAGGTAGGATTACATAGTGCTGGTTTCACCGTACTTTTGAACTGGCCACAATTAGAAACACTAAACATCCGGAAGCGCTGCTTCCGTCTCTAGAAGTAGTCATTGTATTTGGAATAGGTACTTATATGCATAGGTGCTATCTCGCGTAAATTGTTTTCAGACTTTTTCCCCACATCTGATTCAGTGGAATCTAAGATAAGTGATATAAAATTGAATGATGAACCGGTTTCATCCGGTGCCTGTTGCCATTTGTGGAATTCAGGATTTGATGTGAGAATAGAACCCCATTCTATGTGGTTGCTGTAAACCCCTTCCCTGTTTAGAGGGAGACATTTCAGTTAGAAATACAGACGGTAGCTTCTTTCCCTCGTGTGTAGGTTTATGGTGAACTTCTGTGTTGAGTCTACCGTCCCTCACAATCAAAAGGGCAATGGATGCTCCCCGGTGAACTTGATATTGATGATTTACATGTTCTACAAGGGATCTTTAAAGCCTCAACTTCACAGGTTTTAATTTTCACCCACGTGTCACCCACATAACTGAACCAGTGGCTACGTGTTCCCCTTGATGGAGCTTAGTAAGCTGTTCCATTTCCTTCAAGCAGAGGTTGGCCACAATGGGAGATTCAGGAGAACCTACTAATGAAAGCTCTGTGCTGGTTTCAACATCCCATGAAACTGGCCACAATAAGAAACACTAGAAAACCTCTGGAAGCCCAGTGTTTCTGTGGACAGTCATTGTATTTGAAAATCCTATGTAGCTTTTTCAAAAGCCCTAGCCGCCTGGCCCTCTATTCCTCTGGAATTCTCCTTCTGGGGTTTTTTAGACTAGATTGAGGCCCAGTTGGATAGACGCAGGTTTTCAATGGGGGGGGTTCTTTGTTTTGAAGATTGAAATAGGATCACATAATAATACATTTAATTTATAATGCACTTTACATTTGGATCAAATCTCATGTGCAATGACACCAACGAAAGATCTCAGTGCTGGTTTCAATGTTCTTTAAAACTGACCACAATAAGAAACACTAGACAACCGCTGGAACCGCCTTGCTTTAGCTCTTTAGAAAGTTTTTGTATTAAAAATGTGACTATCGACAAAATAATGGTTTTGCCCAAGACTAACAGTTCAGTTGCATGTCTCGATTTAAAATAATCTGATTAAGGGCTGATGGAATAGCTTGTTTAAAGTTTGCTACAGCTTCAGATATATTTCTAGCGTAGAATGATTTTCCTAGTGGCGAGTGATAACTTTTGAAATTGCAATACTAAAACAGTGGTCCGATAGCAGTGGAGTTACTATTAGTTTTTCAATTCCAATGCCGTAAGTCAGGACTATTTATAGGGTGTGATTAAAACAGTGAGTGGGCTCATTAACAGACTGAAACTGTCTCGCTTTCTTTATCTACATGAAAGTTGGTCACCTACAATCATTATTGTATCTGTCTTAAGGCAAGGTTTGATTGAAAATTAGAACTCATTTAAAATCTCAGAGTATGGGCCAGGAGCCCTATACACTGATTGGCTGTTGATGCTCCCAGGTTGGATTTGAAGGACTGAGTAAGGCTTTCAATGAGTTAGTCAGGTTTAGGATTTAAGGTAAACTGGAGTTAAATATGGCTACAACTCAACCTCTTCGGCCTGTGCTTCTAGGTATGTGAGTATTAAGGAGTAGCGGGGCTACATTCATTTAAATCAACATTCCTCCTCACACAGCCAGGTCTCAAACAGACAGAATAAATCAATATGATGATCTAAAATAAGATAATTTACTAACACTGTTAGAAGGTGGTTGAAGATTGTTGAAGGTTAGACTCTTGAATATTAGATTCAAGAGTCCAGAAATTATATTTTAATTTTTACCTACAATCTTGGTGGTTTCCATTTTTATTAGGTTTGCCTGTAAAACTATTTTGTAATCTGATTTGAATAATGTAGGCAGTCGAGGGACAGAACCAGTCTCTGTGGGTTTTGGGCTGGGTGACTCTAAAGCAGGCTTTGGCGTGTAAAACGGCGACTGTGCTTCCTCGTCTTAACTTTGACGTCACGTTTGCGTAATTAAATCAGATTGTTTGATAAGAGCGCTGCGCTATCCAAAGTGGGATGGATACCGTCACTGTCAGGAAGTTTGCTAATTGTCTACCAGGCCCACGTTGTTTGCTGGACAGCACTTCAAACAGCCAGTGGCTGAACATGTCGTCAGATTGGGTAAAGTTCCGGAGAAAACTAAGGACTCCAGTTTTTGCTCTTGCTTACCGCAGGAACACCTCAAATGTAGTAGTTGCATCAGCTACACAGTGATATTTTTGTAAAGTCTGACCAAAAGAGCAGCAATTGCGCTCTGTCTTACTCTTAGCGTGCAACTCTGCGGTTGAAGGAGCTGCTCAGAGCTCCCACAGTGGGTTAGGAGAATGTTGAAGTCCATCCTGGACAACACCTCACATGAGTCGATGGGACAGTCCAGGACAGACGTGGACTTCCTGACAAGCATGTTGAGTTTCTTACTGTCCCTTTTTCTGCTTCTTCCAACCCAGTAGTCCACAGAGTAGACGATTGCAGACCTTAATAGTGTCATAGGTCTTTAACAGTCCAAAGGACCTCAGTCTCCTCTGCATGGGGAAACGACCTTTGCCCTTCTTGTAAAGGGCATCTGTTGTCCAACTAGTCCAATTTCTTGTTGGGGTGAATAAACTTTTATTGAACTTTTTTTTGCATTATAAATTTGTTGCGGATACCATAATAAGGAGGTGGTCAGCTGAAGACTACTTGTGTATTTCCATGTCTGAAGCCACCGGTGGATCTTTTGAACCAATATTTAAACAAGTGAAAAGGGAGTGTATGTTGAACGGTTTCAATTTCTGAACCTTGTTGACAAGTTCAGTGGTATTTCAGGATAGACGTGGCATGATTCCAGCCAAAGCTCTTACATCGCGGCAAGATTTTGTCTAAGATTCAAGTAGGATTACATGACAATGATGCGAACGAAGATCTCAGTGCTGGTTTCAACGTCCTTTCAAACTGTGCATAATAAACACTAGACAACCTCGGGAAGCACCTTGCTGCCTCTCTGTAGAAAAATATTGTATTTGAAATGGTTGTTTATTACGCAGAGGTAATGTCTTGCAGAAATAATTTCATGACCGCTTCAGCTGTGGGAATGAAAGAGAAGTGACATCAAACTGATTAAAACCATCTGGTGCCAATTTCAGTTTATGGAATATAATGTGAAACGTTCAAACCTAAATCTTTTGTCTTGAAGATTCTACTAGGGTCACATGACAATAACAAACTAAGATTTCAGTGCTGGTTTCAACGTCCTTTTAAACTTTTTACAGTAAGAAACACTAGACAAACTCTGGAAGCTCTGCTTCTGTCTGTAGAAAGAAAAAAAAAGTCATGACATCGCAATTCAACCACCTCAACAGCCAGGATTCGAACGACGTTGTCGCCGTTTAGACAGTTTCGTCAGGGTGTAGGATCCAAGCTGCGACAGCATACACTATGTGCTGAACTCGGGGCTGTCTTTCACTGCCTGCACCTTGGAGCCGGTCGGTGATACTGCGCCCTATGTGATTTTCTTTAATTGATGTTTCAAGAGTATTTAAACAAGCAGAAAGCCCTGTTTCACCATGTTTAAAGAACTCCATAGTACTAGAAGCTATCTAGATGTGTGGTTAAATTGGTCCCTGCTACTTAAGGAAAATCACTTGATGTCAGGTGGATATAGGTTTCAACAGATATTGATTCTACAGAAAAATGTAGGTTTTTTTTTTTTAATGGGAGTGTTATTTACATTATTCTTTACAGGAGTAAAGTGTGTACAAAGACACAGATGTGACTCTCCAATAATAACTCATTGTATTGATGTTACATGTGAGTTAACCATTCAACTACTTCACCTCTGTTTGTTGGACCCAAAACAAACTGCTCATGAGGTGAACAGGGCTTTCTGACTACTTTTGTCAAAGTTTCAGCAGCAAACACTCAAAACAAATCACCCCTATATGCCCACTTCAATTGCTCCGCTGCCCCATTTCTGGCTTCCTGCTACAAATTACAATGAAGATTCATCCACCGTAAGTCATCCAAGGAAAAACCGAATCACGTAGGGATACCAAGTGGATGAAAATAAACCATAAGGTCACGCCGTGCTTCCTGACAAAACGCTGAAGTACCATTAATGGGTACCGTTTCAGGTTTCCTTATAAACTTTGAAGATTCATAGGTCTTCAACTGATCATCTTTCTGGAGACATTTGAAATGGCATGTCTGTAGCAACGCACTGAAGATGTCCATGAACAAAGGAGACCACTGATCAGCGCGGTGCTTCAAGTTGGAAGGAGGTACAATCTTGTCTGGCTGATGGGCAGGGGGGTTCTTGGTTTGTTTGAAAGATTGAAATAGGATCTCATACACATTGATAGACACTAATGAAAGATCTCAGTGCTGGTTTCAACGTACGTCAGAACTGGCCACAATAAGAAACACTAGACAACCTCTGGAATCTCTGCTTCGGTCTGTAGAAACAGGATTTGTATTTGAAATATGCATTTATCAAGCAGAGGTTCTGATTTGCAGAAATTGTTTTCTAATTGCCTCAGTTGTTTCAAATGTGGGAATAAAAGACAAGCGACATCACTTTGCGAAATGGCCACAATAAGAAACACTAGACAACCTCTGGAAGCTCTGCGTCTGTCTGTAGAAAAAGTATATTTGGTATATTTGAAGTCAGTGTTGGTTAAAAAGGTGGAGTAAAGTCTAACCCAGTTGTTGGGGCAATTCAGTTATCAGTTAAGTATTTATAATAAATGAAATAACGGGGCATCTCCCTGGGATCAGGGACCGATGATAGAACTCAGCTCTCTAAACAAAGGATTGATTGAGTACTGACCATCACATCCAGCTATCACCACAAATGACAAGTCTTTAAGAGTTATTTTTCTAACTTAAGAGCTTCTTGTGTAGGTTGACTCTTTACTATGACAAACAGGTTTGTGTGTGAACGACGGTGTAAGAGCAATGGAGGGAATGAGTCGGCGGAATACACAGAATAAATCAAAATCAAATACTTTATATATCCCAGTGGGGGGAAATCCTTCACTCTAGATTCTCCTTAAAAACTGTTGGTGTGAAAGAGTACGAATGAGAAAATATATACAACAATATAGATTTAACAGATAGCAACTTTAGTCTTTGCAGAAGCTCCAGCACGCAGATAAAGATGAATAAACTAGACCTACTGTATAATGAAAATTAAAATACAGGAATGAACTGAATGCAAATAAAAAGAAAATGAAGGAGTCATATCTTCAATGGCATATGAATTAAAAAAGGCAAATAAAGACTATAGTTGACCGCGCAGACGTGCCTTTGGAGCAACACACATGGTGTGTAGTGAGGTAGAGTTCTGGGTTTCAGACAGTCTGATCTGTTGTGCGGTCGGGACAAAGGCGCTGCGGTGGCGCGCTGTTTTACACTGTTGGTGTCGCAGTCTGCCGCTGAAGGAGCTGCTCAGAGCTTTCACAGTCTCATGTAAGGGGTGAGAACTGTTGTCCAGGATGGATGTCACCTTGATCAACATTCTCACCCATAGAATCCAGGGGAAAGTCTAGGACAGAGCTGGTTTTCCTGTCCCTCTCTGTGCTTCTTCCACCACGGCAAACCACAGCGTAGACAATTGCAGATAGACCAGTGTCATAGGTCTTTAACAAAGTCCTGCACACTCTGAAGGACCTCAGGATGTTGAGACGGCCTTGGCCCTTCTTCTCCAGGACATCTTTGTTGTCCCACCAGTCCATTTCATTGTTGGGGTGAACAGCCAGGTATTTGTATGAGTTTACCTGCTCAATGAGAAAATCCTGGATGCCGTAATTTCTGCCACGTGTGGAAAGTTCCGCCATACATTCCCAGTTCATGCTCCAAACTCGTCCGGGTTTAGCAGGACTGTCGTACAGCCTCCCCCGCCATCTGATAAGTGGGCAACGCTGCTTCACTCGTGTCCGAAACACATGGTGTTTGTTAAAAATTCAAGAATATTTTTATTAGTGCACTTTTCATTCCATGAATCTGAGTGCTACAGGTTTAAAACATGTCAGAACAGTCGAAGGCCTCTTTGAATAAAAACGTTGTCAGGCATGCATTAAAATAGTCCAGGCGCTGCGCTACCCTCACTGGATGGGGATTTTATGCAACAGGCACGGCACAGCTTGTGGAATAAACTCCACAGGCTGCGCCGCACTGAGCAACTGAGAAAAATGCTCAGTGCGAAGTCTGGTGCCCTGTAGCAGCATGCTTGCTGATCTGAGGGTGCGGGTGGAGGATTGTAGAGTGAGTTCTTGTAGGTAGGGAGGTGAGAGACCGGTATTGCATTCATGAGCAGCGGGACTTTGTACTTGATCCGAGATGAGACAGGAAGCCAGTGTAGTGAATTGAGGATGGGGGTATTTATTGACTCATCAGGATTCTGGTAGTGCTGTTCTGGATGCATTTCAGCTACAGCTTGCCAGGAATCCCGAATAGGAGCCGGTTTAAGTAGTGCGGTCTCGAGCATCTCTGCATCTGACATCACAGAAATCCAGTACTGTTTATCGTTTCTTATTGTGGCCAGTTTAAAAGTTAGACAACCTATGGAAGCACCTTGCTGCCAGTCTGTAGTTACAATTATTATTTGATAAAGGCGTTTGCTACGGCGAGACTGACCAGAACCTCCTTCAGAATGGAAAATCCAATAGTCGCCAGTCCAACTGCGCCACTGTTTCAGTTCTGGCTTCCAATTCCAGAGTACAATGAAAATTCCAACGTAGTTCAGCCGAGGAAAAACAGAACCACGTACTGATACTAAGCTGACCAACACAAGCCACAAGGTCACGTTGTGCTCCCTGCCAAAAAGGTGACCGCTGCAGGAAGGACCTTCTCCTTTACACACTGGTGTTAAGGAGCTCTCAAGAACTGTCAAGTGTCCTTCATGGGCTGGGAATTATTGTCCATGATGAAAGTTTTGCCATCATCCTCCTTTTTATCCCAACACCAGGTTGGAGGTGGCATCCCAGAACAGAGCTGGCCATCTTAATCAGGTTGTCAAGTAATTCCCTGTCCGCTACTGAGATGCCGCTGCCCCGGCAGCGTCTCCTTAGAACAAGTGTCAAAAAGGGCCTTAAGAACTGCCCCACTGCACTCCGAAAGACTTCAGTCTCAATGACTTGCGTAACAAATCTCTAGCTTCCCACTACTTCTGTCCAGCCGCTGACACGACTCTCCATCGTTGTGATTCCATCAGGACAAATCTTCACGGATTTGTCCGATGTTGAAGTCAATGCCGTCCTCAAATGTCCCTTACATGTCTAAACAATCTGACAAACAAACAAAATCTGGTTCCATTTATTTAAACAAACTGCTACGTTTATAAAAAAAAAAGAAAAAAAAAAAAGTTCTGGCTTTTTATTTACCATCTCTAGGATTGGTATCCTGCACGAGCTGATAAATCTTGCGCCAAATGATTTTTTCTGATTTTGTTTTAAATAGCTAAGTCATTACTGAAGAGGGTTATGGGTAGACATTGTTCAATAGAGCTATGACTCCCATCAGAGATGGTTGGTCTCTTTCTGCAGGGTAATTAAGGTTGCAGGTTCTGGGTTTGTCTTCAGGATCCAAAAATATGGAAGAGGAAGGAGGTCCATTGCTCATCCAGTGGGTTTGGCTGGGGCTCAGGCCATAAAAAGGAAACAAGTTTAAGGTACCTCCTAGTCATAGTAGAGGTGCTTGTAGTTCTAAGGCCTGGGTGATGTCATGGAGAACCGCTGGGGTTCCCCCTGTCCAATTAGGAACAAGGGTTTGGATCCAAACTTTTCTCTCAAGAGTGAACTGCAAAGCAAAATGGGGTTTTGGTAGACTATTCCGACTAGGTTGACAATTCAAGTCATGCATCTTTGTTTGACAACATGGCCAGGTCTCAAAGATTCATAATGCATCTGGGTGAAGAGCGCCCTACCTTCCACTCCCATCTGTAATCCTTAAAGGTTGAATCTGAAGCAACTGGACTTCTTGTTGTACTTGACTTCTTTGTTGAAATTGTTCAGTTTCAATGCTTTGTTAGGAGTTAGGGAAGTGAACTTTGCCGCCAAGTTAGTGCACACTCCATCCTGTCCTCGGCCTGGACTGGGTTCACCTTTCATTTAGTCCCTTTGGGTGCACTGTGTCCAAAAGGGACATCCACAGTCTTTCGGCCCTACACCTTTGGGCCCTAGTCCACACAGGGTTGGACTCTAGGACTGTGGCCTGGACCGATTGCCACCCATGGGCTAAAAAAATGTTGGACTAGAGGGGTATGTGTCTCCCTCTGTCTCAAAATATTGTGTCTATGTTGGGTGAACCTGATCAAAATTGTGTTCTGGGTTTCACCCACATATTGTACCCCACATTGTTTACATGTGATGAGGTAGACACAGTTTTTGGTGTGAGGACTCCCCCAAGTTTTTGTCCTAAAAAAATTCTTATTAAATTTATTGTGCAACCATTTTTGTTGCTTGAAAAATTGCCCATGTCCAGTGGACTTATGGGTGAAAAAATTGGACACCTTAGCCTTGACTAAGTGGTCCTTTTAGTTTTTGTTCTTCCTGAATGCTGCTATGATCCTGTGATCCTTTAGAGCACCAGTAGAACTGACAAAACTGTCAAAGTTGTTTTTGACCACTTTAATCAGCTGCACAGCTGAAGAAGAGAATCTTGTGATAAAAGGTAACATGTTGGACACAATTTTGGGCCTGACCTGTAAGAATGATTTGCAGGCCCTTCTCAAGAAGGTTCTTGTGTAACCCCTGGAGCGTAAGGCCGCCAAAAGGACCCTCGTGGCCTGACGAAAGTCACCAGGCTGGGTGCAGATCCTATGGAACCTCAGCAGTTGGGATTTCACAAGACCAGCAAAAGTGTGAGAGGGGTGAAAGCTTGTCTTAAAGAGCAGAGCGTGTGTGTCTGTCTCCTTAAAAAAGACTTTGATGTCCAATCTGTTGCTCTTTTTAAACCCAGGTCCGTATATGTTGTTGTGTCCAAGAAGTCCACAGATTCACAGCTGGTAACATATTTCAGCTTGATGGAAGAGTTGTGGTTGTTCAAAGTGGTCAAAAATGTCTCAAAATCCTCTGCCGAATGGGTCCAAACGCCCCATATGTCATCAAGATACCTAAAATAGTGCAACGGTCTTTTTTCGCAGGCAGCCAGAGCCGAGGCCTCCCACTGTGCCATAAAAATGTTGGCATAGGCCGGTGCAAATTTCTTGCCCATGGCGGTGCCCTTAATCTGTCCATTAAATGTAAAATCATTTCTCTCCAGATTAATCTGTAACAATTTTAATAATTCCATATCAGGTCTTTTTTTGTTTGGATTCTGCTGGAAGACATTCCTTACAGCCTGTATCCCTTCTTGGATGTCAATATTTGTGTATAAGCTGTCAATGTCCATTGTAAATAAAATTGATTCTGAAGGGATGTGTATTTTCTTGACCATGTTCACAAAATCGTAGGTATCCTTGATGTAGCTGGGGTGCTTAACGGAGAGAGGATTGAGAAAAAAATCCAAAAATTCCGCAGTCAGGTAGGACTCACTGCTGCAATCAGAGACTATGGGTCTCCCAGGGGGGATCACATGTGGTAGAGACCATTTAGATCGGTCCTTGTGAATTTTGGGTAACAGGTAAAATAATCTGGCCCTCGGTTCTGAGTTGCCCAGAAGATATGTTTTCTGTTTAAAAGTTATAACTTTTTTACCATATAAATCGTCAATAATTTTACTAATTAGTGGAATGGTATCCAAATAAATAGGTTTGTCCAATTTCTTATAATAATTTTGATCATTAAGTTGTCTGTAGCCCTCCCACAGGTATTGGTTTCTGTCCATAATCACTACTACGCTGCCCTTATCGGCCGGTTTGATCACAATATGTTTATTTTCTTTCAGTTCTTGTAGAGCCGCAGCTTCCTCTGTGGTGAGGTTAGCTTTGACGTGTCGAACTGCGAATTTTGTGTTAAAATATTGCAAATCAGCTTTAATGAGGGCAGGAATAGCTGGAGGCAGCCTGGCTGCCGGTGGAGCCCACTCGGACTTGGGAGTGAAAGGGGGGACGTCAGACTCCTTTGAATGTTCAAAATAAGTGGCTAGTTTTAGCCTCCTGTGATAATTCTGAACATCCCATCTGGTCTCTTCTACCACATGTTTATTGCACCCCCTAGTGGGGATAAAAGATAAGCCTCTGTTGAGGACACTTAGTTGCGGGGGAGTTGGACTAAAGTCATTGGCCAGAACCATGACATTCTTAAACCCCTCCTGTGTAGTCAGGCTTATGGGGACCTGTATTTTACATGATTCTGCCAATGTGCGATCATGTGAGTGGCATTGGTGGAAGTCCAATGGATCCCATCCTGTCCAGTGTCAAACAGCTTGAGCGGTAAGGCTGGTATGTGATTGTGATTTTTAAGAATGTATTCATTCAACACAATCAGGTTTGTCTGCTCCTTTATTGGAAGGGATCCAGAGAAATTAATAATGGGGATCCAAATTTCCGCTTGAGGGAATTTTTGTTCCGCCGTCCTGACTGCAGCCTGTAGCTGTTTGACTGTGGTCTCCTTTGTTTTTTGTTTCCTATTATTGAGACCAAAGGACAGAATGATCTTCTGGACCGACACGTTGGAAGAGGCCTTGGCCAAAATAGCCCCCGCGTGTCTGAATGTGGCCCCAGGATAACTGTCCACCTGTAGGTCAGGTTCAGTGAACGGTGGGAGTCTGGACACATTTGAGTCCCCAATGATCAGCCATTTTTTCCTGATACTGAGGCTCCAATCTAACATCTTTTTGTTTGTGTTAAGGTGTTTGGAGGGCCTGCGTGTTGGAGTGATCAGAAAAGGGGAGGAAGAGGAAGGAGGAGAACCCGACCTCGTTTTTTTCTCCGTGCCGGTCAGGGAAAGACGTGACTGAACCGTGGAGGTCAGTTTGTGTGCGGAGGTTGGTGTGAGGGGAAGAACAGGTGACCTGATGCTACTGTCTACCATGCTAACTCCCCGCTGTCCTTTGTGGGCATTCTCCTCCGTCTCTGATAGAGTCAGATCCAACAGCTCCTCAGAAAAATCCAACAGGGATTCTTCCACAAATGCCACGCACGGGTTAGTGTCAGCGGTTTTTGTGACGGGCCTAATTGTGGGTCTAGAGGTCCTAAATGGGGTTTTGGGTGTGAGTCTGTAGCTCCTCTGAGCCTTAGGGGGTGGAGAAGGGGTCAACCGGAGAGTGGGAGGGACTACATTCTCAGAATCCTGGTCACTCTTTTCACCCTCCTCCTCCATAAAAGGTAAACAATCTCTGGCCTTTTCGGTCATAGTGGCAACAGTAGTTGTGGGTTTGTGAGGTGGAGTGGTGTCCACCAGAATCCCATGTATGTACATGTATGCACCTTTGCTTGTGTAACGACAACAGCCGTTGATGTTACCGGTGCTTCTGAGGGCTTTGATGTTCTAATTGGGGAGGTAGTCCTATTGTTTTGGCCGACTCGCTCCCTTGAAGCCCTAGCGACCCCTGTCACAGGTGTAGTGGGTGTGGTTTCTGTCGCTGCATGGTCGTCATGTGTTTCTTGCATCCTGACAACCATGACAGCTTCAACTGTATCCACTGTTTCCTGTGTGAGTTTGCGTCCCAAGTGACGCCTTGCCCACTTTACTGCCACTTCAAAGGGCGCATGCCAGTCACCATCGAGTTCTGCCACTTTAACAACCTCCTCATCTATTAGTTTGGAGTAATGGTCCTGGAGGATCTCGATGGTTGTGTATGCCCAGTTTTTTGCATTCCCCTCAATCAGGGATTGCGTGTGTTTATTTGGCACAGCAGGTTTAATTATTGTGGACAAATGCTGTGCCAATTTAGTGATGGTGGTAGGCGGGTCCTTGTCATTAATATTTTTATGATGGTGTGTGGCTTTAATCAGCCTGTACATAATGCGTACTTTAATTGAGAAATCAGGGTCCTCAGACATCGGTGTTGCTGTTCTTTCTCCTGGTCGTAATGTTTAGGCATGTGCGTTTGTGCAGCGGGCGCGCGTGCCTGGCGTTATTTCTCCGTGTTTGATAACACACGCCTGCATCCACATAATCACGCTGATCAAAGCACACAGGATAATAGGGTGCGCGTGGCTGCTGTCTAAACACATGCGGCTCATTAACATAACACACGTCCGTGCGCCACGGTTGATAATGTTCATTACGGGTCCATTGCGGAGCCCGTGCTTCCAAAAATTGCGGCTCGTAGCCGTAATGGGGGCGTGTCTCTCTCGGAGCACGCCGGGGATAATTCTCCGTCCGTGGCCGCAGTCCGGTGCGCGCTACGGAGGCATAAGTGCGCCTGCGAGGCGCAGCAGGGTTACTGCGTTCCCGGCTGTCGTGAAGGATTTCGGGGTCGTTGCCGAACTTGGCGACTTCCCACTACTTCTGTCCAGCCGCTGACACGACTCTCCATCGTTGTGATTCCATCAGGACAAATCTTCACTGATTTGTCCGATGTTGAAGTCAATGCCGTCCTCAAATGTCCCTTACATGTCTAAACAATCTGACAAACAAACAAAATCTGGTTCCATTTATTTAAACAAACTGCTACGTTTATAAAAAAAAAAGAAAAAAAAAAAGTTCTGGCTTTTTATTTACCATCTCTAGGATTGGTATCCTGCACGAGCTGATAAATCTTGCGCCAAATGATTTTTTTTTAAATAGCTAAGTCATTACTGAAGAGGGTTATGGGTAGACATTGTTCAATAGAGCTATGACTCCCATCAGAGATGGTTGGTCTCTTTCTGCAGGGTAATTAAGGTTGCAGGTTCTGGGTTTGTCTTCAGGATCCAAAAATATGGAAGAGGAAGGAGGTCCATTGCTCATCCAGTGGGTTTGGCTGGGGCTCAGGCCATAAAAAGGAAACAAGTTTAAGGTACCTCCTAGTCAAGGTAGAGGTGCTTGTAGTTCTAAGGCCTGGGTGATGTCATGGAGAACCGCTGGGGTTCCCCCTGTCCAATTAGGAACAAGGGTTTGGATCCAAACTTTTCTCTCAAGAGTGAACTGCAAAGCAAAATGGGGTTTTGGTAGACTATTCAGACTAGGTTGACAATTCAAGTCATGCATCTTTGTTTGACAACATGGCCAGGTCTCAAAGATTCATAATGCATCTGGGTGAAGAGCGCCCTACCTTCCACTCCCATCTGTAATCCTTAAAGGTTGAAGCTGAAGCAACTGGACTTCTTGTTGTACTGGACTATATTTGAATTGGAACGCACTGCTGACATCTGAATTGTTCAGTTTCAACGCCTTGTTAGGATTAGATCAGGGGTTAGATGAAAGCATTGAGTGGTTTCCCGTTTGACAGAAAATGGTCTCATGAGGTAATTGCGGAAGCAAGACCTCATGAATTCCATGTTTCTATGCCAGGAGTGTGACACACTCCAGCAAATAGTCTTATACACCAATCCTAAGAGTGAAGCTTTGAAAAGCTTTGCAATTCAATGTCTGATTTAAGAATTTTATCATATGTAGTTAAAAGTTTACAGCATGCAATGAAATTCTTAATTTACCATTCTCCCTTCAGACACAATTTCAGAAATTAAATAGCAAAGAAATAAGGTTAAAAGTAAGATGCACTACGCCTCATGCAAATATCTTCTTTCTCAAAGATTCAACAAAGATGACATGAAAATGACACTAATCATTGCTCAGGGCTGGTTTCAACATCCTTTTAAACTGTGCACAATAAGAAACACTAGACAACCTCTGGAAGAACCTTGCTGCCTCTTTACATAAATATCATTGTATTTGAAAGGTCTTTATCACGCAGAGGCGCTGACTTGCAAATTTTTTTCGGACCGCTTCCACTGTTTCAGATGTGGGAATAAAAGATAAGTGACATCAAATTGTATAAAACCATGGTTTCTTCTGGTGCCAGATGCAGTTTGTGGAATTTGGGATATGATGTGGAACGCTCAAACCAAAATGCAAAGATCATGAGAAGATGCTGTGCAATGTTTGAGTGTTTAGGTAGTCTATAAATCCAGTCTGGGGATAAAGCTGGTACTCTGGATGGCTCTTTTCCCCCCATGTAAGCAGTATTTAGCCTGTGATACTGTTTCAGGGCCTCATATGTAGAACTGTCACTGAGAACAGGCTCAGGAATTTTAACAAAGCAGTTTGAGACACCTAACATATTCCAACTGTGGTTATCAGTGATGTCAAAACTGCCTCTAATTGAATAAACAATTGACTGAGGTGTAGTAGTTTTATATCAACTGATATTTGAGCTTAAGGGCATTCAGTTCAAACTCCCATCTACATTTTGATATAGCACCGAATCACAAATGCTAACTAAAGGCACTTTCCAGAGAGTCTAGAACGTACTTTATTCTACAGAGACCAAACGATTCCAGCATGAGCAAGTACTTGTTGGAAAGTTCTGATAGAATTTTGATCCAGCGTCGACAGATTTCTCATGTAAAAGTTTTTTTAGCAGCAAGTAATTGAGTAGAGCAATTCAACAGCCAGAAGTCGAACTACGTTGTCGCAGTTTAGACAAAGTTTCGTCGGTGTATGCTGTCGCAGCTTGGATCTTACACCCTGATACTATGTGTTGAACTCAGGGGCGACTTTGCACTGCCTGCACATTGGAGCTGGTCGGTGGTACTGCGCCCTATGTGCTTTTCTTTAATTGATGTTTCAATTGTGTCTTTCCGAGAGATTTCAAAAGGTCTTTAAACAAGCAGAAAGCCCTTTGTGGCCATGTTTGCAAGACTCCATAGTATAAGATAAGCTATCTAGATGGTTAAATTGGTCCCTGCTACTTAAGAAAAATTACTTGATACACTTGTACTGTATATCCTATTGTTGGACCTGGATCACATATTTACTCTACACAATGAGCCAGCCCCATGAATATAAAGTAAATCTCTGTACTTCCTCTTTACAGTATATGGAGGAGGACCATCCTGAATACAAAGAAGTGAGGCGGATTTTCAAGTAGTTGTACTTGGGCATAAGGCAATGCATTGAACACTGGAACCAGCTGATCAGAACAGCGCTTCAAGGTGGATGGAGGTAGTCGGGCTGCTTAGCGGGGGATTCTGTCTATTAAAGATTCACAGATCACATGACAAAGACACCTATGAACAAGCTCAGTGCTGGTTTCAACATCCCATAAAACTGGCCACAATAAGAAACACTACAAAACCTCTGGAAGCTCCTCTTCTGTGTGAGGAAACAATTTGTATTTGGAACAGTTGTTGTCCAGCAGAAGTTGTTTCCTGATGACTCCCAATGATTCAGATAGGGGAATCCATCAGAAAAGTGAAATCATTTGGGAATTCGTCCATTATCAGTTAACCTTTTTCAGAAAGTCTGGAAATTTGGATGTGATTTGGTTGAACTAACGGTACCGATATCACGGGAAGATGCTGTATATAAGAGAAACTTTGTCATTGAATAAACAGGAATCTTTGAAGATTGAATCTCATGCAGAGATTGCTATTTTTAACTGAAGGTACCAGGATCACGGGAAGATGCTGTGTATGTGTATATAAGAGAAACTTGTCATTGAATAAACAGGAATCTTTCAAAATAGTAATCTCTGCATGAGATTCAATCTTCAGTCTTGTTCCCTAAAACGTCTTTAACCGTGCTTTATTATACTCCATCTCTTTATGGACATTTTCTTGTCAGATACTGCAAAGCTGTCCTCGTGCATATCTGTTTGACACACTGGGGTGTTTTATACAAGTCACAAGTATCAAAGACTTGGATACCCACAAAGGGTCTTCAGAAACTGGCGGACATGGATGGAGGCCTTGAAGCATGCTGGACATGACCATGACACTAATGAAGCTCAGTGCTCGTTCCTTTTAAACTGGCCACAATAAGAAACTAGACAACCTCTGGAAGCAACTGGCTGCCTGACGTTTGCCGCACAGAGTGTGAAAAAACGCAATCCATTCTGAGGGTGCTTCTGACATTAACGATGGTTAATGACTAGCACGCACTGAAGATGTCCATGGACACAGCTGATCAGCGCAGTACTTCAACACGGGATGAAATTAGTCTTTGTAATCCTACCTGAGTCTTCAAGAGAGAACCCTCATAGTGCTGGTTTCAGTCCTTTTGAACTGGCCACAATAAGTAACACTAAACATCTGGAAGCGCTGCTTCTGTCTCTAGAAATAGTCATTGTATTTGAAATAGGTACTTATATGCATAGGTGCTATCTCGCGTAAATTGTTTTCAAACTTATTCCCACATCTGACGCAGTGGAATATAACACGTTATATCAAATTGGATGAACGGGTTTCATCCGGTGCCTGTTGCGGAATTCAGGATTTGGTGTGATTGGTGTAGACCCCTTCCAGTTAGAAATACGGACGGTAGCTTCTTTCCCTCGTGTGTAGGTTTATGATGAACTTCTGTGTTGAGTCTACCGTCCCTCACAATCGAGAAGGGCAATGGATGCTCTCTGGTGAACTTGATGTTGTTCATGGGGTTGGGGATCTTTAAAGACTCAACTTTGCAGGTTTTAATTTTGATCCACGTGTCATCCACATACCTGAACCAGTGGCTACGTGTTCTCTTGATGGAGCGTAGTAAGCTGTTCCATTTCCTTCAAGTAGAGGTTAGCCACAATGGGAGATTCAGGAGAACCTACTAATGAAAGATTTCAGTGCTGGTTTCAACAAAATTGCAAACTGGGAACAATAAGAAACTACAAAACCTCTGGAAGCCCCCCTTCTGTCTGTAGAAACAGTGTTTGTATTTGAAATAGGTGCTTATCACGCAGAGGTACTATCTTGCAGAAATTGTTTTCCGACAAATTCCACTGCTGTAATGAAAGATAAGTGACATCAAATGGAATTAAACTATGGTTTCTTCTGGTGCCAGTTTCAGTTTGTGGAATTCGGGGTATAATGTGGAACACTCAAACCAAAATGTGCAAAGATCATTGGAAGGTGCTGTGCAATGTTTGCATGTAGTCCATTAAAGTGGTACTCTGCTGGATGGCTCTTTCCTCCCCCCCCCCCAATGTAAGCAGTCTTTAGCTTGTAGCCTGTGATACTGTTTCAGGGCCTCGTAATTAGAACTGTCACTGAGAAGAGGCAGTTATCTTAATTAAGCAGTTTGAGGCACCTTCTAACATTCATAATGGTTATCAGTGATGTCAAAACTGCCTCTAATTGAATAAACAATTGACTGAGGTGTAGTAGTTTTATATCAACTGATATTTGAGCTTAAGGGCATTCAGTTCAAACTCCCATCTACATTTTGATATAGCACCGAATCACAACAAATGCTAACTAAAGGCACTTTCCAGAGAGTCTAGAAGGTACTTTTATTCTGCAGAGACCCAACGATTCCAGCATGAGCAAGTACTTGTTGAAAAGATCTGATGGAATTTTGATCCAGCTTCGACAGATTTCTCATGTAAAAGTTTTTTTAGCAGCAAGTAATTGAGTAGAGCAATTCAACAGCCAGAAGTCGAACTACGTTGTCGCAGTTTAGACAAAGTTTCGTAGTGTATGCTGTCGCAGCTTGGATCTTACACCCTGATACTATGTGTTGAACTCGGGGGCGACTTTGCACTGCCTGCACATTGGAGCTGGTCGGTGATACTGCGCCCTATGTGCTTTTCTTTAATTGATGTTTCAATTGTGTCTTTCCGAGAGATTTCAAAAAGTCTTTAAACAAGCAGAAAGCCCTTTGTGGCCATGTTTGCAAAACTCCATAGTATAAGATAAGCTATCTAGATGTATGGTTAAATTGGTCCCTGCTACTTAAGAAAAATTACTTGATACACTTGTACTGTATATCCTATTGTGGGACCTGGATCATCACCTATTTACTCTACACAATGATCCAGCCCCATGAATATAAAGTAAATCTCTGTATTCAGGATGGTCCTCCATATACTTCAAAGAGGAAGTACAAAGAAGTGAGGCGGATTTTCAAGTAGTTGTACTTGGGCATAAGGCAATGCAGTGAACACTGGAACCAGCTGATCAGAACAGCTCTTCCAGGTGGATGGAGGTAGTCCGGCTGCTTAGCGGGGGATTCTGTCTATTGAAGATTCACAGATCACATGAGAGACACCAATGAACGAGCTCGGTGCCATTTTCAACATCCCATAAAACTGGCCACAATAAGAGACACTAGAAAACCTCTGGAAGCTCCTCTTCTGTGTGAGGAAACAGTGTTTGTATTTGGAACAGTTGTCCTCCAGCAGAAGTTGTTCCCTGATTGCTCCCAGTGATTCAGATGGGAATCCATCTGAAAAGTGAAATCATGTGGGGATTCGTCCATTAGCAGTTAATCTTTCTCAGAAAGTCTGGAAATTTGGATGAGATGTGAGTGATCTAACTAACGGTACCGAGATGAAGGGAAGATGCTGTGTAAATAAGAGAAACTTTGTCATTGAATAAACAGGAATCTTTCAAAATAGTAATCTCTGCATGAGGTTCAATCTTAAGCCGTGTTCCCTAAAACTTCTTTAACCGTGCTTTATTATACTCCATATCTTTATGGACATGTTCTTGTCAGATACTGTAAAGCTGTCCTCGTACATATCTGTTTGACACACCGATACTCGTGACTTGTATAAAACACTCCAAAGACTTTGATACCCACAAAGGGTCTTCAGAAATTGGCCAACGTGGATGATGGAGGCCTTGAAGCATGCTGGACATGACCATGACACTAATGAAGCTCAGTGCTCTTTCCTTTCAAACTGGCCACAATAAGAAACACTAGACAGCCTCTGGAAGCAACTGGCTGCCTGACGTTTGCCGCACAGAGAGTGAAAAAACGCAATCCATTCTGAGGGTGCTTCTATTTTCAATCGTACTGTCCTGCGACTTATAGTTCTTACACTTGTGAATTCTTCTTTGAATGCTGTTGCAGATTTGACTTCTGGTGACGATGGTTAATGACTGTAGCAACGCACTGAAGATGTCCATGGACACAGCTGATCAGCGCAGTACTTCAACACTGATTGAATTAGTCTTTGAGGGTTCTCTCTTGAAGACTCAGGTAGGATTACATAGTGCTGGTTTCACCGTACTTTAGAATTGGCCACAATAAGAAACACTAAACATCTGGAAGCGCTGCTTCCGTCTCTAGAAATAGTCATTGTATTTGGAATAGGTACTTATATGCATAGGTGCTATCTCGCGTAAATTGTTTTCAGACTTTTTCCCCACATCTGATTCAGTGGAATCTAAGATAAGTGATATCAAATTGAATAATGAACCGGTTTCATCCGGTGCCTGTTGCCATTTGTGGAATTCAGGATTTGATGTGAGAATAGAACCCCATTCTATGTGGTTGCTGTAGACCCCTTCCCTGTTTAGAGGGAGACATTCCAGTTAGAAATACAGACGGTAGCTTCTTTCCCTCGTGTGTAGGTTTATGGTGAACTTCTGTGTTGAGTCTACCGTCCCTCACAATCGAGAAGGGCAATGGATGCTCCCCGGCGAACTTGATATTGATGATCTACATGTTCTACAAGGGTCTTTAAAGCCTCAACTTCACAGGTTTTAATTTTCACCCACGTGTCACCCACATAACTGAACCAGTGGCTACGTGTTCCCCTTGATGGAGCGTAGTAAGCTGTTCCATTTCCTTCAAGTAGAGGTTGGCCACAATGGGAGATTCAGGAGAACCTACTAATGAAAGATCTCAGTGCTGGTTTCAACATCACATGAAACTGGCCACAATAAGAAACACTAGAAAACCTCTGGAAGCCCGGTGTTTCTTTCTGTGGACAGTCATTGTATTTGAAAATCCTATGTAGCTTTTCCAAAAGCTCTAGCCGCCTGGCCCTCTATTCCTCTGGAATTCTTCTTCTGGGGTTTCTTAGACTAGATTGAGGCCCAGTTGGATAGACGCAGGTTTTCAATGTCATCTTCACAAGAGTTTGTTACCTTTTTTTTGGTCCAACTTTGTGGGGATGTTATTAGCCTGATGGTCTAAGGCTCTGATAACTCCCAGCGTGTGTTCCAGTGGTTGGTGGAAGTCAGACTTCAGGTAAGTGTCTGGATTGTAAGGGACATTTGACTTTACATGGAATTTTACCATGAACCTACAGAGAGGTACGCTCACTGCTGAACTTGTTATTCATGGAGTTAATGTTATGTGATAGCCTCAACTTCACAGGTTTTAATTTTGATTTTGAACCCACTAATGAAAGATCTCAGTACTGGTTTCAACAGAACTTCAAACTGGGCAGTATAAGAAACACTAGAAAACCTCTGGAACCTCTGTGCTTCTGTCTGCAGAAAGTCTTTGTATTTGAAATAGGTGTTTATCACGAAGACTTGCTGACTTTCAAAAGTTGTGTAAATCCTGCAATGTATATAGTTCTTACATTTGTGAATTTCTATTTGAATGCTGTTGCACATTGACGCCGTCTGAAAATGACTCATCTGTCCACTCGCATTATTATAACACTGGAGACAGCTGATCAGCGCAGTTCTTCAAGGTGGATGGAGGTACAGTCTTATCTGGCTGCTTAGCGGGGGGGGGGGGTTGAAATAGGATCACATGCACATTGACACTAACGAAAGATCTCAGTGCTGGTTTCAATGTTCTTTAAAACTGACCACAATAAGAAACACTAGACAACCGCTGGAATCGCCTTGCTTTAGCTCTTTAGAAAGAATTTGTATTAAAAACAGGTGTTAAAGTCAAGGTTTAATCTTTTCCATTGTGCCGACTTGTAGAAGTTGTTAAAATCTTGCAACTTATTTTTGTGAATTCCGTTTCATATTACTGTGATGCCCTTTTCTTTCTGGTTTGTGTTTGAGTCAGCTTGCTAAACCATGGAGCTGCTCTCCTGTTTTGCACGCTTTTTTTACAGGGACGATTGGGCTGTAGGCTCACTGAGATTAACTCTCGACTATCGACAAAATAATGGTTTTGTCCAAGAACAACATTAGTCAGATTATTTTAAGTTGAGACATGCAACTGAACTAAGGGCTGATGGAATAGCTTGTTTAAAGTTTGCTACAGCTTCAGATATATTTCTAGCGTAGAATGATTTTCCTAGTGGTGAGTGATAACTTTTGAAATTGCTATACTAAAACAGTGGTCCGATAGTGGATGGACTATTAGTTTTTCAATTCCAATGCCGTAAGTCAGGACTATTTATAGGGTATGATTAAAACAGTGAGTGGGCTCATTAACACAGACTGAAACAGTCTGTTAAGTTAGTAAGTTAAAAGCAGCAGCAACACTATCACTGTCTATCTACATGAAAGATAAAATGATTGTAGGTGACTTTAATAATAATACATTTAATTTATAATGCACTTTACATTTGGAACAAATCTCAAAGTGCTAAGTCCTTCAGACTTTAACAGTCTGAAGGACGAGGTTTGATTAAAAAAAAGTTAGAACTCATTTATGGGCTAGGAGCCCGATACACTGACATAAGAATGGCGGTTGATGCTCCAAGGTTGGATTTGTAGGACTGAGTTAAATATGGCTGGAACTCAACCTCGGCTTCTATATATGCGAGTATTAATGAGTAGCGGGGCTACATTCATTTAAACCAACATTCCTCCTCACACAGCCAGGTCTTCATCAGACAGAATTAATCAATGATCTAAAATAAGATTTACTAACACAGTTTTGTATACAAGATCTTTTACTTCTAAGAGTCCAGAAATTATTCGAATTTTTACCTACAATCTTGGTGGTTTCCATTTTTATTATGTTTACGTGTAAGATTATTTTGTATCTGTAATCTGTATCTGTAATCTGATTTGAATAATGTAGGTGGTCGAGGGACAGAACCGGTCTCTGTGGGTTTTGGGCTGGGTGACTCTAAAGGAGGCTGTGGCGTGTAAAACGGCGACTGTGCTTCCTCGTCTTAACTTTGACGTCACGTTTGCGTAATTAACTCAGATTGTTTGATAAGAGCGCTGCTCTATCCAAAGTGGGATGGATACCGTCACTCCCAGAAAGTTCACTAATTGTTTACCAGGCCCACGTTGTTTGCTGGACAGCACCTCAACAGCCAGTGGCTGAACATGTCGTCAGATTGTATAATGTTCCGGAGAAAACTACGGACTCCAGTTTTTGCACTTGCTTACCGCAGGAATACCTCAAATGTAGTAGTTGCATCAGCTGCACAGTGATATTTTTGTAAAGTCTGACCAAAAGAGCAGCAATAGTGCTCTGTCTTACTCTTAGCGTGCACTCTGCGGTTAAAGGAGTCGCTCAGAGCTCCCACAGTGGGTTAGAGGAGAATGTTGAATTCCATCCTGGACAACACCTCCCCCTGACTGTCCCCTGAGTCCATGGGACAGTCCAGGACTGAGCTGGACTTCCTGACCAGCATGTTGAGTTTCTTACTGTCCCTCTCTCTGCTTCCGCCAACCCGGTAGTCCACAGAGTAGACGATTGCAGACCTTAATAGTGTCAGGTATTTAACACAGTCCAAAGGACCTCAGTCTCCTCTGCATGGGGAAACGACCTTTGCCCTTCTTGTAAAGGGTATCTGTTGTCCGACCCCAATTTATTGTTGGGGTGAACAATAAACCTTTATTTAACTTTTTTCCTTACATAATTTGGTAAGGATACCATAATAAGGAGGTGGTCAGCCGAAGACTACTTGTTTAAATATTGGTTCAAAAGATCCACCGCTTCAGACATGGATATACAAGTGGAAAAGGAATGTATGTTGAACGGTTTCATTTTCTGAACCTTGTTAACAAGATCTGTGGTATTTCACGATAGGCATGGCATGATCTTGTCTTAAGATTGAAGGATTACATGACAACGAAGATCTCAGTGCTGGTTTCAACGTCCTTTTAAACCGTGCATAATAAACACTAGACAACCTCTGGAAGCACCTTGCTGCCTCTCTGTAGAAAAATATTGTATTTGAAATGGTTGTTTATTACGCAGAGGTAATGTCTTGCAGAAATAATTTCATGACCGCTTCAGCTGTGGGAATGAAAGATAAGTGACAAACTGATTAAAACCATCTGGTGCCAATTTCAGTTTATGGAATATGATGTGAAACGTTCAAACATAAATCTTTTGTCTTGAAAATTCTACTAGGATCACATGACAATGACAAACTCTGGAAGGCTCTGCGCAAAATGCTCAGTGCGGAGTCTGGTGCCCTGAAGCAGCATGCTTGCTGATCTGAGGGTGCGGGTGGAGGATTGTAGAGTGAGTTCTTGTCGGTAAGGAAGTGAAAGACCGGTATTGCATTCATGGGTGAGCAGCAGGACTTTGTATTTGATCCCAGATGAGACAGGAAGCCAGTGTAGTGAATTGAGGATGGGGGTAATTGACTCATCAGGATTCTGGCAGTGCTGTTCTGGATGCATTTCTGCTACAGGATGCTCTTGCCAGGAATCCTGAATAGGAGCCTGTTTAAGTAGTGCGGTCTCGAGCATCTCTGCATCTGACATCACAGAAATCCAGTGCCGTTTAACTTTTAAACTGGCCGCAATAAAAAAAGAATAGACAATCTATGGAAGCATCTTGCTGCCGGTCTGTAGATACAATTATTTGATAAAGGCGTTTGCTACGGCGAGTGTGACCAGATCCATTGCTTGTCCAGTGGGTTGGGCTGGGGCTCAGGCCATAAAAAAGGAAACAAGTTTAAGGGACATCCTAGTCATAGTAGAGGTGCTTGTAGTTCTAAGGCCTGGGTGATGTCATGGAGAACCGCTGGGGTTCCCCCTGTCCAATTAGGAACAAGGGTTTGGATCCAAACTTTTCACTCAAGAGTGAACTGCAAAGCAAAATGGGGTTTTGGTGGACTATTCAGACTAGGTTGACAATTCAAGTCATGCATCTTTGTTTGACAACATGGCCAGGTCTCAAAGATTCATAATGCATCTGGGTGAAGAGCGCCCTACCTTCCACTCCCATCTGTAATCCTTAAAGGTTGAATCTGAAGCAACTGGACTTCTTGTTGTACTGGACTATATTTGAATTGGAACGCACTGCTGACACCTGAATTGTTCAGTTTCAATTCCTTGTTAGGATTAGATCAGGGGTTAGATGAAAGCATTGAGTGGTTTCCCGTTTGACAGAAAACGGTCTCATGAGGTAATTGCGTAAGCAAGACCTCATGAATTCCATGTTTCTATGCCAGGAGTGTGACAGTCCAGCAAATAGTCTTATACACCAATCCTAAGAGTGAAGCTTTGAAAAGATTTGCATTTCAATGTGTCTGATTTAAGAATTTTATCATACGTAGTTAAAAGTTTACAGCATGCAATGAAATTCTTAATTTACCATTCTCCCTTCAGACACAATTTAAGAAAATAAATAGCAGAAAAAGAAATAAGGTTAAAAGTAAGATGCACTACGCCTCGTGCAAATATCGTCAACTTCTACAACAGTTTGCGAGAAATACTTCTAAACAGATCAAGCAGCAGTCAGTGGGAGTGAAGATTGTGGGACTTAAGGAGTCTGACTGCCGGTGTGAGGACGCTCGGAGTCTTGATTTCACACTCCTGTAGTCCTTCGCTGACGGAAGAATCTTGGAGAGATTTCACTTCTGCCAGAGTGATTTATTCTGGGTATTCCAAAGTCAGGTTTCTGGTCAACAGAACAAGATAACTATTTATTGGAACAGTTGAGTGTCTGAAATCTGATGTTCAGGAAGTTTGAACAACTGATTGAAATATGGATTACGAAATGGTCTGGATAACTGCCTCCTGGTCTTAACTAGTCAGTCGGTATTCTAGATATGACAGCTGTCCCTCCAGAAACACCTTGCTAGACACCACCCTGCTCAGATTGAGTAGGGGACCAGAAGACGTATACTTCACAAAAGTACACACTAACTCAACATTAATTTGTGACTTCTGAATGGTATAAACAGGTTTCAGTTATGGATGTAAAGTCAGGTCCACCGCTCTGTCCTGAGCGTTCCTGCTTGGCATTCAGAGGTTCCCTGGAACAAGACACTGTTTTGCACACGGCCCAAGGGGAGGGAAATGATCCTTGGAACACAGTCAGTCACAATAAGAGTCTGCCATTAATCAGGAGTCAGGCTCTTAAAATTCTGCATGATGCATCAAAGCTGCATGTTAGGGTAGTTTCTAAATCCTGCTTCACACATTGTGTTTTGCTGTTAGTGCAACCTAGAGCACTCAAACTTAATATTTACAGAGTTATAGCCCAGCACCGGATGAGTTCATCTTTATTCTAAATTGGTGTTCTTGTTTCATTGGTTCTGCTTGGACTTGGTGCCTCTGCACTCATCTATCTGCTTGAGAACCAAGGAAGCCCAACACCCTGCCTTTCCAAGAAGCACTAGTGTACACAGTCTTCCTCACTGTGCATTTACACATACCGTACACAAACACTTCAAATGTAAGGTTTAAGTCTTGAAGTAAAAGTATATTGTTTAGCTAACTTTTTTTTGTTGCATGAGTGATAAACTCATGTTGACATTCAGGGTTTTCAGTTGATGCATTTTGAAGTTGATTTGAGATGAGCCACAACATCATTCTTAGACTTTCCTCCCATGGGCAGCAGTTACTTTGCTAGCTAAAATCACCTCAACCCTTCAATAGTTTGAAATTATCTCACAATATAAAACGTCTCAAACTGCCACCATTAAACTGAATCAAAGTGCACCATTTCTGTCGCAGACAGAAGTCACGGTCTGAAACCAGTTTATATGCAGCACAGCTCTAGCGTCCTATTGGAGGACTGAATCCTTCAGTCATCAGGCTTTCATTTGTGTCACCTGTACCTCCACCTGTGTCCACTTTGATTGTAATCGGTTCCATATATTTTGAATAAACTCTGTATCAAAGAGTGATGCGTTTCACTGTTTGACACGCTAAGTTTGAATAACGTAGAGTGTTGAGCTCAAATTATAATTAGTTTTTAATAAGATGTGATGGAGTGCAAGATTCACTATTTTCATTTTCTTTAGCATTGATTAGCTAAACACAGATATTCAGAATATTTTAAGACATTCTCTCAAAGTTGCCTTAGTTCCGAGTACGCTGGTCCGAATCAAGAGGTCGTATCAACTATGGATCCTAAATTAAGTCCAATACTCATTATTTCCACTTAAACAGTCTTAGTCCAACCTTGTCTGGTTGGGTTAATAATTGGAATTAGTGTCTAATTTAATCTTAATAATGGACTTTTTGATCCAGGTTATAGTATTTTTTTTGCTCTAACCTATAAAAAGAAAATTGTTGGATGAACTCAGAAAGTTACTTCAAGTAGTAACACTCAATTAAATATAGTATTTACAACTTAGCTGAATAAGTCGGACATGAAAATACGTTATTTAGTTTCTGTTACTAGTCGAGGTATTTTTAAGTTCATCCAACAATTTCAATTTTACAGTGCATGATTTAAAAAAAAAAAAAAAAAAAAAAAAAGTGAAATTCCAGTTTTGGAAATAGTTTGAATCTTTCAAAGAACTTTTAACAGTTTTTCCCTCAGATAACCTAAAATACATAATAGTATATAAATATTGGTTTATGATTGATGGATTCTGACATTATTTAATTCCTCCACTGTTTTGAGACCAAATATTACACTGTAAAAAGATTTGTTGGTGATTTTGAAAAAAGTGACTTCCATTAGCGATACAATTACAGTATTTTCAACATACATTTTTGACTCAACAATACTTTAATTGTCTGTTACCATTGAACAAATTGTATTTTTGAGTGCCCCTCTAACTTGTATGTTTTAGTCATGAGGAAGAAACGGAATCTCCATTCTTTGAGGAAGGTGAGAGCGGAACCGTTCTTAGTTTGCATCAGAATTTTGACAACAGTATGAATAAAAATTTCCACATTATCATAAACATTATCCCTCTGACTCGTTCACCATTTCCTGTCTTCCCCGACAACCCAGTTAAGCCGGGTGTAGACTGTATGATTTGAGTCCGTTTCACATGTCCTAATGACTGCCGGGCCATCTGACGGTGTCAGCCGTCGTTTGTGGCGCGGTGTGGGAGGGGTTAAGATTTCCGATAAGCAGCCCCCCTTACAGTGGTCGGGTGATAGGAAGGTTTTCTGGCGTGCAAGAAATTTTCGAAGGGGTCTCCATCCGATCGGCTGACATCAGCGCCTTCTTTTCTCTCTGCGCCTATGAGAAACGACGGATAGTCTCAGTCGCCATGGTTACACCAGAGGTCCACAGCTGTCGGAGCGGTGCTAGCTATAAAAATAACGCTCTACACAGTCAAAGGTAGCTCGCTTTCCTCCAAGTTTATCGGAAAAATAGACCAGGAATACAGCCCACGACTTTCTACACACCTTCCAGTCTAGATATGCAGGCAACTTCAAATAAAAAAAACTTTTAGCACACGGAAAAAATAATGAATACGGCTCGTTTCTGTCTTGTTAGCATTTTGCTAACAAACAAACTTTTTTTAACTGATTTGAAAAAAAGTTGAGTTGAATTGAAAAAGCCACGACTCAAATGTTTTACGGTGTAAGCCCAGCTTCAGACGTCATAGATAAAACTGTTCATTCAACAAGTGTCCTGTGAAGGCATTTCTACATCTCACACGGGGGTCACGACCCCAGAAACGATCTTTGATTCACTCCGGGGGGTTTGAGGAAGACCTGATATACTCTTTGTCAAGTCTATAAGGAGTGTGTCTCTCTGGTGTGGAGCTAAACACTCGGAAACCAGGAAATGTTCTTCAGAGTTCTTCGTTTTTGGGATTACACTGTTTCACATGTATTACATCAGCTCTCCTCGGTAGAGCGGTTGATGTAAGACATTGGGCCTCCTGAGCCTCCTCCTCCTCATCAGCTGTCTTTACCAAAGAAGTCCTAAACAAGCAATAAAAAACTTTAATGTCCTCATCAAGCATCATAGCCATAGTTTTGCCTCCTTCTCGGGGGCCGCTTTGACCTGTGGTGTCCCTCAGGGCTCCATTCTCGGTCCATTACTGTTCAGCATGCTGCCAGTGGGTCAAATTATAAATGATGGAGGGTTCAAGTCCAGTGGCTCACATTTATGATTAAGATAGTTACTCAAAATTTGCTTTAGCAGACAAATGAGCGGGACATGAAACAAGTAAGAATCACTTACACTTCCAATTTTGAATGAAGTATTTATAGTTGAATGATAGTATGAAAGGAGATTTTCATTCAATTCACATTTTTATTTTCTTTACTCTTGCTCGTCACTAGATTTCAAGTATTCAAATGGAAAAAAATTTAATGCAAATACTTTAATTGTACAGCAATTTATCCATGTTCTGCAGTTTGAGTGAATCCCATACAGATTGACTTTCTTTCACCTGATGCCAACGAACTGAATCCATCTGTTCTGTTTCTCGCTGTCGGCTTCAATCACCTGAACGGTGTATTTGTTGTGAAATGTGAGGCGAGATCTTTGTGGATTTCACCTGACAAAGGAGAACCTGGTTTTGCTTCGTGCTTCATGTTCAGTCACGGTTCGACTAAACGCTCAATAAAAGCAGCTTGTTACAACCTCGATAAATCATCCCTCGCAGGGTCTCCTCCTCCAACAGACCTGCTGCCGTTTGTTTTGTTTTGGCTCCGGTCTCAGGAGTTCTGGTATGCGTTAGCACGGCCCGATGCTCCACCGGGCTTTCGCAGCTCCAGCTCTTTGATGAGAATGAAATGTAGGATCAGGAATATCGTGTTTCTGCACTGCTGTGTGTCGGGGAATGATGGAGAACTCTAACTTATCTCTGAGGGGAGACTCTGCAGGTGCATTTTGTAAACTCACCCAAGTAGAAAAACTTTTCCTACAGACACATTTACTTAAAAACTCTTCCAGAGATTCTCTCACAGTGTCTTCTGTATATTTGTATTTGTAAAAGCCGCTTTACTTTCAGAAAACCTCACAGAATAAAAACATCATAAAGCACTTTAATACTTTATTTGGTCTTATATGTGTTTTCTGTATATCAAAGATCTTCGTTAAGACAAGGTCACTACTTGGCGTGAGATACGGATCTTATTCAAGAAGCTTTATTGTAGACTCTGCATTTAGAGATAAAAAAAAAGATGTCTCTCCTATTCACCCACAGTGCAGACGGTATAAAAGTATTAAAGATCTCAAAGCTCCCTGCAAAGTATACACTATATGCACAAAAGAAACCAAACAGTAACTTGCATTCAACACAAATCAAATAAAGAGTGGGAGTCTGTTTAAAGTAACTGCTACGGTACTTGTATTGGTGTCAAACACAACATATGGAGACAAACACAACATACTTTCACTCCAACACGCAGAAGAAGAAGAAATCCCCGCGGTAACGGGACAGAGGGACTGCCGTCTTAAGTAATTTACCTTTTCAAAGAGATGTAGACAACAAAACGCGTCTCCGTAAGTCTGAGAGCCAAGAAGAATTCTCAAATACTGGCTGCACACTGGAGTATATATTCAAATCTTAGCCGATTTTAAAAACGTGGGAACCACAGACGTGAAGACAATTTCAACCGATTTTGATATTATGATACACACTCGATGATTCAGCCGGACGGCGAGACCACACACACACACGGTGTTCGCAGTGAGGATTTCCACAGCGGAGATTCAACAGACACGAGATCTGACAGAAGCCTGCGTGACCAAACGTGACTTCAGAAGAAAAACAAACATGGAGGCCAATGGACGTCCTCGTCGGTCCTGTTGTGATATATCTTGTTCACGTTATAGATGACGCTGCCATGCTTCTTCGTCAATCAATAACCCACCTGGCCCGTGCTTCAGGTATGTCTGGGTTTCTGTTCCCTGTAAAAGTACCGAACATCTGGTTATGACGCTTCCCGGTGGCTCGCTCTCAATGGCTATTGCGGGTATTCTGATCGTAAATATCAAAGATTTAAAATTTACCACTGACTCAGGGAAAACCGACGCAAAAACACTCAATTCCGTGCGATAGGAGCCTCCAATGTGAGCCTGTGAAACCTTGTTCCTGCATCACTCCTTGTTGAGGGTCAGATTTGTAGTTCGCTTCGGAGCGCAGAGAGAACGGAACCAAATATGATCGCAACCGGCACAAAATAGAGCCATCGTGATACAATCTCTGGCAAACTGGAATGAGAGCTGAGGCTGAGATTATCGTCGGGCATCGATTAAACGATCACGTGACAGGCTTTAGTGCGTTCTCCATCCTATCCCGCCACAAACTGAGAAGAAAGATTTGCACCTTCACACACCGAGGCATATCTTGGTACCTGTCAGCAGCCGAACAGGAACAGTCTTGAAGGAGGAGGGAAGTGTCCTGCAGACGGGATACCGATCGGAGCCTCTGCAAACGTGTGCCAGCTGGAGCCGCGGCGGATCTCCTAGCAGACAGGGATTCCTCACTGTCGTTAAAAACACCAGCAGCCATTGATCATTCTGTTTGTTTCTTGTGCAGGCTGCAGTCTGTCTCTGCCGCCTCTTCCCAGAGGGCCGCTGGCTCACAGCTCGATACCGTGTCAATTTCGCTGACCACCCGTGAATCAGTCTTCATGTCTCAGCCGGGCTCCAGAGGCTCATGGGTAATTACTCATCCATTGTTTTTGTTTGAACATGTGCCCGTCGCCTTGTTTATTCAGCCTCAGCAGTTAAGACCCAGAATCAACTCCCCGCTACGTCTTAATTAACTTCTGACAATTAGGAAACTGCTACTAAACACAGCTTTTAAAGAGCTTTTCCCCCCTACTGCTACTAAATATGGAAAATAAAAGCTGGTAGGGATCAAGTTCTCCACCTATAAGGCCCCCCAAAACTCCCTCACGGCCCTCCTCCCTGCCTACACCACTCAGGACCACTCATGTGAGGCTTCAGACTCTTCGGTTTTTAACAAGACTTAATGGAAGGACTGCTGACGCCTAAAAATTGGACATGGCTTACAAAGCAAATCCAATCAGAAAGTCTAAATTCATCTTATTTGTATGCAGATTGAAACCTTGACCACAAAACTCAAGTAAGACGGCGTTTTGTGTTAATTTAAATGGCATTTTAGAAACCTGCATTTCCATAAAAGAGAGAAAAAAAACCAAACACTTCCATCTTCCCTTTTCACCTGTTTTCCATTCAGGGCGCCTAATGTCGCATGCATTAGTAGAGAGGGTGCTCTGATTACCTCGTGCACCCCTGAGTGAAATACAAATAGTTAGAAGACAAATCAAAGTGCAATAAGAAACTCTGAGGAAGTCCTTGGACATAAAACAAAGCTGGAGTGAGGAAGATGAAAGAACATGTAATAATAATAATGTCTACCTTTTAACAAGGACGTTACACAAACACACACACATGATTTCTGTGTGTGTGTGTGTTTTAAATTAGACAATGCTTTTGCTAAAAAGAAATGTTTTGCCGTAAATTTAAATGTAAATACCAGCAAATCTGTAATATAGACGGAAAATACTTTCCTTGTAATGACATTATGGAATGTTTGTATTTTCACAGTAAAATTCTGTTTTTCTGAATGAATGGAAGTTCCCAGTTTCATTCAGGGACATTCGGTGCACAAATCAGCCATAACATTAACATCACCTGTCTCATTACACAGGTCGCCATTTTTACTTCCAAATGAGCTCGTCCATCATCTGCGTGATCCGACACGTTTCTATCAGAACCAGAATCAGTTAATCTGCTTCAGTAACTCTTTTATGGAATCAACAACAACCAGCATGACCGATTGGGTGGTGCGTGAGTGAAGGTCTAGGAATGCAGAGTCTACTCCGAAAATAAGTGTTTAAAAATGTGTTTCAGTTCCTGCATCCGTCCACAGGAGGGCGGTGAAGAGCTGAACATTGAGAGCAGCAGAAATTGCGGCTTTAGAGCTGAGTGATAATGATGGCTAATAAAACTTTGTACTAGGCGGTGGTTTCCCGAGGCCATTGAACATATCATCATGTGGATATCTTCTGTTTCAGCTTTTTGTTTTCACTTTGCTTCAACCCCAATATTGAAGGATTCCCTCACATTAGAAGAAGACTTCCTTAGAAAGACGCCCCTCAAAAGAGAACACAACAACCTTTTATTTGCTACTCTATCCAGAGGTAGTGGTCCATTTTGCCTGTATTTTTACCCAAAACCACAATACATATGAGATGACATGACATTCATGCTTCGGCAGTGTAGTTGGAATGTTTCATCCCAATCTGTATAAATCTTTACCAGTTGGCATCAATGAGCCTATATGTGAGCGGTAGAACTTAGCATGGAGATCTTAGCCTGTTAACATCACAAATAAGGAGCTCTTAAACCGTCTTTAACCTCAACATACCCAATAATCATGCCTCCTAGCCCAGCTTGCTGCTCTCCTCTCAGTTTAAGAAGCTCATTAACTCAGCTGTTAATTCGGCTGTGGCTGCTGTGTGGATTTAGTTTTTTCATCATAATCCTCTGTGGGGTTTCTCTCGTGTGAAACCCAAGTGAGAAAATCCAATAAAAATGTTCTCTGTGAAGATAAAAGCTGCAGACTCCAAAGGGTCTGGGGCCAAATGATTCACAATAACGCTGAGGTGTCCTGCAGCGTCTCCCCTCCGCCTGACCTCCTTATCAGGTCGCTGGACCAGATTGTCAAACGTTTATCCCCCGTGTCCCAAGAACAGTTGGCTACAGAGCTTCTCTTCAACTTTCCACAGATTCTAATTGGCTTTCCTGCCTGAAGAGGAGAGGAGAGCGGAGCGACCGGTTCGCTGGAGGTGAGTGGCAGTCGGGCGGGGGGGGTTAAAGATGCTACTCGGACTGCAGTAAGTCCGGCAGAGGCCTTGAAGGGCGTAAGGGTTCATCGGCTGGAGTAGAGATGTTCATAATGGTTTCATTGGAAGAAAAAAAGCATAGATTTGTCTTTCATACTTTTGCATATCACTGTTTAATTCTGTTTTTTTATTTTTTTTATTTTGGAATGTATTATTAATGATGCTCTGTTTTATACTTGGTTGTAATAGCTTCTTGTAAAGACCCCGGGAAGACTAGCATTAAGTTAGCGTAATTAAATTGGCTGCTGATGGGGGATCTTAATGAAACAATAAAACAATCTATAATCCACAATAACAAAGGAGGGTGTGCGTGGAAAAAGAAGAGGAGGGATAGGAAGCGGGAGACAAATGGGAGGACAATGGATCGGCACACCTTTTAAGATCCGAATAGTCAGTTTCTTATTTTGGCCCACAGTTTGTGCGTAAATACGATGGAATGTGTGTGTCTGTCGTTGTTTTTTGTCCCTCAGAGAAAAGCTCAGGGTTCCTCTCATCAGTCGTGTTTGGCATGATTACACTGAGGACCAGACCTGGACGTAAAGGTCAGACGACAAATAGAGCCAATCGCTGAAAAAAGCATTCACCCAGTTTCTTCTCCTTAATCGAAGGGTCGAAGGGTCGAAGGGTCTGGGGGCTTTGAACTGAGACAAGCTGACAGTATAATGTTCAAGGTGTTCCATCCACTCTGGGAGTGAGAAAGAACTTTCTGTCTCCAAACCACAGGGTCCGTCTTAGAAATGGAATGATGTTCCGACCCAGGATCTTTGGCCACAACGTTTTATCAAGACACCTTTGGAGTCGCAAGCGTCTTGCACTTTCAAAGAATGTGTGTTCTTGCCATTCCTGCACATATGTCGGTGTTTGAAGGGGGGGGATCAAGTTGCACAATATGCAGCCAATCAAGTGCAGCCAATCACTCCTATGACTTTTAGGAAACCAGCAACCGCATAAAACCCTTTTGGTTTCAGTCGTTGCGGTTGGAAATCTAATTTGCCCATCCAGCGTAACGTAGCATTAAGACACACCTGAAAAACGGCTTTGGGCGGAGTCAGCAGAAACTGCTACATTGCGCTGGAATGACCTGGACATGAAACGCAGCGGTTGGAGAAGTTAAGGTGAGGCAGGGATTGACTTTTTCTTCTTGTGAGTGGCTCCAAATCAACCCTTACTTCACCCAAATGCTCCAGAGTGACATTGTAGGTTAGGCGATAAGTCTGGATTCATTCTGCTTCCGTCATCCAATCAATATTAACACGAGTAGAATAACATACCCGTTCTCCTCGTCTTCTTTCATCTGCCTTTTCTCCTCCTCACCGATTAGCACCTTCCTCCCAATCGTACACTCACCAATGCAACAACAATCCCCCCAATTATCTTCTGGCCTAGTAAAATCCCACAGGGTGGGCTAAATTAACTTTAATTTACTTAAACTCCTCCCAGTATTTGGCGCGCTGGGATAGAATCACCCGATATTACATATTTATTTAAACCAATGTAATAGATAAACAGCGCGTACCATTTCTCACCATCACTGATGTATCAGTGATGGTGGACAGAGACAAAGGGAAATGATGAATGAATGTGAGGGAGACCTTCATCTTTCCACGAGTGAGTCGTGCTGCTTCTTGAACGAACGTGAAATTTTAAAAAAAAGGTGATATTTGACTTCTCCTTCATGCCTCGAGCGGCTAATAATCTCTCTACCAGAACCGTAATCACAATTTAAAAGACTGAAGTCCCAAATATTTTCAGCTTTGACAGCAAGGAGAGCTTCAATCTGAAATACCCAAATTTTAAATTTACCCTCTCTGCGTTTAAAAGACGGATTGAGACGTTATTCAAGTTCTCCAAAAAAAGAAACGGCGTCCTCCTCTGCAGCATCCGACTGCTTCACAGGCGCGACGGAGACGAGTCAAATAATTATCATCTGCTGGAGAAGAAAATACGTAAGAGAAGGATGAAGGATGTGAAGAAGGCTAGAGGTTTGACACTGAGGGCTGTCAGATGGAGAGGAGGTAAAGAGGTGGCCGAGGAAGGAGAGCGGTTTCGAGGCGAGGCTAATGAGCTGGAGCAGGACAGCAGGAAACTGTTTATTCTGCTCCCTCCGCTAATGACTTCTACTGAAGAATGACACGGCCGTGTTATTAAAGCCGCGACTTTGACAGAAGGTTTCCATTAAAGAGCGGCACCGACCTTTAGTAACGACTTCTACAAGGACTTCCACCGCGGAACGGAACCGACGAACTCGCTAATGACTTTTTAATGTTTATGAACAGCTTCTATTTAGGCTCCGGCTCCATTACGGTCCATTTCTATTTGGTTGATTTTCTTTCCAGAGTTTCTTGAAGCTGCAGTAACGAACGATGGGGCTTCACGGAGAGGATTCTGAAAGCCGACCAGGAAATCGACTCCTTTGGGGGGGGCGGATAAAAAACAGTCCCTGAAAAATAACCTCAGCCAAGGGTATATCCCCTAAAAATCCCCAATCCCCTGCATTGTACAAGCATTCCCATGAGTGGACTCATCACAGTAAGGGGATATATTTTTAAGTACATTTTAATAACAGTTAGTGTGGAAGCAGAGACCGGCCATGGGGCAAATAATTATTTTGGGCCATTTTCACGAGCTAATTATCGGGATTGTTTTCTCGCGTTAATGAGAAGCAGCGTGGTCACCGCATCTTTCACGGTACAATTCTAGCAGACAGAGACGCCGTATTTTACCGTAAATTATACATTTACATTTCACAGCGCGGAAACCTGAACCCAGATGCAGCCAGAGCCTCTTGTGACGGACTTTTTCTTCCTGCATGGCTGCTTTGAAGACCGACAGCGAACCTTTGCTGTCACACAATAACGCCGCCACCGCTGCTGGAATCCATAACTCTGCTGGGACCTCGGAACACAAATAAAAACTGAAGGTTCGTCTATTCAGAGGCAGAAAAAGATGTCGGACATTCTGCTCATATATTCCCCACCGAGTGTCCATCTCCTTCCTCTATTGTCCCAGTCAAGTTCTCTAACCGAGAATGAAGTTCAGCTTTCATGGTTTACTGGACCAACAAATCAAAATGAGGCGAAAGAACATGAACGATGAAGACCGCGATGACATCTAGACCTCTCTTCCCATTCTGTCCACCAATCCACTTCACTACTCTCTGCATGTCACGCCCTAGAAGTGATTTTAGTGACGGACTAACAAACCCCCGATATTAGAACTTTCTTAAACTCAGCCTCATTCACATTCTTAGACTTTCAGTCATTCTTTTTCTGGAACTGAATATCCTGATTCTGATCAGGCTCAGGAGGGACTCAAACCTAATCTGGTCGACACCATGAGTGTACGATATGTCAACACTGAAAAGTCCCCAAACCCTTGCATTGTACAAACAATCCGCCTGATGGAACTTGAATTGAACTCTTGAAATGAAATGTGAAGTTATCTCCCCAGTATTCAACAAAATCAAATCAATGGTTGAGAAGTTATGGTGCGAAAACATTTGGATATAAAGCTCCCCCTAGTGTCAGAAATATACAACCCATATTTCCCGCAATCCATTCAGTTCTTCCTCGCGCTAAGGTTCATGTGGGTATAAAATATGAAAATGATCCATGAAATACTTTTTGAGTTTTGTGTAGGAAACAAAGATTTTTTAGAAATCCCCCTAGTGGGGGAAATATGAACTACTAGAGTAAAATATGATATTTGGTGGCAGATAAATGACCTGCACATTATCAGGAAGGTGGTTTTAATGTTACGGCAAATCAATATACTGTAAGGCAACGTTTCTCAGCTGCGAATCGGCAAAAAAGCATTCTTTGATTTCTTGTAGTTGCAAACACAGCGGCCAGGTTTTTACCGTAAATATACCCTTATGGTTTATTTTGTTGTTATTTATTTATTTTTTACAGCGCTGTTTAATAAGGGAGTCATGTATTCCATCATCTGCAGGAAGACTCTGGTCTGTTGCATGATTGTGTCATCTTCATCTTCAACCTAAGAATCTTTCAAGCACCGGGTTTTCTCTTCTGAAACCACGAAGGGGAAATTCTTACACATTAAAACCGGACCTCTTGATCTGGTAGAACCCCCCCCCCCCCCTATCGAACATGTGTTTCTCTCCGGATAAACGAGTTGTTGTTTCTGTCCGTTAACCTTCGGCGGCTCATTTTGTACAGCCTCCATCCGCCTCCGGCTGCGGACAGAGTGGCGGAGTTCTGATTGACAGCTGTGATGTTTTTGATAACTGTTTGGTATCGGCGTCGCAAACTGCGGCGGCGTGAAATGAGCCGTAATTATCTGCCGTTGATCACCGCTCTGATGTTTGTTTTGCTCCGGCAGACGAGCTGAAGGTGAACATCTCTGCACACCTGTGCGGGAACGGATGAGCCGCTCACCGGGGTAAATCTTCGCCATCTGTGCGCTCCATGTTTTCATTCCTAGATGATCGGGTTCTGCTCACACCTGGTTGTGGAGCAGCCCGGTAAAACTGGTCATTCCACATTTAATTACTGGTCTCTTCAAAGCGTATCGCATGAGCCTCAAACCAGATAACTTTAACCTGCTTTGATCGCCGCGGTAACTGATGCCGCGCACCTGGCTCTCCAGAATCCCTTGAGGCGGTGAGCATCATAATCAGCCACAACATGAAGCCAACGCTGTTGTCCCTGACACAACATTATAACCACGTATCTAAAATTTTCTAGGTCAATGACTAACAATTTACTGAGGCTAACCAGGGCCCAAAAAGCCCCCCAATCCCCTGCATTGTATTCCATAATATCCCTTTTTTTTTTCCGGGGGGATCGCCTAAAATATAATTACAAATTCAACAAACTTTCACCAGTTTCTGTAAGAGTTGGTCCTCTGTTGTTCTTTCCTCTTGCGTTGACCTCTCAGATTCTTTCTCTCCTGCGAATAAAGCTGCTGCTTTTTTCTGCCTCTGTGGCTTTTGTCAGTCGTCTCTTCTTCTTTGGTGTTTTTAACGGCGGTTGCTTTGAGTGGTCTTCCTCCCTTCTTCCGACTGTAGTCCCTTCTTCTGTAGTAAACAATTTTGAGTAATGATATTATTACTTTTCTAATGTAATTGAAGCGTTAACTGATAATATTTCAGTCGCAGAGACCGCGTCATGAAAGCGTAGTCCTCTACTGTCACCTGCTGGTCATACATGGAACTGCTGTTAGATTTAAAGCGGCCTTTCTGAGGAATCTACCACTGATGATGATTTATATCCTATCAAAATACAAAACACCTGCATGAAAATACGAAACACCTGCATGAAAATGCATCCGTGCATCAACAATACAGAATGTAGTTTATATACTGTAATGAATTTATTCCAACAATAAAAAAATATTCTTCAATAAGTGAAAGTAAATATAAGAAATCCCCGAGGTGGTAAAGGAGCGAAAATAAATGAGGTTAATTTATCTGGGGTTTCGTTTTCACCACACACGAACACACACACCTTCTCAAACCCGCACTCGTACGCACACACATACTCTCAGACACACACACACTGCCACGCACGCGTTCGTACGCTCACACACTCTCGGACACACCCTTGTGCACACACTTACACTCTCACGCGCACACTCACGCAAACACATTCTCACATACTTTTGCACATACGCACACTGATATTCTCGCAAACACACGCTCACAAACTCTCACACATACACACTTGCACAAACATCTAAAAACCTTTAAATTCAAACAAGCCCACTCCAAAAGAAAGAAGTCAAAACTTCTCATTCGTGTCTGACTCAACATGACTTCAGCTTCATGCTCGTCACGGTTGAAGGTTTCCAGCGGAGTTACTGCTCAGCTGAAAAGAAGACAATAGATAATATTGACCTCCACAACGTTTCGCTGTTTGTCTCGTACGTCGGCCGACGAGGCTAACGCACTGCAGACATCAATTCACATCTATGGGCATGCTGCCAATTAAGAAAGTGGATAAAGTGTGTTATGGATAAAATGTTTTATTATTATTGTTAAGTTGACAACACATGCTAACTGCAAAAGCCACTTCATTAAGTGAATATATATATATAAATATTTTGCTTAAGAAAGCTCTTAACCACCATCATACTGACTTCAGTTGTCGCCATGGCAACGTGAACACAACGCTCAGAATGTCAGAAACAAAAGCTGTTAATATTGCTGGTTTAGCGTTTTCAGCAGGTATGAAACACCTTGTTTACGGTAGTTTTGGGTTCTGGGCATGTTTAGCGTCATTATTAACTTTTTTGTTGCTGTTTCGACGTTGATTAAACTTTATTCTTAGTCAGATGACTGCATGACCCGGAAGTCAAGCGAAGCTACCGCGGCTAATCAAAGTATCACGACGGGTTTGTGCATTATATCTGTTTTATTCGCGACAAAGAAAAGCGTCGGGGGATTTGCATCAATCTTGGGTATCCTTCGTAAAGACTTCCGTCGTTTTTGTGGCTTTCGCAGACCGTTATTCCTAATGTGTTGTGGCTTTTGCAGGTTGTACATGTTGTCAAATAGATGGTTGTCAGTGCGTTTTAAAGAGTACCGATGAATCCGAAAGGCTCCACAATCACCTCTAGCAGGGACTGAGGGTTTGTCTGTGTGAACCTGGACTGTGGGCACGACGCTTCTCGGATGCGTGGAAAAACATCGGACATCAATCAAAGTTGGATCCTGTCAGATATGAGGGCTGATTTAAAAATATAAACCTTTATTAGTCCCACAACGGGGAAATAACAGGGTTACAGCAGCAAGAGAATATTCCAGAATGACATTATAAACAATGAAATGAAATGAAATGTTCAGTTGAATGAAGTGTGGACATGTTGAGGTTCCTATTAAAATGAGTCTGAACTCCCGTAGGGAGTCGACAGAGGGGCTCTGAATGTCTCTGCAGGTGAACTCTGGGTTGTTTTCCTCGTTAATGTTTTTATTTATTCTCCTTATTCCACCTCCTGGGTTCGGTTTGGCTTCACCAGTTTGAAGAAGATGCATTTATTTAGCCGCGACGCCCACACAGCAGTCGTTCCGCAGAACTCATTACCGATACGATGAGTTCATTTACCCTCAATCTACCCACAATGCAAAGTTCCGCCGCTATATGCAGTAGTTGAGTGATGAGCTTTGTTTTTCTAGGAGTTACTTTTACGGAATAATCGATCAGCTTCCTGATTGATTTGTCGGCAATCGGACATTTTCTGAAGGAGTCTGAAAATGATCGTTGGAATGATCTTCAGCGATTAAAGTTCTTAGTCCTGGATCATAAATAAATCCATTATTTGACTGATCTGAGGCCGATCCTTGATGCAGTCCCACCTCCACCTCGAACCTGTCCATCACTCCTAGTGTAATCTATTGTCATATATCATATAGCCTTCCGTGATGTTGACAAAATGTTTTCAGCCGTATGAAAAGAACAGCTTAAAAGGAGCTAGCAGCCGTTAGCAGCTAACTCAAAGAAATAGTTATTTGACAGAAAACCTGAATATATACTGATGGCGTAAAAACACTAGAATCAAAACCAGTGACTCAGAGATGCTTTCTTATATTTTATTGTGATGGGGAGTCATAAAAATGGCGCAAAACTAAAATAAAAACAATACAAAAAGAGAGACAGTGAATTTACAAAGGGTGAGGACAGAACAGACGATATGCTTTGGACAATACGATGGAAGGAGTTGGCACGGAACAGAAAGAACGGGGCGGTGGCGGCGGGAACTGCTAAATTTGGCTTGGACATGAAATTAAAAACAAAAATAAAAACAATGTAGGCTTCATAACAAGACCCTTCATCAAAACGGCGACGACTCATGCTTTTTTAAAAATCACAGAGAGTTCAGTAGCTTCATAACGACGCAAAGAGCAGATGCACATGTAACAGTTTCTCGCTTCATTCCCGTCATTCTTTTTTTTCTTGTTTCTCTTTTTTTTTTTAGCTTAAAACAGAAGTCTTGTTTACAGAATACATGTTTTTATATTTTATGTTTTTGTTTTTTTTGTTAAAACAAACTTTCAACTCCCGGAAACCAAGCGAGTTTTTTCTTCGTTTGTCTCGAAATGATTTTTCATACTAAAATATATTATTGTATCAATTGCAAACTACAGTAATGTACACTACAATGTGTAATAAATAACCGTTAAAGAAAATATAAAAATAAGACACATAAATATAAAAAAGTCTTCTAGAAACTAAACGGGTAGAGTTTCTATTTTTTCTGTTTTTGAATCTGGTAAAAGGGTTCTAATACTGCCATTGTTAAAGAAAAACAAAACACAGAGACGGACAGGAGACACAACTGAAAACCAGACGTATAAACACTGCTCGGTAAAACTGAAAACACGCCGTCGCACCACATTCACTAACGTTTGTTTCCTGAAGTGCGGGACAGCTTGCCACCATTTCTCTCCGGTTAGTAACTGAAGACAAGTGCGTCATACCTTCAAACTGATTTCATTTCCTTCATGTAAACATTTTGAACAAACTTCTGTCACAAACTGGAAAACTGATCGTCTCCGGTTCGCGAGGCGTTTCACATCCACAGGTTAAACTCGAGTGTGGGCGTCCGAAAAATCATTTCCACACTTTTCAACTATCGACTAGCTGATCAACTCATTTTTCATGCAACGATTCCTTTTTCCTATGCTAATTTTCTACATATGACATCTCTGTAAAATAAATCAGGGTTGGGTCGGAATAAAAACTTTAAACCAATTTCATGTACAGAACTTTACCACTAGGGGTCAGACTTGACTCAGCGGCCACAGGCTAGGGGTCAAAGGCCATAATTAGCGAAGCTAACATTAGCATCAGAGGCATTGAATTAGCGATGCAAACATTAGCATCAGGCGCATTGAATTATCGATGCAAACATTAGCATCAGACGCATTGAATTAGCGATGCAAACATTAGCATCAGAAGCATTGAATTAGCGATGCAAACATTAGCATCAGACACATTGAATTAGCGATGCTTACATTAACATCAGACGCATTGAATTAGCAATGCTAACCTTAGCTTCAGACGCATTGAATTAGCCATGGTAACATTAGCATCAGAAACATTGAATTAGTGATGCTAACATTAGCATCAGACGCATTGAATGAGCACTTACTAACGTCAAAAAGGGGAAATAGTCTTTGTCTCACAAATGCGTTCAATATGACTGGGTTTAGAGATAATGCAGTCGCTGCTTTTTCTTCGCCCAGCTTTTCCAAGTGAAAAACACAGCTGTTTTGTTAATTTAATGATCTGTTTGTTCAAATTAATGATCCATTTTGCAGAATAAGTGAAAATGTTCCCCTTGGTTCAGAACCGTTTTTCTTTCTAAATTAGACGGACATAAATGTATCGTCATCATTTTGACAAACGGAACCTTGTTTTCCTGAACTAAATTGAATTTTGAGCAGTAATTTGGACAAATGGAGACTTGAACCAGAAAAAAACAGTGACTTCCTGTTTCAACCACAATGAGAGGAATCCAGAAAATCTGGATCTACCCGACCGACGTCTTTAAAAAAGGGTGGATCATCCGGGGCCCAGAGGAGAAACTCTGCCAGACCAACATCGGATAAGACCCAAATTAAATTATCGTTATCGTCTTAAACGATGATCGATCAGTTGAGAATATGTTGTCGGAACCGTGATTCAGGTCCAACATCTCTCAGTTCTGAACGGGCCCCGGTTTCTGCTTTCAGATAACAGACAGGTTAATTTCCGGCTCATGGATACAGGTGGTGTAGATTTAAGTGACTGCAACACGCAGTTAAAACAACAACAGGAGAAACGACCGCAAATGAAAATAAAAGCACGTAACAGAATATCAGACATCATAATCTGCACCAACTGGTCACTAATAGCAGCAAAGTTTGTACGACTAACAGCTGGTGCATCACCGGCTTTACTGGGGAGCCTGCTGACTCGTGAGTGGTGGTTCGCATGAAATGAAACTGGTTTAAGCTTACCCACGTAAAAAACCCACCTAAAAACGTTGGTTCGGGCTAAGAACACATTTGATAGGCTTAAATGTTTGTTTATTAAAAACAAAAAAATCATTGCATGGATTAAAAAAAACGAAAAGCGAGCCTCATTGAAGTCCTAATACTGCTTACCGGCTTTAACGTCCGGTACAAACACTTTAAAAAAAGGCTTCGTAAATACAGTAGGTCTCCGTCTGTATTTCTGTCGTCGTGACAAATGAGCTGTTCTGTGCGAGTCAACAAACATTTAGTCAATGAGCGTCGGGGACAGAGGGACATAATACTGGCTACACGCGTGAAGAAGAAGAAGAAGAAACGATAACACTGTTCAATGGCACTTTTAACAGCACACAGGTCTTGCATAAGGCTGGAGGCATCGGGGCGGAGCGGAGAAACGGCTCCTTCACGTACAGTATGACTTCTTAAATACGCTAACGACAACACTGAAAGTCGACCAAAGTAAGGAGAAGCTCGGTGAGACGGAGCGCCGGCGCTTTGCAACCACGGGCAGAGCCTGGGCCGCTAAACACGGGCGCCTGATGCTGGCTTTGAGGTCGTGACTCTACCTTCCCTGATACACAAATTTGGTTATGGCGTCAGAGGCCACCCCCTCCCCCTCCCCCAGGACTCCCCATCCCACCCCACCCCCCCACCCCCGAGAATAGTTTTGTTTTCCTTAAGGCTAACAGTCAAACTGAAAACAAAGCGTACGCTAGCTAGCAAAGGCTAACGCAGAAAACATCTGGCTAGCTAGTGTATGTAGGTAACACTGACGGGCATACGATGCATGAGGCATGTATCCATAGGTAAACCAGGAATACTGTAGTGCAGAGGTTCATTTTGTTCGTAGAACGCAATAAAATACTGATTTTCTTTCTTTTAGGAAAACTTCATTGGCAATAAAAAGGTATAGAAATCTTTCAGGTTAAAATCAAAACAACAACAACAACAACAACAACGTTAGTAACACCGACCAAAATGGAGACGAACGATGAAACAACCTGGGATGTCTCAGTAACAAGTCTAACAAGTTGATGGGGTGTTTTAAAATCTGTACTTCTATAAACAATTTTTAACACTGATATTTTTTCCACACGGAGTTTGTTTTCTTTTTTCTTTTTTTCAAGTTCAGGCACACCTGGGTTTTGTACACAGTAGTGGACCGTTAAGATCAGGCAACTGCCGCCGCGTCTCTGCAGTTTTGTCGACTTCAATGTGACCGACACGTTCTGGAAATGTCATTCCTTTGGCGCTGCTTCCTCTGACGGTTCGGCGGCGACGCTTTTGTCTGTTTCCGCCTCTTCCTCCGTATCCGCAGCTGCCGCCTCTTCCTCCGTATCCGCAGCTACCGCCTCTTCCTCCGTATCCGCAGCTGCTGCTGCCGCCTCTTCCTCCGTATCCGCAGCTGCCGCCTCTTCCTCCGTATCCGCAGCTACCGCCTCTTCCTCCGTATCCGCAGCTACCGCCTCTTCCTCCGTATCCGCAGCTACCGCCACCGCCTCTTCTTCCGTATCCGCAGCTGTCGCCTCTTCTTCCGTATCCGCAGCTGCCGCCTCTTCCTCCGTATCCGCAGCTACCGCCACCGCCTCTTTTTCCGTATCCGCAGCTACCGCCACCGCCACCCCCTCTTCCTCCATATCCGCCGCCTCTTCTTCAGCAGCTGTCGCCACCACCTCTTTTTCCGTATCCGCAATTGCCGCCGCCTCTTCCTCTGTATCTGCACCTGCCGCCGCCTCCTCCTCCGTCTCCGCACCTGCCGCCGCCGCCGCCACTTCCTCCGTATCCGCACCTGCCGCCGCCTCTTCCTCTGTATCTACACCTGCCGCCGCCGTCCCTTCCTCCGTATCAGCACATGCCGCCGTCTCTTCCTCCGTATCCGCACCTGCCGGCGCCTCTTCCTCTGTATCTACACCTGCCGCCGCCGTCCCTTCCTCCGTATCAGCACCTGCCGCCGCCTCTTCCTCCGTATCCGCACCTGCTGCCACCACCTCCCCCGCCTTCTCTTCCGCCGCTTCCTCCATTTCTACGTCTTTCATGTGATCGTCCCCAAGCTCAATCTCAACCACGTCGCACAAAAGCTCCTCGCCCTCCTTCTCCTTCTCCTTTCCCTCCTCTTCCTCCTCCGTCATCTCCTCATCGTCGTCCTCGTCCTCGTCAAAGTTTCCCTCGTAGATCTCGCACTCGCCGTCGTCCACCTGGACCACCCGTATATCATCCATGCAAATCGCTTCGTCGTCGTCGTCCTCCTCCTCCTCTTCCTCCTCTTCGCTCTCCCTCTCGTCTGAGTCCACTTGGGAAGGCGGGGTCGTGGTCCGACTGTCCGACTGCGGTCCGGCGGCGGGGCTGCCGAGCTCCGAGCGAGCCCGGGTGCTAACTGGGCTGGGGGCGGTCCCGTCCTTCTTGCAGTAGGAGTAGCGGTGGTTCATGTGCTGAGAGTAGGAGCCCGAGTGAGAGAAACGCTTCCCGCACTTGTCACACTGGTAGGGTTTCTCCCCGGAGTGCAGCCTCGAGTGTTCGATCAGGTGGTGTTTGTGTTTGAAGGCCTTATTGCAGATGCTGCACTCGTGCGGCCGCTTTCCTGCAGAGGGTGAAACCAAAGAGTCAGACATGGACTGGAACGATGAGGCCGAACAATTCTACACAAACATTTAACTTAACTGACTCTTGACCAACCCCTCCAGGGAGATTCAGTAGAAATCACTTCAGTAGATTTTGAATTTTTGGCGAAAAATACTTGACAAAATGATTTATAAACTGGCAAGCGGTCGTAGCGTCATTTAAAATGTAATCGCCGCTGGGATGCGAGTTAAGCTACTTCATCTGGGTAAACTTCATGAGATAGTTCAAGCTCAAGGCGTACCTGTGTGTTCGTATTTGTGCCGGAGCAGGGAGCTACCCTTCTGGAAGACTTTGGAGCAAAGGTCACAGGGGTAGACGCCGTTTTCTAGCCGCCGCTTCTTTATCTGCGAGGCCAGGTCCGAGTCGTTCTGCTCCTCCGCGGTGGAGGCCGCCTCCGGGCTGCTGGCCTGCTTGTTCTCCTGCTGCTAGGAAGAGAAGAAAAAAAAATCTCAGATTTCTTGAATGTGCGTGAGGACGGATCAAACCGCCCAGACGGACCCGGAGGACCAGAGTGGGCCGCTGATGTGTTCAATCTTTTTTCAACAGATGGGGAGGAAATCCACGACTCGAACTAATCCACAATTCCAGGAGTTGGCACAAGCAGGTCCCCTGCCTCCCCGACATTGGACCTCACACCTATCCCTGCCGGTGCTGGATCCATTGGACTGCTGCTCTATGAAGTTTCAGCGGGCGGAATTGGACCGAGCCCCATTGAGACCCGAGGTCAAGCCGGGGTCAAAGTTGATTTATTTTAAGATTATTATTTCGTTGTATAGGTCACTCAAAACGGACACAAGGCGTTGTCCAAGGTGCTGAACAAACTTTAAAACGGGTCAAGATAGAAACAAAAAACCGCAGGAGATTAAAAACATTAAATATAAGTCGGACATTTAAGTTAATACAAGGAAGATTATTTGATCTTACATCGTCTCAGAGATCATTTGAAGTGGAACGGATCAGGTGGAGGAGTCGGAGCTCTACTGAAGTTCAGCGTCGGGAATAAAATGTGTGTCTTTAGCAGGAATGCAAACGGAATGCTACTGCAGAGACATTTTGAGGTTTGATCCAGGACTATATTCCCATAGTATATAGTTGGCGTTCTCAGACCAGGTCCAACGGGATGAGCTGGAGAGTGCTGCTTTGGAGAGGGACGTCTGGAATATCCCCCTCTAACCCTATTGCCATCCCGGATAAGCGGAAGAAAATGAATGAATGGATGAATAAGAAGGTCCAGAGGCATCTGGTTGGTGGACCAGCGCTCTGACAGGGGTCAGGGGTCAGGGAGTCGGTGGAGAGGATAACGATTCTGGTCAGAGATTTTTCCTTTTTTTGTTCCCAATCAATCCCCACAGTTTTATATATTTTTGCTTAAGAACGAATCGATAAATCCCGCCTTTCTTTCCCCCTACCTTATGGCCGTTGAGGACGACGGTTTTGGCCCCGGTGGTGCTGCCGGCCGTAGTGGCGTAGGTGTAGGTGAGCTGCGGGATGAGGATGGTGCGTTTCGTTCCGGTGTTGATGGTGCTGAGGCATCCCACCGTCCCCTGACCAGCGATGGCCACTAAGGTGGGCAACTGCGCGGCGGTGAGGATGTTGACGGGCCTCCCCGTCTGAGGCGCGGTGACGTAGATGGTCCGACCCTCGAACTGCTCCTTCCTCAGGCAGGTCAGGTTCAGCGGCTGCTCCTGCTGCTTGGCCGGCGGGTGGATGGCTTTGTTTTCTGTGGTGAGGTGTTTGGGAAGGGAGAGGTCGAGCGGCTCTGCTTGGGAGTGCAGGGCCTCTGGGTCGTCCGGGTCTTCTGGCTCGCTCTTGACGATGACCAGGTCCCCGGTGCTGAGGCTAAGTGGTGAAGATTGTGACGGGAAAGCTTCGCCAGAGTCTGAGGTTTTATTGGATGTCTCTCGGTTTTCCTCTCCTTCTCTGTTCAAGGAGCTGGAATTCGTGCTTTCGGTCTTCTTCTTGTGGTTTTTGGCCGCAATTCTCCCAGAGTTCATTTTGGCAAACCACTTTCTGACCACATCCACGGGAATACTGACCGACTCTGAGATCTTTACCAGCTCCTCCTCGCCGGGACTGGCGTTGGAGGAGAAGTAGGTCTTGAGGAGAGAGAGGAGGTCGTCGGCGGGCGGCTCCTCCAGCGTCACCCCCGCCTCACTCAGCAGAGCGGCGAACGAAGGGTCCAGAGCCGCCGAGTCCACGGCCTCCCCGTTGGCGGCCTTGCGGTGCTGGAGGAGGTGCAGCGCCTCCAGGTGGTCCGGACAGTCATCGCAGAGTAAACACGTGCTGCTGCTGACCTTTGGCATCTGAGCTTTTTGGGCGTCTGAAGTCTTCACAGTTTCCGTCTGACGGTCGGCCTCCGTCTCCATGATGGAAACGGATTCCGGCTCCGTCTTGACGAGGGTGAGGTCGGCGGCCTCTGGAGTCGAGGGTTTGTCTGTTTTGCTGGGGGTGGGGTCTGCGGCCGTGCTCACAGTGGGAACGGGATTGTTTTTGGCAAAAAGCGGCGTAGGCTGTGTGGAGGCGGTGGTGGCGGCGGCGGGGCTGATGCTATAGTTGATGATGATCTTTGTGGTGCCGTCGTGATCCACGAAGGCCGGCAGGCTGATGATCTGCTGATGGGGCTGCTGGACTACGATTCCCTGCTTCCCCTGCGCCACCACCCCGTTCGCCGTGCCCAACACCTGCCTGAGCACGTTCCCGTCCATCGCCACTTTCAGCACATTCTGCAAGTCGTTCAGGTTGATGCTGATGGGCGACATCAAGCCCATTGTGGGTACCACCATAGCCACGCCCTGAGGCAAGGCAGCAGCCGAAGCGGCAGCGGGCTGCGCCGCCCCTCCGTTCACTACGCCGTTGGTGACGGCCGAAGTCGCCGGCGTCGCCATCTTGCACTCGTATTCCACAGGTTCCGATTTAATCTGGGTGACGGGGAGCTGCTCCTGGAGGGGTTTGCTGTCGGGCTTCTCTTTCAGAATCCCGCGGGCTGGAGCGATGACCACCGGCGTGGTCTGGGTGGTGGGTGTGGAGGCTTTGATCAGTGTTCGAGGGACGCCGTTGGGAAGCGCTGCACCCACACACTTCTTACTGCTGATGTGGGAGCTGTAGGAGCCTGAGTGGGAGAATCGCTTCTTGCAGTTTGAGCATTCGTAGGGTTTCTCACCTACGACAGGAATGGAGAGAAAAAGAAGTTCAGACAAAAGGAAAAAAAGCTTTGTGACGTCTTAAGATTATTTTTTTTTTCCTCGTTTTGAGATACTTTGTCATATGAGATATTTTTTACAAAGCTTCTACATTCCCTTGATGTTTTTTTTGACATTTTTGATTTGAAATTGTATGAGAAATTACTTTGAGAAATTTTCTCGTTACTTGGGCAAAGTAATAAGAAACATGATTTTGTAAAATTTAGGTAAAACATTAAGCAGGTAATGAGTAACTTATTTAGGAAAATCAGTTTCTCGGTGTAATGAGGAACTCATTTTAAAGCAATGAGCGACGTTCTTAAGGTGATTTAATTTGAATGTAATCAGAGATTGGGACAGAGTTTTAGATGACTTCAAAATAAATAAATCAATGACAAACTAATGATTTAAGAAAAAAAAAAAAAAAAAAAAGATTAATTATTAAAAAAAATTTGCTAAGTTTTTTTAAAAGTTACTTTGTAAAGTAAAACAAGTTATTAAAAAGTATTGCATCAAACTAACGACTAAATCATTTCCACGTTTCACAAAACTCACACTTCATGAAGACTTAAAGTTCGTCATTGTTCAGAGTCCAGTCAAACATTTAGAGTGCTTTTCTAAAAACATCCCGGGAGCTTCTTTGATCACATTGGCAGAAGCTGCGTCCGTGGCGACCGGGGGTTGCCGCGGTAACGACTCACCGCTGTGAATGCGCAGGTGCTCCTTCAGGTGATGCTTGTACTTGAAGGCCTTGTTGCACTCGGTGCACTTGAACTTGCGGGTTCCGCCTGTTCCTCCGAGTCCCGCTGTCGTCTGAGTACTGAGACGCTGAGACGGACAAAAACATCAGGATGTGACTCAGCAGTCGTTTTGCTTTCAGGGGAATCAAATATTCAAAACGGCAGCGGGTAAAAGCTACGATCCGCTGCTGTCTGAAGAGATTAAGATGTTGTTGTTGATCAGGGATGCCGAGGGTTTTGTTGATGGCTAGCTGCAGAGCCGCATGCTGATTCTGAATGAATAATAAATCTGTCCACACTCACGAAACCAGAAACATCAAATCAAGAATCAAAGACGGGTGGGGGGGGGGGGGGGATCACATCTTCTTAATATTCGACATGTCTAAATCTCTGAGGGAATGAGATGCAGATGTGTGTGACGTTAAAGTGTATCCAAAAAAAAATAAAAAATAGCGTTGATGAGCTTGTGAAAACAACCGTAGTCTGGATTCATCTATTTAGTTCATACTATAACTTAAAGGAGCAGTTCACTCAAAAAAGAGAATTCCAAAAAGAAGTAGTCAAAGTCACTTTTGGAATAAACGATAAACCTGTGGTAAACTTAACTGTCCATTCTAGAAAGCATATATTAATCACTGTTGACAAATAAGAATCATTGTAGTCGTTGATTGTAGCTGATTTCAAACGACAACAAACGTCTCGTGCAGCTCCTTTGAGACTTTTCCGCAACTACGCCGGTTATGTAGAAATAAACGCGCGTGATGATTGGATGATGCGATGGACCCAGCAGCGCCGGTTCTCTACCTGCTCCCTGCTGCCTCGGTGGTGGTTCATGTGCCTCTCCAGCTGCGAGCGGTAGGTGAAGGTGTAGCTGCAGTGGGAGCAGCTGTAGTTGTCCTCGCTGGTCTCGTGCCGATACTTGATGTGCTCCTTCAGCGAGGCGTTGCGCTTGTAGCCCCGGGAGCAGTAGGGGCAAGTGTGCAACTGGGAGAAGGAGTCTGGCGTGCCTGAGGCGAGAGAGCAGGAGAAAGGAACACGGAGTGTGACGCTACAGTTCTGTCTGACCTCCTGACGACCTCCTCTGCCGGAGAACTTTCCCACAAGCCCGCATTTGGCGAACAACTCGGACGTTACCGTTTTCATCGGCGCCCCCGGTCTCTGCTGGACTCTGCTCATCATCAGGAGCTTCAGGGTAGATGATGGCTGTGTCCCCCTGCTGGAGAATCTCCTCCACCAGAGAGTCCTTCACGTCCTCCTCCTCCTCCTCTTCCTCCTCCTCTTCTGACACGCACTCTTCTTTCACTGAAAACAGAAGCAGGAGAAGTTCAGGATCGTCCCATCAAACCATCATGATTCTGTTTTTTTACCATCCTCTGAAGGATCTCTGCAGGAGATGTTGTTACACCGCTTTACCACTAGAGGGCACCGAAGGCCAGAGAGTAATCAGAAACCATTCACATCAAGTTCCTGCAGAATCAGCAGTTTCTGATTCCAAAGTCAAAGCCTGCAGGTTAAATCTTCCACAAAAGTCAACATTGTGAATAATTATATAAATGTAATATAATTATGAAGCCTGGAAGTTTTCCATTACCCGAGGAACATTCATCCCCCATTATGTATGAGGTTGATATAACAACAAATAAAGATACATGTTGTTTATTTGAGAAGGAGTGAAATTGTGTTAAGACAACAAAAAGTCCAGAAACAGGCATTATGGGGGTTTTGGTGACTCCAAACTGCCATCAGGCGTGAATGGTTGTTTGTTTGTCTCTGGGTGTCGGCTCTGTGATGAACTGGCGAATGTCTCCACAACCCTGAACATGATAAGCGCTTACGGAGAAAGATTGATTGAAAACTGCAAACTCATAATTGCCGTGAGATGTCAGACGTTTGCTAGAGGAAACCTTCATCGTGACAGGAACCGGCACCGAGACTCGTATTGAACCAACTCAGGAACAAAAGCATCTTTTAGATGATTCTAACGTGTCAATTCAGAAGAATAAAGTCCTGATATCTTCATCCCTGCCCGGATCATCCTCATCTTTTCCCGGTATCCCTCAGAAATGGGTGACGATGTTTATCTGGTTGCTTTTTGCATAGAAACAATCCCATCATGCCTTTGGGTTTACACCTAGCTAGTTACGTTTAGGGAGTCCGTCAAAACCTCAAAGACAAATTCTTCATTTGTTCTCACTTGTAAATTCTTAAGTTATTTCTCCTTTTCCATAAAAAGACCCCAAACATGTCACTTTGTGAGACTTCCTGTCGTTCACACTGAATCATCTTTACGCCCTTCATTTCCCCCCGGAGACACATTTCAGTCACGACGTGTTTATAACTTTGTAGTAACATGTTTCTTTTGTGAATCCAGTAAACGTCTCTGGTTATAGATCACATTTAAATGGTAGGTGTGATAGGGGTCTAAATCTGAGCTCAACCCAGAGACTGGTGCTCTCCACTATAACCCGCGGACCCGGACTAAACTGATGCTCTCCTCTCAGGTTCTACCAAAGAACGGGCTTCACTCCAGATTCTGCTACATGAATGTTGACCAGAAAGACCAAAACAAGAGAAAACTCATTACATCCATCATAAAATCCATCTTTTATGCTCTGAGACATCAGAACCTCCAAGGATGAGCCGGAATCAAACTTTTTTTATTTCTAGCTTAAACCAAAACAAAATCCATTCAGTCTCGGTTTTCCTTACTGTTTTATAGATTTATGTTTTTGCCATTTATACTTTTCATGAAAACATTTTTCTTTAACTCATTACCATCTTTATCATACTGATTTTGATTTTACTATTCATTTAGTGTAGAATCTCGTTATTTCATAATTTTTTATCTTTTCTTGCTCTTATTGCTGTTTTATTCTCTAAACGGCCTTTACAACCTCTTTATATTTTAATGCTGACACCGGAGTGAGTCAGGTGAAGGTGGGCTGATCCACCTGTAGCGTGATACCAGCTTAAATCTTGGTCGACATTTCCCACAATGCAACAGGACAACATCTCTCCTTTTTCCTTTCGCTCTCTCTCTTTCTTTTAGTCTTGAACAGTCAGATAATTTAAAAGTGTTCTCGCCCATGAACGTCTAGAATACGGAAGAATCAGTCCCTCATTGGCTGGAACACAATGACATCATCACATCACAGGCAGAGGTCGAGCGGCCTCACCTCGTTCAAGATCTGCTGTTGTTCTTTGTAACGGAAGCAGAGACATTTCCTCACTTTCATTTGACAGGACTGAGGTGCAACTGTGACCAGCGTTGCCATGGAGATCAAGCATTTTAAATGAAGGCAGGAGTGGTGCCAAAGGCGCCGCCTCTTCCTGCTGAGCCTTGTCAGAGACAGGTGCAGCTGTGTGTGTGTGTTTGTGTTTGTGTGTGTTTGTGAGTGTGTGTGAGAGAGTGTGTGTGTGTGTGAGTGCTCATAAAGGAGAGGCGGGACCAGGCCAAGCACTGTTGAGCCTCATTTTAAACGACCAGATCTCTGCTTCCCATGACCTCATCCAAAAGCTTTCCAAATCTCTCGTCCCCCTCCTCCTCCTCCCCCTCCTCCTCCTCAAACAAACACTCATCTACCTCTCATGCTCCTTCGTCTTGCCTCTGCCTCTCTCTCCTTGCACACTTGCTTTCTCTGGCCTCCTTTTTTCCTTTCATTTCCTCTTCCTCTCTCCAAAGAGAGGGAAAGAGGGAAACTGTGCAGATAAATCAGTTCCAATGATTTATCGGTCCAATTTCGTCCTTTCTATTAGCGCTGAAGTTACACAATAAGTCCACAAGAGGGTAGCGGAGAGACAAAAGTTTCGACAACAACAACATAAGCGATAGCTAAGTTTCAGCTCCTCCTTTTCCACCTTCTTACTAAAAACTCCAGTCAAGTCTCCTCCCATCTGTTGGGGGTCACTGTCTTGACCCTGCATCTGGATGAAGTAGCATCATTTGGGTGTTCAAAAAGTCGAGCTAGATCGCATAACCTCATCAAACACAGAGTTCCTATAGGTTTAAGTTTAATTGAAAGATTTTCCAATTCTAACTCTAAATGAAATTCTAGACCTGGAACGTCAAGACCTGTCATGTCGATGCAGGCAAACAATCTATTCACAGATCTGTGCGTAGACAATATTGCGTCAGGGTTGTCATAATATGTACAGAACAGAGAAAAATCATAATCTTCTCCAATCATTCTTTAGATAAGATTAGAAACATGATAGAAACGTTGAAATGATCATCAAAGGATCAATTAGAAAAAGCATTCGGACCCTACTTTGTTTCTTACTCTCTCCTTCTCCTCATGTTCAGCACGTTGTTTTATTCTCTGCTCCACACTCCCTGACTTTGAATGGGCCATTATCTTAAACGGATATTGTAACAGCATTTCCTGTTGCTCACAAATATGAAATATCAAAGAAATAAGCCACAAAAGTCTGAGTTACTGCCAGCCTTCAAATCTGAACTGACAACAACCGGTCTGAATACCCATTGATACTCTGCAGCCGGTCGTCTCCCAGTTTGTTCCACTTCAGCGTCTCCGTTCAGTCCACTGAGCCCCCAGCTCCAACCACAGAGACATCAAAGAAATCAAAGGAACAAAGGCAACATAATGGACGGTGTTTCAAGAGAGCACCTGGCCACATTGTGACGTCACTAATCCAAACAGCTTGTTATTTTACTTTATAATAAGTGTAGCAAAAAAAAAGAAACGTCACTAAAATGTAATCACTTGTAGGATATGCCGAGACCTACCACTGGGTAACGTTTCATGCAAATCCATCCATTCCTGTTTCAGTAATCTTGCTTAAAGACAGACACACAAATACAGATGAAAACATAACCTCCACTTTTGGCGAATGTAAAAACTAAAATGTTCTTGATGCCTTTGTCGCTTTGATTCCTTCGATGTTGAAGTAGACGGCGCAGGAGACGACCGGCTACAGAGTATTTGAGAGATTGTTGGGAGTTGTCAGTATTCGGATGCTGGCAATAACTCGGACATTAATGGAAAATCTGCATGAATTTGTTCCTTTGATGTTTTATACTACAGGAAATGACACATTAATGTCTGTCTAGGGGTTCAGAGGAAGAGTCCAAGTGCTTTTGCAATCTATACCAGATATATTGAGATTAAAATCTTTTCTTAGGTGAGTCACATATCTACATGTTTCTTTCCATAAACAGAAGTTGCATTGCATCCAATCACAATCAGTTAAAGTTGTTTGTTTGTTCATTTTTTCTCTCTCACTGTCTGTGTTGATGACATTTCTATTCCACATTCTTGTTGCTATAACCTCCATGTATTTTTACGTTTCCAATCGTTATCTTTGTGTATTTTTGTGCACGTTTGGTGAATAAGAAGGAGGCATTTATTGGCACTGCCACGTTAACATTTAGATTGATCTGAGAGTTTCAGAAACCCAAATCCATAGTTGTGTGTTGTGTTGTTGTTATAGTTTTGGCATAATCTATATGGACCCCTAGCAACCCACAAAATCAATAAACTGCCTACGAGGTATCAGACGCCCTTTTGTTTGCCTTCAAACCAAGATGTACCCCCCAGCAGAGTATTTCTTTTATACATGAATTGAACCTTTATTTTTACCAGGTTATTCACTCTGAGATTAAAATCTCTTTTTACTAGAGAGACCCGGCCAATTGGCAGCGGTACACACTGTTTGAGACACAACATAAAAACAACAGACACTCAAGAGAGGCAACCGGAGAACCCAAACTCGGAACCAATTAAAACAGTTCTAATTCTTAATGGATTCCACAATGCCTTTAAAGTCGGAGTGGGTAACAAGGTGCTGGAGTTTTAAGGTAATTCTGCAAACTATTCCGAGCAGATGCCGCAGAAAACATTACGGCCTTTTTCCCCAATTCCGTCCGAGCTTTGGGAACAGTCGTAAAAGTCGTATCCTTGGACCGTAACCCATAAGTACCATGCCTTTGGGACAGAAAGCAGATAAATAAGAGGGGAGTCTACCCAGAATGGTAATAAGTATAAACATACCAGTTGACTTTGGAATACAAACTACAGTGATTAGTGAGGGTTCTGCGGTTTGTAATGAACCTCAAAGCTCCATTTATGTGGTGTTTGGCATTGCCCTAGAGGCTAACTAATCTCTCCACTCAGAGCCACCAGAAAAAGGTCATGAACACTTTAATGTCCCGCTCAGTTGTTTGGTTGATCACGTTTTGAGTCTCTGCTTCTTATTGAAAAATGTGAATGAATATGTTTCTAAAATGATGCAGTGGCAGCATTTATAGGGGGCCAAGGACGGAGCCCTGAGGGACAGCGCGGGTCAGAGGGGCCGACAGAGGAGTAGGCATTAATCATGAGTATCGAGAGAGTACAAGAAGTACGATTTCACTTTTGGCTTATTAAAACATGTGAGAAAATTCCTGCTTCATTCATGACAAAATAATGTACTTTGATAAAAACCAAAAAAAAAGAGTCTAAAACAAGTCAAACAAATACTTTTCTAAATACGTCCTTCACCAAAAGGTTGAGCGAACAAAATTGAGTATTTTCCATTAAATAATCAGCTTTAATTTTGACGGTTTAAAATCATGCTTGACCAAACGATTAGTCACTTTATGGTAAATCTAGAGTGTCCAAGATAGTAAATTAATAAATGAAGAAATAATCTTTCCATTCTCTTTTTCGTTGTGATGACATCACAGGGAAACAGTCAAACATCAAACAAAGTGTAAATAGTGAATGAGACGAAACATTTCTGTTTCATCTAGTTGTTTTCATTCGGACAATTCGAAGCCATTCCAATAATTATACAAATGAAAATGATGGTCAGCTTGAATTCTTCCAATCAGGAAATGAGGTCATAACAGTGACAAGCCTAATTATTCTCACTACTGATTGATTGTTTCGACCCGAGATGACTGCTTAGCAAATCCTGACGGATCTGAACTGGAACCGGTAAAATGACCTCCGCAATCATGGAACTAGTTGAAAACTAACATTCTGGCGACGGACTTATTGTTACAGCTTTGTGGATCTTAGCGAGAACTCAACAGCTCGTTCCTCCCTCTCACCCCCCCCCCCCCCCCCCCCCCCCCACTCCTTTCACTGATACACCTCTCTCCGCATACTTTCCCCCCGCGCTCTACAATTACATCTAATGCCTCACAAAAAAAAAGCTACGCAGTAATGACAGCCGGCGCCCTGCAAAAACACATGTTGAATATCAGAAAGGAGCAAAAAACAGGAAGTGATGGGGTGCAGAGGCACGCACACTCAATGTGCAGAAAGCGCTACACACACACTCGGAGCGGCGCGCTTGTACACCTCCGCCAGAACCTGTCACTGTGGGTCCGTGGTGAGTTTATAAGGCAGGATGGATTGGACGTAGACTGCAGGGGGAGTAGCGGAGACGGATCTCTACTCTCTCACCAGTTGACTTTTCCTCTCGCCTCGGACGGGAAAACGGCGGAAAAGCCGACGATCCACGAATCCCGCGGGAAACCTTTTGAAGGCTTCCTTACGTGTCCCTGCAGCAAGAGTTGATGACTTTTCCTCGACCTCCCTCCACACTGAGCTCGTGGCTCCTTCCTGGTTTGTTAAAGTTTTCCCCACAGGAGGGAATGGGACCGTTTTCTGCTGCAGGTGTAGCAGGAAGAACAACGGGTGACGCCATAACTCAGTGGTCACTTCACAGAACTGCTGACTACAGCAAAAAAAACAGAAAAGTTGGGGGGGCGCCGGGGGTTCGCACAAGTGTTGACATTTGAGGTAAACACAGAAAACTCACTATCCTTCACCCAACACGCTTGTATCACTCCAGTGTTTTCCTTGTGACCACGTTTCTATTTTTATTAGACTAGTTCATAATATGATCATCATTTTTAACAATAACTGAAGAAAATTACTGACATTAAATTTGAACTGACTCTAAGAGTAGCATTACACACACACACACATACACACATATGCAGCAGAATACACTGATAATCCATTAAACAAACAAAAAAAACATCTGAGGTTGTAACAAAACTAAGTATACTGCACATATAGACATAATAATACGTTTGCAATTGTATACGTCTCCATTTATTAACTGTGAAAAGGGTCTTGCATGTCCCCCTGGCTCCGTTTGTTCAGACAATAAGAAGTTCTGGAGAGAAAACCTCTCAATAAGTAGAAACCCACTGGGGAATGGGAAGCGTATGAGGAGGTTTCCAACTTAGAGCCAACAGTTCTTTGGCAGCTGTTAGGCCCCAAAGTATTAACCTTCTCCTTTCCGTTAGTCACTGTATCATAATTCAAAACTTAAGACAATGGGAAGGCAGGAAATATTAGCTCCGACCCAAACTGAGAGAATCGACCCACATATCAGGATTCACATACAGGAGGCTCCAACTACATTATTATAATGCATAATTATGCAAATGAATGTGGTGCAAAGCTGGAGCTCTAAGCGATTCCTTGGGGGCCAAATAAAAGCTATGGAGGAAATTTTAAAACTAGGCCTACGATTACATCCACGACGGCAAGGGCATATCTTTTTAAAAGCCCCCAAAACCCCTGCGTTGTACGTCTAATCCGTCTGCGTGAGCTCCTCAAATTAAATGGGAAGTTGTGTCCGAAAAACAGTGTTTTCATGAAAAAAAAACTCCCCTTAGTGGGTAAAATATGAACTATTAACCGTAAAATACGATGTGTACAAGATGCATCTCCTCTGGTCGACAGACCTTTCCCAAAACCAATCCAGTTCTTCCTCACACTAAGGTCTGTATGGGTAGAAAATGTATCGTGTAAGTTATCGCGTTGACGCAGAGGATCTGCAGCGCCGATGATGATGATGATTCTACAGTATCCCTTACTTTTCGAGGACGTAAACTAATATTTGGTCCTTGTATTTCTTCATAAGTAAGAACTAAGAATTATGAACATCTCTCAGATGTTGATCCCAAATCTGCCTGATAATCCATCTGCCTTACAGGTGCGGTATATCAAGGCAGCGATTAAACAAAAGCTTGTTTTTTGCACAGGTGTGTTCTTGGCTGGTCCCCCCCCCCTAAATAAAGGGCCATTATAAAATAAGCAGATTTATCACAAGGCCACAGATGTCACATGTGTGCAGAGGAAGTGTTCAGGTTGCATGGAGGCGGCAGGAATCGTGACCAGAGCTGCTTTTTCGCCTACATGAACGGTCTCAAATGTCCTTTTGGAGGATTTGTCAGTTGAGATCCCCGGATTAGAGCAGACCACATGTAACCACGCCGCGCCGGGACCTCCACATCTGGCCGCTTCACCTGCGAGATCTGAGACTGTTGATGCAACATTTGTGTCCCAGCCTGGCCCGGACCTGCCGGACCTGCCAGAGCTCTTTATGTGGTTTTTGATCGTGTCCCCCTCTTCTCACGTCTGTGTGTGTGTGTGTGTCCAGGTGCTGGAGGCGTGTCTACTGGATAAACTCCACACCTGGCCCCATCAATTCATTCTCTTCTGTATTTCAACGCCAGCTGCTCCTCCACTCATGGCCAGATTACTCGGATCACGCGGTGTGGAGGGCTTCACTGGCCGATCTGGCAGGTCTTTGTGTAACCTCAGTCTTCAGTCCAAGTGAAGTGGTGTTAACTTTTGTTGTTTTCGTGTCTTCGGCACGCCATCACTAATCAACTCCCTTCAGCCTTCACTCTTCAATATACTAAAGATAGCACCGGACTCGCCGCTCTCCAAAATCCCCGGCCAATCATCAGCCCACCTCTCTTCCCGACAATAATAGTTTCACCTCTGCGTTGGTTTCTGGGTCAAAACTTCAAGCAGACCCGTACTTGGTCTGAACAATAGAAGACTTCACCGCACGCCGTCTCAGAAAAGGCTCACCTGCATGTTCGCCTTTCTCAACAGAGTCTTGAACTGACTCAAGAGGGCAAATTGCTCGTTAAGTACGATTAAATCACATACGTACGGTATTTTTGGCCATAGACCATTGAGTGCAGATCTTAAGAAGGATTTCCGTGATTAATGATTTGAAGAACGGTGCAGCATGCTCCAAGTTTTTTGGCGTTCTGGATGAGCAATAATAAAATAGCAGAACTTTACATGAAGACCCCTTCAATCCTATTGTTCCAGAGAAAGTGTACCCCCCTCCTTTGTGTCTCTTAAAGAGACTGGCCTCTTTCAGCTGCTTAAGCAAACTACCAAACTGTTAAAAAGAAAAATGTCCAGGAATGTTTGTGGAGCACAGACATTAGTTCAAGGAGATTCTGGAGGCTAATTTGGCCTCCAGAATCTCCAGATCTCAATCCGACGGAGCATCTGTTGGATGTGTGTGACGAACAAGTCGGATCCATGCAGGCCCCACCTCAGAAGTTTTAGGACTTAGGCCCCTTTCCCACTGATTCATGGACCCAGTTCTCAGCTCTTCCATAGCAGAAAATCTTGCCATGGCCCCTAAAAACAGGGGGTTAAAACAAACCAAAAGAAAGCTGGGCTAAAAAGTAAGAACAGTGATATTGTGGGACTGGAGGCTTCTTTAACATGTCGGACTCAAAGTTAAAAACTTTATTTAACAGTTTAATAATGTAACAGTTTAATAATGAGCTTCATCGTGGATGTGATATTTGGATAAGGAACCCAAAGCATAGTTAGCCTCTAGCTAACTGCAACTAACTATAGCCGTCAAAATGCTGCCATGACCACTCTTTCGTCTAACCTCACTTTACTTCCTGACTTCACGTCAGGTTAAGATCGTATAAGGTGTCGTGGACAGATTAGTGATGGATGTTGTCCCCCATGATGTAGAGCTGAATCGTCTTATTTTTTTCTGGCAGGTAGAGCAACAAGATCGTAAGTATTAAAACTTTGAAAATACTTGTTTTGCAATGACGGATTTAGTTGTCACATAATGTAGATGCAGGCTTATATCATAAACAGTGATCCCACAGTAATCTAATTACTTAGGATCATCGGAAGAGACGCCAAGAATGTCTTAGGTGTGCGTGTTTTCACCTAAGACAGTAAATGATAAAAGCCCATGCAAAACTTCTTCTCTTGCCAGTATTAAAAAATAAAACATAACTATTTGAAACGAAAACTTTGTTCTTGAGAAAAAATACGACTTAATTCTCATAAAAATACATATTTAGAGATTTAGTGGCCAATTCAGACTGCACTGATTAATATCATTCATTAAAATAGGCTCAAGTAATTGGAGTATTATAAGACAGTATTGAGGTAGAGGAAGAGTGAAATAGAATACAGTGTTACCGCAGATACCACAGCACACCTTCGGGGGTCTTGTGGGGTCTTTGCCTCAAAGTGTCTGCCTGATCATCTGAGATCCTGCTTCTACTTCAGGCTCTAAGAAGCAGGTCTTCTGTCCGCATCTCCTACAGAAAACCGGCTGGAAAGTTGGAGAAGCTGGAAGAAGTCTATGTCGAGGTTTACTGAACAACAGCAAAGCTCCGAAAAATCCTTCTTTGGGGTAATTAAGAGCTCATGATATGAAGTCGGAACACCACCCATCGTTCCAAACACCGCCGAGGTTTTCAAATAATATCTGAGTCGGGGGAGGAAAACATGCCCGGAGGAACACAAAGAGATGAAAAAGATCAGCGTGAAGGGAACTAGCGGGGAACACAGAGGAGAAACGACGTGGAAGGGAGCGAGCGCTGCTCACACCATGTAAGGCTTTATTCAGGAACGATGAAACGAGCGCTGAGCGCAATATCTCTGAGTGTCACATTCTCGCCGTCTCCATGGTTTTAGTGTTTCCTGCCTCGGCTGTGGCTGCGTGCTGAGGAGATGAAGGCAGATGCATGTGTAGGCTGAGCCGTTTGTGGGGAATGGAGGATTTAAGAAAAAAAAGGGGGGCACTGAAGCAGCGTAAAACACAAGCTAATCAATCTCCGACGCGGTTCTGCCCCTGCTTATTAAATCTCGCGGCGGCCTCGCTTTTGCATACGGAGGTGTGTCGTGTTTTTTTTCAGAGCGCCGCTGATCCCGCAAACTTTCTTACTACAGATTATCCACAGCTTTAGAGCGCTTTCCCCAGCCGTGTGGCAGCGAGACCAATTTGAAGAGTGCCGCCGTCCGCGCTTCCTCCTGCAGGTGGAGAAAGCATAAATGTGCAGAGTGAGAGGAAGGGCGACAGGAAACTGATGAGCGGCTGAGACGGTGTTTAACAGAGCAGACGTGATGCATCCTGCGTGAATAAAGCCGCTCTGTGTTTATCTAGAAAAAGGAGCGCTGTGCAAATAGAAAAGCTGCGAGCGCAGACGTACCCGAGGCGGGTTCGCTGACTCATCTCCTCGCGGTCAAACACAATCCCAGCAGTGATAATGAGGAGACTCATCACTCCGCTAACAGCTCCGTCAAAAAATCCATCCTACAGGTGGGATCATGGGAATTCAAAGCACAGCAGAATTTTACCTTTACTTTCTTTTTTGAAAATGTCCTTTTACACAACACATGCCAAATCTCCTCCAATCAATGTCTTATACTATAATAAAGAGAATATACGGTATTTAGGGTCTTGACTGACAGGCAGGACTTCGTCTCGGGTTGTAGGACATCTTTTTCCATCATCGTCTGACTTTTGAGTGAGCAACAACGGATTAATGAAATAATAGAGGGTACGCCACTCACTGTTTCTTTATCTACATTCATTTCCTCCAGGTTCATCTGATAAGCAGGTAGAACATTCTACGACAGGGCATTGTGACTTCAAAATCAATATTTATGCCAAATAGAGCCTCAAACAACAGACATGGCATTCTTTTCTGGTACGAACTCCTGTAGTTGGACCACATTTCAAACCCCTCATTAACCCAAACTCTCTCTCTCTCTTTGTGTTTTCCCCACACTCGCTCGTGCTTTCAAGTTTTCCTCACACCCACACTGGAGACTCAAACATCATTGTCTTCCACCCACTGAGGCAGAATGACGTTCACGGATAACCTCGCCAGCTGCTCCGGTGAAATATATGTCCATATAAACACGATAGCACCACCGTCCCCTGGACTAACCCACTACGTTAACAATGAACCTTTTAGGGTCACAAGTGATGCTGATTAATTTCATGACGGTCGTACGGAGAAATTATTGGCTTTTCACTCGGATTTGGTGTCAAATTATTTCCTTTGTGAAAGTGCAGACTGGGAACCGAGTCACGCAGAATTATGAGTAAAAATTTCTGAGGTAAAATGTAATAATAGAGGGAGAAAGAGAGGTTTGCAAGTGTGGCTACTAGGGTTGCGCGATAAAACCAGTATTCCGGTGATAACCGGTACGACATACGACTGAATAGGCAGCGCCGCCACCTATCAGGAAAACCGGTACCTTCAGAAAAACTTCCTTAACACCCATTTTCTCAAATAAATCACAAAGCATTTTAAAAAAAATATTCTGAACAGCGGATACATGAGGCCTTTCCTGCACCTTTTTGTGCAGGAAATGTCAAAATAGGGATTTTGCAGTGTACTGCAGCACGCCACAAAATATCCCGTCAGGTAGATGGACTGCATTAAACATCCCTTGCGGCTGCTGTGACCCCAAAACGGAACAGCAGACAAAAAGATTAAACTCAACGTGATATCTGTGACTAAAGGGTCCATTTAGAGATTATAGGCAATTCTTTTTTCCCTTTTTCTAAAAATCTTTCTGGGCCCGTTGGCTTTCATTATTGACAGAACAGCTGAAGATTATGACAGGAAACAGGGAGAAACAGATGGAGAGATGACATGCAGCAAAGCCGGTATTCCGGTGTTGAGGACTTCAGCCGCTGTTCCCGCTCCGCCGACTGAGCGAAACAGCAGCTCAGTTTATTTCCGAGCCCCCCCTGTGTAAACACAGCAGAAGAGTCGACAAACTCCTTCAGTACATCGGTCTGCCGTGTAGCTAAACACGCGTCAGTCCGCTCTCGACTGAGACCGCTTCCAAAGGTATGGTTGTGGGTGACGGTCTGATGTGGTTTGGATGTTTACAGAATTTGTGTAATGTCTTAATCTCCAGGGAGATCTCTTAAACAGAAATGCCTAAACAATGAATTTCGGTTGAAACCTCTGTGAAGTAAACTCAGTTCATCCATTATGTCGTTACACCTACAGGCAAAAGCAGCGTGATGATCTGACCTTCAGAATAAAACTCTATTAGCATTGAAACCCAATCCTAGAGTGATTATTAGTTTGATAATCAGTATTTTACAAATTGATGGTTCTTGAACCTCTATCTATTCATTTCTTCCATAACTCTTACTAAACTTTCCCACTGAGTTTGATGGCAATCCATGAACTCTATGTGTAAACTGATGAATTTGCTCCACAAAGCCTCATCTCGAAAAAGATGTTAACTCCGCCTCTTCATCCAGATTCACATCTAAATTGAACGATTCCCTTCCTCACTACCCGCCCGACCCTTCTACCAAATCTGAGGAAAATCTGTCAGGTAGTCTTTGTGTAACAGATACAAATGTTGAGAAAAGGCCTATATTGCACCAAAAGCCTGACTCTGCCCCATAATCCAGATCTACTCCAATGCCGGAACGTTTCCCCCCTGTTATATGATCAAACAACGAACCAAGTTTCACGAGAATCCACAGTGTAATACTTCTGAAAGACAGACAAACGCAGATGAAATGACATGAGGAAAAGTGTTGTGTGGTATGGTGGGCCACTTTGAGTGCAAACCTCCACAGACCTGGACAAACAATAAACATCTCTAAAGGCTGAACGGTGCACCATGTCTGATATCCTGCGAGCCAAGTTCCCAAAGAATGTCTGTCGCCAGCAATGTGTTAGTCCAGGGAGAGTTGTACCCTGTATGAAAAGTTCAAGTGCGGCTTAAACTCCATGACATCATCGTGTAATTAATTAACTGGAAAAGTCGTCGCTTGGGACGTTTTGGCTTCTGTCACAGTCAATAGTTTAGCTTCAGTTTAGCTTATCAAGCCCGCAGTGAGCTAGAAGAGTGTGTGGAGGTTTAAGTGTGGGGAAAAATTATTGTGGTAGTGACAGCAATAACAACAGATGGATCAACAAACCGCCGTTATGTTTCTACGTTACCTCCGTTTAAGGAGCCGTTGTGCGGTAATACTGCTTTGGCGGCGGCGGCGGCGTCATGGCCGTCCTGCTGATTAGCCGCGTCTGCGCTGGCGACCTCGGGCTCCTGCAGGCTGTCCTCCTCCACTATGTGTAGCTTGTCCTCGTCGTCCGAGTCCGAGCTGGCCTCCAAGCCATTGTTGAAGTTTGTCACTGCGGGGAAAACAGGCAGAGATGGGAGATGATGTAACGGGTGCCACAGACGGTGGGTGCTATAAGTTGAAGGTGCTAAAACTCTGACTCTGATTTGCGGTGATGGAGCGCCAGCGTCACGCTGCTACAATCAGTGTCTGATTTATATCTGGGGTGCAGAATACAGACAATTACCCGCAATAACTGACAGCCGAACGTCTGAGTCTCACAGGAATATACGACGAGGTAAACGGAATAACAGAGCAGAAGTTATGTAGCCTGGGAAATGTCGGTGTGGGATCTTGTTCTCCGGCTTTTAACTGCTTGACAATAAAGTCTGAGGTGTGCGAAAGGCAGATGAGGATATTTGGCCTGGTAAAAAAAAAAACGGCTGCTGTCATGACTCTGTGATTTTTATGATTATTTCCTCAACACAAACATTCTGAAGCGCCCACGCTTGAGTGTGAGCGTTATCACCGCTAACCAACGAGAGACAGGTGGGGGGTGAAAGCAGCCCGGTCTAATTTAGCCAACCTCAGCCAAGCAGGCGGGTTAACTGTTATCTGCTGTGCCGGTTCCGACCAGACAGGCGTTGGATCTTGTTTCTTATATAATGAAAGGAAAACAGAAACTGCAGGCCTGAAATAGCCATCCGTGTGATGAACACGCCGATATATTGGAACTTCTTCTTGAACAACCGACCTCTTTTTCTACAAGCCGAATGTTGTTCCTGTTCGGAGAGCTCATTTAATTTTGTGAGCTGAGAAGGTTTTGACAGTAGAGAACAGGTAACTTCAAGTCCTGTCAAAGAAACCCCTTATTAATACACCTCCACCGCAACAACTGGGCATGAATTTGGTTTTTACAACTCCTCAAGGGAGTTTTTTTCAGCAGGAACTTCTAACTCTTCAAGTCCAAGAGGAACCTTGACCGACACAAGAATCGATGATATCAAGAATCGCCGCCATTTTGGATCAGATTCACATGAAGAGAACATATCCTCCTAAACGGTACAGCGACTACATGAGCATGTGACATATCCTCCGTTCTTCTGGTGAGCGCAGACTCGTGAACGCTGATGTCACTGAATTCTGTCTGTGTTGTGGTGATGTAGTTAGACCACACCCCCTATCAAACCCGTTTAGATTTTCTCAGTGGACCTCAGATATAGATAAAAAGCCTTTGGTCTTTATGCGTAGGCAGATATTACTGATATAAAATAATCAGTAGTAATAACAATAATAGTCACTTTCTGCGTCTAAGACCGTTTCAACTGTTTCTCATCAAGCCGGTACGAAGACACTCGTCTCGCCGCCTCGTCTCCGTCGCATCAATCAACGTGACACCGGGGCAACTTATTTCTCCCAGGTTGCTTGGAGGAGACGTAAACGAAGGCAAACGGCCGCCGCCAGGCAAAAACAACAACGTTCATAAACCAGAGAGCAAAAAAATCCATCCCGCCCTGTGCTGCGGTCGGCGAGTTTGTCTGTGGGCTACAGCGCCGTAATGGGCGCACGGCCTGATAAATGAACTCTTCTGAATGGATTCAGGTGGGTGTGTACGTGTTTAACGTGTAAGTCGCACGTGACGGTCCAATCCAAGTGGGCATACGGGAACACGGAGGCGATGATGAGCGCTATGTTTGAGGTGTTTAATTGGTTCTTCTGCCGTCAGCATGCGAGCACAAACCGGTATGTGTGTGTGCGAGGGAACAAAGGTGTGTGTGTGTGTGTCCTCTCTGCAGGGAAACGGTACCGTCTTGGCGGAGGTGCAAAAGGCGCCTAATGAGGAGGAAAGCTGGTGTTGTTTGTTTGCAGGTGACAGATGTACACACAAACGCACACAGGCCCCAAACCACAGCGCGAGCTCAGCGTACGTGTGCTGGGTGGAGTTCTGCAACTCTGCATGAAGTGGGACGCCATTTAACATCCCCCAGCCCTCGCTTAAGAGCACATAGTGCAGAGTCCTGCTGCACGCCGCCCCTCCAGGAGTGATGTGGTGCTTTTTAAAGATGATTCTGTCAGGGCTCCAGACAGACGACTTGAGTTGGGAATGTAAAAGTGTGTGCGTGCGTGTGTGTGTGTGTGTGTGTGTGTGTGTGTGTGTGTGTGTGGGAGGCTGCGATCGATGCATGATTGGATCGATGTGAGAGGCTGGAGCAGACAGCGCCAGCCTCCCAGCTAGGAACAGAGCAGAGTAGACGTGGTGGGGCTGGGCAATTAACCCAAAAACCAATATCTAGAGCCTCTAACGACTTAATCTTAACAATGTCGGTTAATTCAATTAATACTTTCTCTAATGCCTGCACCCAAAATCGACCTTAAAGAAAACGCTCCGTCACTTCGGGACACATTCCTCCGCCATGTTCAACCAACACGTCAAAATGGTAAATGTCAGGTGTCGACCGACCAAATCGTCAAAAATGAAATTATTTGTCGACGGATTTAACAGTCAACTGGTCGGTGACGTCATCAGACACCGCCGCTGACACCGAGTAATGAGAGGGTGTGTGGAGAAAAAGGCGTGGGAGCATTTCTCTCTCAACGCGGCCAAAAAGGTTGTAAACTGCAAGATTTGCAAAGCTGACCCGTCCGTTCATGGAGCGGGTCGGTACTGCTGGAAGACTTGAAGTTCAAGCATTACCCGCTGGCTTTCTAGATGATGGTGACTCATCTCTGTGAGCTAGTTGGCTAGCGAGCTAGCTTTGGTTAAAAGGAATGTAGTTCAGGTTTCTGTTGTAACTGAGATGCGGTGAATTGTTGATGAGGTGGAGAGAACCACTGTCACTGTCGGTAAATCCCGATGACACTCTTCATTAAAAATCATTAGAGACAATGCTAAAAAAAAAAGGACTGTCTTGCAGAGTTGCAGAAGTAGAGACGCACTGATGCCGCTCAGACGGAGTATGACTTCTTTCGTTTGAGTACTTTATACTGTTGGACTTTCACTTTACTTTGAAAGGAGCCTGAAATGTCAGGCAGCAGACGTGCAGCTTTGGAAGCACAGTCTGTGGTGGAGTGGCGACGAAATCCTGCAATATCTAAAACCGATAACAGCTGATCATCAAGAGCAAGGTAGTCCCTCACTGGTCACCTCTCACCTCTCGATAGACTGGCAGGGCATAGTTTGCAGTTTGCTTGTCACTTACTGTCATCGCTCACGTCTAAATTCCCACACGGCAGACTTTGCTCCTCTGCTAAAAAGCTTAGGAACAGAAATTGACGTTTGCCTTAATATTAAAAGTTTGAGCACAAGTACATGAGAAAGGTATCGTTTCAAATACTAGTAATGCGATCAATCTGAAAAGTATGGGAAGCTGCTCTCAGGATGAATCCCTACGATCTGTCCCTAAGATCCAGACTGAACTAGGAACATTTAAATTTGCTGCTCCCTCTACATGGAATCTATCATAAAATAACCTGAACATCAGAACCGGTCTCTCTCAAAAAAAACAAAAGTTTGTGATCTAAATGAGATTTTCACTGTGGTCCTTTCATTTTTGATTAACCTTTATTCGATCAGGGAAAGAGAGCACGATCCCCTCGGCGGAGCTTCTGAACGATTAAAAAGCCACAAGCAAGATTAAATCAAAGAATCCAGGATTTCATAGTCAATTCAAACATCTGTTTTTGTGCGCTCACACATGGTGTAGTTCCAGCCACGGCCGACAGGGGGAAGCAGTGAGTGAACCAGGAGAGACAAAAAGCCTTGGAAGAACTTTTCTGGTGTGTGTGTGTGTGTGTGTGTTTGTGTGTGTGTGAGAGAGAGAGAGAGAGAGAGAGAGAAAGGGGGACCCGTCCACATCACAACAATGCGTCAAGTGAACTGCTAATCCTCCGTGTGGAGGTCTGTCCGCAGGAGAGGGCGGCTCAGAAAGGAAGTCTAGACGAGAGAATTCCTCTCATCAAATCTCTGTTTTTATAACATGTTGCGGACTGGAACTAATGTTTAATCAGACATTTCGCGTGATTACTGATTGGCCTGCCACTCTCTGATCCGTTCTCAGACATCGTCAGTCAACTTTCATTCAGCTCCTGCCTGGACGGCTCGCCTCCCAAATTCATTCCATTAAAACAACAAAATTTCATTTTTACTGCATTTAAATGAGGCCATAAAATGAATAACGGAGTGAGTTTAAAAACATTCTTAATGGGCTTGGATTAACTTTATCACATTATCCCATCAGAACCTGCTGTGACGCAGGTGTCCCAACCCCTGTGTCTCACTGGGGACATTTTTGTCGTCCTATAATGTGTAAATTATTCACTGTAAACAATATAAACAACTATAACTTCTTTTTGGATCAGAATCTTACAATAAGACATAATAGCCCTTTTTTACTGTACTGTGTTTTTATCACTTAAAAATAATCCACTTGGCATTTAGTACATAGAAAAAAACTATGTTTTTGTATTTGTGTCATGCTATAAACAACTAGACGCTAAGTCCTTGACTACAAGGGTATATTTCTGACAAGCCCCCAATGGCCTGCATTGAAAAGTCAATCCCCTTGACAGAACCTCTCACAACAGAGAGATCCCATCCATTGACTCGACCCTACTAGTTCTATGAAGTGAGGAATATGTTCTGAGATCAGATCCAATAGTGACTCAACAGTTAACGAGGATTTTCTGCGTTCAATAATAAAAAACAACAACAGATTTCCTTGTAATCACACGACGAGCTAAATTTGCACACAATTGGACTTTTGAGGACACATACAAGATAGATCTGATAGAAGATGCCCCAAGTGGCAGAAAAATGCGAGTGACCTTTCTCAAAATCACTCCAGTTCTTCCTCGCACTAACGTCTATGGGAGTTTAAAATTTGAGAAAATGCATTCATTCATTCATTCTTTATCTGTAACTGCTTATCATCTACAGGGTCGCGGGGGCTGGAGCCTGTCTCAGCCGACGTCAGGTGAGAGGTGTAGCACACCCTGGATGGGTCACCGGTTCATCAAAGGGGCATGAATGAATTTATGAATGAAATCTAATGAGAATAGTTTTTTTCGAATCATCACGTTAACATATCGGATCTGAGGGGGACGCAGACGCTGCAGTCACAGAGATAACTTTCCATATTATCCCCGACGTTTAGGGATATAAAGGCAGAATCAGGGCATTATTTAACCCAGGGGGCCATTTGAAGGGTTAATATCCAGAAAATGATATACTCCATATGTCTCCTCGGAGGAGGAAGTCGGTGTAAGTTCTTAGGAGTTAAGAAACATTAATTCCTCAGAAAGTAAAGAAAAAAGGTTTTTCAGATGTTCATGTTGTCGTTCTTCACTTTAGGGCCATAGAAAGTAACATTATATATAATAAAACCAGTCGAATCGTTATGAACACTTTGATAATAGTTTGAAATTTCCCTCAATTAAAACAGGGGAAACATCGGAGGGAGGGAGAGCAATGAGCCAGAGTATGGAATTCATAATATCCTGTCTGACTTTATTTGATCAGACCTTCATTTAATGAGGCCGTCGAACCGACGATAAAAACAAATTGGATTTTAGCAAGGAAGCAGAAAAAAGCTCAGTAAAAAGGGACTTAAGATCAGCGCCGGGTTTCTGAGGGACTTGGGCACCAACGAGCTGGAGCCCGACCCCGGGTAGGTAGTCGCGTGTGTCTGTCAGAACCAAAACATGACCCTGACTGGACCACGTGGTCTGGCATCTGGGTCAAAGGTCAAATACTGTGGAAGGGGACGAGATAGAAATAGAACAGAGAATGTAAACAGCCATAAAACTAAATTAAGAGGCACAAGTATGGATGCGGTTTCTGGATCTGGAAAAATATTAACTGGGAGGAGAACCAAGCAATAGACCCAGAACTCGCTGGAGGGAATATATATCTCAACTGGCATCGCAAAGCCATGTGATACCTTAATATGAGCTGGTGAGGGGGCCGTCTAGAAAACCCTTCTCAGCCTGCCACCGCGACCCGGGCCCAGACGAGCGGGAGTTAACGGATGAAAAAATAATGCGACAAAGTGAAAATACTCAGGTGTGATGTTCCATCACCGTGCAGAAGGATGTTCCGGACCAGGAAAGATGAGACAGATTCCTCTATATATGAGAAAAAAAAGACAGAACCTGTTTCTACCAATCCCTCTGTAGTGGCGAGGATCTCTCCACTGAGTCCATTCGGACTCTTCACCTGGGATCCATCACTGGGCGGTCCATCCATCATCGAATGGACCGCCTCACACGCACGGCTGAAAACATCAATCAACTTCCTTTACGTATTTTCTAAATGAACAGTACAAGCTGACTAATAAAAACTTAATAACTCATCGCCATCAATCACTAATTAAAGACCCGACGATTCGCCGCAGCTGAGCAAACAGGCATCACGCCGAACCCGACAGGAAACGACCCCGACCCTACTTAATGATGCATTATTGAAAAGTCCAGACCAAAAGAAAAACCTGTGAGCCGAACATCAGACAGTATGACACGACCACAGCTACTAGTGTGTGTGTGTGTGTGTGTGTGTGTGTGGGTGCTGACCCAGTGCAGCTGTGTCGTGCGGGACTTGTGCCAAGTGCCTAACAGACAATTAACCCACTGTGTGTGTGCCGCGCACCAAACACAAGAGTGCACATCACTAAAGCGGTCTGTCTGCTACTGGATGTGACCAGACTTAAACATGGCGAGCAGCTGCACCGAGAGCCCGCCCACTTAAAGGGACAGTCCCATGTGTCATCGTCACTCCTATCCAAACAACCTCCTCGTGGTGTGGGATCGGTCGGGTACTGAACTCCTATTGAGTGCAGGTTTGAGTTTTCAGATTAATTCATGTACTTAAACAGTAACCACCGCCCACCAGTACACCGCCCACCAGTACACCGCCCACCATCAGAGTGAATGTGAGAGTGAATGGTTGTCTGTCTCCATGTGTCAGCCGGGGTTTTACCCTGCCTCTCGCCCCGGGTCAGTCAGGATAGGCTCCAGCTCCCCGGCCCGCCTATCGTGGGTTGTGTGGGATAAAGTTGGTCATGGGTTTTGGTTTTATATAAATGTTGGGTGAGGAGTAGCGGTGAGATCGTCATGAACGATGTGTTTGTTTGTAATTTGGCCTCCCGTTCTAAACATGCAGTAGCAGAAGCTCAGTGGACAGAAGCACATGAAATGTAAACATTTTCTTCTTCCTGTAGCTTAAAACTGATACGTTTTAAGACAGTAGAGGAAACGGAATAAAGGGTTTGGTCCAGCATCGTCTTTTGTCGTGACCCCCAGTTCGGTATTAGAGACGGAGAAAGCGAGACTTTCAACCAGCTCAGACAACGTCCCTAATCTCTAATCTGATCTCAAAACAAGCCAGGACAACACGACCGACCTTGAGGACGTTGACGGCTTGAAAACCTGGAAGTCCCCCGTAGCAGCTTGAGCTAACGTTAGCATGTCTACAGCGCTGCACTCATCGCCTTAAAGAGAGGCGTCAGAAACTCCGTTGACGTGTCATGTATCTAATTAGCGCGATGAAAATAGCTTGATTATTTATCCCACTGTCAAAAATGAAGTTAGCTTAGCACTCTTATTAGCATTAAGCGTTCTGATCTCTTGAGGTGCAATCCCTCCGAAAACCTCTTAGTACAGCAGCAAAACAGGGTGTAGTGTGTTTGTAAAGCATGGCACGGGATGTGCAACTTTAATAAATAAAACTAACGGTCAAGCGGAATTATTTTAACGTCTATCCAAATCTTAAAGACACAATGTGTTTTGCCAGAATGGAGTTAAGGCCTGTGTTGCCGTAACACAAGAGAACAATATCATTTCTCGCGATACACGAGCCCCAACACACTATGGATTATAGCTAAAATCCCTTAGCCAATGACATTGAAAACTCTATACTGGGAGTAATTAGAGTATGCAAACATTCGGCGACAACTACACTAGACGAGTGACAGCAGTGTCACTTCTTCGCCGTTGAATAACAAAGACTAGACACAACACTGGAGTTTCTCGACCCTCAAACATTTCCTACTGGTGATGCATCGTGGGCAGTTATTGTTTTTTACTTCTTATTACGTTAAATTCCAATCCAGATATCCTGATTGAGAAAACTATGCACAAAAATCAGCCTCTCCTGCTGCACCCGCCTCTCTGAAAACCTTAAAAGAACAGTGACATATTCAGTGACGGTTCTACGACTTTAATTACGCTTCGTTAATGCGGAGAGAGTAAGGTATTCAGTATCCTAGAAGAGGCCTCGGATGTATAAGAAAAGTAAAACGGAACCAACCGAGACTAACAATCTTCTCTGCAGTATTTTGGGGGCCTTCCACATTTCAGAAGGTGGTGACATCAGTGCAAAAGCTTCGCTGCAGAACTGGAGGTTGAGTCATATTCCTGAGGTATTTGTTCAGATATGATGAGGTAAGAGTGAGGCTGCGTCAGGAGAGTGAGAGGGGTGTGGTCGCTTGTTTTCCTGGCACGCCACGCTGTGTTTCCACACGCAACTTACCTTAAAACCCCACTACCTCTATAGACCAGCATGTACTGCAGAGCTATAAATGCATCAACTACACACACACACACACACACACACAGGGAAGCCCCTCACGCTGCAGCCAACAATGTAATCCGGCCCTCCTCCCCGCAGAAGACGGAGCATCTGCCACGTGTATGTTCATCTACGTGTGTCATTGTAACAGCGTGTGATTAATAACTGTACAGTGTGCTTTTAGAATTCACTCCGGTTCAGCCACTGAAACTGAACATGTTACAGGAATGTGTGTGTGTCTATTTGTGTGTGTTCAGAGTAATCAGAAATCTCCAGCTGCTTCCTGCTCGGCCCAGGTGCTCAATCGGTCCTCTCTCACTCTCTCTCTCACTCTCTCTCTCTGAAGGGTCATGACCTTAGCTCACAATTGGAATAACCTAAAATCCGAAGGTCCTCAGGACTTCAAACTACAATGTGGCTGTAAATTGGATTCAGGGCAGATCAGGGTTCAGCGATTCAGCCATGGAGCTTTAAAGAAGATGTTGACATTTTTGGGGAATAGATTTTGTCTTCACTTATGCCACCAGGGGGCAGTAGCGAGGATGGCTCAGTCAAACTGAACCAAAATCCATAGCGATGAACAATATGGATTTCTCAGCCAGAGGCCAATAGTTCCCTGCTTCTAATGGCTGGATGTAGATCATTTCAAGTGTTGCACTGTAGAATCTGCGATTTATCCATTTGTGAGGAGACAGCAAGCTCAAATATAAGAAGCAGAAATAGATGATTTGATATTCTATGGGATTAATACAGTTTGTCATTCTCATTGGGCCTTCTTTTCATCTTATATTTAAGCTTTGTAGAATCACGTCCATTCATCAGCTAAAATTTTGCTAAACAATGAACACTTGCACGTAGTCCAGTGTATTTAATATTAAGCATCCTTAAGTCTTATTATATCCTAAGACCGTTGTGAGTTCATGGTGGCAGAAAAAAGTACAAAAAAACTATTAAAATCTGATTTTATCTATAATTATGTTACTTAAGTCACAGAAAAATGCCATTTTATCTTCTAAGAGTATATATAAAGAGAGAAAATCTTTCAACCGGGTTTTCTCTGAAGGTAGACCGGACCGGTATTACTGACTTTGACCACTAGGTGCGTCACTAGACTATACAGCTGCTTCCTTTGAGTCCATGAACCATTGAGTGTCTGGGCAAACACTGTCCATCACGAAACAGTCACACACGATTTTGCTTCTTTATGGTATGTTCTCAAAAAATAACTTTTCTTTAATTTTCATATTGGAAAAAATAATAAAAATAAACCAAGACTTAAGCCGAGGGCTACCTGAGAAAACACCGGAGAGAGAGACGTGGATGGAACCCTGTGGTTGTGGCGTTGGTTCGCTCGCAGACACTTAAGAAGCTGCCACGCTACCAAGAGGGTTAATTTAGAGAGATTATCTCTGCTCGCCTCCAGTCTCTCTTTGTGGGAGGGAATAGTCAAGAAATCTAGGTTATTCCCTCTGAGATCCAGGACCATCTTTAACAACATACACCTTTTAGCGCACTGTCACGACGGCCAAGTGTATGCTGGTGAATTTAAAAGTTTCATTCCACCCTGAGGGGAAAAACCCAAAAACGTTTTTTGAGTTCAAATAAACTCACAAAAATGAAGTACTGGTGGTGGGAAAATCAAAAGGTTCTATTTAAATACAGTTTGATAAGTGTCACAGTTATTCTATTTGTTGAGTACTTTGGTTTAAAACCTGATTTAACATTCTAAAAAGGAACAACCCATCCTCTCAAAGGGACCAGAGGATTCATGCCTGCGTTAATCAAACCAGAGAAAGTGAGGGTTCGATTCCAAATGATCGCACATGACCTTTTTTTGCATTCATTATTTCCAGAAACTGAATGTCAACGTTCAGGAATCAATCTTTTATGAGTTTCTTTACAAGCGGCTCCTGAAAGGCCTGAAGTGACTCTTAGATCGCCAAACGTCCGAGACGTTTTTTAGGTGACTTACAGGTGACAGGTGGTGAAAAGCTGCGGCGGATGTAATCCCCACGCGGCAACCGTTTACCGCAAGAGCGGCTGACGAGGCCATGAGTCAGCGGAGGACGGGCCACCTGAGAGAGCGTGTGCGTTAGAGCAGGAAGCGATCCATTAAAGTCTGATTGAACCGATCCGTCCTTAGCCGTGGAAGTAAATGCGGCGCGTAATGACTTTAATGATTTTAAATCTATCTGTGACCACCACTGAGATTGTTTGGTGGAAAACAGAACATATTATGTATGAGATGTTTTTTTTTATATTCCATAGCCGATCTACACACTTTATTTCCATTAGAGCCTGAAATGTGAGGAATATGAGAACCTTCCTCCCAGGAAGCGACCCAACCATCATGGGGAAATTTCATCTCTCAATCCCAAAAAATACTGTAGGTGAAGTGATGATTGTTTGTCTCCATATTTTTGTTCTGTGCCGAACTGGAGACGAGTCCAGAGCGTAAAACGCCCCTCATCCAATGTCAGCTGTGACAGGCTCCAGCCCCCAGGAAAGGGAGTGACTAGTATAGCATTAGCGGCTAACTCAAAGAAGGCGAAAAATCTGCCATTAAAAAAAAGGCATTTCAGAGAAAGTCTAAAAGTCTGTCTTCTCCCAGACTTAACTACCTCAGGGGTTATTTCTGATACGACCTTTGGTGGGTTTATGAATTTTCTGCATGTCACTGAAGGGCTCAGAGGTCAGAAGAAATTGGATGATGTGCTCAATGGTGGGGAAGTCTGATTTTTCCGGAATGCATTTTTCAGACATAGGCGCCCTGCTTCAACCGGATTGGTACTTACAGCGGTTGACTGACTGATGTGCAATCAGTCTAATTTGAGTGATAATGTCCCTTCCATTAATGACGTACATGACATGCTGTGTTTTTTTTTGTTATTGATTGTGTGTGTGTGTGTGTGTGTGTGTGTGTGTATAATGAGTCATCCCCTGCAGGAGATTGCAGTACACTGGGGTATAACATAACAATCCCAGCCCTGTCTATCCAACTGGAGTTCATCAGTGAGTCACATAAACACTAATGAGTGAGGAGGTATGGATCGAAGATGCTCAAGGCCAAGTTTCTATTCTTTTTTTTTAATATAAAAACCCTCCTGTCTCGTTAAGTCCAAGCTGAAGAGGCAAGTCTAATTACGGTGCTTATTTTACATTAAGCTCTTCCGTCGGGTCAGGGAAAGGAGACGAAGCGAAAAAGAATGAAATCCAAAGTGAACGGGGGTTAGGTCGCCGTTCTGTTTATAGGAAGCTGGCTTAATAAATCTCGCTAATGCTTCACATGTGGACGAGCGCGTAAATCAAAATGAAGAAAACACGAAAAGAAGAGCGACATTACCCTTGAAAAGAAATTGGTCGGTCAGACAGTAACCGGCTGGGAAACGCACTCAAGATAAACAACAACTACTTTTATGTTACCCAAGGTGGGAGTCCAGAAAAAAAGACTATTGAAGGAGCCAAATACTTTATCTGTCGGCCATAACATTACATGACAGGTGAAGTAAATAACCGGGATTTTGTCTTTGCAATGGCACCTGTTAGTGGGTGGGATATATTAGGCGGCAAGAGATCGTTTTGTCCTGGATTGGCAGCAGTAGTGATCCGATTGACTTTGACAACTGGGTCAGAGCCTCTCCAGTACTGCAGGTCTCTTTGTATTTGTGGTCTGCAATGGTTGGTACTTATCAAAGTGGGCTAAGCAAGGACAATTAATGGCCTTGCAACGGGGTCACTGGTGCCCAAGGCTCAATAATGTGAGTTGAGAGTGAAGGCTAGCCGGTATTGTTCAATCCCCAGAAGAGCTACAGCAGCACTAATGCGGAAAAAGTTTCTGGTTCTGGTAGGTGATGGAACACACTTGGTGGCAAAAGGTTTTAAATATTATAGTGGACTGGTGTTCAAAATAAACTCAATAATCAAAACAGTCTGTTCACTTCAGCTTCTCAATTTATACTCAGTCCTATACTGACTCACCATAAAAAACTATAAAACCATATTATACTAAACTACTTTATACCTTTAATGCCACAATATACCACACCGCACTTTACTGTACAATATTCTATTACACAACAATGACTATCTTTTACATTTAATTATTTATTATTTTACATCCTACTACTATACTATCCTATACAACCCAATACCATACTGTAGTATACTCTTAAGATATTATACTACAATAGTCTTTACACAATACTATATACTATTATACTAGATTATACTATCCTATAAACTCCAATATTTGACTATACTCCACTATACTACACTGGACCGGGCTTTTGTCGCTAAAATGAGAATTACTTAGCAGTGCTTATAATTCAGATCACGATTCTCTCCACGATTTTATAACTTATTTAAGATCATATCGGGCTTTTTCATGTACTTGGGAAAACAAAAAATCACTATAAATGTATGAAGGTTAACTAAAGGGTTATCTCTGCTTCTACTCCATGCAACTACGAGAGAGACGAGTGACCTTTGTGAAACAACGGAGAAGTGAAGTGGTAGAAAGAGGTAGAGATATAAATGAAGTGACCTGAAGGAGGAGTTAGCTCTGGCTAAGCTAAGCAAGCTAGCGTCTGTATACAATCTTAAGCAGAGAGTGGGCGCTATGTTTTTGCATGCGGCTGTGGTAAGGCACGTAACAACAAACCTTAAAGGGACAGTAACTGAGTTGGAACACAACTAAGCCTTAATACTGTAATCCATACTATACTATACCAAACTATACTATACCGTACGTATTTTATATATAATACTAACCATGGCTGATCACCAATTTTGGCCTTGGTAGCTAATGCATACACAACATATAACATGCAACAACATATACTTTATACTTCATTTTCTAAACACAATTTATCCACCATTTCCTGAAAAATTCTGAATAATGTCTCAGCAACTACAGGTTTTTTTTTTTTTTAAATGGATCTGCCCCTTCTAGCCAGAACTGCACCAACATTTATCTTGGGGATTGAAGGCTTCAAACAGTGTAGTCCAGCTTTCGGAGCATTTGCCTGCAATGTGACCTGCCCCCTGACCCCTGACCCTCTCAGCCAGACAAAAGAAAATGTGCCTCGGTGAGTGGACTTCCACTGAGAGAAGCAGGATTTGTGCCTTCCCTGAGCCTGGAAGTCGATTAAATGCGATTTTCACCTGTCACGCTGATTATTGCTACCTGCCTCACAGCACAGAAACACACATGCACTGTTTGTGTGTAGGATCAGATGGATTTAACTCACTGTGACAACAACTGGGTCACACGGTAACACCGAGCCACACACATACACATGCAGTACAAACACTGCTTTGACCTACATATCAACATATCGGAGAACAATAGTCGAACCGTGTTGAGTGCAATGAAACATGTCAGATCTGTCCTCACGCACGCACGCCCACACAAACACACACTCACACACACACACCTGGTTCAGTGGCGGGCCTCTCCTGCTAACATACCCGGGCACTCTAACAGAAAGCAGACCACAGTCCACAGACAGGATGTGACATATGGGGAAGTGGGGATTCATGTGGTGAATGGCCACTTCCTGTTTACCTAAGTGTCTTCCTTTCTCCTGTCTTGTCCTCTAAGCCCATCCTCCACTCCGAGGTCTACTTTGCTTTATGAGCCTTCATTCCAAATATTAGTGTTAGAGGGACATTACAGTCACACTTTCCATAGTTTCCTCTACCTTATACTCTTAAACAGCCATGAATAAAAGTGAAGAAGACCAGACATTATGTTCTGGTTCTTGTTCTCGCGGCAATGGCCGGATAGAAAAAGGGAAGTTACTATATTAGATAGGTGGTCATACACAACCATGATCCATAATTCATGTTACAAAAACATTTGTTTTTTTACAGTTACATTTAAATGCACGCAACAGAAAATCAGTCGGAGAACTGACCTGATCTCAAAATCGTAAAAATTTGTGATTCACATATCCAGACATTTCTATTATTCGCCCATTAATCAATTAATCCTGCGCATCCTTAGTAGATAACCATCTGAAACGTGAGCAAACATCTTATTCCATATGCATCAATCCAACGTTGAGTGTTCCTGAGTCATTCCCAGGCTACATGAGATATGTAAAGTTCTCACTGAGTTCTGGTCTAAGTGTGAGATTAAGATCGCTGTGCAGAAGGTTTTCGGGGGGGGTTGTTCCTCCACGGCTTATTATGTTCTTACTGGTGTTACAAATTGCGAGTTTTGTGTTTTCGTCACTCAGGGTGAAAGATTTCAGAGCCGGTGAGATGTTTCGTAGCCCCCGGGAGCTCATGCTTACAAAAGACTTTTTTACATTCTACTCGCGTCTGCCTGCGGCTTCGCAATCATTTCATGTAATCGTGCAACACGAAAATTTGTATCGGGTTCAGTACTTCCAAGAAACCAGAACATCACCAGTCGGATTGTACTCCTGGAGGAAACCCCAGTTCAATTCATTTAAATAGACGCGAGGAGAGGCAGGCGACCCAAAGCCTGTATCCTGTCAAATATGGGTGGGGGATGCAAAAGCAGGCCGGACTGCACCGTCATACCCACAGACTCCCTCCCACACACACATCCACCATGACGGGGCGTTTCCCTGCAGAGGAGAACACCAAACTAGAGCTTCCATTTCATTTCATACATGCATTAATCTACTTTATCAGGAACGCACACATCCATATCTTCCCCTGACAAAAGGCCATCCATACCGGTTCCCCATCAGGATTAAAAGGCTTAATGCAGTAATCTATCATAGATGAGATCCAGCGCGTGGCTACAGTTTGATCCACGCTCAGACCCAGTGTGGATGTTCCAGTATGGACACCAGTATCAGGAAGGACTTCTTTACTGCCTAGAGGGATTTATTAAAAAACAGGGGACTTGCTTTACCCAGCAACAACCTATAAACTCGTATCACATTTGATTTTTTTCTTTCAAACTTTTATTATATGCACCCATAATACCCATGAATACCTGTAGTTCAGGAATCTGGGAAGAAGTTAGTAATCGTAGCATGTCCCGTGTGCACGATGAAGCTGCAGACAATGGATGGGCCAGGTCGTTGCTAATGAGAAGGCTGCAGGCAAACCAACCTCTTCACATACCTCTGTGCCTCTGCTGTTGATCTACCCATTACTGTCCGATGATTATTCTGCCTCCAAATGAAACCAGGGCTGAATCTGAAGTCTTCAAATTATTTTCATCCGAACGGAAACCCCGAGATACTCAATCCACTCCTGGCTATTGACTTCAGATTAAAGTGGCTTTCTGCTTAGTTTCTCCTGGTTACGACAAAGATTCCCTCACAGGTCTGATAGCAGCATGAAACCACGATTGAAGTAGAATGAGGTTGAACGCACAAGTTCTGTCCAGGAATGTTTTGCAGCTTTAAATGACGAAGCACATTTTTTCCGACATTTTTCCCAAATTTCACAAGGTTTCCAGGGAGATCGGCTGTTTTACAATGTTTGGCCTGAATACACAAAAACTCCGGAACCAACGTCCTTGAGACTTTTTGGAACTGCGGCGCTGGATCAGGCTAGATAGACAGACGTGTGGATGATGGTGTGAGCCGGGATTTGATTTATAACTACCATGGCATTGCAAAGACATAATAGTTCAGGGAAATTATCCATAAATGCTACTTTCTCACATATTTACAGTGAGGGGTGGATGAAGGATTGTTTTCAAAACTTCTTTTACGTTATAAGAACCGCTCAACTGACGTGTGGAATTGTTTAGCGTTGGGTAGAGAGGTGTGCAAAAAAGTAGGACTTTCTATTTCATTATTCATCTTGTCTCCAATATATATGTATATATATATATATATATGTATATATATATATATATGTATATATATATATATATATGTATATATATATATATATATATATATATATATATATATATATATATATATATATATATATATATATATATATATATATATATGTATATATATATATATATATATATATATATATATGTATATGTATATATATATATATATATATATATATATGTATATATATATATATATATATATATATGTATATATATATATATATATATATATGTATATATGTATATATATATATATATATATATATGTATATATATATATATATATATATGTATATATATATATATATATATATATATATGTATATATATATATATATATATATATATATGTATATATATATATGTCTCTTAGCATAAGGGGAAATCTTTAAACATTTTCCTATAAGATCATGCATGCATTGAAACATGCTTCAGATCTTCGTATCTGACTATTTAAGACTAAGTCTATCTTTGGCGTTCAGTTTAAAAATAGATTACTCCATTTACCAATTGACAACATTTGTGTAGTTGATGACTCCGTTGATTAATGACCAAATTTTCTTAGCTGTAAACCAAAGGGAATGCATTTTCAAGCAGAGAATTCCAGGGAAATTCAAGGCAAGCCTGTAAATTTCAGACTTCCTGGCGCTTTAAAACATCACCAGCATCAACAAATATAAACACCTCTTTTTTCAGCTACTTGACGGCTTAGCCAGTAGGGGGCAGTTCTTTCCTCAGAGCCCCTCCCACCTCTGACAGGCCAGTCCCAGGACACCTTTGAAAGACTGTTTTGGATAAAGAGTGTGTGTGATGGGCTCTCTGCTGGTGTAACATCAGTCACCCGTGAGTAATAGGCTAGCAGGCTAATCACGGCGGAGCAGTCTGCCTGCCCGTCTGACCCGCTTCCCCGCGGCTTGACAAAAAGCCTGAGGAAGAAGACGCAGCTTTTTTGGTGAAATATCTCTTTAACAGCCTTCTGAGTCTTAGATGGAGGACAGGTTTGAGGGCAGGGCCTGAAGTCAGACAGAAAATAGCTCAAAAAGATACGTGTGTGTGTGTGTGTGAGAGAGAGAACTCTCAAGTCTTCCTTCCCAAGAATAAGCGATTAAGAGGAGCTGGACTGACCCCGTTTTTTTTTGTTGCAAGTCTCCGAAGCAGACCCTCGGGGATAAAAGACCGGGAATGTTACATAAGCTCTACTCCCAGCAGAGATTCGCACACACAGTCTAACGGCCACAGTCACAGCGAGACCGCCTGACGGCGCAGACTGGCTGCGTTGACTGCTGGCGATTCACGCATGAGCTGAGATAAGTCGGACGGAGGGTCTAGCAGGCGGCAGTCAGTTAGCCAGACGCCGGGCTTGGGGCTCTGCTGGATGCAGTCGACTAACCAGCTCGGCTCTGGAAGTACAGGCAGGGAGAGCACGAGGAGGAGGAGGAGGAGGAGGAGGCCGAGGCCGACAGTGAGAGGGCAAAAATCAATCTGATGTCTTGAGTTTCGATGCCAGGGGCCACACAAGAGCCCGAGCGGCCGGGGAGCGACTGATTTAATTCAACTAAGAAGCCCAGCTGTTACTCAGGAAGACAGAGAAGGAAAGACAGGGGCTGTGTGTGTGTGTGTGTGTGTGTGTGTGTGTGTGTGTGTGTGTGTGTGTGTGTGTGTGTGTGTGTGTGTGTGTGTGTGTGTGTGTGTTTGCCAAGAGGAACTGCTGTACTAGCACTTTCCTCTCTTCACTCTTTCTTTTTGTATTTCCATTTTTATATCGGTCTCCATTTTGCAAACATGAGATGCAAAGCTAGAGACATTAAATCGTGTTGGCTTGCTAAAAGATGCGCGTGTGTGTGTGCGTGTGTGTGTACTTGGTATCATGTCGGGCTCTATATTATCCATACATCACCTGTGTGTGACTCTTTGATTTCATTACGGGCACAAATAGACTGCAGTGCATGAGCAGCACGGCCCACGGTAAACGGGTTCCTTTTAGAAAGCAGCCAAACACTCACGTCCCTGTTCGCCGCTCCTCGCCGCTCCTCGCTACAACAGCGGCGTCACAGTCTGAAGAGCAAATGTTTACCCTCCTCACTATCTAGTGTCGGACAGTTTTACAGGCATTTTTGCATTTTTGACAAGTTAAATCACAAATTGACACTGAGAAATCTTAAGGGAACACACAACGTCGATTAACGATGTGGTTTCTTTTCTAATGCTACTTGTGGCCACTGGGGCGACCTGACAAAAACAGGGTTTGTCAGGTGTTTGGTGGCGGGAGCTAGCAGCCAGTGGCTAATCAGCAGCTTCCATGGGCTAGCCGGTTAGCTCAAAGCCATGAGCTCGTTGTGATATCCACAACATCACTTCGGAGCGGATACTTGGTTGGATCTTCCCATGTTTGTCCTGATAGTGACTGAAATGAGCAACACTTCCTGGTTTCGTCTCAAATTAGCGGCCCTCTAATGTTTCAGTGGAGGGACACCCTCCCTTCACTGCAAGGCTTTTGTTGTGAAACACTCGCAAGAATCTCTTATGGATCCAATACTGACATGGAACTGACATCTTTTCTCAAGTTGCATGAGGCCAATGTTTAATTAATTCTTTTTCTGTTATTCGGGTTTTAAACACTGTACTTTCTTTTGGACTCGAGCGTGAAATATAATGCTTCATCAAACATCGAGTTCCAATCCGAACTTTCACTCTCAGGGAGGCGCTATGGATTACTGACGGCAAACCTAAATATCTACAAAAATCCTTTTGTTACCTTTGGCAAAAAAAACTAGGAGGTTCTGTTTTCACCCCTGTGCGTTTGTTTGTCTGTTAGCTAGTTTGTTTGTTTGTTTGTTTGTGACCAAACTTGCAGGAATTTTTGCATCTGCAGGAAATTCTACGCCGAGGCAGGTCATGGCTTTCTTAGAGATGAAAGGAAATAATGATTCTGGTGACGTTACGCAGCATATGACATTAAAATATAATTAGGCCGTTCGGGGCTTTGATGTTTTATTCTGGACAGGGACAGGAACTTTTGCAAAAACTTTATAGACTAGGGATGACAACAATGACTGAGGAAGAGACAAAGTAGGCTCAGTTGTTGGTTTGGTCTCTCTGAAGGCTTATTTCTAGTTCTAAATGCTATCATGGCAATAAATGAATTTTGGATACAAGACCAGGACCCAGGGTGGAGTTCTGACTTTGCGGGTTTGAATGTGGTTGGTTATATAGGGACAACATTTGAGAGTTCTATTTAATTTTCCTCTAATGATTTGATGATGATTATTGTCTTGTGAATTTTGTTTTCACCACATGCTTTTATGGTGAGACTGAAGGTGAACTTCCACATTGGGGACGATAAAAGTTCTTGTATTCATAACCATTTTGGTAAAAAAGGGGTTCAGTATCTTTCTTGAAGACCCAATGACAACTGGGCCTGAGGATCAAACACAGCTGCAAACACAACAGCTGCCCCGAGTCAAGTAGAGTCCACGCTCTATTCAGGAATAGAGACTACTCATACATTGAATGGTGACGTGTTCTCATCGACATGCTATGCTAAGCAGGAAGCTGCTAAACAATAACGTGAGATAATTTCTACAATTTGATGACAGCCACTTTCACTTTCTGTTCCCGGGTTGGCGGAAAGGCTTTAGAACGCTCCGCTAGTCTCACTCACGATCACGGCTACCAGACAGACGGATTCAAGACTCCCAGATGCAGGGGGCAGAAAATAAACTAGATTCCCGATATAATGCTGTCTGTCACAGCGTGTGAACTTCTATTTTCAGATCCAACCACAGCATTTCAATGAAGTTCATGTCCAGACTCTGACAAGGCCACTCCAGCACATAATGGCGTTTCCAGCCTGGTAGGAAAGTTAATGAGTCTGGGACAAGTAGTAATTACCCGGAGTGAAAAGCGACCTGAACATGTGCAAAATTCACACACCAGAACAAATTATGCCGGCAGTGATTGAACCTTAGGTGAGGCCGTAATTCAGCGTAACACCAGAAGCCAGAGGGAGAGAGAGAGAGGGCAGTCAAGCCTGGGGCCGTGCTTCGCCGATCGGCTCTAAAGAGGTCGGAAAGGTCGCTGCCACTGACTGGGAATGAGCCGGGACTAAGCATGGAGAGGCCACATCACGAAGGGGAGGAGGAGGAGGGGGAGGAGGAAGCTGGGGGAGGAGGTAGGAGGACAGGTCACTGAATGGGGGGGAGGAGAAAGTTGGAGCACATGGCCTCTCACCATATGACACACTGGAGAGGAAAGAAGAAAACGGGGCAGCTATCTTTTGGTTCAAACGCAATAAGGCGTGGAACCGGAGCAACTCCTGAATCCATTCATTTGAATGTAAATCAGTTTTCACAGCAGCCGATGACGGGGAATCATCCCTGGTGGCATCAACCAACTTCACGCAGCGACACGACAAAATCCTTTGCCTACCATGAAACAAAGAAAGCCGTTTGGGAGCCAAAAATCATCATGAGGCTGTTTACTCACGTGTTGTTTTATCTTTAACATACAATGTTTCTGCAGTTTAGGCCATACTAGCATGTATGAAGATAAAACTTTATGTATCCTGAGGGCAACTGTTGTAATGTGAGTTAAGCGGCGGTGGTGGGATTTGAACCTATGCCATCAGGAGGGACAGGGGTCCGAATCCAACACCGCCATGATAACATAGTTCAGTAAACCGGGTGCTTTAAAAACATTTTTTGATCCTGATTGACAATTCTTGTAAAAACAGGAAAAAATAAAAAGTGGTCAGATCTTTGGTCTGAAGATGTTCACTGATGACGATGCAGCTCATGAAATATGGCAGTTTCCAAACGTTGAAGGTCATGAGTGAAATTCTTGTTGATAGCTAAATAAAGAAGCTGTGTGGAATTAATCCAATGCTACCATCGTATACGAGGCCGGCTTTAGTTCAGTAGGTAGACGTCCCACAATCAGGAGAACGAGGTTGAAAATCCAGCGTTAGTCCTCAAGCAGGACCCTGAGACCACAGAGGCGGCCCACTGCCCACTGCTCCCTCAGGGACGGGTCAAGTGCAGAGGACGTCTAAAATTATGGAGATTTTATTAACGACATTACCTAAAACTTCAGAGAAGGTGACAAAATTAAAAAGGTTCTGCTTTGTTCGACCAATACTTTCAGGAAAACAAGGACGTTCAGTTCACCGACATGTAAAGGCCTGCTTCCAGTGGCAGCGTCCCGATGCGCTACGACTGGGCCGCGGTCGGCGTTCCCGGTCGCTTCCGTTCAAAACAGTGTGTCTGATTCCACCAGACGCGGCGCAACGCTTCACGGCAGCGTCTGGACACTCAGCTCCAAATACCCACCCGGTTTACTCTTTGATGGAAGAAGCGTCAATTTCAACAGAGCAGATCGAAGCGGACAGGAAGTCAAACACAGGAACGACATAAGAGCAGCCGGTCAGATTACCAAATAAATATGACCGGATGCTATTGTTGAATACGTTGTTTTCTCGATTTTTCGGTTTTGTGGCGTTTGCAGCGATTCCTGATATCAACAATTCTGGAGTTGGTTTATTGTTCAGGCTGGCTCCGCTTTGCTTAGACGAGCAGAGGGTTGGGGGCCTGCAGAGGGGCCTCATCTCTGAAATCACAGAGAGAAATCCGTCTATGTTAACTATGTTGCATTTTCCAAACACGTCGGTGAATCTGTTCTAGTTGATTCCTGAACACAGACGTTCTCTCCTCTTTAATCTGGACCCAAATCCATCGGCATCTGTAAACGATCATATCTCTGATACGTGTCAGACCTGCTTCATATCAGGAAGAGGAAGTCCTGTAACCAGCCTATTATCCAGCTTCCTGTGAACCGTGCCTACGCCATGCTTTCCGTGCCGCACGCAATCGCTCAGTGACACGTTCATGAAACGTCGGGAGGGAAATCTGGGGCATGTCTGTGTTTTGGATAATCAGCAATATTTGACCCAGCGGTTTCACCGCACACCGAGATTCTAAATGTTCTCAAGTGTCTGCAGCCGCAAATTGGGCGACGTCTTCTTCATCAGGGCTGTCAGGTGAAGCGCTTGTAGCAAGCAGCAGGTGAGCGCAGGTGATTCTTGTGTGTGTTTGTTCCTCTCTCTTTTACTATGCAATACTCAAAGGTTTGAATGTAGTTGTGAGAAATGATCTATACTAGGCCTACGCCGTCGTCGTGCACGGCAAGGGCCTATGCCCCAAAATGACCCATAGCCCCTGCATTTTACAAACAATTTCCCTCATGTCTGAAGACTGTGTTTTTAGGGAAAATATCCTCCTAGTGGTAAAAATATGAACTATTCGAGTGAAATACGATTCATACAAGACCCATTTTACCAAATATGGACTAAATCGGACCAGCTGTTGCAAAATCATAGCCCGCAAAAAGTTTGAAGATAAGCTCCCCCTAATGTCAAAAATACACAACAGGCCCTTCCCAAAATCAATCCAGTTCTTCCGCAGCTTAGATATGTGTTGGTATAGCATTTGGGAAATTATCTTGGGTTATTATGTTAACACCAAAATTCTGTGGCAGCAGCGATGACGATTCCATAATAGCGATAATAGCGATGTAACTTTTTGAAAATCAACTAAAATAGAGTTTTTTAACCGAGTTGAAGTTGAATCTGAAGCAGCGGGATTTCCCTTCAGAGTTTAGACTTCTGTATGGTTGAAATAATGTTGTTCTTGTGCTTCATCTGGCAGCTGATGAACTTGAATTCTCACTGAGTGTGATTGGACGGGGCAGGTTCCGCGTCTGAATGTGACGTCAGATGCTCAAGAAACTTTATTTGGGATTTAAACCAGTTGAGCGATCGGACAAAAATAGCCTGTAGTTATTTAAAAAGAAAAAGTAATCAGAAACCAAAAGCTGAGTCAGCGAACCGGAGGATAGGTGTCGTTTTGACATCAGACTCTTGAAGGGTCTCCTTTAAGTACCTGTGACACCAAACGGCTGGATGAAAAGCCACCACCATACTTCGTTCTAAATTACAGTTATTACCTCCTGGGTATGTCAGTCGGGGGGGGGGGGTTCAGGTGGTTCTGTTGCACCGTGTCATCTGTGAATACTGCTCTCCCAGACAAATTATTGTACTTATGTGAAAGTAAATGTGTAACACGATGCTGCTGCTGAAACATGAACACAGTTGTGACGGGTCTTCCCGTCAACATGTTTGTGTTGTTGTCATTGTAAAGGTCACATCCACTATCAGGCTTCCTTCTCCTGGCCGTAGATAAACAACAATGCACTGAACCGACAACCAACCTCTGGTGTAGATAGGCAGTGGGTAAATATGTTTATGAGTTGTAGAAGGGAGTAACGCCGAGAAAAGGAAAAAAAAAATCAAAGAATTTGCTCTGAAACTCTAAGGTAACTGCATCAAACTGATAGAAATACCACAAAGTTCACGTTATTCTGCACAGTTTATGTCGGATCGGAGGAGGATGCTCGTCTGGATAGACAATGGACCTAAAATGTGTTTTTTAACTACTGGGAGGGATTTTGGCTGCAAAAAAACAATTCTGACCACTAGGCGGAGCTATATGCACATACTACTTACAACTGATTATATGAGTATAAGTAAAGGTTTTGATTAAAATCTAGCATTTTTGCACAGTAAATAATGATATAATATATATATATATATATATATACTCGGTAGAAGAACAATTATGGGCCCGCTGAGAGGAAGGAGTTAAATCCAATAATGTCATCTAGGGTCATCTTCCATTATGAAGGACCCACATTTTTACCAAGTATATATTTAACAACTGAATGAATAATATGAACACAGGTTGCAGAAAAGGTTATATGATCCAGCCCCAGTTTCACACCAAGGAGACGGTTGTTCTGCAGTGGCGTGACATTATACGGGACTCTAATAGCTGGGTTCAACTCAGCAACCGCCCAAACGGCTGAAATGTCCTTGACAGTAAATCCCTCTTTGTTCCAGAGAGGCTGTTTTGTAGCTGATTCTGACCTGTGACACCATTGAGGAAGAGGAGTTGTCTAACAGGCATCAATCAAGTGTTCAGATCGGACAATGTTACAAAGCAGAGTGACACACGGGGATGTGTGGAGGATGCTCAGCGGACTGGAGCCCGTTACTTCATGTACTCCTGGGTTATTGTCGACGCAGTGCTGCTTTTATGACTGAAGATCAACCCCCCGCCCCCTCGTTCTTAGTCTTCCATCCCTCCTGTCACTATATACTGATTGGGGGATTGGGTTGATGTTGGTGGGTGCAACAAGGTTAATCTCCTCTCCGTCAGGGCTTGCTTCATTGCCGGGCGCCCAGAGCGAGGACTCTGTATCAAACCAGCAGAAAAATAAGATGCTCAGGAAAGCCAGGAGGACATGTGGGAAAGCGAGTCGGAGGAGTGATGACGGGACTTTCCGCGTGCCTGAACTGTCGCACAGAGGACTTACCTCCGCCGCTTCAAGCCACACCCTGATTTTCCCAGATAAGCCTCGGTTGCAACAGATGACGCTTTTCCAATTTGGACTAATTCAATATTCTCCATTAGGCTTTTCTTCCTCTTTAACTGATGGCAAACATAGGGAACCCTACAGGCAATCAGGTAATGTAGAAGCATTCGGCCTCGGCCAATCAATGAGCTACAGTTAATCCATTGGAACCTACTCTCTTCCTGTGAGGAACACGTGGATCATGAGATGGCAATAAAATACATTCTATGCATATATTCCATATTCCGTCTCCTGTTTAGCAGCATTTTTTTTAAAAAATGGGCCATGAAAAGAGAGAAAAGTCCTGTTCTCTTGAAGGGCTGTCTGAATGAATGGCTCCTCTAACTTACACGGTGAAAGAGGGAGTTTTGACAGGAATAGAAAAAAACGTACTTCAATGTTATCAATAATAATCTGTGGGCATGATTTATTCCCCGGCAGGTACCCCCGCAGTCAGGATCTAATACCCACAAATGGCTCCCCTTCACTTTTTTCCTATTTTTCACCTGCTCAGTATTCATATCACACTCCCTCCCGCTCTGGCAGAGAACTCCTTGGGGAGTGGATCGGACAAACGGTAGATTCCTACTGGTTACAAGGAGCTGCTAAGCATCAGAAAAAGCTAAGTAGCCTACTGTGTTGTGCAAAACACGGCACCTTTTGTGTTTAGCTGCCTCTGCGACACAGGCTAACTCACGGAGGGAGGTGTGCGTCGCCGGGAGCGGTTTCTGTCTGGTGTTTTACTTCAAAAACAGTAAGTAAAGTCATGTTGTGCGTCTCGTTCTATCCCCTCCCCTTGCCCCTGTGGGCGTGTGTCTGTGTTGCAGGTGTGGCGCCACACACCTGGCTCAGCTCCACACCTGACCCTCATCCTCAACATCATCACCATCTCCTACGGTATATCAACCCGCCAGCTCTCCTGTAACAACTTTTCTCTGGATTAATCACCGTTTTCTTTGGTTCGGGACTAAACCACCTCTCTGACAGTCCCAGCTTCAACCGGACTACGCCAATGGAGTGTGCCCATTGTTTCGTCTTTTAAATTAAACCCCTTTTTGTCACGTTTTACCACTCTCCGAGGCTGCACCTGGACCCAAATGAAAACAAAACTTAGAGCATTTATTTATTCCCCTTCGTCTGCATCGATAAAAATCTCGTACGGTTGGTGTGAATGGAAATATGCATCCTTCATTTTTTGCCTGAAAATATAAAGGTATTTGCCGAAATCCGTCCGAGAATTATTCCAAAACTTTTTAGTTTCACCCAGAAGTTAAATAAAAAAAAACCTTCCATCAACATTTCATACTTGACTTAAATGTGGTTTAATCAGACAGTAATTCCATATTGTAGGAGGAAGGGATGTGTTTTGGTTTACTCCTGTCACTCGGGACACCTGTGGTGTTGTTGTGGGTGCGTTGGTGCTGGTGTCTGTGTTTGTGCGTCACTGGAGGACCGGAGAGGAAATTATCTTATTACCGGCACCCGTGAGTCAGTTTGTTTGGATGAGAGAAGGATTAGGTTCTGGTCGTTTGATCTTATCAGACTGCTGCTCATGATTTGGACGTAGCGCGTTGGACTGAACTCTTACAACTTCTCTCCCGGCGGCCAAACTTTGCCCTTGCCCTTGTCGCCACTGCAAATATTAACAAAATAGATTTGACTACACAACACATGGAGTTTACTTCAACATCATCATCGTCATCAAAGATATCCCCGTTTCTGATCGTTTTTGTTCCGATCAATCCAAGTTTCTGATCAATCTGGCTTCCTTGTACAGTAGATTGAGCATTTAAGTCCAGCTTCAGCTTCCCTTCATAATCAGGACGCAGATGGAGAACGGAGAGAGGAACAACCTCCTTCTCCTCCTCTTCCTCCTCCCTTCCCCCAGACATTATCTCCATCTCCTACTCCAGCAGGCTTCTCAGCGGTATCCCACCATCTTACATCTTTTTGTTTCATCAGGCCATTGTGTTGTTGGCTCTGTCGGTGCCGAGTCGCCCGTCTACAGTATGTCAGGAGTTGGCAGCTGTTGGCGGTGACCTCTGTGGGTTAGGGTTAGGCCCGCCCTTACGCTGTGTCTGCTGGCACGGCAGCTTCACCCTCAATAAATGAAGGCCGTGGCACCTTGGTCTGGTCGCTTACGAGGATATTCTGAAATGCTGTCAACGAGGGAAACGTCGGGGTGAGCGAGGGATCCTGTATCTGAGAGCTGAACAGAACCTTCATGGAACAGATCACCAACTCCTCCTTCCCCGGACTAAGCTCAGCACCATGGGTGATCGGGCCTTCTGTTCTGCTGCCCCTCGTCGGTGGAATGCCCTCCCTGACCATCTGAGGGCTCCACAGACGACTGACACATTTAAAAAAGGACTTAAAACTTTCCTTTTTAGCAAAACCTATAACTTTAATAAACATTGCTGCTTTTTGGTCATGTTTTTATATAGTTATTATATTTTTTATTGATGCTTTTATCTGCTTTTACTTTGTAGCACTTTGAGATTTGATCCAAATGTAAAAGTGCGTTATAAATTAAATGTATTATTATTTATTATTATTATTTACTATTTCATCTTTTTGATTATCTTGTCAAAACTAACAACAATGGTGATTTTTGTATTTTATTTTAACAAACAAACAAAAAAAACTGAAAGAAACACAAACCCGTAAATTTAAAAGTAAATGAATAGTGTGAAAAAAGATCGGTCGGTCGGTAGGAAGTTTGGGGTCTCATTTTCATTTGCTTACATCAATTCAGCTATCAGATTTTGGATTTTTTTTTAATTCAGTAGTACCAAGTAATCAAGCCAGTAACCTGTGACAGCAGTAACTCGTCAAGAGTTAATGTCTAACTTCATCCATGCCTACATCAGGACTAAAAGTGTCCCTGTGTGTTCTACTGTGAAAACACGGGCCTGTTCTGATGGCATAATGAGATTCTACCCTACTTTTTTTTTTTCTTTAAAGGTGTGTAAGGAAAACAATAAAAATAAACTAAGCAACTGACCATATCTGCTCTGTGTTTTGTTGGCTATTAATCCCTGATCCTAGACCTGCAGGCGTTCGTAGTAGACGTCTAAGATGTACGGGCAATCTGCGTGGATTGTGTGAGCGTACCCCGTCACACAATACAAGGGAGGAAGGGAGGGAAACTCGGGGATGGGCAGAACCTTCCGAATGCAGTTAAGGAAAACATCATGAGAGTTCTGAACGCTGGGGTGACACAAAGGTCAGTCAAAGAGACTAAACACAGAAACTCTGCACAGGTGGATCTGAACTCAACATGTCGGACTAGAAAAAGTTATTAGTTATAGTTATTGAGTTATTGTCAGCCTCTAAATCCACCGACAATTCCCAAAAACCTCCAGAGTATCTCTCAAATACTCTGAAGCCGGTAGTTTCCTGCACCTTCCACTTCATCCTCTCCGTTTAGCCCACTGAGCCCCCAGCTCCACCTCCAAAGAAATATCAAAGGATCAAAGGCAGCAATAGCCGCATTGTGACATTAATCCTCCAAACTGTTTATTATAATATTTATTTCATTTCAAATGCTGCGAAACTCGTACCGTCCCCAAAATGAAATCATCTCTAGGATACGGCATTTCTATCTACCGTATGCAAATCTGTCCGTCTGTAGTTTTTCCATTATCCTTCTCTGAAACAAACAAAAAAAACGTACAAACAGACAAACGCACAGGAGTGATGACATAACCGCCTCATAATAATCATAATTAAATCACCTTCTGGCCAGAAATGTGCCTTAACTCGTTAAAGACAGCAGATGTGTTTAACTCCAGAACATTTTGACTTTTATGATGTTTTATGTTCCCATCAAGCACCATTAAATGTGATGAACACTCTCATGCGGAGCGTGAAACTGATTTCCGAGCCGGGTCCGCTGAGGCTCGGGTTAACTAATACCGCCGCTGGTACTGTTGACCAGCAGGGAACCGGCGTTAACTATGGACGGAAACATATGATCCGCTGTGGAGCGCTGGAAGGTGAAGAAGAAATGCGACGCGCGCTGAATTGTTTTTAAACTGTGGAAAAAAACAGAAAAAGCGTTTCTGCCGAGGTTGGAGTTTCAATCTCCACCTTAAAAGAAACAAAGAAAGAGTCAACTAAGGTCCAGTCATCAATTCCTCACACGATTTAGAGAAACACGAGGCGAGCCGGGTTGGTCTGCGTGGGGATCTGAGGAGGGCGGGGCCTAGCTTTCCTCCCCTGGACGGTGTCATGATATAATTGTCCTGAGTAGATGCATGCTCACGCCATAGGAGGAGCGTTTTATATCGACGCCCGCCTGCTGCAGCTCTGTCAGGTGGTATTTATGAGACTTGTAATCGGGGCTGAAGCCCAGGCACACCTGCCACACTGGGAGGGGTGTGTATAACACACACACACACACTCATACGCTAACACACGCACACACACACACTCGCAGAAACTCCTGGCATTTGTTTGTTTCTGCTTGTTTTCATTTGTTGGTTTAGCTGTGCTTCAGAGCCGTGCTGCTGGTGAAATGTGATGAAGGCAGTACATAAATAAACTGGAGGGAAAAGACGCCGGGGAAGAAGAATATTTTAGGCCACGCTCCACTAACGCGTCCACCGGCCTATTCTATTTTGGATTGGGATTAGAAAAAGTGAACCGACCGCAATGCATTCGTCAGCCACAACATTATAACCACTGACACGATGGAATGTGGGTCCTGCCGATCATATGGATGTTATTTTGACAGGTAGTACCTTCTTAAACATTGTCGCCGACCAAGAACAGCCCTTCATGGAAACATGGGACGACGTATGACAGCGGCGTCTTTCAGCAGGAAAATATCCCAGATGTGAAGCGTCATGTTCCCTACACCTCACTCCAAACAATTATCAGTGGGAAAATACGAACAAATAAGTCCAATCCATGGAGGGCTTCTACTCACAGGCCTTCAAGGACACCTTCAGAGGTCATGTGGGGGTCCGTGTCCTAACAGCTCACAGATGTTTTACAATTCAAGACAGGTGTTTATAAAGTAATGACTGATCCATGTTAGCTTAGCTTTGGCTAAGCTCAGCAAGCTAGCATCAGGACCAACTCTTTTACTTCTATTTTTTAACAGCCAGGATAAACACACAGCCAGGATGACCACAAAAACAGACTTCTAACTGGACAGAGGTTCTCTATCTGCTATTCAAAGGCTGTGGCCACAAACGTACCCAAACTACAACTCCTATAATCCCCCACAACACATGAAGACAATACCCGTAAGGCCACCCTCTTAAAGGGGCCAGGTGTGGCTCGTAACAGTATGTTGTAATACAATTTTGCCAGTTTTGCTGCAGTACTTTGGAAAGTAGATTGCAGATTTGTCTGAATCGCGATCACAATCTTTTCAAGATGAATTGCCCGACCCTACTTGGAAGCATGTTCCCTCAACATAACAGATAGAAAAAGTCATTTCAACACCTGTGAATTGACTCAGCAACATAAACAAATGACAATTCATGGGTGAGTTGTTATTTTCAGCCAGACATGGAACAAATACTGACACTGATGTTAAAGGTGAACAGAGTGAAGCTGATCTTCTGAGTTCTTGGTCTCTTTTTGTTAAGAGACGCAGCAACTGGTGACGACTGAATCTCCACACGAGCAGGTCGGGTGTATCTCTGAGCTCACATTAAGATGCCTGCTGCATGAGCGCACAGGGGAAAACAAACAGCGCTGATGAAACCCAGTCAAAATGTGGAGGTTGAAGTCTCTGAGCTCTACCTGTGCCAGTTTCTCTTAAACCGATAACCCAAAAAGGAGAACTCCAACTCCAGCCAGACTTCTGCTGAAGGTGGCTTCATACTTGGTGAGGGCATGAAATTGATCTTTTTTGCCCATTAATTACACCAGCTTTTGGGTTCCGAAAAGAAACGGCTAATTTAGGGCTGTTTTTTTTGGTTGATTTTTATAACTCAGAAGGTAGAGAGGTCGTCCCTCGGTTGGAGGATTGGGGGTTTAATCCCAGACCTGAATGCTACATGCCGTAGGTCCTTAAGCGAGATCCTGAAAACCCCAGCTTCCTGGGAACTTCTTAAGGCTGGATCGAATGCAGGGGACTGATGTCACTATGTTGTACTGAGTATAACTACTACTTGTATGACTAGTGATGAATAAGTATCTGCCATCTATGCTCTAACAAGTGTGTGGAAAAAAATACCTGCTGTTGATTAAACAACTGGAGAATCAATCAAACCTGAATTCAAGGATTTTCCAATTACTAGCAGTAAAAAGAAAAGCTCTGCAGCAAAAACTGGCCTGTAGAAATGCCAGAAGCTCCTTCCACTGTGTTGATCCTGATGAACAGCCATCATTGGTTGCAAATAAAATGGTATTACGTCATCTCCGCAGCACACACCGCTGAACAACTAAAAAAAATGCATTTCAGATTGTTCGCCTACAAAGAGAAATCAAATAAAATGTAGCTTTGATTTGAAAGTAATCTGTACTATTATTAAGAACTTGTATCGGCGAGAACTAAAATATTGGTCGGGTCAAAACATGCATCGACAGAGTCACTGCAGTCAGTGGAGTCACAGCAGTCAGTAGAGTCACAGCACTCAGTGCTCCGGAGGAAACCCTGTGAGGACACGCAGTCAGTCACATCCTGTCACAGCAAACACAATTCCTTCAAAGAAAACAAGAGCACAATCTCCATCTCCCACGCGTTGATATTTTCAGTCTGGTAACAACAACGATTCACATTATAGACCAGGGTGGTGACGCAAAAGGTCTCACCTGATGTTCTCTGTGTTCCCCAACAAGTTTCCCTCAGTGGAGGCAGAAACTGAATGATGAGAGTCAGCAAAGTCTCTCTCACAGAGACTGTTAAGATAAACCAACGTAAGAGCTTTTGTTGGTCAAGGCAGTTTCCTGCATTTTCAGTGAATCCTGAACACTCAGCGGAAAAAAGAGCAACAATTACAGAGAGAAAGTGCGACGGATGTGATCAATATAGCAGAGAAGAAGGCAAAAACAATGCAAAAATAAAAATGTATTCCAACAAAATGCCTTGTAGTTTCATGGATTAATACCAAACTAGAGCTGCAACTAATGGAGATTCATTGAAAAATCTTTGTCTGCTTTATGAAATTGCTGGGTGTAAATCCAAATAAATTAAATTCACACGGCGTTCTCGGGTTGGACCTCGTTAGTCTTTGTTTCTGTCCCTCAGTTCTGGATAACCACGATGGAGGCGTAATGGTTGGTTTGAGTTGTTCCATCTATGAGGATCAAACCAGACGCTGCTGGCGCTGTACGACAAGTTCCGACTGTTTGTTCTTGAAAGCTTGGATCGCTATTTAAAATGACAGGGTGCGACCATCTGCATGTCCTCTCTCGCCACATCAAAAAAAAACTCCTCTTTGGTCTTCCCCTTTTTCTCCTGCCGGGCTGCTCCATCTCCAGCATCCTTCTATCAACAGATCCACCATCCCTCCTCTTCAGGGTCCAAGCTATCTGGATCTGTCCTCTCCTGAATTCTCCTTTTTCTAGTCCTGTCCATCAAACCCAAAAAGGTGTCTCGAAGAAATTCTAAAGTCAGTTTTCTTGCTTGATCTCGATAGAAAAAAGAGATCAAGACATACTTTTGAGCATTCCAGGGTCTGCCCCACCTCTCTGCGGTCGCCCAGGCTCCACGCAACGCGGCAAGGATAATGTGATATAAGAAATGGATGATAGATAATAATAGGCCAATGACTGTGAACCCAGTACAATTCATGATGTTCTGCCACTACGAGATCCGATCATTCTGTCTCCCAGATAAACGGACCTAAAAAAAAATCATATAAGCACCTAACTCCCACTCACAGAGGTAATAGTATGATTTGATTCAGGAAGCTTGTGCAATGTGACTTTCAGGACCTGCCGTGAGCCACAGTGGGGCGTCAGCGCTGTTGTGATCACGGCTCCGCTGCAGACGTGTGGAATCAGGCCCGCAGCTCATCAAAAACCCGACAAATTCAGACTTAGCAGCCACTTCGATTACAGAACCATCACCCCCCGGAGGAGTTGTCCCTCCATCCATCCAGTCTGGGTGTAATTCATGAGGGGGGGGGGGGGTCGGCCTCCATTAGAGCTCCTCCGCAGGGACAGGAGAGCGTCTAAAGGACAGCACTCAGGGAGCGGCCCACACTTTACCCTAACAGCTTCATCAAGCCTGCATCCCCAGAGCCACACACAGACACACACACACACACACACACACACACACACACACACAAACAAACAACCTCTGGAGGGCCCAATTAGCAGCCATCACCTGTAATTCAATAACATTGCTCCTGATCTTTCAGCCGCTTTCTTTAACCCTGCCCTGACAGAAAGAAGCTGATGTTCTCCTACGTCGACGGACAAATCTGACACTTTATTAAGGGTTAAGGAAAGATCTACATATTTTGCTTGCTGGGGAAAAAAAGGAGGAGGTGTCTCCCCCTTTATCCTTTTACAAGTGTCATATATCATCATCCTTCCGGCTCCAGGCTCGGTCAATCAAGCCCACGGGGCGGCAGGATGGAGGGGAGACATCTCCACTCAGCTTCTAATCCAATCCTCTGTTCCATTTTGCCGTCTTTGCTCGCCATCCACTCCGCGAGGTGGGAGATGGCAACTACCCACCTATGAAACTCTATATGACGCCGGGGAAACCGATCCACGGAGCGTTAACGGAGCCACAGTAGAACGCCAGCGTTACGATTATTAGGAGGGAGGTTCCGACCTCCACGTTCATTCGAAACTAAACACACTGGATGCTGTTGAAGAAGATCAATGGCAGAACCAGGAAGTGAGACCAGGAATCACTGCAAATGACCCAAACATGATAAATATTCTCATTTATCCATCAGTTAATGTCATAATTGGGAAATGAGACGCAAAAAAACGTAACCCAATTGCCAGATCAGAGATTGAAACATCTTCAAATGACCTCTTTTTATCCATCCAACATGGAAAGACACGAGCCGATACCAATCATTTACCACAACACCTTCTGTCCGCAAGACTTTTCTTTTTTAACTATGCAAAATGTATAAGCGATCCCTGAGAACACCAATCCCCTGTGTTGTACAAGCAACCCCCCTGACTGAACTCCTGACATCATATGTGAAGTTATGTCCAAAAAAATGCTATTTTACATGATAGAAGCTCTCCCTGGTTAGTATATATGAATTATCCAGAGTAGAGTAGAATTACTATAAGATAGATATCTCTGAGTCCATTCATCTGCACAACATTTTGACAAAATCAAACAAACGGCGAGGAAGGTGTGTCGGAAAAACTCTCTTATTAAGAAATAATAAGTAATAAAAATAAAGCTCCCCCTAGTGAGTAAAATGTGAACTATGAGAGTAAAATATGAATACTCAAGGACATTTGTCTATATATATATATATATATATATATATATATAAGGATATTAATGTATACAAAAACTGTCACTATATTAAGCTAGCAACTGGTATTTGACCAGTTAAGAGTTCATTTATGTGTATTTAATATAGTGTATTTTATTTCATGCATAAAATTCTTCTTAAGCTTGTAAAAAAAAAACAACACATTTCTGACTTTTTTCTTTTGATGCACATCATGATGAAACAAAAAAAAAAAAAAAAATATAATGGAGCCGAGAGGAGGATAAATCCTCTGCTGTGCCTCTAATCTAATTCTCTCTCCCCACTCCCACCTGTCCTGCCGCCGCTGCTGGACCCACTGAGGTCTCTGGGGGGTCCTTAGTGAGTCCAGGCCCCTCCTAGCCCACCTGTCCACCGCTTATGATTCATGCCCGATCTGACCACCGAGAGGTCGACTCCCCCCGCTCCTGCAGCAGGATTTATATTACTCCATTTCTCACTCACAAATATGAGTCGGAGGTGAGGTTTTAAAAGGCTTCGGTTCATTGCAGAACCTCGAGGACGGACCGAAGTTTGAGCACGTTATAAAAAACATGGAATGGTTTCGTGCCAAAACCAACACACACTCCTTTTCTAGCGTTTAGAACGTTACGAAGCACAAAGTTATTTATAGTGACGGTAATTCTACTAGCGTCCCAGCCAAGACAGCAGACTTAAGCTCTGACTAAACAACACTATCCGGAGGCACGAACATGTAGATGTGATGACTCTCTCCTCCACCTCCCCATCGACGTCCCACTGATGTTTAGACATGTGACAGTTGGAGAATCTCGGTACTGACAGGATTTGGCTTCAAGCGAAATTCGTTTTTTCTCGTTGCCTGCTACAAATCCCCAAAATACGTGCATCATGTTTTGTGTTTATACTACCTTAGGTTGAAAGGGAAACAAACCTTTTCAAAAGATCACACTCTGGAATACCATTTTCCTTTTTTTTTTTTTTAATTAATGTGTTTTCCGGCCCTGAAAACGTATTTTGTCCCGCCAACAAAAGACCAAAACACAACAAAATGTCACCGTTTTATGCTAAAACCCATTGGCTTCTTACAACTAGTCAGTATTTAGGCAGTTATACCTAAAAACCTTTATATATTATATGATAGCGGACAGCGAAACACGACGTCGTTTACAGCCGTCTATCGCGTGTCTCCAACTGTCTCCTGACCGCTTGTGTTGTGACGTCGCCTCGGTTACGAGGTCAAAGGCCGTTGCGCGTGGTAATAAGGCAAATTAGATTTGTTTAGCTAGCTAACACGGGGCTACCCAACAAGTTGAAGATGTTTGAAGAGCTTACATACGTGTATAGACAAGTCCAACTGTTGAGACGGACAGGACCAAGTCATCGCTTCAAACAAAACTGCCCAAAACTGTTCATTTTCACCTATTTTTGTCTTCTTTTGACTCTGTAACAGTTCTTCATAATGTGCTCGGCGATTTCATTTCTTCTAACCTTGAATTAGTATATCTAAGGAGGACGCGAGGCTTTCAGAATCAGAACCGTCTCTTAAATCACAAAACGGTTTTCATTTTTATCTTATATATACAAGATCTGCTCCAAACCTTTCTCTTACAGGATTCAGTGAAAACCCAGGCTTAAAAAAAAAAAGATGCAGGTCACATCTTTTCAAATCAGTGTTGCATCTTGGGGTATCTGAAAACACGGATTTCACCTTTGGAGCTGAATGCAGTCGTTTATATTCTGTTGTCTTTTTAAGCAGCCCCCACCCTCCTCAGTTTGTTCGAAGGACTCTACAACCTTCATTTGACATAAAGCTCCGGAGGATGTTTCGCGGTTCTCGCACACCTGAAAACCCAGACTAGGATTTTGGGTCACGTTGTTCACGTGTGATCTGCTCAATTTTGGTTTCAACTTTAAATTTTGATCTTTTTAGGTCACGTATACATCCTTTTATCGTCATCGTCATTTATACAGGCTGAGTCCCTCTGCACTTGATGATTGATAAGCTTGCCGACGGCCGTTCCTCTGACTTTTCCATCGTTTCCCTTCTCTCTCACTCTCGCAGGAAAGACATGAATAGTTTCAGCGTTTTTATGTGCGTTTTCCAGTTGACTTTGGAGTTCTTCCGCGGAACACATCACTAGTAAATGCCTCGTCCCTTTTCTCTCTCCATGAGATGCTGAAGCTCATTTTTAACTTATTCCTTATAGCCTCCTTTTTTCTTTTTGGTTTATTGACAATGTTTGACACCTGAAATGTTCGTCTCGGTATGAAGGGTCCTACCACCTACGGGGGGATTTGACTATTTATTTATTTTTTTTACTTTAAAGTTAAACCCCCTTGTCTTAGAAATAAGTGTAACTGAATTCCTCCGAAATACAAATAGATGTTTATGGTTTTAAGAAACATTCCATTCATGGACTGCTGCTGTTCTCACCATGATTCATTTGATGACCATTGCCTCAATTAATTTACTCATAAGGAAATAAAATGTCAAATTGTGAAACTGAATAGAATTTTAACTTCTGTGTAGGTGATATTCACCTTCAGATTATCAAACAACAATCCAATACACCAACATATTGTGTTCACAGTCGCAGCAGAGAAAGTACAGATTCCTCCAAGCGTAGGAAGCCGGAATTAAAAAAACAAAACATTAGGGCGTTCAGTTGAACATTCTCTAGTTCTCTCCTCTCAGATCTTCTTATTTCTTATGGTCTTGGCTTTGCTGCACCTGATTCCTTTTTGTTTCACCTCTGAGATGTGTCCCAGTTTTAACACAGACAGGAGAGAGCTAGAAAACATCATGACCAAACATGAAACATGACCATCATGCACTGCTGGAGTACCACGCCTGAATCTCCGGCTCGGTGTCTGGATGTTCCTCTGATTCGCTCTGAGCCGGAGCGTCGAGTCTTCTCCTCTGCTTCTCCAGCGGGAGGAGAAGAAAGAGAATGGAGGACGGCAGGATATGCAAATCGTGCCACCACCAAAGGAGTGGGAGAGGAGTTTCCCACTGGCTGAGTGTGAAAGAGCCCCCCCACCCATCCCCACCCGCTCCCACTCACACACTTTGAATGGGTCTCTTTCTTTTGACACACTGGCCTGCATGAACACGTGACCCGCGCAGATTTATTAAGTCCTTTAACCATTTCTATGGATGCGAGTTCATCACAAACGCACGAGTGATGTAGTCGGAAGCAGAATAAAGTGGGTCCCTCCACCGCGGGCTCGGCGCCGGTTCTCAGATTAAACTTTTAGCAGCTCGGGGAGCCTCTTGAATGCAGGATACATGAATATGCAGGTGCTTTGATGAGAAGGATGAAAGGCAACAGCAAAGCAGGTTACTTGTGGAAATGGGTTATGTTTGGAGATTTCTCCGCACCTATGGTGCTGTAGGTGAGTTTCAGTTCTGGTTCCATGTTCGGCAGCGTAGCAGTTGCTATTCACGGCGTCAGTTGAAAAACAGAAGTGTGAGGGTTGGGTTGAAAGGCCTTTACTATAACCTTGAATTATTTGAATTTAACATGGGTGTATTATAGCAATCTTCAATTCCAGCACGGTTTACATTCCTGGGTTTACCGGCAGCGAACATTTAAATGAAATCCCCTCCCGCAGTAAGACAATAATATCAAAAAGAGCTGCAGCAATCACTGGACGGAAATTGATTGACGCACAAAGTCACTGCAGAGCCAGAGTAAAGGAGAGCTGAGATTAACCGGCGGCAGGCGACATATGTGACTTGCGTGACATTTGGTGGGGATGCAACATAATACGGCTGTAGCTCAGTAGGTAGAGCGGAATAAACTTCACGATGTTGTAATGCGTATGACTTGCACGAAAAGGTCGTACGATGAAGTGTGCGTTAACACAGCAGCCTCACTCGTGACACTTTACAGCCAAATAAGATGGTCACAACAATCGTATACTTCCCCTGTTATACAGCCGCTGACCTCATCCTCCTCTCAGAGGGGACGAAGCCTCCGGACGTCAAACTGTCTCGTTACGTTAGCTGCCGACCGCTAATAGCTGACTTTAAATCAACCTCTTGTGGCTCGGACACGTAACACACCATCAAAACATCACAACACTGACTTCAATCAGTGGTTAAATTTCATATATACACTGATCAGCCATAACTTTAGAACCAATGACAGGTGAAGCCAGAATAACGTTGATAGCCTCCTACCATAGCACGTAGGACATAGGACAATTGGGGCGGGAGTTATGGGCGCCCACGGCTCATTGATGCATGAGCGGAGGCCCGTTTTTGCGAGAAAGGTAAGGCGCGATAAAGAATCTACGGAGGAATTATTAGATAACAAACCGGCTAAATTTGTTTCCCCGCGGTACAACTTTAATGCTAGTCTTACGCACGCGATTGAATAAAGGTGACCATTAACCCTAAACTGATTGAGATCTGCAGTAAACGGCAGCAGAAGATGGTTTTTGACTTGATAAGGAACGAATCAAAAATGTTCCAAATTTTGTAAATTCTGACACACAATCCGTTGTACCAGCACGGGTTTTCCTCAGGGTCCAGTTAAGACTATTAACTCTACACACCATAAATTTAGAATATTGCCTATCATCTTTTTGTAGTGCACACATTAAATGGATCAGACTGCCATGTGCTTTCTGGGGCTGCTCCGCCGACCTCTGACCTCTCTGTGGGTGGGTGGTACACACTTGCAGAAAAGCCACGGCACCACACACGTTTAATATTTGCCTATTTATTTACACTCCTCTGCGCAGTGCAGCCTGGATGACATAAAAAGCCGCTCTTGGATTCGCCGCAGTTCAGAGGCCGGTGCGCCGTTTCCTTCCACCTCCACTAAAAATAATCTGAGCGAGTCCGAGGGTCGAATCACACGCTCGTGAAAACGCAGGGTCTGTGCCGGAGTGTTTCTCCAACAGCCCAAAGTGAAGAAGGTAGAGGTTTGAGGGACACCAGGGGTCTGCATATTTTATTTTGTCGCAGTGTATTGATTCTCCTAATGCAGTTTTTAATTAACGGTTAGATGCAGAGATTTATAGCGGGGGTTCTATTCAGTTGCTGTATGAGGCTCCTTTCTAGACAAGCCTCCTAGAAAATCAGGAAAGCAGCCAAGCAATGTGGCGGAGCGGAGGAGCTTGTCTGCATCACAACCAGGCAACTGAAATTACATTAAATTGGAATAATTCACCAAAGAAAAAAGAAAAAAAAGGGTGTGGCTCTTGTATCTTTGACTGAAAGAAATTCAAACTACTTCAACATTTATCAGCATCTAAAAATATCCGTCAGAAAAAACAGAGAAAGGCGTCCTCTAGGGAAAAACGACAGTTTGGCTGGCGGCGTGTTTTTGTCTATAGATGATCAGCCCCTAAGGAGTCCGACCCACGAAAAGGAGAATAATTAGTTTCACTTAGTAGCTAATTCAAAAACAAATGGGACGTTTATGGGGCCGTGTTTTGAATAGACTTTTGGTTATTGGTTACTTTGGTCATTCCTTCACGGGAGGATGGTGAAGGAATGACCGACCGTTACGACGGCCATGTAAACGGTCAGTTCTGGTGATGACACGGTGCCTACTTCACTCATGACTAATACGCTTTCACCCTAACAAACATTCATGGACAGGACAACAACAAAAACAATTGGTAGAAAAAAACACGTTTTCTTGAAAGGTTAGAACTTAAAAGTCCAGAAAATAATAATCTTTTTTCGGCCAGCATTCTCTTTGTTTTTGTACGTATGGTGAAAAGTTACGCTGTGACTACCGGCCTGGCATTTTCAAATGTCTTTTAGGGCAATGTAAGATTATTCTCTCAACACTGTCCTATCAACGCAGATGTTTGTTTGTTTTTAACTCAAAAGAAAAAAACAAATTTCTTTAGAAAAAGCCTGTGTGTGAGAAAATCAACCAGAAGCAAAACCATAGAGACGGCGCAAGGTCCCGGAGATCCATACCAGCCAAGCAGAGGACAAGCTCAACATTGGTGGTATAGTCATTTATGTAACATAGTTTATGAAGCACTACTTAACACGCGTGTAAAATATCGCTGGAGATGCCGATGTTACTGTTACACGTAATTTACAAAACGCCTGCATGCTATCAAAATCACATAATGGCAATCTTTTTCTAAGTACTAGTTACTCCTGCAGTTACCTCGCTAAATAGCACAAACAGCAGACAAACCCCGCTGGCATCTATTTGCTTATCTCCTAAAAGTAAAAACTCCAGGTTCACAGTTCTGAGTTCTTACGGGTGCAGCTACACGAAAAGCTGCTGTTTAGTAAACAAAGCTGCATAAACCCCGAGCATGTTTATTGTCAAATCCATTTAAAGCCGGTGCATATTTATCAAGCTGCATTGCTTCATCTTCCCCCCCCCCCGATCTGTTATAATATATCTTTATCGGCCGACGACATCGGGCCGAGCCTCGACAGCGTCCGCGTGAGAGGCTGCCTCGCAGTCGCTCCTTTAATGCATGTAAATCCAAACAAGCGGGCCTGTGTTGTTGTTGTTATGCAAAGCCTGGAGGAAAGTAGCTGTTTCCCACCTTGATGCAAACACACACACACACACACACAAGACACTCTCCCAATCTCTGACACGCACACACTCAATTAGTCGCAGAAGCAGCATCAGTAGCCCCGGCGCACCTCCCCCTCTGGACCGTAAAAAGGCAAAAGGGAGGGGTTAATGCTGACTTGCTAAAGACATCCTGTAGTGCTTTGTCATTCCACAGGGCCATTTGTGCAAGGGAAATACACACACACACACATACACACACACACACAGCCTCCGGCTATTTAACACAAGGAGAAAGTAACACGAATGACCAATGGTTTAGGATCAATTAAACCATTTCCATCTAACACCGCCACAAAACAGATTACAAAGGAGGACAAATGTGTTTAATATCCACATTGGAATGATAAAAGACACGACCCAGGGGTTAAAAACAAAATATCACGAGTCTGTCACAGAAAGAAAAAGCTGTGGTGATTGGGCAACATGTTGGATAATTGCATTTACTGACCCTGATTAAGAAATGTTCCAACATCTAGTCCTTGTTAGCAGCGGACTGGGAGGATGAAGCGAGGCGACTGCAAACAAATGCTCATTATTATCTAAGAGGGCGGACGCTCACATGACTCAGTGGGACAGCTGGAGCTGGAGCACCTCAAGAAAACCGTCCATTCATTCAAGGACGGTTAGAACTCGCTGCTCTAGATTATATTTAACCCGTTTAGTCCTTTAAGTGAGTGTGATAGGGGGCGGTTTCTGGGCACAATTATGAAAAATAAAGTCCTGCACGCAGACGTGATACTAGTCTGTCAAAGACGACGAAGAAAGCAGAAAAAATGCCCAGAAATTCCATAAAAAGAATGATTAATCAATGACTAATATGAAAGGTCCGATACATGACAGCAGGCAGTGAGAAGAACCTTTAAGAGGGCCGTTATCGTTAAATCAAAACCTTCATCTGAGGATTCCTGAGATCAAAATGAACACCGCTCAGGGCATTCACTGTGGAACCGGATCTGGTCTCGGAACAGAACTACTTAAACGTCATTCAGCTGCCTTTCAATGGCCCTCGTGCAAATTCCGAAAACTCTTTACTTCTACGTGGAATAAAAATCATCTACCTTCCCTATTATATGACATTAACTCTCATCCTCTGAGTGCGAGGAGATCCAGTGACTCACATTAGCCACATTTACACAGTCTACACAAAAAGGAACTGATGCGTTTTATTCCACTCCTTTTCTCTATGTACTGTTCATGGCAGTGGAGGTAGTATCAGAGGTGACTCCGACGTGTGCATAAATTCAGTGTGGACCAAATTTTAGAGTAAATCTCTTGAATTTGGGGAGACGGCAGGATACAAAACGCTACGTTAAAAAAAAGGTAAAAGTTTGGGGATTTTTCCCGTGTTAATTCCTTGCTTACAAAGTTCTGCTCGACGCATATGTATACCGTCACACCTGACGTGCAAGGCTAGATATAGCCTTAACTTAGCATTTTTTTACAGGACGGTGAGGCGACAATGTTGCATGGGCCGTGTCCCAACTTTGATAATGTTCTTTCTAGGAGGAGCTAAGACGATGAGTACATAAAAAACACTTTTTTGGCGAGAAGTCCTCCAAGCACTTCGGAGCACCCAACCCTTTCCACTGGACAGACACCGGTGAAGGCCCAGGCGCTGGTCCAAGCCTGGGAGTAGGCCGCTGTGTTTATCCTGTCAAGGTATGTTAACACCAGGCCGCATTCCTCTAGTCCCTAAATTGCAGTGTTAGATTACAGTCCAGCTGAGAGCGCTCTGGTCCACACACAAACACGCAGCACTTTAAAGTCAGAGGAAAGGCGTCGGGCGAAAAAAGCCACGACCAAAGAGGCGGGCGGAGCGCATGCAGGGACGATGCAGGACATTTAAAGGCGTGTGGTGGAGCTGAACACAAAATCCGGAGGTGGTTCGGTTTCGGTACGAACTAAAAGCTTTCTCTTTCGTCTGATTTAAAAAAAATAGAAAAAAAAGAAAGGAAACTGTTTAACACGCCTTGCATCCTGCTGCATGTCACTGTAGCAGGATGCAGGGGGCTTTCACAGTAACACGTCAGGTGAGGTTTTGTTTAGGGAGGTGATACGAAAGCAGTCAAAGGTGCTTCGGCTCGGAGATGCATGAGTCCGAGTCCCCTGTCGGGCTCATGATGAAATCACAACTGGCGGAAAACCAAACTTTTAACGGCTTAGTGTTGCTCATGCATGTGACACAAACTCCAGGATTGACAGCAGTTTGAGTCGCAGGGACATCCTGCCTCTTCCACGAGTGTCCCGGGATGTTTTACACACCTAAAGCCAAGAGTGCAAATCCAGTTTATGTATTAAAATATGAGTGAGTGAGGTATTTTTGATGACTCAGCAAAATCTGCAAATCCATGATGATGATTCAAATCAAAACCCCTTTAACTGACACAATGACCCCTCGACCCAGTTTGGTCTGATTTCGCGCCAGGGCCCCTAAGTTGACGAGAATTCTTCTTTTAGACCACTCGTTAAAAAGAAAAACAACGTATGAAATCCATTAAGTACATTAAGTAGACAGTTGTGCATCTAGCCATTGTAATGTAAATGACGTCTACTTACCGGGGAACTGCTGGAACCCCCTCAAGGATCTCCAGAGCTCCCTTCAGCCCCTTAACGAAGACCCTTCTCTAAACCGCCTTTTGCTAATTAACACTTCACAAAACAATGGCAGTATAACGTCAACACAACATTTAGACTGCAATGTGTGACACGGCAGCATCAGCATCTAGGGCAACCTTTATATTTACCTCAACAACCGAATACCACGGCAGCAACAAGTTGGATGCTAACTACAAGTAGCTGCTGCTGCGCTGCGGGTGGCACACATGACGCATTAGCGCCGCATTAACAACGACAACAACGACAACAATACCACGTGTGTGTGCGTAAAAAGTCACTGTAGTCATGCTACGTCTGTTTGGCTGGTTAATACAAAAGGATGACTCTTGTGGTTGGAGTGTGAGGGAGAAAACTGGATGTTCATTTTAATAACCGCAGCATGAAGGAAATAATTCATTTCTATGTTATGTTATGTCGAATTAATGAATCATTCAGGAGCTTTATTTTAAAAGCGCTTATAACAGTTTTTTAATCAAAACGGGGAATGAGAGACATTAGGAATAGATATTTTATACATCTGTTGAGAATACCTGGAATTCGATGATTCCTAATATATAATAGAAAATGAAAATATTGCTATGTGACGGTTTGTTTTGTTTTTTTTTACAATAGAAATATCGCAGTCCTGTAAAAACTAGTCTGACGGGGCGCTGTTACAACTCGTCTTCATCGTATGAGAGCTACGGCCTCAGCAGAAGAAGGTCCCTCCACACTTCATCAATTAATCGCTAGCTTTGTTAGCAGACGAAGTAATTTTGAAGTTAGAAGCAACGACCCTCAACTTAAAAAAATGACAGCTAGAGAATATCTCTCCTTACTTTGACAGAGTTTACGGCGCCACCTAGGATATTTAACCGCAAGATTGGCGAAAACAAAATGATGACACAGCATATGAGCCGCAAAGACTTTTTTAGATTCACGCATAGACGATAAGTGAATCACATGTGGATCACATGATCAAAGTTCATGATCTGTGATCATGTGATCCACTGGGAAAATACCAGAACAAAGCAAACATCAGAAGGGAGTAATATCTTTTTTTTTTAAAGAATAGATAGATAGTTTGAATTATCCTGTAGCATTTAAAACCAAATTTGCGTAATATTTAGAGCAAGCATATTCAGTAAAAGAAAATGCAAAGTCACAGCAATTTTGCTGACTCAGCAAAAAAATGCAATATGCATTATGTTACGGCGCGGCCCTTCCGTCAGACAAGAATAGAAATATTATTTAAAGGTTGGCTGATTTAGTGGTCCACTCACTTTTATCACATGCTATGGAGTTTGCACACCTTATGCACTTACATAGTAAGCATTAATTACGACAATTGTTATTATTTATTATTGCTATCTATATTTTTTTTTTCGTTGGATGAAATGTATTATCAATTCAAGAGAGCTTTTGTTTTTGTTTTTATGCCTTGTCATCTAGCAGTTTATAAGAGGCCAACCGTGACTAGCTAACTCTAATGTGAGACAACCTATTGGGAGTTGCAGAAATTGCAGCTTTTGTGACAGTAGCCTTTATCTGATCGCATCAGCAGCTGTTGTGATGACAGGCTGGAGGTAAAGGTACAGGGACAGGGTCTAATGTTGAGGCACATCAACTACTTTACAAACTAAAAAGGCTGTGAATAATAATAACGTTTTTGATCGGAGGCGGGTTGGAGAGTGAAGCACAGAAAAGAGAGGCTGGGTCACTTGATGAAGAGGAAGGAGCTGCGCAGTGAATCAAGGCACCTTTTGCCATCTTGATTGTGCAGCCCCTTTTACGCAGGAGGACGCTTTTTCTACCAGAATCTCATTCTATGTGTGCAAAAGAGCCGCCGAGGAGCGCAGCAGATGAGAACGTGCGCCTTTAGCGCTGCAAGGATTTGACGGGTGAATGTGTTAAAATACACCTTTAAAGGTGTTGCATCACCTTGCGTACCTGGCTGTCTCCAGTCCAGAAAAAAGCATCAACCCCGCCTTCACTGCAGTAATGGCACTGACCGCCATTCCCCACGCACACACTCACACACTCACACACACACTCACACACACACACACTTCAGGAAACTAACGAATTACCGCAACACAATAGATGGAAACGTTGAGAATGCACCGATCACTCACACAGCTGTAGGGTGCAACACGAAAAAAGACCGAATAGGAGAATAAAGCGTGCACAAGTGGGTCAGAAAGGCGAGATAAATCCCGCGAGAGCAAAGGGAGGCAAGCATCAGAGGAAGATCGGCACACGGTGATTAAAAAAAAAAATCGGCTCTACCTGCACACGTTGACATCTGGAGCGGTTTTTCGAGGCTCCTCGAGAAACAGATCTATAAGGAAACGGCGACCAGGTACTGATCCGTTAACGGAGAGCCGCAGGTGTCGTTTGAGTCTATTTCTAGGCCATTTACGAGCCCCGTTATCCGCGTTCAGGTAAACATGATGATGATGATGATGGTGGTGGTGGCTCCTGAGCGGACGCGCAGAGTCACCGTCGTGTCGTCAGCAGGAGGGGAAATAAAGGTGCCTTCCACTTCCAGCCCCCCCTCGCTTCGCTCACATCATACCTCGTAACGGTGTCTAAAAATATATTAATTTATTGGCTCACTTTTTTATTGGCTGATGACGTCATTGAGGGAGAGGACAGGTGAGAAACCGTCCAATGAGGGAGTCTGGTTCCCGGAGTTATTATCATATCCTGAATTGAAATCCTCTTTTAACTCATTATATGTTAAACGCTCACTAAAATGAGATAATATATAATTATAGTACGCATATAATTCGATTATTAAAAATATGGATGATATGGTATTAAAGGGTTATTACAACTATTCTCCGATACTGGAGATAGAAGCTTCTAATGCGGCATAAACCACTTTTATTAGCAGGATTGCTAATGTTTCTTGAATCCGAACTGACAGGTGCAAAATAAATTGTCCAGAGTGCGACAGAGGAGCAACAACTATAACAATAAACCATAGAAAAACGCCGAATTACAGCAAACAATAGTTTGTTTTTAAAGCAAACTTGGTGCGAGCAATACATTGCTGCATATGAGGGCGTGCACTACTTTTGGGGGGGTTTAAAGTATGATTTACAATCTTACCTTAACTAGAAGAACATGTGATGTTGCAGTTGTAGCAGGGAAGGGTGCAGTAGAGATAAAATAAACATCCAACGTCTTTGCCATCAGTGAAGAGGACCAAACCCCATAAGGAAAAGTGCAAATTCACAGCAAAAGCACCATTTCCCATCGGGTAATCACCACCAGCACATAAAAGTTGAATTATTCTGCACGAAAGGGACAAACTGCATCATCCGGCGCAGATTGAGCCGCAAGTTAGCGTCAAACTAACCCCGCAAACAACCTCGCCCTGAAAACCATCCACTAAACTCCAGACTGCGCTCCAACGGGCCACGTTGTTGTGTAAAAGCCCCGCAACCTGCCGCCAAGTGTTGCAAAAGGGGTGAAAAGTGGCAAAAAGTGGCAAAAAAGGTGAAATAAAGAAGGTCGGAAAACCACGGAGCGCTCCTCTGGGTGTTATTAGCGGCGAATAACGGTCCACTCCGTCCCCACGCGCCGCTAGGCGGAGAGAGAAGCCAGCCAGGTATAACGGTACACCACCACACTGGGATAGGAACACTCCCCAAACTCCACAAACCTGCTCCAACTCACTCCCGCCAGAGCTCCAGAGGGACTTTACCGAGTGGGAACTAGCCAGTAGCCCGCCTTGGGTCACCCAGCGGCGGGGTGAAGAGTTAGGACTTACCACTGCTCCTCTTCGGGTTCGCCTGTTTTCTGCGCTTACACCTGGGGCCATCCGCCATGATCCTCTCGCTTGAGTCTGAAGCGCAGCCGCTCGCGAGTTACCTCCCTCCTCCTCCTCCTGTCCCCCCCCACCCCCTCCTCCGCCTCAGCCCCTCTCCTCCTCCTCCTCCCTGTCCGCTTTATGACATCACCTTCCCCCGGCAGAACACCTGGTTTGCGACATACAGGACGTATTTACGGTAACACCTTGTGAGGGAAGGTGTTGCCGTAAAACGCGTCATGTGTGTCGCAGAACACCTGTGTTGCGACACAATGGCTGGATTTATGGCAACACCTTCCTCTTACACCTCAGCACGTGGCCCCTCCTACTGGCTGCACATGGCTATGTTTTCTCCAAACGGTGGTCCGACCGCTCCAAGAGGGTCGTTCCAGGACTCCAACTGTCTGTGCTCCTCTCTAATTTTCAAGAAACTTAAATATAGCTGAGAGAACAGCTGAACATGACTTTTTTTAATGGAAGAGGTAGTGACTCATTTTTGTATTAGCTGCTGACAATGAATTGTTTCTCATGGTATAAATAAAGTTGTTTAAATTTGAAATAGTAGTATTTTGGTAATTGCTGTAAAAATTTTTGACATGTGACTTGATGTCTTTTTTGATGTCAAGCAAAATTAGTATAAGTAGTGGTTTCTTTGTGACACGTAACTGTGATGCTTGTCATGTTTTTTACTGTTTGTGACTTGATGTCTTTTATTATGAAATGAATGTGTGTAAATATATATATCATTTTTTTCATAAATAATATATATATAGATATATAGTACATATACAAATATATATATTAACATGTATATATATTTACATATAAAAATATATTTACACATTTATATATATATATATATATATATATATATATATATATATATATATATATATATATATATATATATATTTATATATATATATATATATATATATATTTTTTTTTTTTTTTTTCCAGGTGAATTTTACGATCCAAATTCACCACATCTGCAGGACCTTGCTCTCCTTCTGCAGTGGTTAGCATCATAAAGAAGGACAGCCCCTGCATCATCATCATCATCAATGGGTGACGAAGGTTCACTGATGCACCTGAAGAAATAATACTTGGCCTTTTTTCTTTTTTACATCAATACTACATTGAAAGACCTTTAACGTCCTCTGGTATATTCTGGTTCAATGGGTCGTCTGCGGAAGACAAAAAATAGTCCAAACAGCATCATTAGTATGCGTCAACATCATTCCAGTCCGTCTAATAGACTTCTGCTCAAGGCTGGTCCAGAAATGGAAAAGATTTATTAGTCAATCTGACCTCGTTGTCTCCAGTCAGTTTTCCTTAATACCCTTTACGTTGGCGCCGTCATGCATCCCTGAGGAAGACTCGTCATTACTCTTGTTCTTTTATTCTTTTCTACCACATGGCCGATACAATAACTGGAATGTAGGTCAGTACCTGTGAACTCAGGTTAAGACTGTAGGAGTTTCTTGCTTTGTGTGTCGCTGGGCCAAGACTTAAGCCCATTCTTAAGTCAGTATATAAATTTACAGTATATATATATATATATATATATATAGTGTCGGAAATATGTTACGCACCTTTCCCAAAATCAATCCACTTCTTCCTTGCAGTTAGGCTGCGTTCACAATGCAGGACAAATGTGGCCCAGCTCTGATTTTGTGTTAATATGTGACCTTTTCGTGGCAGTCAGAGCCGCACAAAACAAGTTGCCAAGTTTTTAGGGATTACATCAGCCCCTCAATCAGTAAAATCAAGATTAAAAAAATAATAATTTCCACATCATTATATTCCTTGAAAAGTTGGGATATTCTGGAATCATCATGGCCGCCGCATTTTTATCTTGTTAGCGCAATAAGTCAAAAACCTTTGATCTCTTCCCAGCCGTTGGTCCGATTTAGCCCGAATTAGGTGAGCATGAATCGGGTCTAAGTTGTCTATATTTAACTTTACTATCACAGCTCATATTTTACTCACTAGGGCGAGTGCTTTTACAAAAAACATTTTTTTCGGACATAGTTAAACACTTATTTTGAGGAATAGGATCAGGGGATTGGTTGTACAACTCAGGGGAATGGGGACTTTTTGGGGATAAACCTTTGCTTTGGAGGACGACAGCGTGGGCTTAGTTCATTTAAAATGCTGTGACGCGTGTCGTCATGATTTCTTACGCGTTAAAACGTAACATTCTTTCTATCTTTGAAGATAAAAAAAACGTGTGAACTCATTCACGCACCAACATTTGCTCCTCAGCCAGGACAAAAGTTCGTGGACAGTTCGCCGCGGGTCACGGCAGCGGCCTTGACGTTTGTGTCGAGCTATTCTTGTACCTGCAGATGATCAGGTTTCCAGTTGAGACACACCAGGTGCCGCGGCGAGTCTCTCGCCACCAGCTGAGCGTCCCGACCGCCGTGTGCTGAGGGGTCAGATTAAACTGCAGGGGGTCGAACAGGAGTCACAATGCTGGAGATTATGCACGTCATTTTAATGTGCTTCATTACCGGTGACGACAAGAATGAGCTTAGTCAGAGGGGTGAATAGCAAAACCACGGTGTGGAAAAGATATTTCACAGGAAGAATCAGAAACATAAATATCACCAAGTAGGTTTTTCCTCTAGAGGGAATTTTCTCTGGTGTTGTAAAAAAAAAAAAAAAAATTAATTAACTAAAATCCCTTCAGACCCTCTGTGCATTGGAATGGTTTTGACGTGTTTTTACATCTAGACCAATAAGACACGTATGCTGTCATAATTCAGATAATGCCGGCTCATTTATTCGTCCCTAACCGGCCGATTGCGATGAGGTCATCACCCGTAGATCGTCATCGCCGCTGCCGCAGACCCTTGGTGTTAACGCGATAACTCAAAAACCATTTCATGGATCATTTTCGCATTTTATATTGACATAAACCTTAGTGCGGGGAGGAGCTGGGTTGAGTTTGAGAAAAGTTGATTGTATGCTTCGAACACCAGGGGGCGCTTTGTCTCTAAAAGGTTCCGTGCCATTATTTTCTGTTTTTCATTATTTTGGTCCGATTTAGTCCTAATTTGGTGCAAATGAATCGACTCTATGAGATCTATCTTATTAATATCACATCACATTTAAATTGAAGATTTAAACTAGGGGGATTGTTTGTACAATGCAGGGGATTGGGGGCTTTTCTGGGAAATAACCTTCATGGCAGCAAAGTTTTTTTTCTTCTGTTTCTGTTTGAAGGATTAGCTAAAGAAAAAAAAAAAAACATCAACAACTCGTGATGTTCCACCACTCTCCCTGTTTTCCATAACATTAGAACCACTGACAGGTGAAGTGTATATAGAATAGAATTACTAATAAATAAAGCAGCAAACGGTAAACTCTAGCAATGGTTGGTATTTGTTCATGTTTTACTCACTATGGGGAGCCATTTGTACAACACAGGGGATCGGGGGCCTTTCAGGGATCAAACCCTTGCGGATTTATTATTATTATTATTATTATTACTGTTTCATTTTCACCCCCCCTGAAGCTTCATATGTTCATAAAGTCTATATATTCACTTCATATTTTACCTCAATACCGCAAAAAAAAAAAAAAAAAAAAGAGCAGCAGACAGATTTTCATCTTGGAAAATGATATTCCAAATGTCTTTTTGACACTTATTAACTTATTGTACATTTATCTACTATTTTATTTAAATATTTCACTGCCTCTGTGAAGCCAAAGGCTTGGATGAACCCGTTTCAGGCATCAAAAATGCTTATTCTACGTGAATAAAGAAGGATTCTCCGAATAATATCCTAAACCTGATTTTAACTTCTCAAGATTTATGTAAATCAAAGTAAAATTAACCCTTTACATTCTTCGCTGCGGCATGAATGAGGGCCTCGTCTTCTACAAACACGACCTTTTGCTGTCAAGTTTGGTAGGAACTGTTAGGTGTTATGTGAAACCGCCTTGAACGTCAAACAAATGGTGATTTGAAGTTTTTTTTTTTTATAAGACAACAACGAGGTTAGATGGTCATAAGTTCTTCCATGACCCGGTCCGAGGTCTCTAAGAACCCAGGATGTTGCATCATGTACAGATTGTAAAGCCCATCGAGGCAAATTGTAATTTGTGACTTTTTGGGCTGTACAAAATGAAATTGACTTGACTCTATTTATCATTTTGACAGAGAGCTGATCTGCCAATCAGGTGGATCCACCTCCACCACCACCACCACCACCCCCACAAACCCCCTCCTTCACCACCACCTCAGCAGTAATGCCTTAATTGAATCTCCCACTGGCAGGATGTGAAGGCCTGGAGGAGTCCTGTCCTCTGCTGGGACTCCCACAGCTCACCTTCTCTCCAGGCATCTGCTGCCCTGCTGCCCAGGAGGAAATGGATGCCATTATCCAATGCTAATTTACTACTGACATTATATCGGGGCTTTTTCCCTCATCTATAGTGAAAGCTTTTGTGATTTGTGAAGGAGAACCCTCCTCCGTCAGCGATCGGCCTATCGAGCGAGAGGAGTTTGAAGAGGTGGGCCCTCGGGCTGAAAGTCCTTTTACTTCCTCAGCGGCTTCTTTTGTCACGCGCCAAGTCGGGGTTAAGAGTGAATTTGACCCCAACCAGGGCAGTTTTAGTGCCTTGCTCTGTTTCCTCAGTGTCATGTTAAATTCTACCCTTAGGTTTTTGTGTGTGTTTCTCAGACAAGCACGTTTAAAGTATGACTTAAATCCCTTCCACAAACACAAGCCCGTAAAGAAAATGTCATCAGTGCCGCTACGATGTTTCAAAAAATGTTAAGTATCTGTTCCTGAGCTCATCAAAGTGGTTCTGTGGCCTTTAACCCAAGCCTCAAGTGGGACTTGAGCCACAAATTCACAAACTCCTTGAGTCTCAAATCAATTACTCCTGGTAAAAAGACAGGATACTTAAATGTTCCCCGCGTTCCCGCTTCTGGGAGAGGATTTTGGAACTTCTTTGGTGTCTATTCACTGGAGTGTTTGAATCGCTCGGGTTCTGACCCCTCCCCTGACACCACTTTGCCTTGGCTGACCCTGACACTACAGCTCTCAGTGTCACAGAGGTACAGAAACCCCCCCGCCATATTAAGGCAACGGACCCGTCTGCAATGAAAGTCAGACTCTTAAGTCTCGGTCGACTTGGGGGTGAGTTCCTACATCAAGTGAAGGGAGTTTATGTATCTTGGTGTCTTTTTGTGATGGGAAAGTGGACCGGGGGATGGACAGGCGGTTCCGTGGTGCATCAGTCATAATGACGGTGTTGTACGGGGGTGTTGTGGTGAAGAAAGAGCTGAGACGTAAGCTAACGCTCTCAGTATTACGGTCCATCTGTGTTTCAACTCTCACTTACGGTCGTGAGCTCTGGGTTGAGGCCGAAAGAATGAGGTCGGGTCCTCCGAGGCCCAGGGTAGACCCCAGGTTATGAAAGGCACGTTAACCTGAGCATCAACCCCCCCAGCTTGGCTTCTTGTAGTGACTCTCTCTCTCTCTCTCTCTCTGTCTCTCTCTCTCTCTGTCTCCCTCCCTCTCTCTCTCCCTCTCCCTCTCTCTCTCTCTCTCTCCCTCCCTCCCTCCCTCCCTCTCTCTCTCTCTCTCTCTCTCTCTCTCTCTCTCTCTGTCTCCCTCCCTCTCTCTCAGCCACTCTCGCTCTGTCTCTCTCTCTCTCTCTCCTCTCTCTCTCTCTCTCGCTCTGTCTCTCTGTCTCTCTGTCTCTCACTCTCTCCCTCCCTCTCTCTCTCTCCCTCCCTCCCTCTCTCTCTAATTATGACAAAGGTTAAAGAGGTGAAAGAGTTAAACTCTTTAACCTGAGTATTCCTACAGAGACCACGTCGTGTGCCCCTGAAACAGGTTGATTGGTTTCCTATCTTTTATTGATGTCTTATTGATTGACAGCAGAGATGTGTCTGACAGGACAAAGTCTGGGGTGTTTTTGTCTGTAGACCGGTCTGTTCTGTTCTGTTCTGTTCTGTGTGTGTGATAACGCTCCAATCTCCACAGGACAGCAGGTAAAAGGTAACGATGAAACTCCTCTGTATCCAGACGTGACACACATTACACTCGTACCTACTTCCTGTTTAGATATTCCTGTTTTTATTGATTTTCATATGGATCATTTTTATGCATGTATCTAATCTCCGTTTTTAATGCACATGCGCAAAAATGTACATCAGAATATTCCGCTTTATCGGGAATTCTCCGCTTTCTGTTTAAGTTCCTTCTTCGCTTTAGCTCACGAGAATACAAACTCAATCTGTAATAGTAATTTTTGGTCAACACCAAATAAAAAACAGTTACATGTCACAGACATCAAAGCCACAAGTTATATTTCCCAAGAACGACAAGTTCCATGTCACAAAGACTAAAAGTCATATGTCACAAACACTACAAGTTAATTCCCAAAAGCTACAGCTTACATGTCACCAAGACATCAAAGCCACAAGTAAGATGTCACAAAAACGACAAGTTCCATGTAAAAGAAAACAAGTTCCGTGCAACAAACACTACAAGTTAATTCACTAAAGCTACAAGTTACATGTCACAAAAACGACAAGTTCCATGTCACAAAGACTTAATTCACATGTCACAAAGACATCAAAGCCACAAGTCAAATGTCAGACTTCCATGCAAGAAAGACTACGAGTTCATTCACTAAAGCTACAAGTTACATGTCAGAAAGACATCAAAGCCACAAGTCTCAAAGACAATAAGTTAGATGTCACAAACATTACAAGTTACATGTCACAAACATTACAAGTTACATGTCACAAACGTTACAAGTTACATGTCACAAACGTTACAAGTTACATGTCGCAAATATTACAAATTACATGTCACAAACATTACAAGTTAGATGTCACAAACATTACAAGTTACATGTCCAAAAGACATCAAAGCCACAAGTTACATGTCACAAACATTACAAGTTACATGTCACAAACATTACATTTGTGTTTGTGTGTGGGTCTATATGTGTGAGTGCGTGTCTTCATGTGTGTGTTTGTCTTAACGTGTGTGTTTGTGTGTGGGTATATATGTGTGTGTGTGTGCCTCTGTGTATGTGCGGTGTCCAGGGTGTGTGTGGTCTTTAATGATGGAGACGATGGAGGTGTGTGTCCCTCAGGTTTGTTATGGGTGAAGATCCACGGAGGGTCTCAGCTGCAGGTCTTTCTGCTGTGGTGCAGCTGGAGCAGCAGACTCTGCAGCAGAACTTCTCCATCATGCAGCAGAAGAAGAAGTTCTTCCTGCTTTGTGCTGGAACTTGTTCCACCTCAGGGTCTTTTGATATATTTTGACCTTTCTGTACTATATTTATATTTGTATGTTTTTTATTACATCTGACTGGTGACAGCAATAAACACCAGGTGGAGATTTGAGTCCATGTCTCCTGCTTTCATCGCTGGAACAAATGTCGGCTGATCCGTCAGCTGGTTTTTCTGCCTGTTCTTCTCGCTGTTGAAGAAACGCAGAAGAACGCTGCAGGACGCCATCCACACACAAACACCCGCCTCTCTCTTGCACAATATTCATTTCCTGTCCAGTGACCATCAGCGTCTTCACATCAGCCCGCTGATCAATAGACCCTGGTCCGGTTCAGGTGATGTGTGCCGTGATAGTCTGGTCCGTTTGCAGAGTCCCAGCAGGGATGATGGAGAACCTCTGCGTAATGACTCACATGAAGAAACAGGAGCGACTGATGTCATTTTACATCACTTCATCGCTGCTGAGAGCAGACAGTGTGTGTGTGTGTGTGTGTTTATGTGTGTGTGTGTGTGTGTGTTTATGTGTGTGTGTGTGTGTATACGTGTGTGTTTATGTGTGTGTGGTTGTCTGTTTGTGTGTGTGTGCGTGTGTGTGGGCTAGTGTGTATGTGAGTGTGTATGGGTATGTGTGTGTGTGAGTTTGTGTGTATATGAATGTGAGTGTGTATGTGTGTGTATGTGAATGTGTATGTGTGTGTGTACATGTGAATGTGTATATGTGTACGAACGTGTGTGTCTGTCTGTATGTGTGTGTATGTGTTTATGTCTGTGCATATGTGTATGTGTATGTGTTTCTGTGTGTGTATGTGTATGTGTATGTGTTTCTGTGTGTGTGGTTGTCTGTTTGTGTGTGTGAGTGCACGTGTCTGTTTTTTGTGTGTGCGTGTGTTAGTGTGGATGAGTGTGTATGTGAGTGTGTATGGGTATGGGTATGTCTGTGAGTTTGTGTGAATGTGTGTGCGTGTGTATGTGAATGTGTAAGTGTGTGTATGTGGATGTGTATGTTTGTGTGTGTGTATGTGTTTACGTATGTGTCTGTGTGTACGTGTGTGTCTGTGCGTGTGCGTGTTCGTGTGTTAGTGTGGATGAGTGTGTATGTGAGTGTGTAGATGTGTGTGTGTGTTGGTCCTGAGGCGCTGCCTGCTGTTTATGTCCATACCTGGAGGCTGACCTCATTTGTTGCAGCACGGCACCTTCAAACTCATGGACGTCACATGATTAAGGTCTGCTAACTCCCCGTGAAGGAAACCCCCCCACCACCACCACCACCTTCTCCCGAAACCTTTCATATTTACCTCTACTTGAAAACTATACGATTAATGTTTATCATTCCCGGTTCATCAAACATCCTCCAGTCGTTGGCGTGGAGAAAAAATGAAATGTACGACTGCAGGACCGAGTCAGCGCTGAACAGAACAGAAAGATATTGATGCATTTAAATGCTTTTACTCCACATTACTCATGTGACATGTTTAATTACAGTTCCTTCTGTCAACTTTTTTTATTTTTATTTGTCTCTGTTTCAAACGTACTTAAAATGTTTATTTGTTGATGTTGATTTTTTTTTCTTTGATATCAAGTCATTATTAACATCTTAGTCAATCTTGTCCCAACAGATTAAAATAATTGTTTATTTTGAGTTAAGCCTCGCCTGAGTTTCATTAACAGAATAAAGTTAAACCAGCTCGACCACTATCAGGTGTATTTGCATAACAATGTTATTTATGGTCATGTGAGGCCTAAAATAATTTATAAAAAAATACCATTATTTATATACTAGCCGATTTTTTTTCTTTTTTTTTTAAATAAAAAAGGTTCTAAATCGTTATATTACAGTAACCCCAAGAAACAAGACAATCAGGGAATTTGCCCAGAAGCTCTTTGATAACGGCGGCATTCAATCTGATAGAATATTTAGATAGAAAATTCACGTTATTCCACTCAGTTTTTGTTCTGGACCAGTAGGACTTCTCCAATTGGTCCAACTGGACGGACAAGGTGCCCAAAATGTGCAAAAGATTTTTCTGGGCATTTTAACGCCAGAGAGGGACTTTGGCTGCTTAATACCACCTATGTCCACTAGGGGACCAATATGCACAAATTACTATAGTTAATATTTTTAATCTACTGTATGAAATGTTGTATAAATGTTATTTATATACATATCATTCTGTACTTATTGCACATATATAATGCAAATAAAGACATTTTAAACTGTAATTCTTTTTTCTCTAAACCCTTTAATGTTATTCTCAACTGTTCTGTTGGGCAGAATACTTTTTATTGAAAAGAAGTGACTGAACCTGTTTATGATACGACCCAGGGGTAGCATTGATATACTAAAGTATAAGGGGCCAAGGCTGAAGCCATGGGGGACGCCACAGGTCAAAGTGGAACCCCGTTGAGGCATTAACCTGAGCTGGCCCTCGTCTGTGGAATGCCCTCCCTGACCATCTGAGGGCTCCACAGACGACAGAGACTTTTAAAAAAGAACTTAAAACTTTCCTTGGTAGCAGAATTTATAACTTTTGATTAACATTGCTGCTTTTTGGTCATATTTTTACATTATTATTATTATATTTTATTTTCATCTGAGGGCTCCACAGACGACAGAGACTTTTAAAGCATAGCTGCTATTTGGTCATATTTTTGCATAATTATTATATATATATATATATATATATATATATATATATATATATATATATATATATATATATATATATATATTATTTTTTAATTGACGCTTTTATCTGCTTTTGCCTTCACTTTGAGATTTGATCCGAACATAATGTGCATTATAAATAAAATTCATTATTATTATTATTACTATTAACTGTGATAAATCCTATTCTGTAAGTGTTTTTTAATTGCTTTTAAAAAAAGTTTTTTAAATTAAGATTGGATTAGCATTAAATTAAAATGCTAATCCAATCTTATTAGGGTCAAAAAAAAAATAAAAAAATTCTATACAACATGCAACAACCAAAACGTTTGACTTCTTTTTACACTTCAAACACATGCCTGGCCAAAATATATGTCATTTATGGAAAAATGTGTTTGAGATTTATAATTAATAATTGCTCCAAAGAAATAAAATATGCAAAGAAGTAATTTTTTCCATAGCTTTGTTTGTCTCACATAGACATAAACCATGTGGATCTTACGCAACAGAGGAATTTGTCACATCCTGCTGGTATTATATCGATAAAATTCAAACACTGACAAAGGCCTAAAATGGATCAAATGACAGTGGCGTGATATTTACACGCCATCCCATGAGATGTCACGGCGCTGGAGTATCTCCCTCCTTCCAGCAGGCAGATCCAAGGGGAACATGAAATATGGAATAATCTCCGCTGGTTTTGTTTACCTCACACAATCTACACACACATGCATCTATACGCACATAATATGCTATGTACACACACCTAAGATATTTCTACGCGTATAAGTGGAGGTGTATGTCAGGCGGCGGTACTGCAGAGGAATTATGACCCTCCTGGCCTGACCGCCCTGAAAGCTTTACTGCTGATTCGCTGAGTGATCTACGGCGCCTGCAATCCAGCGACCATTTCCCTGATAGACCGATGTTTTTTGTACAAGGTGTCTTTGTGTTTTAATACCAACCTATTATGTTTTTTTATCACAGGACTCTTCAGAGTAACATGATATCCTTCATCCTCTGCAGGGATGACCTCACCCTGCCTCAGACCCCAGTGCATGATGGGATGGGTAGCGTCGCTGTCTGGGCGCAGTAGTGGAAGTCATTGCCGAGACGTCCCCGTGACTCACTCCTGCTGTTGATATTATTGGAGATGAAAGTCAGACTTGCTGCTAGCCGTGATTTCATTTCTAACCAGAGGACGAGGAGGAAAAAGGGGTTGAAGAAAAACTCCACCTTATTATAGACGGAGAGGAACTGATTGTGCAGAAATCACCACCTCGTGACGTTCATTCACGGTGCACCGCGTGAGCGAGCAGCATCACCGTTACCTACAAGATGACATACATTTTGGATTTATTCCTCTTAATAAGTGGATTAACTCATTTTTTGTGTTTTGAAACACATGTAGGTGAAAGGTCATCGTTAAGAAATCCAGCCGTAGAAGTTCATCCATCCGTAAGAAACGGTTCATAACCTGTATGGAGTGTTCGTCAAAATCCATCACTATATGAGAAAACCTCCGGTTTAGAACATTCTGGTTTCTGCTATATATATATATATATATATATATATATATATATATATATATATATATAGTGGCAGCAGGTTTATTCCCCACTTTCAGTCTGGATACTGGTGGTGGTGGTGGCGGCTAATAACTCTGCTGAGACGCATGAATGATGAGGTCGATGGATCTGAGAGGACTGAAACAGGGATAGATGGAGAGGCAGACAGATACTAGACTATATACAAGAAACATATACAAAACGGCAAAAAAAAAAGACCAATGTAACTGAAAAAAAGTTACAAATGCTTTAATAGAAATGTACATATAGAAAAAATAGAAGAACCAGTCACCTTCATCTTTTTTTGACCAAAGAAAGGCCCATAGTGACTTACAAAAGGATCTCAGGCTGCATTTCTGTCGCTCAGCCATAACATTATAACAACAAAAACAGGGGAATAGTGTCAGTAGGGGGGATATATCAGGAATATTTTTGCCCTCAAGTCGACGAGTTGGAACCAGGATAAATGGGCAAGAGGGAGTGACTTTGCAGATTATCTTCAGAAATATAGGACTTGCGGGGTCTCCCTTCAGATCAGGCATCAAAGACGGACACATGGCGGTAGTTATTGGCGGGGAAGATCAGCCTGTGTTTCCACAGAACAGCTGCTGGATCACAAACTGCTGCCGTTAATGCTGGTTCTGACAGAAAGGAGTCAGAATTAAAAACCTTAAACCTGATGACGTATTCTAAAAATGTGCTTGCAGGTCATTGGATTGACCGTGAGATCTGTTTCCTCCTGTTGGACCTAAGTTAGGAGAATTGGTACCGAGGCAGGAGGAGGCGTGGTTCCGCGATGAGTCTGAACCTCAGAATGGAACAGAAGGATACCAGCTAGAATATTTCCCTCTGTGAAAACAGACACACGCCACCTGAACACACACAAACACACACTTATGACTTTCAATCCCGCCAATCATCATCGTACTTGCGGAACCAAAAGAACCCGCCCTCCCCCTCCTCCGCCTCACCCTGTCATCCTCCTCAGATCAGCAGGAACCATCGACTCCCTGCTCCTCACTGTTTTGACAGTTTTTGCACTTTGTCGAGATCAAACCGCCTCCCGGAGTTTCATCCACTCGCCCCAATATTCCCTCTGACACAGTCAGTGGGAGGAGCCTCTTTTCTCTCACGTGGGCGTCGAGTGCAAAGTGATAAAAGCCATGTTTAATATTCAGAACTCTTCTTTTCTCCCCTCTAGCCTGTCTTCCTCCACCTCCTCTGCTCCTCCCAGCGTCAGCCTTTCATTTGTCGGGTCTTATTCGACAGTAGGAGGACGCCGTCTCTTCTCTCCGAGGTACTCCAGCGGAGTCTTGTGTACAAACACAAAAGAATAGAATAGAATAAATAGAATGATAGAAACCTCCTCCATGGATTTCAATAACTCTGGAAATCTAAAATAATAAGAACGCAGACTGTAAAAACATATCAATCATATGCAAAAAATAACTGTTCCTGTCTGTAAAAACACAAAAAGAAACGTGAAAATGTCCAATTTCTTTTACTTAAAGGGGCAGTACGTAAAATTTAGCGACCTCTAGTGGTGAAGTTCTATGTTGCAACTTATATTGCTTCAGCTGACTGACCCCTATACTTTCATGGATTTTTTCTTTAACTCTGTCAAGGAAGTGATGTCACACAGTGGCTTTTGCTTCATTTGTTTCTTTGATTCCTTTGATCTTCCATTAGGGCTGGGGCCGGGGGCTCAGTGGGCTGAACAGAGATGCTGAAGTGGAAAGAGCAGTGAGTATTTGAGACATTCTAGATTTAGAGGCTGGCAATAACTCAGACATTAATTGAGAGTAATGAAAGTCAAATAACGTGCAATGGTTGATCGATTATTATTATTATTATTATTATTACCCTTTATTGTCGGAAATAAGCGACGGCCCTTTCCCAAAATCAATCCAGTTTTTCCTCACATTAAGGTCTATGATGGCACAACATTCAAGTTCAAGCCTTTGTTGTTATTATGCAAACAGTGGTACGAGGAAATCTGGCGCTCTACTTGTAAGACTACAATAAATCATTTTGAAAGCTAATAAATAAAAGCGCCGGTTTGCTAATGATAATTACGTATCATAATAGAATATTGCACATAGAACATTAAAGACAAAATGACTTATGGTTTACGTGTGAGAGGAGTTCGGAGTTCTGATGGTCCGGGCATAGAAGCTATTTTTTGAGTCTGTTTGTCTGGAAGTTTGAAAAGGATCCAAGAAACAGTTTCTGAGTTATCGCGTTAGCGTGAAGGATTAGCGGCAGCAGACGCGGACTTGGCGGGGAAATAAAACACATCTGGTCGGGGCGGTATAACTAACTTGAGGAAACGTTACATTGAGTAAAAAAACATGCTCCATTAAAAACGTTTGTATACGAGAAAAAACTGGACTTCCTTCCCCTCTCTCTCTTGGCTCGCTCGCCCAGCAGCTGCAGTCTTGACCCACATGTAAACAAGACTACAGGAACAATCCCTTTAATGGGTAATTGACCTCGAACACGGCCGGCCCATCACCTCGGTGCCCGCAGGACGGCTCCTGCCTACCTTGCCAGGAGCGCCGGCTACACCCAGAAACAGGGGAAGTGCATAAAGGATTAAATTATAAATGGAGATCCGGCGAGGCAGAAGGAAGCGGTTGTGATAATAGCAGGACAGCATATTTAATTTGCAGGTAATTGCACTTTGGGGGCTTTTAGGGGCTCGTCTCACACTGGCATTATTAATGAAACCGGCGGCTCTTGTCGCCCTACAGCCTCTGAAGGAACTGGAGGTGGATTGAAAATAGCAACGACTTTAAAAGACCTGGAGACAAAAGGAAGCGCACACGTATCTGAAGATTCAAGATTCAAGGCCACGGTTAAGAAAGAAGAAGCAAGACAACCCCCCAAATCTTTCGTTGTTAACGCGATAACACGAACAGCAATTCATGGATCATTTTCAAATTGTGTACCCACATAGAACTCCTTACAAGGAAGAATATCCAAAGATTTTCAAGCCATAATTTCTCTCAGTTTTGTCCAATTAAAATCAAATTTGACTCGAGCGGATCTACCTGGCACATAATTCACTCTAATAATTCAGATTTTACTCAGTAGGGTGAAGCTTTTTCCCGAACATTACTTCCCAACCGTTGGGATATTTAATCCAAATCTGCATCTATGAATCCACCCGAGGAGATGTATCTTGTGTGTCTCATATTTTACTCTAATAATTCATGTTTTGACTATATAGGAGGAGCTTTTCTTTTGGAAAAACAATGATTTTCCGACAAAACAGCCTAACAGTTCCTTCAATTTTGGTCCAGATTTGGTGCATATGAATCGAGTCGAGGAGATATATCCTGTAAATATCACGTTTACTCTCACGTTTACAAGGAGGGGCATTTCTTTTCACCAAAAACTCTCTTGTTGGGGCATAAAAGGGATTTGGGGGTATTTTCAGGGACACGCCCATCATAGACCTCATTCAGTCAAATAAAAAAATGCTTCTTTTTGTATCCGTTGAAACCGTTTCCCCTGAAGGTCCCTGAGGGGGACGTCCGAGAGCTTCCTGTTGCTTTCATCAAAGCACATAATCATGAAGAGGAGAAGCTTCCCTGAGGGACGCCTCTCATCCCCCGCTCACCCTCGCGTCTGATTCTGACGGCCGTGTCATCAGTCAGAGACGAGTCCCGTCGCTGACCAGGATGTTGCTCACCTCCAGCCTCTGCCCGCCTTCAAACATCCACAGACGCTCCTCGGGAATGTAATACGAGACAAGAGGAGGCGCATGGGAATAGATGTTACGTGATCTTCCTGTAAGAAGATGGTATGATCTCAGGGGTGGAACCCTTCCCTCCTCCTGCTGCATCAGTAGCAACACATTTAGAATCTGCTTTGACTCAGGTGAGGGCGCACCTCACGGCTCAGGAACGTCAGAAAGAATCAAGGTCAGACAGACCCATTCTGGTCGTTAACGAGGTCATTCGCGGGAACGCTGCGGCTTCTCATTAGCATCGTCAAATGCGGTGCGCAGCCCTCGTCTTCGTCGGTGACGGCGTGTGCGTTTACAGGCGGACTAATCCAGAGAGACAGCCGAGACCTCCTGAGGAGGGACGTGATGGCGATGGTGAGGCGGGCAGCTGTTTCTCTCAGCCGTCTGCGGCGTCAGATGTTTCCAAGGGGGCGGGAAGACGTCGAGCCAGCGTGAATCGAGTATTTCTATCCCTGCGTACACAAATATGTTACATGTTTCTTCACTCTCTGATGTCTGTCGCCTCATCTTCGTACCGGTGAGGCAACATTCAATGTCATTTCATAGCCGCCGCAGCAGAGGGTGACAGAATTTATCACCGCAGAACAAGTCAGCGCCGTCGTGCGTCCGTCCGCAGTTTTGAAAAGTCTGAATCAAGTATGCAACAAAAGCTAATCAGCCATAACATTAAAACCACCTGCCTAGTATTGTCTAAGCTAACGAGCTCTGTGATGCATCGTGTCGTCTGTTTGACCTCTTGACCCCGTCCTCGGTTCACCAGCTGTCCTTACGCGGACTTCGGTAGTCATGGCATTGACCCGCGTAAAACCCTACGATGAATTGATTAGGTTTTGTATTTCTGACTCCCGCTATCAGTGGTTATAATGTTATGGCTGCTTTTAAAGGACATTTGTTTGATGATCACAGCTGGAGCTTTAATAACCTTTGCAGAGGAGGTCGTGTTTTTTTTAATTTGTTTGTTGTTTGGCTGATTTCCTTGTTTCGAGGAGGATTACGCAAAAATACCAGATTTCTTAGAGGATTTATGATTTGGCGTCCGGTGAGGCAGACCAATCCGCTCCCTTCTCCCGATAAACTGTCTTTGTCCACGGGATAGTTTGCATTTAGTATATATGTTTCCATTTATGACTGTGTTTCTACATTTGACACATTTTCCTCCAATTTTAATCACACCAAATTGTATCACATGATCACGTTTAATCCAGTTTTCTCTGTTGAGCTGAAATAAATGTGAATCAATCAACACGGAATTCAAAGATTCGATTATCTACAACATGATAGAGACGACGGCATTAAATGTGACCCTTTACTTTATTCAGTTTTTTTAAGCCCCTATTTTATTTTGATTTTTTTGATTTTTTTTTTTTTTGAGTGGATGCAAAACATTTGGTTCCGGTTCAAACGGGGTTAAAAGTGTTTTTCACATTCCGTTCCCTTTGGAAGAACTGATTCCAATAACCTCATTAAATGTCTCCCAGCGCTTTATTCTCCCTCGTTGATTTAATCGGCTTAAACATTTGAGACATTATTTTTTGACGGACAGGACGGCATCCAGCTCTCTGACAAACAAACGCCGACACGGCCGATGATTCACCAATCTGAATTATCTAATCCCAAACAGAACCAATGCTTCCCATCAAAAATGGACCAAACCACCGTGTCCCACATTACTTCCTGCTTGAACTGCTGTTATTCCTAATTTAACTGCAGTTGGTAAACGCTCACTTGGTCGTTCTAATAATAATCAGTAATTAAATTTCCTTGTTAGATTTTAACGTCTCGATCCGGCTCCACTTTAGGTTTTATAACTATCTCCTCAAGGGTCATGATTCCACTGATTTAGCTCCAGAACGGAGAAGTTGTCCCCTTCATATCGGGTCATGTGACGCCCTGCTTCACCCCAAAGAGACTCCGCCCTAAAGATAAAAGAAGTCAAAATATCTGATGCGGTTCTTGGATTTCTCTACATTTCTCTTTTTAAATAGCATTGCTATCTGTAATATATACACTAATCCGTCAAAACATTACAACCACTGCCAGCTTAAAAAAAAATGTAACTAGTCCAACGCCGTCGTCCCCGGCAACCAGTGTAAATCCCTAAAAAGGCCCCCCAATCTCTGCATTGTACGAGCAAACCCTCTGATTGAACTCCTCAAATTTGATTGGACTCACTAATAATCTCAATTAGTTCACATTGACTCCACCCACCTTTTTCTATGCAGTCAGCAGAATTTGGGAAATACCAGTAACAGAACCTGCAGAGGAAGACGGTTCCATGAGCTCCATCTTCATCACCTGGATCGAATGATTGATGATTTTATGATGCTGTTGATTTTTAAGGTGGGATATGGAGTTCTGGACCTTTTTTTTTTTTTTTAGCATTTAGCATTTAGCATGCTAAAAATGTTCTGATCCAATCATCATCATCGCCTGCACTGGGAAAATGAGAAGAATCTCTGAGATCAATCGTCCTGATTGATTCGCTTATCTGAAAACCCGTCCAGTCGTCGACGGAACACCTACGTTCGGACCGAAGCACGAAACTTCAGGACCAGGGAGAAGGCCTCTGGGGTCTTCTTCGATCTTCCTCCCGACTTTAACCACGTCTCCGTTTTCCGCCGATGCCTCCTTCTTCGGCGATGCTCTATTTTCTTTGGAGCATGTGATATCACACACGTCGGCCCACATCCAGGAGAGCTCATGTTTTCAGTCTCGTGACACTTTCTGCTGAATCAATGGCCTCGATTGTGCTCTCGAAAAGTATCGGACCCCCTCTTGGGGGGGTTTGTGTGTATCTCACGCGACGCTTTGCCAGATCTCAGAACTAAAATGGTCATAAGAGGAACAAAATAAACACACAGTGTTTGTTTTTTACCACTTATTATGTTATTTATGGAAACCGGCGTCTTCACTATTAACTTGAACAGGAAGATCTTTACGGTGGTCCGTGTTCCGTAGATAGAGGGTACAAGTGAGATCATGGATTGTGGAGAAGATCACCGCTGACCCAGAAGAACCTTAGGGCTCGTCTGATTTGCCACGACACACCTTGATGACCTCCAGCTGTGTGAAGAAGAACCAGACACCAGTCGTTCCACAGAGAGAACATCAGACCCACTTTCACTCATGGAGGTGGCAGTGGGAGGTTCTGGAGATGCTTTGCTGCTTCAGGACCAGGACGAGAAACTTCTGAAGGAGAACGTCAGGTCGTCGGTCTGTGAGATGAAGATGAAGAGTAAGTCCATCTCTGAATGTCTAAAAAAGGGATAAGACTTAAGTTCTGGAGTGGTCTAGTCCAAAGTCTGGACCTGGACCGTATTGAGATGCTGGATTCCCCCTTAGTGATGTCAGAGACTGATCTCCAGTCATCAGAAGAGTCCGGCTGTAGATGAAGATGGACCAGATGAAGATGGACCAGATGAAGATGGACCAGATGAAGATGGACCAGATGAAGATAGACCAGATGAAGATGGACCAGATGAAGATGGACCAGATGAAGATGGACCAGATGATTATGGACCTGATGAAGATGGACCAGATGAAGATGGACCAGATGAATATTTTCAGAGGTTCAGAGGAAAACCCCTTTTTTTTTCTACTGGTGATTTCTCTGTGAACTTGTATTTGACTTACTCGGGTAGTTTTAGGTCCAGTTTAGATTTGTGATGGATAATAGATAATAGATGATATAACAATGATAATAATGATAATCACAGGAATAGAAAGAACCAGTAGAAAGTTTGGTTCTTTTTTTCACAGTAGTCTACCTGGATAAAAACTGGCTGGAAAATAATCAATCTTGCCTCTCAGTTGGACTCAATTCTCCTGAAACCGCTTCGTGAAGCGGCTGTTTGCCCTCAGCTGATCGCCGAGATGATCACAGTGAATTCCGGCGCTGTGAAGAATTACGCCGCTGATGTCTGAAGAGAGCAGAGAGCCGCCGCGATCCTTCCATGTACCTGTCAGCCTGAAGTGATGGCCGACTTCCTGTGGGCTGAACAAACACTAATAGTCTGCAGCTGGACAGACAGAGAAAGTCTTTACCCTGTGTGTGTGTGTGTGTGTGTGTGTGTGTGTGTGTGTGTGTGAGAGTGTGTGTGTGTGTCTGTGCAAGCATGTGTGTGTTTGTGTGTGTCTATGTGTGTGTGTGTCTGTGTGTTTGTGCGAGTATGTGTGTGTTTGTGTGTGTGACTCTGTGTGTGTGTGTGTGTGTGTGTGTGTGTGTGTGTGAGAGTGTGTGTGTGTGTGTGACTCTGTGTGCTTGTGGTGTGTGTGAGTGTGTGTGTGTGCGAGTAAGCGTGCGTGAGTATGTGTGTGACCATGTGTGTGTCTCTGTGGGTCTATGTGTGTGTGTGAGTGTGTAAGGGAGAATGAGCATGAGTGTGTATGTGTGTGAGCATGTGTGTGTGTGTGTGTGTTTGTTGACTTCTAACAGCAGGACTCTTTACACCTACATCAGGTCCGACTTAAAGGAATGTGGATTTCTGTGTTCTGGTGTTTCCCACAGGAAGACCTGGAGAATGAAACCAGAGGTGACTTCATGAAAAACGCCAGAACTTCTCAAAGATCCTGTTAAACCTTCATCTCCACTCTATAACCAAAACTACATCTATGTGAAGCCCCCCGACCCCCTGCGCTGTACAAGCAATCCCAGGGTTTTTCATAAAAACAACTTTCTCCAGGTGATAAAATATGAATTATTAGAGTAAAATAAAGTATAATGTTAAAAGTTTGTTTGTTTGTTGTACAAAAAAAGAAAAGAAGCTCAGACTAGTTGGTAAAATATGATGGATATAAAGATAGAGAGTCAATTTTAAGAAATTGTAATTATTATTATTATTATTATTATTATTATATCCTGATGAGTCGGCGATATTATGGAATCGTTAATGTGATAACTCAAAAACAATTCATGAATCGTTTAGAAAATGTATACTCACATAGTCCTTAGTGCGAGGAAAAACTGGATTAATTTTGAGGAAGGTCATTGCATATTTCCACCACTAGGGGGCGCTTTATCTCCAAAGGTTTTCGCGCCATAATTTCCCAACAGTTTGTCCGATTTGGTTCAAATCCGGAGCACACGACTCAACTACAGGAGATTTATCTTTTATACACCGTGTTTTACTTAAATATTATTTCATATTTTACGTTAAATATCACAAAAAAAACAACTTGACATTTCATTTCGGGAGTTACAATGTAGGGGATTGGGGACTTTTGGGGGATATCTTCTTACTGCCTACTGTTTTTAATCTAAAAGTGGGCTGATTTAGTGCCAGGAAGTATTTTAACGAGACTCCTGGAAGTACATTATTATTATCCGTGTACTTACAACTTAAAGTGTACTTGGAATTTTGCTATAATGATAATATTTACATGAGTTATACAGAAAATGTCCGCAAAATGATTAGAGATGTTAGAGGTGGTCCCGCTTCCACCCACTTTACCGGAGCGAAATTATCAGCTGGAAGGTGTTTACCTGTCAACATGTCAACATGTCAACATGTCAACATGTGAATTTTTCTCCTGCTATGTCAAGTGTCATAGTCCAGACATCCTCTCAGCATTATCTGTGTCGTGGTTGGTTCCATCTTCAGCGGAGGAGGAGACGCTCAGATGATAAGAGTAAATCAAACAGCCGCTGGAGATAAGTCTTTACATTTATCTTCAAATATGTAGTTTAAACATCGACCTCTTTTTTTCAAACGTGTGCAAATATAAATGTTTAAAGTCACTTTTTTTTAAACCAAAATGTTGAATCGAAATATAAATGTTATATCGAAATGCTTAATTCGAAATATAAATGTTAAATGTAAATATAAATGTTATGTCGAAATGCTTAATTTGAAATCTAAATATTAAATGTAAATATAAATGTTAAATGTAAATATAAATGTTGTCGAAATGCTTAATTTGAAATCTAAATATTAAATGTAAATATACATGTTAAATGTAAATATAAATGTTAAATGTAAATATAAATGTTATGTCGAAATGCTTAATTCGAAATATAAATGTTAAATGTAAATATAAATGTTAAATGTAAATATAAATGTTATGTTGAAATGCTTCATTTGAAATCTAAATATTAAATTTAAATATAAATCTTCTGTCTAATGTTAATTTGAAATCTAAATGTTATATCTAAATGTTAAATATAAATGCAATGTCTTAATGTTAAATCTAAATGCTCAACGTAAATGTTTAGCCAATATGCAAACTTACACTGATCTAAATTTAGATATATTTAGATACAACATTTACATTTAGGTTTTAACATTTATATTTACATTCAACACTAATATATTTTATTTAACATGTATTTCCTAGGAAGGGAAATATGACAAAGTTCAAAAAATATTGCTGTCAATGTGATTAAAAAGTGACATTTAGAAAGAAAAAAACTGCTTTCTCAACGTCGTTTGCAGCAAAATGTGGCCAAAGAGTTTCCGTTCGAATCCGACCTTAAACGGCGCTCCAGAAAACTGAACCCATGCTGAAGTCATTACGCCCCTCAGCCTCTGCAGGTAAAGAGCCGAGGTCCGCCCACAGCGCATACTTCAGATATCTGGCTGCAGGAATGTGTGTGCGCGCCGCTGCTTTCCATCCCGAGGTGTGTTTTCAATGTCTCCCGGCTGCGTGGAGGTCCGGGCTCCAGGCCTGCGCCGCATTAAATCCACATGTGTCTGTTTTTCTTTCCTACAAGCATGTCGTACCTGCAGCTCTCACACGCCGCTGGCCCGAGGTGGAAAGCTCATAACTCAGACGCCGGAGATGGCGCTGACTTCGCTGCACGAGAACGATTATTCCTCTTCGATTCCCACAACGTTTTCAAACATGAGAGTCACCCAGTGTGAGAATGAAGTATGAGTAGAACCTCTCTGGTGCTGGTCACAAAAAGCTTTAAACAGTCTCATCGTCTCGCGGTGATTGTTGAAAATGTTTTCTTTCGCTTTCGGGGAAGCTGAAAATGTAGAAAACATTTCTGTAAAATCGATCGATGGCTTTTTAATGAAATGCTTAAGTTGGAATTTTGATGGTGTCGACCTACGGTTCCTCAACTCCACCTACGAGGGCGGGCGGAGGTCCCGTCATCATCCAGGCTTGTTTGTACGCATGCATTTGGATCGACTCGAGGACAGCTGTCTCATCGTATGTCACTCCAGTAGTTCATATTCCACTCACTAGGGGGAGCATTTTTAACAAAAAACACATTTTGTAAGACATAACTTCCGAACAATTGGTCCGATTTAGTGCGTATGAGATGAAAAATACTCTGGACATAACTTCTCATTTAATTTGAGGTGTTCAATCAAGGGGATTGTTTGTACAAAGCAGGGGATCGGGGCCTTTTGGGGGATATAGCCTCCCTGGGGACGACAGTGTTGGCCTGGATTGGTTTTTTTTGTTGATGTTTTCTTTTTGAATGATTGGCCAATAAGTAATAAAAAAAAACACCCTGGTGTGAAAAATTCATGATGGACCACCACTACATGGGCCATAACATTAAAACCACTGACAGGTAAACGGTAGCAAACGGTAAACAGAGGACTCTGGAACTGTTTGGGTTTTTTCTTTTAAATTCCTCCTTGTGCTGATTCCTGTTAATCTTTGTAAACGCATCTGTAAAAGAAACACAAAAGAAATGTGGTTTGTCCTCTCTTTAACATATTTTACAAACGACAGCCCCTGCGGAAAAGCTTTTAGACTAGCTGCTCCTTCCTCAAGGAATAATCTACAGACGGACGTAAAAACTGTCGGAGCTCATTTATCGGGACGAGATCAACTCTATCTTTAAGGAACGAGAAACATTGTTCTCGGTTAACACGATTGTTTTCCGACTCGCACAGCAAACATTCTGGATCCCCTTTTGTTAGTTTGTGATTCTTTGTTATTCTCTCATATCAGTATATCCATGTCATACATACAGTATGTGTACGTATTTATTGTACTATATCTACTTAACTGTCACAAATTATACGCTGCCGTCTCGGCAAACTCTCAGAAAAGAGATTTTTTAATCTCCATAAGGGTTTTACCTGTTAAATATAATATGTAAATAAACAATAAACGATAGAATGATATGATGAAACATTATCCAGTCTGCAGAGAAGTGCTATAAGTGTCCCACTCGGCCCAGGCATCAGTTGTTGTTGCCACCTGCGCTGCACGTTGACAGTTCAAGCGTCCTTTACTTTCGTAAACAACTCTGTCACACATCTGTCAGTCAACCTTGAATCCTTCCTGTAACTCGGCTCTAACGTATTTATCACGTTACAAAGCATCGCTGTAAATGATATAGGCATTGATTTCTCACCATGACTTTGAGTATCTGTATCTTTCTCTGGTCTGCTCTAGCTGGTGCTAGCTGTAGCTCTGTTAGCATCCAGATGTCAGACCCCGTTTAGACTTGGTTTTAAAATGCGGTTTGGGGGATGGGATCTAACTCTGTGCTACGTCGCCATCTACAGTTTTTTTAAATTGAACTGCAATTTGATCTGAATTTAGTTTTGGGTTTCTCTTCCACCCGTAACTCTGATAACTCTAACTAACCAAAATTGGCTTAATTCTCTTAAAGACAGACTCATCTTACCGAACGCTGATCTTTTTCATCGTTCGGCTTTTCCTTTCAGGGTCGCCAAAGTGGACCACCTGATTCCATCCAAAGGTCGGCTCACTTTACCAGTTAACCCGGGCCCCAACCGATCTGGTTTGGAAATCAGTTCTTTGTTCCGCATATGGATTTGGCACAGGTTTTGCGCCGGATGTTCTTCCTGATGCAACCCTCCCAATTTATCCGGGCTTTTTTTAATCCTGGAGTCTTCCGTCTTTACAACGTTTTTGCTAGGATGCCTTCAGGCGCTCCGTCTCCGTCTCGACGCTGAACCTCTGCCTAAACCAGACTTAAACGGCGTTGCTTCGCTGAGCCCGTATTCCAGCAGCGCTGCTACGGTACCTGCGGCTCGCTTTGAATGAAGGCCACTGACAAACTATATTTTATAAGACACGGCCTGAAGCAGCAAATTCAGCAAATTAAATCTTTTCTTCAGTCACATGGAGTTTAAGGTTTCCGTTATCCTTTTACAAAATCTTTTATGGGGTTTAATTTGTGGGGGAAATGGTATCGGCATAATTATGTTTAAACGAGACATAATTCAAAAACAATTCACTGTTAATCTACAGACAGATTAAATCAGTTCTTTAACCTCTACCAGGTCTCTGAAGGTCCACTCCTTCAGGGTTAGGGGGCCCATGCAGACCAAAAAGGTTTTTCTTCAGGTTATGGGTAGGTGAAATGGTCTAACCGTTGCTTCCCTGCTACGACCACACCTGATACGCTCTGCTGGTTTCCTTTGTCTGAACCGGTTCTGATTTCAGTTTGTACTCCGGCACCAGTTCACTTATGATATTTAAGCAGAACACAAAACCGATTCCAAATTGGATCGGATGGGGGGTCAGGTTACCATCGCTGGTCAGCCAGCAGGGTACCAGATTTTTGTTTTAAGCGTTGACTAATAAAAGACAACTCAGATAGCGATATTCATAGCGGCGCTGTTGCCTGATCTCTGGCTTTCCATTGGTGGTGGCTGGAGTGGTTAGAGCTCCTGGTGAGCAGGCGGAGCCTCACAGGCTACTTCCCGTTCACTACGTTGTGAATGCGTGAGTGGGTGAATGCTGGCGGGTGTTACAAAACCCTTTTAGTGGTCAGTCAGAATAAATAGGCGCCATAAAAGTGCGGTTAGTATATTATTCACTCAGAGAGCGGAAACCTCGGCCAGGGCAGCTCAGTTTCCTCCTTATGCCGTCGCTCCTTGAAGGGAGTCCCGGCTGGAGTAGTAATAGTATCACTATCGGTCTCGCAATCGGATGGTTTTGACGAGGCACGTCATTTGAGCAGAACCGCTACAGCCACCATCCCTACCACTACTGTCAAGAACTTACAGTGAATACAGTATATAGAGAATGTACTACTGCAAAGTATTGGAATCCCTCCTGGTTACTATTCTCTATTTTGGTATGTTCCCGGATCACTACCGGCCCAAAAACTCTATCAGATCGTCCAACTAAATATAACATCAAACATCCAAGAAACATGAAATGCAAGTAACATAAATGAACTTTCCTATTTCCTAAAAACGGCTGCAGTGCGTGGGACCGGACCCCTGTCTTACAAACGGTTACATTCCCACTCATGAACTCAGAAGGATTGTTGCAGCAAATTTCAGACCAGCCTTAATGGCCTTCACCTCAGCACCCTCTAAATTCTGTAGAATAGGGGAGCCTCGACCTCTGACCTTTGATGAGGTGAAAGAGGCACGCAGTTCCTCAGATGTTTTCCTTGGATCTTTTGTGACTTCCTGGATGACCCCTCTTCTTTTGGAAGGTGGGGCGCTCCTGGAAGGTTCACTATTGATCCAAGTGTTTCCAGTTTCGAGCCTCGCTGTGGATCTGAGGAGTCCCAGAGCCACAGAAACAGCTTTGGAACCTCTTCCTTCCTGTCTCTTCCAAAATTTATTTGGATTTTGGCATAGTGAGCTACTAGTGGGACCTACAAGCCAACCCCCTGCCTCTGCAAAATGCTCCGAGTGATGATGTGATTGAACGGGGCCGGTAGCCATCCGGTCTGGGTGGGTCCGGTCAGTGAATGCTGTTTGGAAAACTTTGAAGCGCATCCTGGTTTTGCGAACAATCTGCATGTAGTTTTGTTGAAACATCTGAGAGCAGTCGATGAGTCACATGAACACTAGGAATAAAACTGAGAACCTTTGCAGCAACGAAGAATCGACCGGCCTCTGAATACCTCGCTCAGCTAAATATAGCCAGGGGATGCATGTCTGTCAGCCTCCCTCTCCTCCCCCTTCACCGTCCCCTCCAGCCCTTATCTTAATTATTACCAGACCTTTCAGTACAAACACACACACACAGCTGATAAAAACAAATACCGGCGTTGTGTTTGCAGGCCGTCCTCGTGATCTCAGATGAGGGCGTGACCGTCTGTGTGTGTGTTTGTGTGTGTCTGTGTGTGACGACACACACCTCATGAAATATGCATTAGAATTGGTGTGTCTTTTTTTTTCCAGTGCAAATAAGTGAGCACATAAATACGTCAACATTAAAACCTTATTAAGACAATGGGAGCATTAGAAAGCACTCAGACCTCCATCAAAACTATCGTCACCAATCAATTGTTGTAACATTGCACCGGGAGCGTGGCGCGTCCTATGATGATGTCATCATGTCGATGATAATCAGGTCTGTCTCACGCCTAATTCCCAAACCCTGCTAGTATTTGGAATCGTGTGTTTGTCATCAGTGGTTTAGGAGACTTTTTCCATAATGGTGGATCTGGAGCCATGGATGATAACGACAGAACAACGGAAATCAATTTGGCATCTTCTTCAGACCGTCTGTATTGACTTATTTTGCATTGGTTGTTTTGGCTGAGGGTTTTTTTTAACCCATTTTTATCCGGGCTTTAAGAAGAGTGCTCTTTAAAGAATAATCTTTTGAGGACTCACTTAACTTCCCAAGAGCATGTGGGCGAATTAATAATAGCCCCTTTTTAGGCAGTCTGTCAAAGTCTTTCTTTTTCCCTGGCAGTCTGTATAAACGCTAAAAAGGTACGGAGTAAAGAACCGAGCCCCTGACGTCCCTTGAGGAAAAAAAAATGTCCTTATTCCCACTTCTATCACGTTTTGTTCATAGATATGAGATCGTCATCCTCAGCAATCATTGACTGTGCATACTGAAGGACAGAAGAGCATGTAGCTAACGCTAGTTGGTGTCAAAGACCCTTCCTGCTTCTGCAATGCTGAATTCATCAAGTTAATTATCCTTCTGCGCACAAGATAAAGTAATTGTATCTTGTAAAGCAGGGGACTGCGTTATTAAATCTTTGCGATGACATCAGAGGTGAGCTGATGGGGTGTGACATATTACATGTATTAAACACAAATGGAAGATGCAAAAAGCAGCTAGTAGCAGTCAGCAGCTAACTAAAAGATAATGAAAATGTCTTTATAGTTGGGGTGTGAGTGCGTGGCCCTAGAGCTCCAAACCCTCCGAACAAATACGAGATATACACCGTCGTGTAACGGAATAATTAATGATTGTTTTTGCTGCGCTGTTTTGTTGTTCAACACATAAATACATGAAATGTCTCCCTAGATGCAGACGATCCTGTCTTATTCATCACAGCTGTTTTACTTGAGGGAAACCATTCCGTGTAAAATAATCATAATAATAATCATAATAATAATCATTTATTCATCATATCACAGTAACAGTGTAAAATTATTTCTCTGAATTGACCCCTCCCTGAGGGAACAGTGGGCAGCCCCTTCGAATTAACCCGAGGTGCATTACGGGTTCAGGGTCTTGCTCAAGGACCCAAAGACATGTGGACTTCAAACTGGCTAACCTCTGAACTTCCGCTCTACCCTCTGCCCAACAGCCGCCAAAATGGGCTAAAGACCGAATTTTGTGTGAACTGCTCCTTTAAGATTTTGAAAATGACATTTGCTATTATTTCCATCGAACAGGAGAACATCCAACCAAATTTAAAAAAAGAAAAGAAAAAAGCAGAATTATGTTTTGCAAGATTATCATGATTGTGTATTTCGCTAAAACACGGTTCCCCTTACAGATGTTCCAGGTTTCAGTTCGATAAAAGAGAATTGATGAAAGGATTATCTTCATCCTCAGGTCTCTACTGTGCAACAGCGAGGTGTGAGATCCACTTTCCAAACCGGACTCCCCAAAAAAACACCTGAAGAAATTCACCCAGTTCCAGACGGTGAGTTTCGACTTCTAAGGGTCCAAATCTAGAGTCTCTATCCAGAACTTTATTCTTAATCCTGATTAAAATCCCTCAGATTGAAGATTGGACTCATTTTTTTGTCTCACTTTCCTACAATCCACGTGTTCGGTAACGTTGAAGACTAATTCTCGGCGGCGCTCCAGCTTTGCTTTGAAGCTGCCATCTTGCATTTCGTTGATTGAAGGGCAGCCGGATAATAATCCATCCCATCATTTACACGGCACATTTTTTATTTTTGATGGGTTCATTTCAAGGAATTATCACCTCCAACCGAAGGACATTTGCACTTGATAACCAAATTACATATTTCTATGGAGCTTTTAATCCTGATTGGGGTTTTAATTGGAATTTTATTCCAGATGTCAATCCATCTAGGGTGCCTAGGGTGTCAGATGAAATCTTAATGATCTCAGGGTGGCAGCACTGGAGGCAAATGGAGGTTTGATCAAGACATAAAAGGTCTTAAATGTCTTCAATGGACGGCTGCAGGCAGCAAACGGCGCCGCTTTATTCTTTATTATTACGCCAAATTCCCTAATAGGAGTTATGTACACAACCATGACTTGTCATTTCGTTCAGCTAAATATCTGCTCTGTCAGGAAACCAAGTAAATGACAAACACATCAGAGAAAAGAGAAAATGAACATTTGTGGACCTGGATCATAAAGAATAAACATGTTCCATAAAATGGTTTGAGTTAAAATACCCTTAAAAAGGTGAAAAAAAACTTTTACCAAACCCGATAGAATCACTAAGAATGAAAGAGCCGCAGAGAAGATGGAGGATTGGGAGTAGGAGGAGCCTATCTCCAATCTCTTCCTGAGTTGTCTTGGGAGGGCCGTCATCGTGGCAAGGGGGCCACCTGAGACGAGTGGGAAGACACCACAGTGGCCGTCTGAGGAGTCAGGAGTTAAATCCCTGAGACCGCTGGGTTCTCTGCCAGAACCATCACCGGACTCCTTCAGTCAGGCGAAACCGGAGGAGCATCCAATATTTCTAGTCCAGAGGGTGGATATAAATCCTGGGGGCTGACGGGAAGAGGAGGGGAGGCTACGGTACTTTGCCTGGGGGTGTTTGAGGGTCTGAAAGGGAGGAAGGGAAGGTGATGTACGCGGCTTTAGTGAGGATGAGGAATCTCACAGCTTTACAGGATGTCATGGACCATCAGTTGCAGCGTTACCTGGAGGGGCTGACCGTGACGAGGGGGAGGGTGCTTTATAAGCCCCCCACCTTCCAAAGAGGTCAGGGGATTCACAGTGGAGGTTCCTCAATAGCGCCCAGGCATAGAACATATATTTGTCCCAATTGGACCCTAATGTCCAATTGGGAACTGGAATTTCTGTCACACAGCTGAAGCTGTTTAATCAAATCAAGAAATAAAAAAAACCCTCAAAGCTGAACCCATTTTAAGAATTTGTGTTTTCAGCTTTCCAAAACGCCCTTCATCATGTGAACAGTTCAAACTGCTACTAGAATTTTCCATTTTAAATTACTATTTAACAACTTGGCAACTGCGGCCAGGAAAAAAAAACTGCCTTTGAAAAGACAGAAACCTGGAAGATATGCCAAATCAAGGTGGGCGGCCCTCATCAGGCAGAAAGATTTGAATGAACCGTAAAAAAAAACAGTATCTGTGTGTTGATACCGACACCTGAAACACAAATTGGTGTGTAGAAACACTAAAAAAGTTCATTTTTTTCTTATACGTCCTCTATTAAACATCCTATCAATTATAATTAATGAATCAAAAAAAGGGCTGGGCAACTCCCAAAAAAAGTTTTTATTGAGCTTGTAATTAAAATCAATAAAAAATGATGATTAAAGCAGTGCAGGTGCACCTGGGGTGCATCGTGTTATTACCATGTTATTACATGTTATTACCATGTTGTTACCATGTTGTTACCGTATTATTATCGTTTAACAAGCAGAACATGCTCTAAATGAACTTGTGTCAGGGACTAAAGACCCAGATCTGCAGAAGACTTAAAGGAGGCCCTACTCTTTGATTGTAAACCAACAAGCGTCCAGAGAGAATGATCCACCGCTGCAGCTGGAACAACAGTCTGATGGACCAGCGTTAATATTACGCTGAGTATGAGCTGATGGATTGGTGTTCAGACTGGAGCAGGTGTTTGGGCTGGACAGCAATCAGGGAGCCGAGAGATTGACAGGAGCAACACACACACACAAACACATCCATACACACACACACGTGAGCACAGGGAAAAGGAAACACGGGATAAACTGGAGGCAAGGTTGTGACGCTGTCATCGTGCTTCATTGTTGCAATGACTGACATGTTGACATGTTCTTCCATCATTATGAACACACACCCACACAAACACACACAAACACAATGCATTGTTGTTTTTTTATCATGTGGAGTCAATTTACACAAATTAAACTTAAATGTGATTTATTATAGGAGACAGATAGGAGTATCTGATTTGATACATATATCAGGCTGATCAGCCATAACATTATAAACGATGTGACTCAGAATGACTGTCTTACCATGGCTCCTGTCCCCGGGTCGGATATATTAGGCAGCGAGTGAACAATTTTCTCCTAAGGTTGATGTGTTGAAAGGATCTGGGTGACTTTGACATGGACCAAATTGATCATCAGGCCATTTCATGGACTTTGATGTGAGCTGATGATCTAAGGAGGGAAAAAGTGGTTAAATTAACTGATGCACAGATTGCCATAACAATATTGTATCACAAAACAGGTTCATGGATAAGAAAAAGGGAATAGGAAAAATAGGAAGCAGGTGGTTATAATTTTATGGCTGATTGGTGTATATTTCTTGAAGAAAAATAGACCCATTACATGATTCTTTCTTTCTTTACCTGTGCCATCTCATTGCATACTGCTGTGCTAGAACTCTGTCGCAGCCACCTGACTGGAGCGCTGACGCCACCTACTGTTCACTCCAGAGATCATCTCTTGGAGGTGTGTCTCAAACAATCCAGTTGTGTTCACCCAAATGTCAGGTGTTAATTCAAAATGAACAACTGACAACTGCAATGTTAATTAAAAATGACAGGTTCTGCTAAAAAAGGAAAATTTAAAGTCCTTTTTTAAAAGTAAACTAAAAGTTTACTTGCGTTTGAAAAATGTATTTGTGGAATTTACTTCGAGTCACGGCAGCAATTTCCAGCAAACAGAGTTATGATAGATGTGATTTTATCCCCGGAGAGTCAGGAGTATTTTATAATCGTCATCGCCGCAGACGCATCCGCAGATGGTTCGTGTTAACGCGATAACTCAAAAAGTATTTCATGGATCATTTTCAAATTTTATACCCACATAAACCTTAGTGTAAGGAAGAACTGGAGTGATTTTGGGAGAGGTCGGCTATTCATTTCCAACACTAGTATTGTTACCAGTATGTCAATAAATCCTTGTGTTATTACTATGTTATTACTATGTTATTGTTGTATTATTACCTTTTTATTCAATTTAATCTGAATTTGGTGCATATGAACGGACTGGAGGAGATCCATCTTGTTTATATCACATTTCACTCTAACAGTTCATATGTTACTCACTATGGTGAGTTATTTTTATGAAAAACACTCTTTTTTTCATAAAAATAATGAAGAGAAGACCGTTATGACCCCCGCTGAATCTAGAGCTGTCAGACAGATGTAATAGAGTTCAAGTATAAAGAGGCACTGAAAGGAAATAATCAAATACAAGTACTTTAAATTTGAACTCAAGTACAGAATTTGAAGACAGTGCGGGAAGACAGAGGGATAAAAATCACAGAATCCAGAGAGACTCATTTAAAGTCACATATTTTTTTCAAATTTTGCTAATGGGCACAATAAATAGCATTTGCTGAGGCAAAATTTAACTTATTCTTTTACTCCCTTACATGAACAGAGTCTCTTGTTTTCCCCTGCTTTACTGACCTTGACGGTTTCATCATCCACCTGATTTATTTTTAGGAACACCCACCAGTGGGATGACGAGACATGAAGACCTCGTCCACAAGCCGACAGAGCCACTCCATCATTATTATTTTTTTAACTGTCAATGCTTTTGAAAGGCCTCCTGATCACGTTATATGATGAATCATTCTCCCTCTGACTGCCTCCTCGTCTGTCTTCCTTTATTGCTCCAGGATTAATTACATAAATGCTTCACTCCCACTCTCATAGATCTTAAAATGAGGCTAGAGGATTTTCTAATTTGCACACAGACCCACTTATTTCAGCAAAAAAATACATTTTCATTCCATATAAAAGGTATAATTTGTAGAGGTTTTGCCAGGAACACCTTTGCATAAATACACGACGCAAGAATGCAGCGTTGAATCCTGGTCGATCTGATGGTGTCGGTGGGAAATGAGCTGGTATTACTGGGCTTATTGTGGGAAATAAGTAGGCGTGGGAGTGGGTGGGGGAGGGGTGGAGGTCAGTCAAGAGCAGGGCTCATCAGAGAAGATGGTATCAGGTGAGGAGGAGGAGGAGGAGGAGGAGGAGGAGGAGGAGGAGGAGGAGGGAAGAGTCAGGTGATTTAGACGAAAGGGAAAGGAGTTGCTGCAGGATGTAGGAGGGACCGTGGGCAGGACTGGGGCCCTCTGGTGGACAAAATGAGAGTTGCAACTAAATGCTGAGGGGGAGAGGAGGATGAGAGAGGAGAGAGGGGAGAGGAGGATGAGGAGAGAGGAGGATGAGAAGAAGAATAACTGAACTGACGGGAACAGTGTGACGACAAAAAATAAAAAATAAAAATAAATGAATTCCAAGAACTCAAATGTCAAATTTAGGAACTTATAGGTGATCAATAATTGGTCAATGGTGATGATGAATAAACTTAATTTTTGTCGCTTAAATGTTAAGAAACAACCTATTTTGCACAATTTCCATCCCAGTAATTAACTATAAAAGGAGAAGGCTGACGCCTGAGGCTTATTATTTCCTCTGTTCTACCCACAGTGAACACATTTCTGAAATCATTTTTGAAACGCAACCCCCAGCCGGACGTCTGTTACGTTAAATATGCTCCAAGAAGCATTTTTTTCAGGCTGTGGGGTCTAATCATACACTGTAAAAAGAAACTGGTTGTTGAACTTAAAGAAATGACTTCAAATTTCAACCTAAACTAAATAAAAACTTTCTAAACTATTATTTTAAGTTGTAAAAAGTTAATTTAATTATGCCACCAGTCGAAGTAATTTTTTTAAATCACTAGGAATTCTGTTTTTACAGTGTGCAATATTTGTCTTAAAAGGCTGCAGGGATAAAATGATGTCAGATTTGTTGTTTTACTGTTTGATTCTTTTTTTTTCTCAATTTTTCTTTTTGAAAAAATAATTTAAATCATTTCCTAAGCTGGAATTTCAAAGCAGGGTGGTAGGCCTGGTTCTGTGAGAGCGGGAAGGTTCTGGGTCGGATCCACCATGTCGCCTCACGGTTCCCAGACTTCTTCCTCAATCTGTTCAACAGTCTAGATTTTCTCACAGGGGGACACCTGGGTAAATCGGACCGACTCAAAGGAAGTACTGGCTGAGAAACAGTGTTAGTCATGAAAATGACATGAACAACTAGAGTGAAATAGAATATATATACTAGAGTGATCTTTGATCTCTGAGTCGATTCATTTACACCAAACATGGACTAAACTGGATAAACGATTAAGACTTTATATCCGATAAACAGTGTTTTTTTCATAAAAATAGCTCCCCTTAGTGGGTAGAATGTGAACTTTTAGAATAAAATATGATATTTACAAGAAGTCGATTTCGTTCACATAGAATATTAAATGCGACCTTTCCCAAAACCAATCCTGTTCTTCCTCACTCTGAGGTTTTATGTGGGGATAATATCTCTGGTTAAAACAAAGAATCTGCTGCGGCGGCGCCGATGATGATTCCATTATATCCCATGACTTTTCAGGGAATAGAAATACATCGTTATTGAACCGTGAACATAAGATGAAGAGTACAAAAACAAAACAAAAACAAAAAAAACATCCATTTTGTGTCAATAAAAAAAAAAAAATTATTTTGTGTGAATAAAACTAAATTTGTGTTGGATGATCAAAATAAAGATAAATTGCTTAAGTGATAGAATAAAATAAGTCATAAAAAAAACAAAGAAAAACACAGCATGAGGGTTGAATCAAACTCGGTGTCGACCCGGTATATCCCATTCATTCGACCCATGTCAGCTGGGATAAGCTCCAGCCCCACCAAGACCCTCCACAGGATAATCTGTCACAAGAAACGAGTGGATCTTAGAGAAAAGACCGTCGCCGCTAAACATTAGTCAGAAAACCATAAATACTCTTTTATAGTTCAGCTCTGACGTGATTCTTTCAGGACGTCCTCCTTCCTGAAACAAAACCGTCTGAAGGTCTCGCTGGGATCGCTTTTAACGAGCGGATCACTTTTGATGCTTTCAGCAGACGCGTGGACGGCTTTGATCGGCGGCCTTCTAAGCTTGGCACACACGGTTCGACGCTTACAGCTTGGCGGAGACCCGAGACGAGCTGCCAAGCCCGGCAGAACCTCCGAGGGATTTGAATAAATGTTTCTGGAATCGCCGCATCCTTCAGTCCTCGTTAAATGGATTAAAAAGAGATGCTAGCGCTGCTTGTTTTGGATGCCGGCAGAGGCCAGAGAAAAAACGGTTTGGTCTTGGTTGTGCAAATGAAAAAGGCTTTTTTTTTTTTACTGTCTGGAAACACTGGGTTTAATTTCAGGGCTCGGATTTTATTTTTTTATTTTTTTTTTTTTTGCAGATGCCCATTTATGAATTCAAAGGAGAGTGAGGGAAATAATTGAATGAGTCCTCACAGAAAAGATGCCGCCGCAGAAAAAAATTATAATTGAGCATAAGGAGTGTGAAGGCAGCTTCGGTCCATATTTGGTGTATATGAAGATGAAGAATTCCAACACTGACCTTCCTGAAAAAACGTGTGACTTGATGGATGTCAGTCTGAAAACGGGTTAAAAATCATTTCCATTCCAATCCAAAAAAAATAAAAAAATCCAATAGATTCATTATCTTCTACTGTATTTCTTTGGCCCATCCCCGAAGAGCAGCGGATCTTTCCTTTTCTTCATCGCCTATTTCACTCTTTTTGACCGTCTTTGCTGCACATCAATCGAACGTGTCATATTTTATTCCAATAATTTACATATCACCCAGTAGGGGGAGTTTCTTGTTGTTGTTATTTACGAAACAGTTATTCGGACCTAAATGCCCATTTAATTTGCCGTGGCATCTTCTCTGCTGGGGCTGCGGTTTGTCTCTGCAGGGCTGCAGACCAATCAGGAGCTTCATCAGAGGCATGAGACACACCTGGACCCGCTGAGTTCTCTGCATATATAAACTTTATACGAACTTTTCCTCCCCCCTCTCCGTTGGCCCCCGCTTTCCTTTTCTCTGTCTGTACCCAGAACTCAATCCTAACATACTATCTCTGCTAAAAAAAAACGCATTTCAGCCGCGCCGTTCCTCCATTTTGTGCCAAAATGCCTGGATTTCTATGCCTTTAGCTGCATCTTCCTGCACGCTCAAATTCTATCATCTCTAGGATATGCCAAAACCTACGTCTGGATGAAATTGATACACATCCATCTATTAGTTTTTCAATTATCTTCCCAGCAGACAGACAGACAGACAAACAGATAATGAAAGACAACTTTGACATCATAAAGTAAAACATCCAGAAAAAAAGTGCCATCAACATATCAACAGCCATCGCTCAGGGGCAGATATGCAAGAGGTAATCAGGGCGTTGAAAGACTGCAGAGCCGTACCAGAAGATCGTTGACAGAACCCATAAGCATCATCATTCCTTCTAGAACCTGAACAACAGGCTCTTTTTCCCCACTTAAACCGTTGTGACGAGAGTCAAGGAACATACCGGGGGGGCTCACTCAAAACAGCTTTCTGTTACTTTCAGTACATCCTAGTTAGCCTGTTGTTCCTGAACAACTTTGTAAAAGAGATTTCTGATCTCAATGGGACTTCCTTGTTAAATAAAGGTAAACTAATAAATAAAATAAACCTGCTATTATCATTTATTTCTGAGTTCCGTAAGTCACATCCTCAATCTAGCAGCACCATGTGGATTGCACAGATGTCTGATTCAACTCTGTAACTACCTATTCTGCCTTCTAAGAGGGGGAACAGCATAGACCCCCCATTACACCTCCATTGCGTTCGTATATAACAAAGGGGCTGAACATAGAAATATTCAATACGGCACTGGATGTTAATACCTGACACGCCTTATTTGGATGTTGAGAACTCATGAAGCCCTTCAGTCTAAAGGTGAAATATCTTCTTTAAAAAAAAAGACCTCCATATGTTTTCAGGAAAGATCAATCACCGGTTAGATTGTCGCTCTTGGAGGACAATTATGCAGCCAGTAGTGAACGTCTATCCCTGATGGATTACGGTACCAAGACTCACTCTTTGTGTTTTCTTTGATTAGTAAGTCATTTATTATGTTCCAGCTGAAGAATCCTTACATTCTGAAGAGATGTCCTCCCAAATCCGACTGAGGCTGCTGCCCAGCATGAGCTGCTTGTTTGATGAGCCTGTTTTGAGCCAGGACCGGTATTGATGATGTTGGAGTAGAACAGTGACCGAGCCTCTCTAAGGGACTTTGAGTAGACCTTTTGGTGTTCCCGAAAGGCTAGCTTGTGGACAGTAAGACCTGAAGCCTGAATATATGCAAGGACTACTGTTTACTGTTGGCCCATAAACTTTTGGAAATAAAGCTCCCCGTAGTGGCGGTAATAAGCAATGGACCTTTCCCAAAATCAATCCAGTTCTTCCTCGCACTAAGGTCTATGTGGATTTAAAATTTGAAAATGACCTATGGCATCAGAACTTCAGCGATGGCCACTACCAGAGGACAGGAGGATTATACCTCAGACACTCTGAATAACATTTGTCTGCTTTCCTGCCACTGAATTATCTGTTGCCATCCCAAACCTTTATCAGCTTAATGACACTGGACAAAAAAGCACATCCTGCAGTGTTGGATCTGTGCACCTTCATGTCAGAGAAGAGAGCCAGTCTTCTGGTCAACAGAGGCTTTGTAGTTCTGACTATCGCTGTGTATTCTGAGAAACCGGGCAACATCACAGAGGTTCACCTGGACCCATTTGAGGAAGCAGTTGATTTCTTAAAACGACAACCAAAGGTGAGTTGTTTTCCTAACTCTTTTGTAGCGGTGCAGAAGAAAGCACTGCTTCATTTTTGTTTTTTAACATAACACATGCTGGAGCCGCCGTACGGACCGTATTGCCCCTCATCTTCTAATGGGATCCTTAGCTATCGAGTCCTGTGGGGAGGAGAGGCCAGGGCTGACATGGTGGCTGAAGTCCTCCTGTGGAAGAAGATCCGGGAGTTCTTCAGGACTAGCATGACTTGTGATGATACGGACTACAGCGAGGCAACAAAACAACAAAATCATGACACCATGGCTGCCTACTGGCACTGATTGATATAGCCTAGCATCAGTGGTGGAATCATGCCACCCTCCTGACTTCATTTAAGGCCTCTCTCAGAAATTCAATATTTTTTTTACTCATGTGGACATTTTTAAAGGGTTATTCAAGCTTTGTTACACCATGTCATGATTATTAGTCTTAGACGGGGAGAAATGTTTTAAGAAGTAATAGCTCTGTGAAGCTAGGGCCCTAACAACAGCTATTCAATTTGAGCCTGCGCTGTTGAGACCTCAGCTGTTAACATCCTGTCCGATCATGTCTCAAATGCTGCCAAAGCTTTTTCCGCAAGAGTCCCTTATTAAAGAATCTTCAATGGCCCCTCAGAGAGACACGGTTTCCATTATCACTGTCAAGGGTGGTTCTATTTTTGGTGGCGTTGGTTGGATAGTTGTTGGTGTATTGTAAACTAATTAGGTTGGGTTTGACTTTTTTGGGACAGAATAATGGTGGCACTTTTGAGGCAGGTGGGCACCACCGCCTGGCTGAGAGAGTTATTAAAAATATCAAGTGTCAACGTGAGTTCAGTTGGGGTTAGCTTGCACAACGAAGAGGATTGGGGTCTTTTCAGGGATATACCATTACTGCCGGGAACGACAGCACAAACCTAGTTGCACTTTGTTATTGTCACGCCTCTGTGTTCCTTTCTCCCTCTGTGTCTGTCTTGTGATTGGTCATCATGCTCACCTGTGTTTCCCCTCCAGCTGTGTCTCGTTATGTCTGTGTATAAAGTCTGTCCTTACCTTCCCTTCTGTGCCAGTTCGATGCATGATGTTCCTCGTGTCGTCACGCGTCCCAAACCCTCCCAGTGTATTGTGAGTAACCGCCCGTATTTCTGTTCCTGTTATTTCCTCGTGTCTTATGGAGAAATAAATATATTTTGCACCAGAACTACATTGTATGCGTCTGCATTTGGGTCTGGGCAAAACCCCACAGAAGTGCCTAACAGAACGAACTGGCCCAGAAGGGAAGGTAAGGACAGACTTTACACAAAGACATAACGAGACAATGAGACACAGCTGGAGGGGAAACACAGGTGAGCATGATGACCAATATCAAGACAGACACACAGAGAGAGAGAAAGGAACACAGAGGCGTGACCGTAATCACACGTTCTAGTAGATAGAGATATACTTTTGAATTTTACACTCTTTTAAACACTTTGTAAGTATGTGTGGAACTGAAATAAAGTTTTTATTATTACAAATTGTTTGGACACTAGTGACTTTTGGTTGTATCCTTTCAATGTTTCATTACCTAAATAAGTCTAACAAATTTATCACAAGACAATTATGGATCAGCTAAAAAATACCCCTGATTTACACTTGTGGATACTCTGAACTGTTGGATACGGCCCCCCGTCTGCCCGTCTTGCCTCTAACATTCACTCTCCTGCTAAGAGTGTTGGTGTTTCCTTTCTTCAATGTTTTCAAATTCGACAATCAGATTTCTTAGGTTGTTAAGTTTAGCCTCTTTCAGCTGAGATTAGTAGCAAAGGTGAAGGAATATTTCTCTCCTAAAGATTTAGAGACAGGGATATATTCATTTATAGCGCTTCGACTTACTGTAATTCTTTGTACGTGGGCTTCAACGCCTACAGCTGGATCAAAATGCTGCTGCTGGCCGCCTGACTGGAAAGAAAAAGAGTGACCACATCACAACTCCGCTGCTTTCCCTCCACTGTATTCCGTCTTTAAAGAACTTTCAAAATGTAGTTTTGTTCAAATCGCTTAAAGTATGTCCTACATGAACTTCTACACGTTCACACTCCAGCACTGAGGTCAACCAATCAGCTGCTATCGAATGTGCCCAAAACTAAGCTTTAAAGCTTGGCGGGATGGAGCTTTGGTAGTAGCTAGCCCTAGCCTTTCGAACAGCTCACCACTTGAAAGTAGATCTGCCCCCGCTCTACAACGTTTTAAATCTTTGTTGAAGACCCATCTCTTCCCTTTGGCCTTCCCTTCCAGGTTAGAACTTTACTATCCCGACAGATTTTTACTGATACTATTATGAATTTGTTTTCTTGTCGTGCCTCTTTACTTGGTAGCGTACGCTGTGTTTAAACTTGCAATAGAAATAAAATTTAACTTGAGAAAAGTGAAATGATCCTGTGATTCGGAGCCACGCCAAAAGTTACACTTTGCTCCACATAACAGCATTCCAAAACTTTGTTGACTAACCTAGATGCCTTTGAGCATCCCGGAACCAACATTTTTGAAGCTATTCAGATCGATTCTACAGACATAATATCTATCTAGTTTGATCATTTAAAACAGCTAGCTGGCGCCTTTATGAAAAAGTGGCAAAACCTGTTAACAAGTGTGTTAGAATTAAGTCAATGAGATTTCAACAACCATCACATACCCTCCCTGAAATGAAACAGTAGAATTTGTCCTCTGCATGGAATCTAAGGAGCTCCGGGACCTCGAGATTTCTTCCCAAATTCAATGACATTTTTAGTTCATCTTCTTGTTCTTGTTAGTTGCTACTAGCTGGTGTTCTACTGTGAGATCCTGGTGTGTCGGCTTAACCGAGGCTCGATACTGTATGGATGATGTCATGCATGTTTTGAGCAGGTCTTGAGGATTTCTGTCCACCAACAAGGATTATTTTTTGTTCATTTCTTTTGATCATGTAAGTAGAGTATATTTTTAGTCTTTGTAATGGAATTTTTACACAACTATCTTCTGGGTTAAAGTAAGAGTTCCAGTCGGTGTCACTAATCTCAATTGGGTGAACTCACCAAAGCCAATAACTTCTGTGTCATCATCCAACGCTTCCTTTTCAATGCGGTGTCAGACTGACAGCTGTCAAAATTGCTGGTACCAAGGAGATTAAACCGTTTCTGCAATGACATGTTAGCATAAAGTAGTTAAGTTACCTCAGCCTTCATCCAAAGGAGGAACACAGACTGACCCATTAATGGAGCGGAATCATGAATCTAAAAACAATAGAAACAAAAGCAAAACACCTGAAAGAGACCATTTTTCCTCACAATAAGTACTTTAACATTTGAAATTTTTACATAGCCAGATAATTAAACCACCGGTTACACTGACATAATATTGAAAATGTGAAGAAAAAAAAGAGCTGTGTTGAAAAAGGACATTTTACCAATTTGCCTCCTCTATAGTACTTTTATTTATATCTCCTTACCTTTTTGGTATTTTTTCTTATTTGTCATACCTCCTGTGACTGTATTTGTATGATAGCGGTGGGTATTGTTTCCCACTGTTGTTTCTCCTTACTTTAACTTGCTACTGTAACGCTGGAAATTTCCCAATGTTGGGACTAATTAAGTTATATTTTATCTCATGTTATTTTCATCATCAGGACCATCAGAGTTTTGTCTTTTCTTAATGAAAGCATCCATAACTAATTAAATATCTTCTTTATTTTTCAACAGAACTGTACGAGTTTGGAGAAATGTCTTCTCAAGTCAGACTAAGGCTGCTGCCGAGTGTCAGATGTTTGTTTGATGAGCCTGTCCAGGTGAAGGTGGCCAGGCTGAGGTCCAGACAGGTGGTCAACTTGAGAGCCAGGTCAAAGGACGATAGAGGAGTGGTGTTCAAGTCCTCGGCCATCTACAGGGCTGATTACAAAGGGGTGGTAGACCTGAACAAAGACCCCTCACTCGGTGGAGACTACATTGGTCACTGAGGGCTGACACCTCACATCGATACTTTGAAAAGGGCATGTCATTGAAGCCCCTTGTGGTGAAGTTCTCAGTGCATGACGAGAAGGAAGGGGAGGGCAAGGTGCTGGCGGAAGCGGTCAATGAGAGGTTTCTACTTGGGGACGGTGTCAGCCGGCTCCGTGTCAAAGTGGGGAATTTAGAAGGAGTGATGTTTACTCCACCAGGTAGGTCGACCAGATCCTTATTATGAATCAGAACATATCAAAGCACTCAAAAAGATGGTCAAAGCTTAGATGTGAGACAAAGAATATTGTGGTTTGTTCCACATTGTGGTAGCTTTGACAGGGGCGACTCCATCCCTCGGACGGACTTGTGAAACCCTTGAGAGATAAACTGATGGGGTCCTTGCAGTTGGCCATCAGTGGATACTCATGGGGTCCTTAGTTCCCCTACCAGTTTTCCACTGTTAAACCCCCAATACAATTTGTTGCTTCACTCCAATCTCCATGTGGCACGCCTTCCTTTTCCTGAACACACCTATTTTCAAAAGGTAACTCTGCTAACATACTTCCTAACCCAACACATGCTGTTTTTCTCTGCTTAAATGTACATTTTCTCTATAAGCTAAAGTTCAGGCAGCGACTTCATGAAACATTCATCCTTTCACTATTTCATTTATCTAAAAGTGAAGGTTTTTGCTTTCTATGCAGTCGTGTGTCTCTTGTTCCAGGATCAGGTCCGTTTCCTGCTGTGTTGGATTTGTCCAGCTTCATTTCAGAGAAGAGAGCAAGTCTGCTGGCCAACAAAGGATTTGTGGTTTTAGCAGTAGATGTGTTCCCTCATAAGCCTGATAGTTTCAAAGAGATTCATCTGGACAGCTATAAAGAAGCGATCGACTTCCTTCTCGGACAACCCAAGGTGAGACGTTTCATTTTGATACGTAACATGTTACATGTCAGTACTGGTGTCAGTGATTCCATCAGACTTAACGTCAGAGTATCGGAGACGATAGAATGTGTTGATCATATTTTATGGATGTAATGAATAGTCATGTAATTCATTGTATGTGTTTTCTATGCATCTTGTCTGGCTCTTGCTACTGCAGGGGAATTTATGTTTCCCCCATCAACCACATCCCCACTGTAATCCCTGATCATTTTTAAGCATTCTATGTTTTACATGTCTAATTTTCATATTTTCACAGGTGGGCGGTAAAGGAATCGGCATCACGTCGCGGTCAAAAGCATCAGATATCGCTCTGTCACTCGCTGCTTTTCTGCCAAATGTTAAAGCTTGTGTCTGGATCAACGGCGCAAGTGCTAACACGCTTGTTCCTCTCTACTACGAGAAACGGCGGCTTTTGTCACCAATACAGTTCAATTCCAACAAGCTGATCCAAACTGCATCAGGAGCATGCATGAGTAAATACGCTTATGAAAATACACTGGGGGAGGGGAATGAGGGCAGCCTGATTCCTATCGAACAAGCCAAGGGGCATTTCCTCTTTGTAGCTTCAGAGGATGACAGGTTCTGGGACAGCAAGGCTCACATGGACCAGATGGTGCAGAGACTAAAACGTCATGGGAAGAACAACTTTGAGAGTGTTAGTTACCCGAGAGCTGGGCACATGCTGGAGCCGCCATACGGACCGTTCTGCCTCTCATGTCCTAATGGGTTCTTTCCCTATCAATCCTTGTGGGGAGGAGAGACCAGGGCTCATGCAACAGCTGAAGTCCACCTGTGGAAGACGATCCAGGAGTTCTTAAGAACTAGCCTGAGCTTTGTTGATACAAACAAAAGCAAGGTTAACAAATAGTCTGACAAACGTTCAAGACATTCAAACAATATGTGCTATATCTGTATGTGGAAGTCAGGTTAGTCAATGGGGTAGCAATATCTAACGTGGTGTTAAATTGTCATCCTCTGTACCATTGCTGCTAGCTGCTACTTGCTGCTTTTAAATCAAATATTTGTGTCAAACCTGTAACTTGTCAAAATGTCACTTCCTGTCCTCACTTGTGTAATTTTCACTAAAATCAGGGCTCTCAAACATTTGAAAACTAGGCCTATGCTGTCACCACCGATAGTGAGGGTACATCCCAGAAAAGACCCCAAATTTGAAAAAAAGCTCCCCTTAAGTTAATACCGTAATGCCTGAGGGATATATTTGGATCATTAGCTGATAAGTAGTTTACTATGTTAACTTATTCCAGTTGGAACAAGGATGAAATATTTGAAAGTTCATGGTATACTGTAGTTCAGTCTGGTACAAGACAAATACAACCATTTGAAGGAAAAAGAGACATCAGAGTCTTATAAAACTAATCCACGCTGTCATACGGAAAGGGCAGTAAACATAGACCCATTCCAGATGTCAGTAGAAAAGAGTAAACTCCATTAAATGATGAAGGTGATAATTAAATGTTTCACCGTAGGGTTAAGCGGGACTTCGTACTGAAGCCCTGGAGGAGTGTCCAGGAATCGGCCCGACATCCACCGACTGATCCAACAACGGAGCTCAGTAGACCTTAGCTGAATACAAATCGGCTGACTGTCTCAGGGTCCCTCACTATCAGGTGATTGCGTCTACCGACTAGCAATCGGATGTCAGCAGGACTACCGATGGAGACTCAGTCTGCGATGGAGAAACAGCCTGGACCGGAGTGACTCCAAACACAGACGAACTGATGAAGAAAGATGAGAAAACAAAATCACTGACAAAACTAGAAAAGTCAACAAGACATAGGCGTGAACTCAAGCAATTGCAAATGAGGTACAACCAGATCAAAGGCAGGGAATGTGAACGAGATACATGACTAACTTTAAAAATAAACCAGTAGACCCCAACCACAGAACAGAGAACCAAAGAGAGACATTTATAGAGGTGTAAACAATTTCATTTACAGTAATCAGCTGTGATTAAAGATGACTTAGCACAACCAAAAATATCAGTATTTTGGTACTTTACTTTTGGGGGGGGGGGGGTGTTGTCTACATGTTTGGTGATCTGGTTGTGGAAAAAGAGTCGTTCTCACTTCTCAACTGCTTCTGGATAAGAAAAAGAGGGACCACATCACAACTCCGCTGCTCTCCCTCCACTGTATTCCGTCTTTAAAGAACTTTCAAAATGTAGTTTTGTTCAAATCGCTTAAAGTATGTCCTACATAAACTTCTACACGTTCACACTCCAGCACTGAGGTCAACCAATCAGCTGCTATTGAATGTGACCAAAACTAAGCTTTAAAGCTGGCCGGGATGGAGCTTTGGTAGTAGCTAGCCCTAGCCTTTGGAACAGCTCACCACTTGAAAGTAGATCTGCCCCCGCTCTACAACGTTTTAAATCTTTGTTGAAGACCCATCTCTTCCCTTTGGCCTTCCCTTCCAGGTTAGAACTTTACTATCCCGACAGATTTTTACTGATACTATTATGAATTTGTTTTCTTGTCGTGCCTCTTTACTTGGTAGCGTACGCTGTGTTTAAACTTGCAATAGAAATAAAGTTTAACTTGTGACAAGTGAAATGATCCTGTGATTCGGAGCCACGCCAAAAGTTACACTTTGCTCCACATAACAGCATTCCAAAACTTTGTTGACTAACCTAGATGCCTTTGAGCATCCCGGAACCAACATTTTTGAAGCTATTCAGATCGATTCTACAGACATAATATCTATCTAGTTTGATCATTTAAAACAGCTAGCTGGCGCCTTTATGAAAAAGTGGCAAAACCTGTTAACAAGATTGTTAGAATTAAGTCAAATGAGATTGCAACAACCATCACATACCCTCCCTGAAATGAAACAGTAGAATTTGTCCTCTGCATGGAATCTAAGGAGCTCCGGGACCTCGAGATTTCTTCCCAAATTCAATGACATTTTTAGTTCATCTTCTTGTTCTTGTTAGTTGCTACTAGCTGGTGTTCTACTGTGAGATCCTGGTGTGTCGGCTTAACCGAGGCTCGATACTGTATGGATGATGTCATGCATGTTTTGAGCAGGTCTTGAGGATTTCTGTCCACCAACCAGGATTCTTTTTTGTTCATTTCTTTTGATCATGTAAGTAGAGTATATTTTTAGTCTTTGTAATGGAATTTTTACAGAACTATCTTCTGGGTTAAAGTAAGAGTTCCAGTCGGTGTCACTAATCTCAATTGGGTGAACTCACCAAAGCCAATAACTTCTGTGTCATCATCCAACGCTTCCTTTTCAATGCGGTGTCAGACTGACAGCTGTCAAAATTGCTGGTACCAAGGAGATTAAACCGTTTCTGCAATGACATGTTAGCATGAAGTAGTTAAGTTACCTCAGCCTTCATCCAAAGGATGAACACAGACCGACCCATTAATGGAGCGGAATCATGAATCTAAAAACAATAGAAACAAAAGCAAAACACTGAAAGAGACCATTTTTCCTCACAATAAGTACTTTAACATTTGATATTTTTAGATAGACCAGATAATTAAACCACCGGTTACACTGACATAATATTGAAAATGTGAAGAAAAAAAAGAGCTGTGTTGAAAAAGGACATTTTACCAATTTGCCTCCTCTATAGTACTTTTATTTATATCTCCTTACCTTTTTGGTATTTTTTCTTATTTGTCATACCTCCTGTGACTGTATTTGTATGATAGCGGTGGGTATTGTTTCCCACTGTTGTTTCTCCTTACTTTAACTTGCTACTGTAACGCTGGAAATTTCCCAATGTTGGGACTAATTAAGTTATATTTTATCTCATGTTATTTTCATCATCAGTACCATCTGAGTTTTGTCTTTTCTTAATGAAAGCATCCATAACTAATTAAATATCTTGTTTATTTTGCAACAGAACTGTACAAGTTTGGAGAAATGTCTTCTCAAGTCAGACTGAGGCTGCTGCCGAGTGTCAGATGTTTGTTTGATGAGCCTGTCCAGGTGAAGGTGGCCAGGCTGAGGTCCAGACAGGTGGTCAACTTGAGAGCCAGGTCAAAGGACGAAAGAGGAGTGGTGTTCAAGTCCTCGGCCATCTACAGGGCTGATGACAATGGGGTCGTCGACCTGAACAGAGACCCCTCACTTGGTGGAAGCTACGTTGGGGTTGAGCCGATGGGACTGCTGTGGTCACTGAGGGCAGACGCCTCACATCAATACTTTGTTAAAGAGATGGCACTGAATCATCATGTGGTGAAGTTCTCAGTGCATGAGGTGGAGGAAGAGGGCAGGGTGCTGGCAATGGGGACTAACGAGAGGTTTCTCCTTGGGGATGGGGTCACTCGGCTCCCAGTGGAGGTTGGGAATTTACAAGGAGTACTGTTTACCCCACCAGGTAGGTGTTCTACCACATCTTCATTGTAATTGAACAAAGAGGTTTACGCTATCTTCTCTGAAAGCAAGGGATCATCCCCAAAAATCCCCCAATAGGTAAATTGGGTAAATTCCATGAAGATTGTCCGAGTTTTTGAACGACATCTGATATGCAAATGTGTCTCTTATGGGAGGTAAGGGAACTTTATTTATAGTACATTTCAGCAACGGTTGGGCCGTTAGCGCCCACTGTTCCCTCAGGTATGGGTCAAAATGCAGAGAAAAAATGTCACTATGCTTTACTGTGTCTGGCTGTATGTGATCAATAAATGTTTTCTTCTTCTTAAGCAGCTGATAAATACTCTTTTTTGCGAAAAGACATAATACACAAAGACAGTTAGGACCGCTTATATCCAGTCCAGCCTGAATAGATAAAAACTGCTGGCTTCCTGCCAAAAGAGGTGTGTCCACATATGAAGGAGTTTCAGCTTTTGGTGCAATAACTGTCATGCTTTGTAATTGGTTGTTTAGTTTTCACATTGTTTACTGATTGCTTCTCCACTCTGACAGTTAAAACCTGCGTCTTATTAAAACCCTCCCTCCTTTGTGTAAACCTTTCAAGCGTGATTGTTTGTGTTCCTTGTGATTTACGGTTCGGACCTCTGCACATGTACCAAACCTTGTATTTTCTCTGCCCCCTTGGTTATTGTTTGCCTGCCTTTACATAGTAAAGAGTTGATTCACCAGACATTGTGGAAGTCGTTCTTTTGGATCCTAACTGTGGTGCCAGCTTGACAATAAGAAATCGCTCTCGGGACCCCTTGTGGAAGACAAGGGGTCCCGAGAGCTGGTCCAACTCCTTGAGCCCTCCTATGTTCTGCCAAGCAGAAAGGTACGCGAAACAAACTGATGAATGGGTGTTATACATGTTAACAAAGTATATGCATGTTATGTGATTTCATTCATTAATCTACTCCACTTGTGTTATTAATTTTAGGCTATCAAGACCATGATTAGCCAGAGGTATGAGGAGAAAAAGGAGCAAATTAAAAAAGAACTGAAGAGTGCAGTTGTCCACATGTCAGCCTAACAGCTGACATGTGGACATCCATGAACATGGAGACTTACCTGGCTGTGACCTGTCACTATGTCGTCAGTGAGAAGAACCATACACTGTGTACATCAATGTTGGGAGTGGAACACTTCGCTCAGCAGCACACTGCTGAAAATAGGGCCCAAGTAAAGGAAAACTTAATGCAGGAGTCGGCCATAGCAGAGAAAGTGACATGTCTTGTCACAGATGCGGCTGCAAACATGGTTGCATGTGTCGAAAAGCTCCAAATCAGGCACACGATTTGTATAGCGCATTCTTTAAATTTAACAGTTTGAAAATCATGTGACCAAATTGAGACACTCACTGATATCCGAAATAAAACAAGGCATATTGTAACATACTTTAAAACCAGTACTACAGCCAAAGAGAAACTGTCCAGCTACAGATGGGAGGACCAGTGAAGAAATTAATGAATGAGGTGTCAACTAGATGGAACAGCACGTATTTAATGCTGGAAAGCATTGGCGGAACAGAAGGAGTCGGTGTTGGTATCCCTAGCCTCTTTAAAAAGTGATATACCTCAGCTCACTACAAATGATTATAAAATCATAGAGGAGACACTCCTTGTGCTTGCTCCATTTAATCAAGCGACAGTGGAGCTGTGAGGAAAAAAGAGTGTCTGGATCAAAAGTAATCCCAATGCTCAAAATGTTGCACCACTCACTGCAACGCAATGCATTAAATGTAACCACGGAAACCGCAATTAATCTTGTGGAAAACCTAAAAAGAAGACTGCTAGAAACTCTGTGCAACCTGGAGTCATAAGTGTAATGACAATACCAACACTGCTGGACCCTCGGTTCAAGACGATGGCATTCTTAAGTGCGTCAAAAGCCAATGATGCAGTGAAAAGACTAAAATCAGAGTGTGCGGCAGAAATGAGAAACGCTGTACCGACACAAATGGAAGATGCCCAAGCTGGACCTTCAACTCAACCATCTGCTTCCAGTCCAGGTATGTCATGATTCTTAATTGTGTTAATTTGTATTTTAATGTTCATGCAAATCACTCCATGTGAATACAATGAATTAGTAACACAGATGCATTTTATTTTTTCCTCAGATGACAACTTGTGGCACCAGCTGGACATGGAAGTCAAGGAGAGCAAGGCCAATTCAAATGTCACCACCGATGCCATTATCGAGGTACAAAGATACATCGCCGAGGAGAACACACCAAGATCACAGGATCCACTACAATACTGGAAATCGCAAAGACTAAATTACCCTACCTTGTACAAACTTGCAATGACATTTTTATGTACGCCGTCATCATCAGTGCCCTGTGAAAGGGTGTTCTCAAAAGCAGGAGAAATGGTTTGTAAGCGGCGCAATCGCCTTGGGCCAAAGATGTTAACGCAGCTGATGTTTCTAAATAAAAATGTGTGAATGAACCTTGTTCAGTCTGTTCCAGTCTTTATTGAAGTTGCCTGCAATTACTTTTTAAATCCAGATGTCGCCATTGAGTGATACAGCAACACAGTTTCAACACAGTGTCGACACAGTTTGGGAAATGTGCCTTACACCCAATGAGGCCTCATCTGCCCATCACTACTGGGTAGCGGTGAGGACGCAGAACTGGGTAGCGGTGAGGACGAAGAGCTTGGCTGCAATGAAGGTCGGTGCCGGCCTCGTCTCTTCTTGGGAACCAGTTTTATTGCCAGCCGAGTTCCCTCAAAAAGAGAGCCCCGATCAGCATCAACCTCAGGAACCCTACCGATTCCCTCAGGCGATGATGGTGGCTGAGAGTTAGCAGGCAGGAGGCCAGCGGACTCCGGAGCCGCAGCAGAAAGAGGACTAGACGACTTGTGGCTATCGAACACAGGGGCTGGAGCAGGAGAAAAACCAACAGGCTGGGGCCGAGACCATGCCGGCAGCGCGTCCGGGTTCTCCACAAAGGTCCTTAACCATTCTGGCAGGATATCCCACAGCCAGGGTTGGACAGAGACCTTCCGGCAAGCGATGCGGAGAGCGGCCTGTTGGACCTCCTTGTGAGGACTCTTCACTCCACATGGATGCAGATGAGGGTGTAAGTCAACTCATTTATTTATATGTCCAGTGGTGCGTCCGCTGGGTCCATTCTGGCCAGTTTGTTCTGTTACGCACTTCTGTGGGGTCTTGCTCAGACCCAAATGCAGACGCATACGACGTAGAGCTGGTGCAAAACATATTTAAAAAAACAGGAACAGAAACACTGGGAGGGGTTGGGACGCGTGACGACACGAGGAACATCATGCAATGAACTGGCACAGAAGGGAAGGCAAGTACAGACTTTATACACAGACATAACGAGACAATGAGACACAGCTGGAGGGGAAACACAGGTGAGCATGATGACCAATCACAAGACAGACACAGAGGGAGAAAGGAACAAAGGAGGCCTGACATGTAGGTAATCTCTGTATTACCACATTTAAGTAGTATATATTGGCAACAAACATAACGTAGAATACTTTATTATTTTGCTTCTGCAACTCAGGCTTACACTCATTCCCACCTAAAGAGAAAATAACTTCTCCCCAGTTTTGGAATTTTAAACGGTATGCTCACATGAAAGGGAGCGAGGGATGAAGGAGAATGAAGGAGCGTCAGCATGTAGGGAAATAATAATGCATCACCAAAAATGTCAACTCCCAGTCATGAACCAGTTGAGCTCGTTCTCAGCTTTGAAGTCAGCCAATGAACTTGAGCCTTCCTTCCAATGTGATGGAAGGAAGGGTTATAGGTATAGGGTTAATAGCAGGTGGATTGCTGCTTTGTCAGTTCAAATGAAGCTGAAATGACTGACATCGAATTGTTTGACATTCCCAAATGTGTGATCAGCGAATCTTCAGGATCCTCTTTAATTTCTTCGCTCATGTAAGTAAGTATATTTATTATTTCTTTTGAATGTCGTTGCTACGTCGACGTACCCAGTGGTTTAAGAGGAAGTGTTTGAATAATGAATTCCAGTGTAAGTAAAGGAGCCGGACAAAGTCCAAAGAAAATATGTAATTAAATAATCTCACGGTTATATATTTTATTTAACTGTAATTTTAAATATACATACCAGACAGCTAAATTGTCAATAAAAATTTCAGTAAGAAGTTTCAGGTGTAACAGTAAAACAGGATAAAATCCTAAACGCAGTAGATATGGTGAATTACCTTAAATCAAGAAACAGGAACAGATAACTTCAGTTTTAAAACGTCACCTTTTGCTAAAATTTTACAGAAAATTCTTTCACCAATAAGCTTTACGGTAAAAATAACAGTTTTATTCTGTCTAAATAAGAGGTCTACTGATGTGAACATTCAAATTTACTGTCAAAACCCCCCGCAAATTAACTTTTTTACAGAAACATATTCACATGGTCACCATATTTTTTTTAGAGTGAAATACCACAGCTGCCGCTATTTTTGATGTGAATTATATAGTTGTTTTTTTTACTCTGAACGCAATGACAGGGGAAGTCGTGATAATATGGTTTATCTTGTTACCAAGGGACCTGTTAGTGGTTATCAAACTATATATGTTCCATTTATAAGCTGCAACTGTTCTTAATTGAATTTGATGATGCAATGGCGGTTACAGAAATCTAAGAGTTATGGAATAGGGAATGGGGGAATTGTATGTGTGACACAATCCATGGGCCCACAATAAGTTGTCTGTGTAGTTGATCTGGTATAACAGAGTAACAGCAGTGTCAAATCAGTATCCAAGCTGGGCTTGACTAACTACAGACTGTTCCCTTCATTGGCTGCACGTAAACAAACACTACTAAACGAGCATTCGACACAAATACGAGACAAAAATCATTGATTGATGTTGGCAGCTAAAAACGCAGTCCAAAGACATTTTCATTCTTCATATTAAACAGACCATCATTTTTAGGTCGGTGAACCTGATTCTATGTTAATAACCCCAAAAGGATAAATCTGGTTTCGTCAACAGATTAATCCACCTCAGGTTAAACAGACATACCGAAAGCAACCTAAGGTTTGTTGGAAGTAAGAAAACGTAAGCTGTGTGCCGTATATGCCACATATTTACTAGTAGCACGATCTGAATTTTGATTTTTGTTGATTGTCTCACTTAACATAATTACAATTCCTGTTTATGTTGTTACAGAATCCTAAGATTCTGAAGACATGTCGTCACAAGTCAGACTGAGGCTGCTGCCGAGTATCAGATGTTTGTTTGATCAGCCTGTCCAGGTGAAGGTGGCCAGGCTGAAGTCCAGACAGGTGGTAACCATGAGGGCCAAATCGAAGGACGATAGAGGAGTGGTGTTCAAGTCCTCGGCCATCTACAGGGCTGATGACAATGGGGTCGTCGACCTGAACAGAGACCCCTCACTTGGTGGAAGCTACGTTGGGGTTGAGCCGATGGGTCTGCTGTGGTCACTGAGGGCAGACGCCGCACATCAATACTTTGTTAAAGAGATGGCACTGAATCATCATGTGGTGAAGTTCTCAGTGCATGAGGTGGAGGAAGAGGGCAGGGTGCTGGCAATGGGGACTAACGAGAGGTTTCTCCTTGGGGATGGGGTCACTCGGCTCCCAGTGGAGGTTGGGAATTTACAAGGAGTACTGTTTACCCCACCAGGTAGGTGTTCTACCACATCTTCATTGTAATTGAACAAAGAGGTTTACGCTATCTTCTCTGAAAGCAAGGGATTATCCCCGAAAATCCCCCAATCCCCTGTGTTGTACAAGAAATCCTCTGACTAAAGTCCTTAAACTAAAAGTCAAGTTATGTCCGAAAAACAGTGCTTTTTGTAAAAACATCATCATCAGCATATTGAAATTACAATCAAGAACAATAATTTACCCTCACTGGTGACAATATCGGGCCTCAGACACTCACCAATTTGAATTCCATTTTTTCTATGGAATTATACTTCTTTGAGTAAGCTGCTAACTACCACAAGCTTAAAGTTTCTCACCACTTAATATATGATCAACATAACACTGTTTGCTCACTCGATCATTAATGTAGACCCAGATGTTGATTGAGTACAGTTACTACCCCTGTTGGTGGCCTACTGCTGGAGCAACCTTAACCCAGTACCGCAATAAGGCGCGAGAATCACGACTTCAAGAGGCCTTATGAAAGGGTGAACAGCTACAAACATTGCAGAAATAGGTGTTCTTTGAGGAAGCTAGGAAATGGTTTAATGATTTTTTTTTTAAATTTTGCATATACAGATCTCTCCAGAATTATTATTATTATCATCCATGATTTGAATCAAAGACCACGGGTTTAAACAATAAGGAAATTTTTTTCCAACTCATTTAAAATTGTCTTTGGAGGATGACAATAACTCTGGAGGGAACCGTATGAGGAGAAAGGGATGGCGGATGTTATATGTGAGTTCAGCGAAATTAAAAAGTCATTTCGATATTTGATTATGTAAAATCTGATTTCAGGAGCCGGTCCGTTTCCTGCTGTGTTGGATCTGGCAACCTTCATGTCAGAGAGGAGAGGCAGTGTTTTGGCCAACAGAGGATTTGTGGTTCTTTCTTTAGTTCTGTGCACTAAAGAGACTAAAGAGGTTCACCTGGACCACATTCAAGGAGCAGTGGAATACTTGCAGCAGCAACCCAAGGTGAGTCTGCAGATTAACTTTTAAATCGTGACCCCATGAAGTAATACTGATGGTAAGAAAGTCCTGCTTTGGTTTTCATCTAATCGGTTCTTCTGAAACAATTTACAAGTCACCATGAGTTGAATAGATGTTATGGGACAATGCCGAGACAACTTTTATCAGAGTCAGATTCACTAAGCAAGCGCGTACCTGCATAAAGGAAGGGGCGGGCCTGGTCGGGGATATAACAGAATTATCATCGCTGCTGCCAGTGATTTTGGGGAAGGTTGGTTGTCGGTTCGATTTAGTCCAACTTGGGTGGATGTGAATGGACTCCATCTTGTATGTGTGGTTTGTCTGGAAAACCACTGTTTTCCAGACAACTCAAAAACCGTTTCATAGATCATTTTCAAACTTTATACCCACGGTGACCCGAGTGCAAGAAAGACATGGATTGATTTTGTGACGGGTCGTGTATTTCTGACACTAGGAGGAGCTTTATCCCCCAAAAAATTTGAGCCATCATTTCTCAACCATTCATGTGATTTAGTCAAAATTTTGTGCACATGAATCTACAATGTATGAATCATAGAATGCTTACTTTGTTGAGCTTTTTCTTTCCTTTTAATTTCTTTAAACAAAATAAACCTCACATTTAATTGAATGGGTTCCAATTTTTTTCTGTTGTTTTTCCACAGGTGGGCAGTAAAGGAGTGGGCGTAACATCGCGGTCAAAGGGAGCAGACATCGCTCTGTCCCTCGCTATTGTTGTGCCAGCTGTGAAGGCGGTTGTGTGGATCAACGGCTGCAACGCCAACACGGGCATCCCTCTCTACTACAAGAAAAGCCAGTTGCACCCAGCAACACAGTTCGACCACAGCAAGGTGATCCACACTGAATCGGGAGCTAGCATCCTCAAGTATGCTTTCACAAATCCACTGTTAGAGGAGAACAAGCGCAGCCTGATTCCTATCGAACAAGCTGAGGGGCGTTTCCTCTTTGTGGCCTCAGAGGATGATCTGAACTGGAACAGCAAGGCTCACATGGACCAGGTAGTGGAGAGACTGAAACGTCACGGGAAGAACAACTTTGAGAGTGTGTCCTACCCAGGAGCTGGACACCTGCTGGAGCCGCCGTATGGACCGTACTGCCTCTCATGTCCTAATGGGTTCTATGATTATCAGGTGTTGTGGGGAGGTGAGGCCAGCTCTCACGCAGCAGCTGAAGTCCACCTGTGGAAGAAGACCCAGGAGTTCTTAAGAACTCACCTGAGCTGAGATGATAGAAATAGAAGCCAAGTTAATGAATAGTGTGACAGAGTTGAAAGAGTTTGAAACAACATGCCCTGTGATCTATAACACACATTTTAAGTCCGTTTTGAACGTGGAATAAAATTATCACTTTTTCAAGGAGCAGCAGCTGCATAAACTCGAGTCCAGTGTTTTCTTTGAAATGTTTTTTGTTGAGTGTTGGAGAAGTGTTCCTGACTTTTTCTGCACCAAGTTTTTTCCAACATCATCGATTTAAAAGCTAAACCTTTTTCCTCAATAGATCCAGAAGTTGGCCTGGAAGAACATCTGTCAATGTCATTTATCAACTAATTCTGGTTGTCGATGGATCTCCAGATAATAGCCTGGACAAACATCCAGACAACATATTGATCCGAAGGTCCCAAAGTTTCCGCTCATTGATCAACAGATCAACATCCCAGGTCTTCTGTGGCAAACCTAAAAGCTTTGGAGCATTCTGGATCTAACCTTATTGGGAGTTTGTGTCATGAATGGTGTACGTCTTGGGTGGTGGCAGAAGCCTTTATGTGAGTTTAGGTAAATTCATCTGCATCTGATATGCAAATGTGTGTCTTATGGGAGGTAAGTCAACTTTATTTCAAGTACCTAATACACAAAGACAGATAGGACCAATTATATCCAGTCCAGCCTGAATAGATAAAAAAAAAATGCTGGCTTCCTGCCAAAAGAGGTGTGTCCACATATGACGGAGTTTCAGCTTTTGGTGCAATAACTGTCATGCTTTGTAATTGGTTGTTTAGTTTTCACATTGTTTACTGATTGCTTCTCCACTTTGATTGTCAAAACCTGCGTCTTATTAAAACCCTCCCTCCCCTTGTGCCGACCTTTCCAGCGTGATTCTTCGTGTTCCTTGTGATTTACGGTTCGGACCTCTGCACATGTACCAAACCTTGTATTTTCTCTGCCCCCTTGGTTATTGTTTGCCTGCCTTTACATAGTAAAGAGTTGATTCACCAGACGTTGTGGAAGTCATTCTTTTGGATCCTAACTGTGGTGCCAGCTTGACAATAAGAAATCGGAAAGGCTTTCCGAAAAGATTTCCACTACCTCCTTTCAAAGGAATGAAATCTAATTCAGAACATGCAACTTTTTTTTTAATTCCGATGAACATATCTAGATTCTGTCCATCTGTGGATTTTAAACTAAATCAGAAGTATATTTGATAAGAATTATTTGAGATCTAAAATCAATCCGTTGTTTAAATGACAATATCAACAAAAAGGGGACTTAAATAAATCAACGGTTAATGTTTCATGTTTTTAATGCAGAACTTACACATGTTGAATGTTTGAGGCCAGTTCATTAAAACCTGCGTTCTATTTATTAAACTACGTGTGTAACTTAATACGTCAATTCATTAGCGTTTAAAAAGTATCTTCATATCCCCTCACGGATTTCGGATGAGCCTGAAGTTAATGACTGACCGGATAAACGCATATATCCGACAACAGAGGGGCAGGGAGAGAGTTTTCACCTTCTATCATAGAGTATTCTGGGATTTGTAGTATCTGTGGTTTTTGTACTGTTGCACCAGTTTTTATGTGGATTCACTTCCAGATCCAAAGATTCAGATGTCTAACAGACCAGATTTTTTTCCCCCACAGGTGGACCATAAAGGAATTGGCGTAACATCCCGTTCAAAGGCATCAGATGTTGCTCTGTCACTCGCTACTGTTGTACCAGCTGTCAAAGCATGCGTTCTGATCAACGGCTTCAGCGCCAACATTTTAGTCCCTCTTTACTACAAGAATTGCCAAATTCTCTCACCATTGGTGTTGAACCACAGCAATTTGTTCCGTGCTGCATCAGGCGCCACCATTACAAAGTATGCTATTAGTAATCCACTGTCAGAGGAGAACAAGGGAAGCTTGATTCCTATTGAACAAGCTGAGGGGCGTTTCCTCTTTGTGGCCTCTGAATGTGACATGGTCATTGACAGCAAGGCTCACATGGACGTGATGGTGGAGAGACTGAAACGTCACGGGAAGAACAACTTTGAGAGTGTGTTCTACCAGAGAGCCGGACACATGCTGGAGCCGCCGTACGGACCGCACTGCCCTTCATCTCCTTTTGGGGTCTACAACATTCAGGCCATGTGGGGAGGTGAGCCCGGGTCTCACGCAGCAGCTGAAGTCCACCTGTGGAAGAAGATCCTGGAATTCCTAAGAACTCACTTGAGCTGCGATAAAGACAAAAGCGAGGGTTGACAAATACGATGATGGGAAATTTTGTGCTTCGAAACGAGAGCCATACTTATCCATACTTGGGTGCTGCACTGCGTGTTTTTAGAATGTCAGGTGTGATTTTAGCAACCTTGGAAAATTACAAGTGTAGAAGTCAGGGTGGTGAAAAGGTGAACAATATTTGAAGTGAAATTCTCCTACTTCAAACGCTATCTGTTAACCGCTATTCTCTCTTTTCAAATCTCTGTTGTAAGTCAAGCCTCACATGTGTCTCAGTTTAACTGAACTCAGTGCTCTCAGACTGAAAATGAAAGATGTTTTAAAACTAGGCCTATGGTTTTATTCCTGTTCTCCCAAAAAATACTTAATCCCTGAGTTGTACAAGCAATTCCCCTGATTGAACTCCTAAAATTAAATGTGAAGTTATGAGAGTTAAATGTTAGTTTGTGTGGCAAATATTTAATTGACCTTTCCTAAAGTCAATCCAGTTCTTCCTCGCACCAAGGTCAATGATGGAATAAAATCTGAAAATGATCCACGAAATAGTGAGTTATTGCGTGAACATGGCAGACGAAATGACAATTCCATAATATCCACAACGTTTCCTGGGATATTATGTGGATTGTAGGGAATGTCAATATATGAGTCAGTGTAAATGTATGACCACTGCAAATATCGAACCCTCCAAATGTTGACTAGTCAAAATCCCAAATGAGATGCTGCAGTGGGACGTGAAAGTTACTATTATCTACCTAATAATTCAGGGGGGGGGTAAAGCGACTGTTTTGACACAAAAAAAAAAGGAAATCTATATTTGGAACCTGTTTTTTGTCAAATAAGTCCAACAATGTGAAAAGGATTCATCTGGATCACTTTATAGAGGCTGTAGACTTCTTGCACGAAGCCAAAAAGCCAAGGTGAGTTGAGAACGATGGGAGTAGTAACTATTCATTAATTATTACTCATGTCGTCGTAAGCATGTTCTGCTTCAGCTGTCACCTTCTCAGAGAATCTGGAAAAGTTTGTCATCAAATTTAAGTTTAAATTGTATAAAGGAGACTTAGGGCCTACTTGAAAAATAAAAAAAATCTAAAATATGAGAAAAAAGTCGTATTTTCTCGGAAAAAAGTCTTAATCTTGTCAGCCTATTAATGAAATAGTCAGATTACTTTAGGATTACTGTTTTGGGTATAAGCCTCCATTTACATACATGATGTGAGAACTAAATCCCTCACTGCAGCATTTTCTGCTCTTAATTAATTATTCTTCGGTACAAGCTGCTGGCGTTGCTCAGATGATTCGGTGTTTGAGTTCTCCTCCATGTTTTCTCCATGTTGCGGCCGAAGCGGAATCACGTGACGACACACGCGCCGACAGTACATGAACACACACCGTTGGGAAAGTAACAGAAATTAAATTTTAAAAAACGAAATAACCGCCTTGGGCAAGATAACATCAGTTAGAGGATTTAAATGTCGGTTTGATTTATTTTTCGATTAATTGCCCAGCCCTACAATGCACACACCTTTCACCTACAAAAGGAATCAGGATGTGCCGTCACTTTGATTTTCAAGGATTGCAACTTCATTCTGAGCGACAATGTGCTGGAGAGGTGGTCTCCTCTCTCAGCGAACAATTGTTACGAGGAACCTACGGTACTTTATCGTACTGACAGTGAGAGACTTTTCCGCTGAGCTACATATTCATACGTATGGGGACCAGTTTCCAAAGATGTCTGTGTCGAATCTTATTCATCCACATCACGATCATCCATGTGGTTTGAACCCAAAGCAAGTTGACTTCTGTTTTTGTTTGAAGACGTTTCACCTCTCATCCAAGAGGCTTCTTCAGTTCTCAGTTTTCCCAAACTGAAGAAGACTTCATGAATTTCAATGACGGACAGTTGGGACCGAAGATTTGACCAGATCATAAGTTGCATTCCAATGTTACTTAATTCACCGTCATCAGACATGGGGTGACGACTAGTCCATGTCAGAACAGTTTCTTTACTAGAGGGCTGTCAAACGTACAGCCCACGAACCATAACCGGCCCTTGGGATGTTTTTGCCAAGTGTGAAAATTACATAGAAGAACATTGACTGCAATTTTTCAATAAAAGTGACTGCAATTCCTAATTTGTCCACTGTGTCACAGTGTTTCAGTAAGAGCAGCGGACATAACACAACACTGACACCAACAATTAAACAGCAGATGGCAGCAGTGGTCCTACTTTAAGGCAGTTTTGCCTTAATAATATATTTGTACTCAATAAAAATAATATATTTGATACCCCAGCTTTAATACAAGCTTTAAAAAGGCCATTTTTAAGACAACTTAAGAAAACATAAGATATACTTTTCTACTAAAACCCACAGAGACACTGCAGTGGGAACATTCCTAATACAAGCTCACAAACTCTCCAATTTAGCTGCACTAAAGCAGTTCTATATACTTATCTCCTGTAGTTGCAGCTGCTGCTGCAAAAGGTGGAACACATGACTATTGGGTTCAGGGCGGGGAAAACTCACAGGTGATTTAGGCTTTGCATAATCTATTTTTCTTTATGATATAAAGTTATGATTTAAAATTTGGATCCCTTTAAATAAACCTAATTGCAGTTTGGGGAGCCCAGATTCAAGGCGATCATTTAAGCCACAACGACTGAGAGGGGAGTGGCGTTCGGGTCCTTGGCCACCTACAGGGCGGATGACAAGGGAGAGATTGACCTGAGCAGAGACCCCTCACTTGGCAGCAAAGTTGGGGTTGAGCCGATGGAACTGTTGTGGTCAATGAGGGCCGACGCCTTACATCAGTGTTTTGTAAAGAACGTAGCACAGAAGCTCCTCGTGGTGAAGTTCTCGCTCCATGAGACAGAGGGCAGGGGCAGGCAGAGGGTTGGCAGAGGCGACCAATGAGAGGTTCCTAACTGCAGACGGAGCCAGCCGGCTGCATGTCACAGTGGGGGGTGAGCAAGGAGTACCGTTTACTCCGCCAGGTAGGCTATCAATCACATATTTATCATAGTAACAGGTTTAAATAAGATCCTCCATAACATTAAGTGATCTCGTTGCCATTGCGCCATTGCATGATTTTGGATAGTGACCCCCACAGAAGAGTTACTGTTACATTACATGTGACATTTTGACAACGCTGTTTCACCAGTTGGTACCTCCTTCCTTAGACCATGTAGGCCGGGAAGTCCAAAATGTTTACTTGCCATTATAAAATGTGAGATTGTTGCCATGCAGTCATATATATTTTCATCCAAGAGCAAGTCCGGCTGTGTTGGATCCGAGTACCTTTAAGTCTGAGAAAAAGAGCCAGTCTGCTGGCCGACAAGGGCTTCTTGGTTCTGTGTTTGACTATATTCACTGAAAAGTCCAGCATCGTCAAAGAGGTTCATCTGGACCACTTTAAAGAATGAGTAAATTTCTTACTCAGCCCATCCAAAGGTGAGTTGTTTCAACTTGAGAACATGTAAACTGGATTTTTTTTCCAGCATTCCATTTTCTCTAACTACTTATCCTGTAAAAGTTTGCAGGGGGCTGGAGCCTATCCCAGCTGCCATTGCTCGGGAGGCAGTGTACACTCTGGACCTGTCGCCAATTCATCACTGAGCCATCACATAGAGACAACCTGACATTCCCGTTAAATAAATTAACAGATATAACATGTTTTTGGTCTGTAGGTAAAACTCCGACAACCACATAGAAAACCCGCGGGCGCATGCAAACCTCGCACAGACCCACAGGCGGTCAGTTTTTCTTCATTACTTCATTAAAGAACTGAAGTGCTTTGACGTCAGTTAACTGGATAGTCACGGTTTCGAGAGCACTCAGCCGAACTAGTTAATTTATAGAGCACTTTTCATACAAGAGATGTAGAACAGGATGCTTTACAATAGAAAACAAACGCTTACACTAATACTTGTCAACATGTAATATGTACATTTATCCAAAACGATCATTTTAATGCATTACTAACGAGTGACATAGGATAAACCCACAAGAGAAAAAATGGAAAAAGTTCAATTCGGTCCCCAATATTTCTATCAACAGCCAAACTAATTATAGTGAGGATGAAACAATAAGAAGGAAAGGAGGTTTTTCACCCAAAAATAATTCTGAGCATCCGAAACACTTTTGATAATAAAATGATTTTCAAATGTTTTTTTGGAATTTGCTTGAGAACATTATTGATATTTATTTTATCTTGTATTTTTCTTGAATATTAGGCATCGAGGTGAAAGATGAGGAGTAGCCAAAGACAACAGAGGTAGAAACGGACTAAGGAGTGAAGGACAGCGTCGGTTAGGAAAGACTGAGGAACCATGAACAGAGGGTGGGTGTGGCTACTGAGTCACGAACACGGCTGAATGAGGGATGGTGAGAAGGTGGTGAGTAGAAAGAGAGAGGGGAAAAGGAGAGTTATCGTGATCCAGGTACATCGAAGGTCAACATTCTTTCTGGCATGACTGCTTTAGTATTTAAAAAGATACCAAAACACAATAGGCGGGACTTATCAACACAGTGTCATCAGCACAATATTGCATATAATTGCTAAAACAGTGCGAAAGCTACCATTGATTTTCCCCCTTTTTCGTAAGTTGATCTCCTGCTCTTCTTCGAAGGTAAGGATCTCCAGGACCTTCTCATTTGAGTTATCGTTACGGTTTCTCTTTTCAATTGCTTTATTTCCTGCATCAAAAATGTGTCACCTAAGAACCCTGACTTGTGTTGATCAGTTGATACATAGCTGTAGTTAAAATTCTCCTAAAGTCTGTCTAGAATTTGTTGTAATTTTACTAAAATCTAGTATTATTTAGATCGCGGTAAATAATGTCGCAATTACTCTGAAGTGGAGCCACTCTCAAAATTGGCTACACTTAAGAAGTGTTTCGAAGATTGTACCAAAATGCCACAAGTCTTCAATTTACTGCTAGTCCATATGAACTTCTAGATGAACAAAGCCAATATATAACCTAATGGAACAAACTCAGCTTACAAAGTTGTATTTTCACTTTCATACGTTACACGATTATAGCCTGAAGATTAGGAAATATGCCGCAAGGACTGATCTTACAATAATTTCATAAGGTCAGAACACATACACAATACAGGAAAACCTTACTTATGTTGTAGTACTTCAACTACACTGCTCAGCAGTAGGTAACATAAGCATGTGTTAAGTCCATAAGATATAAAATTAGGTGATACAATCGATGTTTAACAGCACTTTCATGTAGACATTAGCTCGTCATCAGCAGGAATCATTGCTGGGCATAAGGAAGTTAAACACGCAATCAGCTACACTAGTGGTCTTCAAAGAACAGCCCTGCCTTTATAATGTTGAATGTATTTTGTTCCCACAAGATAATATCTTATGAAAAAGCCCATGTCACAGTGTCTTTATACACATTTTTTTTGAAGATGTGAAGCAATGTAATCCAAGAAATTGCAGGTTTCAGAGCCCGATTCAAAGATGGTATTCATTGAAATACTATGTTCGAAGGAATAAACAAAAATGCGAGTAAAGTAATCTGTTTATTTAGTATAAAGCTGATGGGAATATTTAAATTTCCCCTTTGCTCAACTTGTTTGAAGTCTTTCCCCATGTAAAGTCACGCAAATGATGTGCGCACCATTCTGTCTGAAGGACGCAAGATAGCCTGACATGGAAGATCGGCCCTGAAATTGTCATATAATTATATAATTATAATCATATAATGGTCTTGCTGGAAACGAGTGGCAAGATTCCAGGATGAGACTTGCACCCGAGTGTGCCGGGATCTTCCCTGTTTTAACAGACCTGTCTGGAAAAAAACTCCTCGAGTTAATTCCTTTTCCTTAAATGTTCAGAAGTCAGCTAGATTACTTTCAACTGAACCACTAGTTAAACCATTGGGGTAAACAATGCAACTTACAGTTTGTTGGACCAAAACAAAATGCAACCAATGGTTCTGTGCCTGACGCACTACAGAGTCCCATATCGGCCGGATCTGGGTTTTGTGTTTTCATAAGCAAATCATCCACAAAAATGAACAACACGGTCCATTTCGTTACAGCCTAAGGATCCTTTAGCCTTTAGATTCTGAAGACATGTCTCAAGTCAGCTTGAGTCTGCTGCCGAGCGCTAGATGTTTGTTTGATGAGCCTGTTCAGGTGAAGGTGGCCGGGCTGAGTTCAGGACAAGTGGTGGCCATTCGAGCCACAACGACTGACGAGAGGGGAGCGGTGTTCAAGTCTTCGGCCACCTACAGAGCGGATGGCAAGGGGGAAATTGACCTGAACAGAGACCCCTCACTCGGTGGTGGCTACATTGGGCTTGAGCCCATGGGACTGCTTTGGTCAATGAGGGCCGATGCCTTACATCAATACTTTGTAAAGGACGTAGAATTGAAGCCCCTCGTGGTGAAGTTCTCTGTCCATGAGGAGGAGGAGGAAGGCAAGGTGTTGGCAGAGGCAACTAATGAGAGGTTACTAACTGGGGACGGGGTCAGCCGACTCCCTGTCAAAGTGGGGACTGAGCAAGGAGTGCTCTTTACGCCACCAGGTAGGCTATCAGTCACATTTTCATTATAGTTACATGTTGTAAGAATACTTCATAACATTATAACTACAAACAGTTTAAGTGAATGTGATTTATTACCTCGTTACAATGTCCCCCGTCAGTGGGTGGGATATATCAGGCACCAAGTTAACGCTTTATTCAAGGGTTAATTTAAGGGTGATGAGTTGTAAGCAAGAAATATGGGGAAGTGTTGGGATCTGAAAGACTGTTTCGTCCTAATCTAGGAAGGTGGGAACATAAAAATGTGACAAGGTATGAGGAAGTAACAATTTTGAAAGAATAAGCAATAATAATTTATTACCTGGATGGAAATAGGTTAGCTCAGCTCTATGTGAAAAAGGAAATTTTAAATGTTTTATGTAATAATAAAGATTGTTTAACATTTTTTATCAAGACTGAAACTCTATATCTCAATTTCATATTTGTTTACTTTATTCCAAGTTTCAGCAAGTCATTTAAGTTTGTGTTATAAAAAGGACATAAAATAAATGTTTTTTGTTGGTTTAAAAGGGTTTTCTGGGGTCAATGATTTATAACACGGCTAGTAAGATTTCTGTTTTACATAGAGTAGTGAGATTCCTACTCAGTGCAGGTAAAGCTTTGTGGTAGCTACCTTAATGCTTGCTGAACCCAAAGCACCCCCTCATTCAGTTACAGTCAAGGTGTGGCCTATTGGGGTGATACATAACATTCTGAAGACGCCTGTTCACCAGTTGGTACCTACTTCCTCCACTTCAAAATGTTCACTTGCTACCTAACATATCTCCCCCACTGACAGATGTGGTTGTAAATTAGTTATCAATGATAATATCACATCTGTGTTTATGAAGTTTGATGATACCAAATGAAAGATGCATCATTTTATTACTTAATCATGTAAAAATATAGATTTTGTTGCCATGCTGTCATATGTCCAATGTTCCAGGACCAGGTCCGTTTTTTGCCTTATTGGATATAAACACCTATAAGTCAGAGAAAAGAGCCAGTCTGCTGGCCAACAAAGGCTTTTTGGTTCTTGCTTTGACCGTCTACACTGAAAAGCCCAGCACCGTCAAAGAGGTTCATCTGGACGTCTTTAAAGAAGGAGTAGATTTCTTACTCAGACATCCCAAGGTGAGTTGCTGAACTTAAGAACATGTTTTTTTCCCCATACCATTTTCTGTAACTATTTATTCTGTAAAAGATTGTGAGGGGCTGGTGTCTATCCCAGCTGTCACTGTTTGGGAGACAGTGTACACTCTGGACATGTCGCCAATTCACCCCTGAGCCATTACATAGAGAAAACCTGCCGTTCAAACAAACATTCACACCTGGGGTAAATAACGGTCACCAATCTACCTAGACTGAATGTTGTTGGTCTTTGAAAGGAAGCCGGAGGAGCTCTGCAGAGAAACACCGGGAGATCATGCAAACACCACAAAACAGGTGGATTTAATTCCGGGGGAGCCCCCTAAATATTTACAATAAGGGTGTGAGCAGTCAGAAGACTCAGTCTTGTGAGGTGTGCATGAGTAGAGAATGTGCGTGTCAGCGATTTGTAAAGAACAACACTCAAAGTAACAAATCCAAACTGAGCTGCAGCACGGCCATAAGTAAAACAGGAACTCATGGGCGCCAAAGGTGTTCCAGATTACCCAATCACCCATCTACAAGAAAACACAAGTTAGTAGAATGTCACCCCTAAGAGGAACCCAGGGGACACTGTATGTGGGTAATCGTGTAATTGCCGTTTTGAGAACACTAAGCAGAGATTTGCATGCCTTTTGTTGTCACGCAGCAGAATGACTCATTATGTTTGTGTTTTGTTAATTGGTGTGCCATTAAAAATGCAGAAAAGTTTGCATACTTGCAATTCGCCTGATTTGCATCAGCACGAATCCAAGAAGATAATGATGCGCCTCCTCACGGTCAACTGTGACAATAACATGTGTGAACTGTTTTAAAATGGATTCATTATTTATGACAATTCACTTGCGTAGACCCATCCCTATTTGCTGTGTGTGCTCGTCAGATCTGAGTTTGATGTTTTTTGTCACAGGTAGGAAGTAAAGGAATCGGCGTAACATCTCGGTCAAAGAGCAGTGACATTGCTCTGTCACTCGCTACCTTTGTGCCAGATGTTCAAGTGTGTGTGTGGATCAACGGCTGCAACGCTAACATGTATGTCCCGCTCTACTACAAGAAGCGCAAAATCCTCTCACCATTACTGTTGGACTACAGCAAGGTGATCCACACTGAATCAGGAGCATGCATTGTCACGTCTGCTTATCCAAATCCACTATTAGGGGACAACAAGGGAAGCCTGATTCCTATTGAGCAAGCCAAGGCGCGTTTCCTCTTCGTGGCCTCAGAGGATGACCTGGTTCGGGACACCAAGACTTACAGCGACCAAATGTTGGAGAGACTCAAACGTCATGGGAAGGACAACTTTGAAAGAGTGTGTTACCCTAGATCTGGACACTTGCTGGAGCCGCCGTACTGCCCGTTCTGCCCTTCATCTCCTCATGGAATCTCTAACCTTAAAGTCATGTGGGGAGGTGTGGCAAGGTTTCATGCAGCAGCTGAAGTCCAACTGTGGAAGAAGATCCAGGAGTTCTTGAGAACGCATTTGAGCTGTGATGACACAGGCAAAATGCAGGATTACATAGTGGAATGAGGATTTCATGATTGTGTTGTTTGTAACTAATTTCCACACATAGACGCCACAGGTTGAGAATTTATTTGAGGTGGGGGTTAACTAATAAACAAGTCAAACAAATAATCACTCTAAATATTTTATTTCAAAATTACCACAGATTAAAACAAATAATACCTCTTAACTTCTTAATAACTCTTTACAAGTCAAAATAAATTTCCATTCGTGAATGGATTCTCAAAATAAATATCTTACGCTTACTCTATTTCATATTTCAAAATAAATAACTGTTGATAAGTAACTATTTGAGTCTCTGGATCCAGACACGAGGTCAGAAAATATATTAAGCAGTGGATCCATCCGTTCTGTGTGTACAAGATGAATTCGGAATTGCTAAGGCAGGCCTTTTCTTTGAAAACCACTAGTGAAGCTTTTCTCATTTTCAGTATCTGCAACGTATGATTCCTGCTGATGATAATCCCATATCTGATTTGTCTGCTGCCTTCGACACAGTTGACCATGGAATACTCCTACACCGCCTACATCACACCACCTGACTCACTGCCACCGCCCTAAATTGGTTTCAATCCTACCTCACTTACAGAACAGAATACATTTCCCTTGGAAGTTCAAGGTCCTGGACACACACCGTCACCTGTGGGGTCACCTGTGGGATCAGTCCTTGGCCCCATTCTCTTCATACTATTCATGCTCCCCCTTGGCCGTGTCATCAGTCGATATGGACTCTCATTCCATTGTTACGCTGATGACACGCAAATCTACATAGAAACTGACACATGTTCCTCCGCAGCCATCCTCATCGTCATCATCATCATCTCCCCTGTCAACTCTCCGCGCTTGTCTGGAGGAGATAAAGGTGTGGATGAAAAACAACTTTCTCAAGTTGAACAGCTCCAAAACCGAAGCTATTTTAATTGGCACTCCACATTAGACCCAGTCTTCCTCCATAACCAGTATTACCTTCTCTGGATTACTGTAACTCACTTCTCATCGGGATCCCTGATAAAAGTCTTCAAAGACTTCAGTATGTTCAAAACAGTGCTGCAAGGATCCTGATGAGAGTTTGTAAACACATCACCCCCGTTCCTCATTCCCTTCATTGGCTTCCCATCTCCACCAGGATTGATTATAAGATCCCTCTCCTCACTCACCAGTGCATCCATGGTAACGCACCCCCTACCTAAAAGAACTACTCACCCCACTGACCTCAACACGATCCCTCCGTTCTACCCACTCATACCGCCTCATCCTTCCCCGGACTAAGCTCAGCACCATGGGTGATCGGGCCTTCTCTTCTGCTGCCCCTCGTCTGTGGAATGCCCTCCCTGACCATCTGAGGGCTCCACAGACAACTGACACATTTAAAAAAGGACGTAAAACTTTCCTTTTTAGCAGAACCTATAACCTTAATTAACATTGCTGCTTTTTGGTCAGGCTTTAATATAGTTATTTTTTTATTGATGCTTTTATCTGCTTTTGCTTTGTAGCACTTTGAGATTTGATCCAAATGTAAAGTGCATTATAAATTAAATGTATTATTATTATATCTAAGAGAAAAAGCTGTTGTTTTTGGGTTTGTTTATTTTTTCTGTTTATGGCATAAGCACCAACTTAAGTTTGCCTTTGCTGAGCGGTGTATTTTAAGTGGTCTTATTTTGAAGGATCAAAACGGAAGTTAAGTTGGGCATTGTGTATGTGCTTGAAATTAGTAGTTTGACCCCTTTTATCATTAACAGAGTACCTTTTCACCCATAAAAACACTTTCTCAAGGTCAATTATATATATAGATGAAATGTTAATTGTTGATGATAGTTTTGTTGTCAATCCGAATTCCATTAGCATGTAATATGGTAATTGTTGTGCATATGTTAGCATTAAGCTAATGGACCAAATGCTAATTATTATTCCACATTGTTGTGATGCAATAAACATTCATATTGCACCTGGAAGCCTTTGTCTCTCATTTGAAGAACTGATTATGTGCCAAAGTGAACGCTAACGTTCAGGGAGAGCAGCCCCTCTAGCTATGAAAGAAATTTGTATTTTACCTACCTGAGTGGGTCTTAATTTACCTGGATGGGCAACCCCGTAGACCCAATGTATGGGAAACACTGGACACACATGCTCTCCTAAAGTTGCTCAGTACTTTGGTTGTGTACATACAGTATATTGCAAGAGTTAATACTATGATCTTCTTATTGTTTGGGCTTGTGCCTTTATGGGTTGCTAAAGCAGAACATTTGTCTCCGTCTTGCCCTGTCCACGGCATCTTCCTCTGTCACATCAACCACTAAATGTCCTCTTTCACCACATCCAGAAACCTCCTTTTTGGTCTTCCCCCTTTTCTCCTTCCTTGCAGCTCCATCACAAGTATCCTTCTACCAATAGACAACTCTTCCTCCTTTTCCCGTGTCCAAACCATCTCTATCTGACCTCTCTTACTTTGTCTCCAAGACATCTAACCTGGGCTGCCGAAGACCATCTTAGAAACATCAAGTCTGCAACATTCAGCCCTGCCTCTTGGTCAGAGCCACTAACTCTAAACCACCCAGCAGAGGTGCTCTCACCATCATGTAAACCTTTCCCTTCACTCCTACACTCATATCATAAACAACTCAACCCTGCCTCGCTTGCTTCTTAGCCTTTTATCAACACTCCCCGTTGCTCTGAAAAGTTGACCCAAGTAGTTAAACTCCTGCACCTTCTCCACCTCTACTCCTTCATCCTAACTGTTCTACATGAATCCCTTTCATTCACACACATGTATTGTATAACTTGCTGTAACTGACCTTTATTCCTCTTCTGTCCAGCGCATACCCTTCATCTCTCCAGGTTTTCTTCCACCTGCTCTCACTACAGATCACAATGTTATCCACCAACATCATAGTCCACGGAGACTCTAACCTGACCTCATCTGTAAGCTTGTCCATCACCGTAGCAAACAAGAAGGGGCTCAGAGCCTATCCTTGGTGCAGTACCACCTTGAACACATCTTTGAACACTCCTACAGCACACCTTGCCACGGTCATACATATCCAGTACCACTCTTCTTAATTCTCTGTCACTCCAGACTACTGAAAACATATTACTGAACACAAGCTGTTGCATCTTTTCTTAAAATACATTCCACACTAAGAGCTAATATTATTACACTGACCCTGAAAACATAAATGTGTAGTCAGAGTGGTGTATGGGTGCATACAGGGGCGGATTAGTAAAGCATTTAATTGAAATATCTTATGGTGTCTTAATAAATCAACTTGTTCCTTCATCCTCTGAAGTCACAGATCGAAGGGAAATCAAAACGTTGTAGTCCTCGTTCAGTCCATTTATATGTTAAGGAAGCCAAGCCAAAGCTTTAAGGTATGGAGGTGTAACACCAGGAAAACCACGCTGTCCTTTTATGTGAAACAATATGACGGTCAGACTTGTCCTTGCTCGAACATTTAGTCCATTATTGTCCTTCTAAAAATAACTAAAACATAAAAATTAGCCACCAAAACATAAGCAAGTGTCACCTGTCACGGTGGTTGGAGGATAGCTCTAGCGGTCAAAAACTGTTTCCCCTCCTGGAAGGAACACCTGATCCACAAGATGGTTCCCACACTTTGTAGCTTGACTGCTTATTACCATAAGCCAAATAAATATATCAAAACATGGATTTTAGCTCCTACGTATGCTATATGATGGCTTTGTTCAGCGACTTCAGGGCTTGGGGCATGCGCTGAGCTCTTGCTAGCTTTAGCCGCTCTGCTAGCATTAGCCTCACAACTTGCAAATTTCCCTCAGGCGTAACTTTACTTTTTTACTAACATCTTTTACATTAAGAGTAGCAGTTTTGTTTTGAAATCCTTATATGATTAGCTTTACATTACCATAAAATCCACTTACACTCACATATCACAGCAACTGTCAAACTTCTGGGTAAAAGAGCAAATAAAGTGAGATTAAGTACTTTAAACATACATGCTGGTGCGCAAATGTAGCTTGCTCATGCTGGCTAAGTACCATGACAAACACCGAAGACAACTAGTAAGGGTCTCCACTCGACTAGCCTAACACTTTAATGACTATTTATCATACATTTATCAGAGGGTATTACCTTGTATTCGTTCACCATATTGTCAGAAAAGTCCCGGAGTCCTACCGCCGTTCATTTACCCGTGGCCGTAGCCTTGAGATGTCGGCCAAATCTAATGCTGAATGTGACGTTGATTTGAGGGAGCGGGAATCGAAGGCGCGTGAGCTAGGACTGCAGGTGGTGGGCGGGTCCTCTCACGTTGCATTCACTTGCACTCGGAAATCTAAATTTCCTTTGTTTACATTTGCTAACAGCTGAAGGTAGCCCAAATTGGCGTGACAGTTAGGGTGGTAAGACTTCCTCTATGCCTCCCTAGTAATAATAACAATAACGATTTGTGTATAGCACCTCTCATAATAGAATGTAGCCCAAATGTTATTATGTGCAGTTCAAATGAAGGTAAAATAAAAATAAATAAATAAAAACAATCTGTGAAGGTAAAAACATATGGAAATATGCTTAATTCAAAATAAATTCAGAAGAAATTTATAAAATGCAAATAAATATGATAAAATCATATAACGGGTGTAACACCGTCCCTGACGATACAATCATTTATTTGGTAATTTATATCCACCAGGGCCTGCAGTGAATGACGCTGACCCTTTCCTCACAAAATAAAATTAAAAGAATTAGACCCACCTTTAACCAGGTACAGGACATTCATTTTGTTTTAATATTATGTAGAAATATCTTTATGTTAAGGTCTTTCGCGTTAAGGCGGATCATTTCAAGCTTTTATACCTGCAAAGACTTTATTGCGAGGAAGAACAGGAATGAATTTGGGAAAGGTCCGGTTGCATGATTCCAACGCCGGGGGTGAGTTTGTCAGACAAAAAAAATGAACAACAAAAAGAATAGATGTTTTCTTTTGTCTTCTGGGACCGGGTTTTGTCAGTTACCAACGCAACAATGAGGCGGGTGCTCAAGAGAGATCGTGGCAGGAAACAGGAAAAATCATAAACAGCTCTTAAATCGGGTTATTCCTATTTATACCTTCTAATACACATACCGAACAGCCACAACATTACAACCAGTCGCTGAGACTCATTTAAATACACTGTGAAGCCCAAAACGGCTGTTTCCCGGTCTCAACAGTAAAAGCTGGCGTTCCAATTCCACGCTCCATTTTACGATCGGTCCTTGTCACCATATGGCAGCAGGACAAATGTAGAGCAGTAGCCAGGAGTACTACTTTTTTTTTTTTAATTATCTATCTATCTATCTATCTATCTATCTATCTATCGAAGACACTGGAGAGGTGGAAGAAAGTGGATTATTATTGCGGATATTATTATTGCCGCCCCCAATCTCTCCAAGTGCTTGCTCATGGGGGAATTTGTTGATTCTCTGCAGGATAATGAATAATGATATTAAATAATAGCAATTATAGAAGTTTGGGTGAGAGATGCTTCAAAAGGTTCACTTGCTACCTAACATATCTCCCCCCTGACAGATGTGGTTGTAAATTAGTTATCAATGATAATATCACATCTGTGTTTATGAAGTTTGATGATACCAAATGAAAGATGCATCATTTTATTATTTTATCATGTAAAAATGTAGATTTTGTTGCCATGCTGTCATATGTCCAATGTTCCAGGACCAGGTCCGTTTTTTGCCTTATTGGATATAAACACCTATAAGTCAGAGAAAAGAGCCAGTCTGCTGGCCAACAAAGGCTTTTTGGTTCTGGCTTTGACCGTCTACACTGAAAAGCCCAGCACCGTCAAAGAGGTTCATCTGGACGTCTTTAAAGAAGGAGTAGATTTCTTACTCAGACATCCCAAGGTGAGTTGCTGAACTTAATAACATGTTTTTTTCCCCATACCATTTTCTGTAACTATTTATTCTGTAAAAGCGAGGGGCTGGTGTCTATCCCAGCTGTCACTGTTTGGGAGGCAGTGTACACTCTGGACATGTCGCCAATTCACCCCTGAGCCATTACATAGAGAAAACCTGCCGTTCAAACAAACATTCACACCTGGGGTAAATAACGGTCACCAATCTACCTAGACTGAATGTTGTTGGTCTTTGAAAGGAAGCCGGAGGAGCTCTGCAGAGAAACACCGGGAGAACATGCAAACACCACAAAACAGGTGGATTTAATTCCGGGGGAGCCCCCTAAATATTATATAATAATAATAATAAGTATGTGAGCATTCAGAAGACTCAGTCTTGTGAGGTGTGCATGAGTAGAGAATGTGCGTGTCAGCGATTTGTAAAGAACAACACTCAAAGTAACAAATCCAAACTGAGCTGCAGCACGGCCATAAGTAAAACAGGAACTCATGGGCGCCAAAGGTGTTCCAGATTACCCAATCACCCATCTACAAGAAAACACAAGTTAGTAGAATGTCACCCCTAAGAGGAACCCAGGGGACACCGTATGTGGGTAATCGTGTAATTGCCGTTTTGAGAACACTAAGCAGAGATTTGCATGCCTTTTGTTGTCACGCAGCAGAATGACTCATTATGTTTGTGTTTTGTTAATTGGTGTGCCATTAAAAATGCAGAAAAGTTTGCATACTTGCAATTCGCCTGATTTGCATCAGCACGAATCCAAGAAGATAATGATGCGCCTCCTCACGGTCAACTGTGACAATAACATGTGTGAACTGTTTTAAAATGGATTCATTATTTATGACAATTCACTTGCGTAGACCCATCCCTATTTGCTGTGTGTGCTCGTCAGATCTGAGTTTGATGTTTTTTGTCACAGGTAGGAAGTAAAGGAATCGGCGTAACATCTCGGTCAAAGAGCAGTGACATTGCTCTGTCACTCGCTACCTTTGTGCCAGATGTTCAAGTGTGTGTGTGGATCAACGGCTGCAACGCTAACATGTATGTCCCGCTCTACTACAAGAAGCGCAAAATCCTCTCACCATTACTGTTGGACTACAGCAAGGTGATCCACACTGAATCAGGAGCATGCATTGTCACGTCTGCTTATCCAAATCCACTATTAGGGGACAACAAGGGAAGCCTGATTCCTATTGAGCAAGCCAAGGCGCGTTTCCTCTTCGTGGCCTCAGAGGATGACCTGGTTCGGGACACCAAGACTTACAGCGACCAAATGTTGGAGAGACTCAAACGTCATGGGAAGGACAACTTTGAAAGAGTGTGTTACCCTAGATCTGGACACTTGCTGGAGCCGCCGTACTGCCCGTTCTGCCCTTCATCTCCTCATGGAATCTCTAACCTTAAAGTCATGTGGGGAGGTGTGGCAAGGTTTCATGCAGCAGCTGAAGTCCAACTGTGGAAGAAGATCCAGGAGTTCTTGAGAACGCATTTGAGCTGTGATGACACAGGCAAAATGCAGGATTACATAGTGGAATGAGGATTTCATGATTGTGTTGTTTGTAACTAATTTCCACACATAGACGCCACAGGTTGAGAATTTATTTGAGGTGGGTGGTTAACTAATAAACAAGTCAAACAAATAATCACTCTAAATATTTTATTTCAAAATTACCACAGATTAAAACAAATAATACCTCTTAACTTCTTAATAACTCTTTACAAGTCAAAATAAATTTCCATTCGTGAATGGATTCTCAAAATAAATATCTTACGCTTACTCTATTTCATATTTCAAAATAAATAACTGTTGATAAGTAACTATTTGAGTCTCTGGATCCAGACACGAGGTCAGAAAATATATTAAGCAGTGGATCCATCCGTTCTGTGTGTACAAGATGAATTCGGAATTGCTAAGGCAGGCCTTTTCTTTGAAAACCACTAGTGAAGCTTTTCTCATTTTCAGTATCTGCAACGTATGATTCCTGCTGATGATAATCCCATATCTGATTTGTCTGCTGCCTTCGACACAGTTGACCATGGAATACTCCTACACCGCCTACATCACACCACCTGACTCACTGCCACCGCCCTAAATTGGTTTCAATCCTACCTCACTTACAGAACAGAATACATTTCCCTTGGAAGTTCAAGGTCCTGGACACACACCGTCACCTGTGGGGTCACCTGTGGGATCAGTCCTTGGCCCCATTCTCTTCATACTATTCATGCTCCCCCTTGGCCGTGTCATCAGTCGATATGGACTCTCATTCCATTGTTACGCTGATGACACGCAAATCTACATAGAAACTGACACATGTTCCTCCGCAGCCATCCTCATCGTCATCATCATCATCTCCCCTGTCAACTCTCCGCGCTTGTCTGGAGGAGATAAAGGTGTGGATGAAAAACAACTTTCTCAAGTTGAACAGCTCCAAAACCGAAGCTATTTTAATTGGCACTCCACATTAGACCCAGTCTTCCTCCATAACCAGTATTACCTTCTCTGGATTACTGTAACTCACTTCTCATCGGGATCCCTGATAAAAGTCTTCAAAGACTTCAGTATGTTCAAAACAGTGCTGCAAGGATCCTGATGAGAGTTTGTAAACACATCACCCCCGTTCCTCATTCCCTTCATTGGCTTCCCATCTCCACCAGGATTGATTATAAGATCCCTCTCCTCACTCACCAGTGCATCCATGGTAACGCACCCCCTACCTAAAAGAACTACTCACCCCACTGACCTCAACACGATCCCTCCGTTCTACCCACTCATACCGCCTCATCCTTCCCCGGACTAAGCTCAGCACCATGGGTGATCGGGCCTTCTCTTCTGCTGCCCCTCGTCTGTGGAATGCCCTCCCTGACCATCTGAGGGCTCCACAGACAACTGACACATTTAAAAAAGGACGTAAAACTTTCCTTTTTAGCAGAACCTATAACCTTAATTAACATTGCTGCTTTTTGGTCAGGCTTTAATATAGTTATTTTTTTATTGATGCTTTTATCTGCTTTTGCTTTGTAGCACTTTGAGATTTGATCCAAATGTAAAGTGCATTATAAATTAAATGTATTATTATTATATCTAAGAGAAAAAGCTGTTGTTTTTGGGTTTGTTTATTTTTTCTGTTTATGGCATAAGCACCAACTTAAGTTTGCCTTTGCTGAGCGGTGTATTTTAAGTGGTCTTATTTTGAAGGATCAAAACGGAAGTTAAGTTGGGCATTGTGTATGTGCTTGAAATTAGTAGTTCGACCCCTTTTATCATTAACAGAGTACCTTTTCACCCATAAAAACACTTTCTCAAGGTCAATTATATATATAGATGAAATGTTAATTGTTGATGATAGTTTTGTTGTCAATCCGAATTCCATTAGCATGTAATATGGTAATTGTTGTGCATATGTTAGCATTAAGCTAATGGACCAAATGCTAATTATTATTCCACATTGTTGTGATGCAATAAACATTCATATTGCACCTGGAAGCCTTTGTCTCTCATTTGAAGAACTGATTATGTGCCAAAGTGAACGCTAACGTTCAGGGAGAGCAGCCCCTCTAGCTATGAAAGAAATTTGTATTTTACCTACCTGAGTGGGTCTTAATTTACCTGGATGGGCAACCCCGTAGACCCAATGTATGGGAAACACTGGACACACATGCTCTCCTAAAGTTGCTCAGTACTTTGGTTGTGTACATACAGTATATTGCAAGAGTTAATACTATGATCTTCTTATTGTTTGGGCTTGTGCCTTTAGGGGTTGCTAAAGCAGAACATTTGTCTCCGTCTTGCCCTGTCCACGGCATCTTCCTCTGTCACATCAACCACTAAATGTCCTCTTTCACCACATCCAGAAACCTCCTTTTTGGTCTTCCCCCTTTTCTCCTTCCTTGCAGCTCCATCACAAGTATCCTTCTACCAATAGACAACTCTTCCTCCTTTTCCCGTGTCCAAACCATCTCTATCTGACCTCTCTTACTTTGTCTCCAAGACATCTAACCTGGGCTGCCGAAGACCATCTTAGAAACATCAAGTCTGCAACATTCAGCCCTGCCTCTTGGTCAGAGCCACTAACTCTAAACCACCCAGCAGAGGTGCTCTCACCATCATGTAAACCTTTCCCTTCACTCCTACACTCATATCATAAACAACTCAACCCTGCCTCGCTTGCTTCTTAGCCTTTTATCAACACTCCCCGTTGCTCTGAAAAGTTGACCCAAGTAGTTAAACTCCTGCACCTTCTCCACCTCTACTCCTTCATCCTAACTGTTCTACATGAATCCCTTTCATTCACACACATGTATTGTATAACTTGCTGTAACTGACCTTTATTCCTCTTCTGTCCAGCGCATACCCTTCATCTCTCCAGGTTTTCTTCCACCTGCTCTCACTACAGATCACAATGTTATCCACCAACATCATAGTCCACGGAGACTCTAACCTGACCTCATCTGTAAGCTTGTCCATCACCGTAGCAAACAAGAAGGGGCTCAGAGCCTATCCTTGGTGCAGTACCACCTTGAACACATCTTTGAACACTCCTACAGCACACCTTGCCACGGTCATACATATCCAGTACCACTCTTCTTAATTCTCTGTCACTCCAGACTACTGAAAACATATTACTGAACACAAGCTGTTGCATCTTTTCTTAAAATACATTCCACACTAAGAGCTAATATTATTACACTGACCCTGAAAACATAAATGTGTAGTCAGAGTGGTGTATGGGTGCATACAGGGGCGGATTAGTAAAGCATTTAATTGAAATATCTTATGGTGTCTTAATAAATCAACTTGTTCCTTCATCCTCTGAAGTCACAGATCGAAGGGAAATCAAAACGTTGTAGTCCTCGTTCAGTCCATTTATATGTTAAGGAAGCCAAGCCAAAGCTTTAAGGTATGGAGGTGTAACACCAGGAAAACCACGCTGTCCTTTTATGTGAAACAATATGACGGTCAGACTTGTCCTTGCTCGAACATTTAGTCCATTATTGTCCTTCTAAAAATAACTAAAACATAAAAATTAGCCACCAAAACATAAGCAAGTGTCACCTGTCACGGTGGTTGGAGGATAGCTCTAGCGGTCAAAAACTGTTTCCCCTCCTGGAAGGAACACCTGATCCACAAGATGGTTCCCACACTTTGTAGCTTGACTGCTTATTACCATAAGCCAAATAAATATATCATGCTATATGATGGCTTTGTTCAGCGACTTCAGGGCTTGGGGCATGCGCTGAGCTCTTGCTAGCTTTAGCCGCTCTGCTAGCATTAGCCTCACAACTTGCAAATTTCCCTCAGGCGTAACTTTACTTTTTTACTAACATCTTTTACATTAAGAGTAGCAGTTTTGTTTTGAAATCCTTATATGATTAGCTTTACATTACCATAAAATCCACTTACACTCACATATCACAGCAACTGTCAAACTTCTGGGTAAAAGAGCAAATAAAGTGAGATTAAGTACTTTAAACATACATGCTGGTGCGCAAATGTAGCTTGCTCATGCTGGCTAAGTACCATGACAAACACCGAAGACAACTAGTAAGGGTCTCCACTCGACTAGCCTAACACTTTAATGACTATTTATCATACATTTATCAGAGGGTATTACCTTGTATTCGTTCACCATATTGTCAGAAAAGTCCCGGAGTCCTACCGCCGTTCATTTACCCGTGGCCGTAGCCTTGAGATGTCGGCCAAATCTAATGCTGAATGTGACGTTGATTTGAGGGAGCGGGAATCGAAGGCGCGTGAGCTAGGACTGCAGGTGGTGGGCGGGTCCTCTCACGTTGCATTCACTTGCACTCGGAAATCTAAATTTCCTTTGTTTACATTTGCTAACAGCTGAAGGTAGCCCAAATTGGCGTGACAGTTAGGGTGGTAAGACTTCCTCTATGCCTCCCTAGTAATAATAACAATAACGATTTGTGTATAGCACCTCTCATAATAGAATGTAGCCCAAATGTTATTATGTGCAGTTCAAATGAAGGTAAAATAAAAATAAATAAATAAAAACAATCTGTGAAGGTAAAAACATATGGAAATATGCTTAATTCAAAATAAATTCAGAAGAAATTTATAAAATGCAAATAAATATGATAAAATCATATAACGGGTGTAACACCGTCCCTGACGATACAATCATTTATTTGGTAATTTATATCCACCAGGGCCTGCAGTGAATGACGCTGACCCTTTCCTCACAAAATAAAATTAAAAGAATTAGACCCACCTTTAACCAGGTACAGGACATTCATTTTGTTTTAATATTATGTAGAAATATCTTTATGTTAAGGTCTTTCGCGTTAAGGCGGATCATTTCAAGCTTTTATACCTGCAAAGACTTTATTGCGAGGAAGAACAGGAATGAATTTGGGAAAGGTCCGGTTGCATGATTCCAACGCCGGGGGTGAGTTTGTCAGACAAAAAAAATGAACAACAAAAAGAATAGATGTTTTCTTTTGTCTTCTGGGACCGGGTTTTGTCAGTTACCAACGCAACAATGAGGCGGGTGCTCAAGAGAGATCGTGGCAGGAATCAGGAAAAATCATAAACAGCTCTTAAATCGGGTTATTCCTATTTATACCTTCTAATACACATACCGAACAGCCACAACATTACAACCAGTCGCTGAGACTCATTTAAATACACTGTGAAGCCCAAAACGGCTGTTTCCCGGTCTCAACAGTAAAAGCTGGCGTTCCAATTCCACGCTCCATTTTACGATCGGTCCTTGTCACCATATGGCAGCAGGACAAATGTAGAGCAGTAGCCAGGAGTACTACTTTTTTTTTTTTAATTATCTATCTATCTATCTATCTATCTATCTATCTATCTATCGAAGACACTGGAGAGGTGGAAGAAAGTGGATTATTATTGCGGATATTATTATTGCCGCCCCCAATCTCTCCAAGTGCTTGCTCATGGGGGAATTTGTTGATTCTCTGCAGGATAATGAATAATGATATTAAATAATAGCAATTATAGAAGTTTGGGTGAGAGATGCTTCAAAAGGTTCACTTGCTACCTAACATATCTCCCCCCTGACAGATGTGGTTGTAAATTAGTTATCAATGATAATATCACATCTGTGTTTATGAAGTTTGATGATACCAAATGAAAGATGCATCATTTTATTATTTTATCATGTAAAAATGTAGATTTTGTTGCCATGCTGTCATATGTCCAATGTTCCAGGACCAGGTCCGTTTTTTGCCTTATTGGATATAAACACCTATAAGTCAGAGAAAAGAGCCAGTCTGCTGGCCAACAAAGGCTTTTTGGTTCTGGCTTTGACCGTCTACACTGAAAAGCCCAGCACCGTCAAAGAGGTTCATCTGGACGTCTTTAAAGAAGGAGTAGATTTCTTACTCAGACATCCCAAGGTGAGTTGCTGAACTTAAGAACATGTTTTTTTCCCCATACCATTTTCTGTAACTATTTATTCTGTAAAAGCGAGGGGCTGGTGTCTATCCCAGCTGTCACTGTTTGGGAGGCAGTGTACACTCTGGACATGTCGCCAATTCACCCCTGAGCCATTACATAGAGAAAACCTGCCGTTCAAACAAACATTCACACCTGGGGTAAATAACGGTCACCAATCTACCTAGACTGAATGTTGTTGGTCTTTGAAAGGAAGCCGGAGGAGCTCTGCAGAGAAACACCGGGAGAACATGCAAACACCACAAAACAGGTGGATTTAATTCCGGGGGAGCCCCCTAAATATTATATAATAATAATAATAAGTATGTGAGCATTCAGAAGACTCAGTCTTGTGAGGTGTGCATGAGTAGAGAATGTGCGTGTCAGCGATTTGTAAAGAACAACACTCAAAGTAACAAATCCAAACTGAGCTGCAGCACGGCCATAAGTAAAACAGGAACTCATGGGCGCCAAAGGTGTTCCAGATTACCCAATCACCCATCTACAAGAAAACACAAGTTAGTAGAATGTCACCCCTAAGAGGAACCCAGGGGACACCGTATGTGGGTAATCGTGTAATTGCCGTTTTGAGAACACTAAGCAGAGATTTGCATGCCTTTTGTTGTCACGCAGCAGAATGACTCATTATGTTTGTGTTTTGTTAATTGGTGTGCCATTAAAAATGCAGAAAAGTTTGCATACTTGCAATTCGCCTGATTTGCATCAGCACGAATCCAAGAAGATAATGATGCGCCTCCTCACGGTCAACTGTGACAATAACATGTGTGAACTGTTTTAAAATGGATTCATTATTTATGACAATTCACTTGCGTAGACCCATCCCTATTTGCTGTGTGTGCTCGTCAGATCTGAGTTTGATGTTTTTTGTCACAGGTAGGAAGTAAAGGAATCGGCGTAACATCTCGGTCAAAGAGCAGTGACATTGCTCTGTCACTCGCTACCTTTGTGCCAGATGTTCAAGTGTGTGTGTGGATCAACGGCTGCAACGCTAACATGTATGTCCCGCTCTACTACAAGAAGCGCAAAATCCTCTCACCATTACTGTTGGACTACAGCAAGGTGATCCACACTGAATCAGGAGCATGCATTGTCACGTCTGCTTATCCAAATCCACTATTAGGGGACAACAAGGGAAGCCTGATTCCTATTGAGCAAGCCAAGGCGCGTTTCCTCTTCGTGGCCTCAGAGGATGACCTGGTTCGGGACACCAAGACTTACAGCGACCAAATGTTGGAGAGACTCAAACGTCATGGGAAGGACAACTTTGAAAGAGTGTGTTACCCTAGATCTGGACACTTGCTGGAGCCGCCGTACTGCCCGTTCTGCCCTTCATCTCCTCATGGAATCTCTAACCTTAAAGTCATGTGGGGAGGTGTGGCAAGGTTTCATGCAGCAGCTGAAGTCCAACTGTGGAAGAAGATCCAGGAGTTCTTGAGAACGCATTTGAGCTGTGATGACACAGGCAAAATGCAGGATTACATAGTGGAATGAGGATTTCATGATTGTGTTGTTTGTAACTAATTTCCACACATAGACGCCACAGGTTGAGAATTTATTTGAGGTGGGTGGTTAACTAATAAACAAGTCAAACAAATAATCACTCTAAATATTTTATTTCAAAATTACCACAGATTAAAACAAATAATACCTCTTAACTTCTTAATAACTCTTTACAAGTCAAAATAAATTTCCATTCGTGAATGGATTCTCAAAATAAATATCTTACGCTTACTCTATTTCATATTTCAAAATAAATAACTGTTGATAAGTAACTATTTGAGTCTCTGGATCCAGACACGAGGTCAGAAAATATATTAAGCAGTGGATCCATCCGTTCTGTGTGTACAAGATGAATTCGGAATTGCTAAGGCAGGCCTTTTCTTTGAAAACCACTAGTGAAGCTTTTCTCATTTTCAGTATCTGCAACGTATGATTCCTGCTGATGATAATCCCATATCTGATTTGTCTGCTGCCTTCGACACAGTTGACCATGGAATACTCCTACACCGCCTACATCACACCACCTGACTCACTGCCACCGCCCTAAATTGGTTTCAATCCTACCTCACTTACAGAACAGAATACATTTCCCTTGGAAGTTCAAGGTCCTGGACACACACCGTCACCTGTGGGGTCACCTGTGGGATCAGTCCTTGGCCCCATTCTCTTCATACTATTCATGCTCCCCCTTGGCCGTGTCATCAGTCGATATGGACTCTCATTCCATTGTTACGCTGATGACACGCAAATCTACATAGAAACTGACACATGTTCCTCCGCAGCCATCCTCATCGTCATCATCATCATCTCCCCTGTCAACTCTCCGCGCTTGTCTGGAGGAGATAAAGGTGTGGATGAAAAACAACTTTCTCAAGTTGAACAGCTCCAAAACCGAAGCTATTTTAATTGGCACTCCACATTAGACCCAGTCTTCCTCCATAACCAGTATTACCTTCTCTGGATTACTGTAACTCACTTCTCATCGGGATCCCTGATAAAAGTCTTCAAAGACTTCAGTATGTTCAAAACAGTGCTGCAAGGATCCTGATGAGAGTTTGTAAACACATCACCCCCGTTCCTCATTCCCTTCATTGGCTTCCCATCTCCACCAGGATTGATTATAAGATCCCTCTCCTCACTCACCAGTGCATCCATGGTAACGCACCCCCTACCTAAAAGAACTACTCACCCCACTGACCTCAACACGATCCCTCCGTTCTACCCACTCATACCGCCTCATCCTTCCCCGGACTAAGCTCAGCACCATGGGTGATCGGGCCTTCTCTTCTGCTGCCCCTCGTCTGTGGAATGCCCTCCCTGACCATCTGAGGGCTCCACAGACAACTGACACATTTAAAAAAGGACGTAAAACTTTCCTTTTTAGCAGAACCTATAACCTTAATTAACATTGCTGCTTTTTGGTCAGGCTTTAATATAGTTATTTTTTTATTGATGCTTTTATCTGCTTTTGCTTTGTAGCACTTTGAGATTTGATCCAAATGTAAAGTGCATTATAAATTAAATGTATTATTATTATATCTAAGAGAAAAAGCTGTTGTTTTTGGGTTTGTTTATTTTTTCTGTTTATGGCATAAGCACCAACTTAAGTTTGCCTTTGCTGAGCGGTGTATTTTAAGTGGTCTTATTTTGAAGGATCAAAACGGAAGTTAAGTTGGGCATTGTGTATGTGCTTGAAATTAGTAGTTCGACCCCTTTTATCATTAACAGAGTACCTTTTCACTCATAAAAACACTTTCTCAAGGTCAATTATATATATAGATGAAATGTTAATTGTTGATGATAGTTTTGTTGTCAATCCGAATTCCATTAGCATGTAATATGGTAATTGTTGTGCATATGTTAGCATTAAGCTAATGGACCAAATGCTAATTATTATTCCACATTGTTGTGATGCAATAAACATTCATATTGCACCTGGAAGCCTTTGTCTCTCATTTGAAGAACTGATTATGTGCCAAAGTGAACGCTAACGTTCAGGGAGAGCAGCCCCTCTAGCTATGAAAGAAATTTGTATTTTACCTACCTGAGTGGGTCTTAATTTACCTGGATGGGCAACCCCGTAGACCCAATGTATGGGAAACACTGGACACACATGCTCTCCTAAAGTTGCTCAGTACTTTGGTTGTGTACATACAGTATATTGCAAGAGTTAATACTATGATCTTCTTATTGTTTGGGCTTGTGCCTTTAGGGGTTGCTAAAGCAGAACATTTGTCTCCGTCTTGCCCTGTCCACGGCATCTTCCTCTGTCACATCAACCACTAAATGTCCTCTTTCACCACATCCAGAAACCTCCTTTTTGGTCTTCCCCCTTTTCTCCTTCCTTGCAGCTCCATCACAAGTATCCTTCTACCAATAGACAACTCTTCCTCCTTTTCCCGTGTCCAAACCATCTCTATCTGACCTCTCTTACTTTGTCTCCAAGACATCTAACCTGGGCTGCCGAAGACCATCTTAGAAACATCAAGTCTGCAACATTCAGCCCTGCCTCCTGACTTTTGGTCAGAGCCACTAACTCTAAACCACCCAGCAGAGGTGCTCTCACCATCATGTAAACCTTTCCCTTCACTCCTACACTCATATCATAAACAACTCAACCCTGCCTCGCTTGCTTCTTAGCCTTTTATCAACACTCCCCGTTGCTCTGAAAAGTTGACCCAAGTAGTTAAACTCCTGCACCTTCTCCACCTCTACTCCTTCATCCTAACTGTTCTACATGAATCCCTTTCATTCACACACATGTATTGTATAACTTGCTGTAACTGACCTTTATTCCTCTTCTGTCCAGCGCATACCCTTCATCTCTCCAGGTTTTCTTCCACCTGCTCTCACTACAGATCACAATGTTATCCACCAACATCATAGTCCACGGAGACTCTAACCTGACCTCATCTGTAAGCTTGTCCATCACCGTAGCAAACAAGAAGGGGCTCAGAGCCTATCCTTGGTGCAGTACCACCTTGAACACATCTTTGAACACTCCTACAGCACACCTTGCCACGGTCATACATATCCAGTACCACTCTTCTTAATTCTCTGTCACTCCAGACTACTGAAAACATATTACTGAACACAAGCTGTTGCATCTTTTCTTAAAATACATTCCACACTAAGAGCTAATATTATTACACTGACCCTGAAAACATAAATGTGTAGTCAGAGTGGTGTATGGGTGCATACAGGGGCGGATTAGTAAAGCATTTAATTGAAATATCTTATGGTGTCTTAATAAATCAACTTGTTCCTTCATCCTCTGAAGTCACAGATCGAAGGGAAATCAAAACGTTGTAGTCCTCGTTCAGTCCATTTATATGTTAAGGAAGCCAAGCCAAAGCTTTAAGGTATGGAGGTGTAACACCAGGAAAACCACGCTGTCCTTTTATGTGAAACAATATGACGGTCAGACTTGTCCTTGCTCGAACATTTAGTCCATTATTGTCCTTCTAAAAATAACTAAAACATAAAAATTAGCCACCAAAACATAAGCAAGTGTCACCTGTCACGGTGGTTGGAGGATAGCTCTAGCGGTCAAAAACTGTTTCCCCTCCTGGAAGGAACACCTGATCCACAAGATGGTTCCCACACTTTGTAGCTTGACTGCTTATTACCATAAGCCAAATAAATATATCAAAACATGGATTTTAGCTCCTACGTATGCTATATGATGGCTTTGTTCAGCGACTTCAGGGCTTGGGGCATGCGCTGAGCTCTTGCTAGCTTTAGCCGCTCTGCTAGCATTAGCCTCACAACTTGCAAATTTCCCTCAGGCGTAACTTTACTTTTTTACTAACATCTTTTACATTAAGAGTAGCAGTTTTGTTTTGAAATCATTATATGATTAGCTTTACATTACCATAAAATCCACTTACACTCACATATCACAGCAACTGTCAAACTTCTGGGTAAAAGAGCAAATAAAGTGAGATTAAGTACTTTAAACATACATGCTGGTGCGCAAATGTAGCTTGCTCATGCTGGCTAAGTACCATGACAAACACCGAAGACAACTAGTAAGGGTCTCCACTCGACTAGCCTAACACTTTAATGACTATTTATCATACATTTATCAGAGGGTATTACCTTGTATTCGTTCACCATATTGTCAGAAAAGTCCCGGAGTCCTACCGCCGTTCATTTACCCGTGGCCGTAGCCTTGAGATGTCGGCCAAATCTAATGCTGAATGTGACGTTGATTTGAGGGAGCGGGAATCGAAGGCGCGTGAGCTAGGACTGCAGGTGGTGGGCGGGTCCTCTCACGTTGCATTCACTTGCACTCGGAAATCTAAATTTCCTTTGTTTACATTTGCTAACAGCTGAAGGTAGCCCAAATTGGCGTGACAGTTAGGGTGGTAAGACTTCCTCTATGCCTCCCTAGTAATAATAACAATAACGATTTGTGTATAGCACCTCTCATAATAGAATGTAGCCGTTCAAATGAAGATAAAATAAAAATAAATAAATAAAAACAATCTGTGAAGGTAAAAACATATGGAAATATGCTTAATTCAAAATAAATTCAGAAGAAATTTATAAAATGCAAATAAATATGATAAAATCATATAACGGGTGTAACACCGTCCCTGACGATACAATCATTTATTTGGCAATTTATATCCACCAGGGCCTGCAGTGAATGACGCTGACCCTTTCCTCACAAAATAAAATTAAAAGAATTAGACCCACCTTTAACCAGGTACAGGACATTCATTTTGTTTTAATATTATGTAGAAATATCTTTATGTTAAGGTCTTTCGCGTTAAGGCGGATCATTTCAAGCTTTTATACCTGCAAAGACTTTATTGCGAGGAAGAACAGGAATGAATTTGGGAAAGGTCCGGTTGCATGATTCCAACGCCGGGGGTGAGTTTGTCAGACAAAAAAAATGAACAACAAAAAGAATAGATGTTTTCTTTTGTCTTCTGGGACCGGGTTTTGTCAGTTACCAACGCAACAATGAGGCGGGTGCTCAAGAGAGATCGTGGCAGGAAACAGGAAAAATCATAAACAGCTCTTAAATCGGGTTATTCCTATTTATACCTTCTAATACACATACCGAACAGCCACAACATTACAACCAGTCGCTGAGACTCATTTAAATACACTGTGAAGCCCAAAACGGCTGTTTCCCGGTCTCAACAGTAAAAGCTGGCGTTCCAATTCCACGCTCCATTTTACGATCGGTCCTTGTCACCATATAGCAGCAGGACAAATGTACAGCAGTAGCCAGGAGTACTACTTTTTTTTTTTTAATTATCTATCTATCTATCTATCTATCTATCTATCTATCTATCTATCTATCTATCTATCTATCTATCTATCTATCTATCTATCTATCTATCTATCTATCTATCGAAGACACTGGAGAGGTGGAAGAAAGTGGATTATTATTGCGGATATTATTATTGCCGCCCCCAATCTCTCCAAGTGCTTGCTCATGGGGGAATTTGTTGATTCTCTGCAGGATAATGAATAATGATATTAAATAATAGCAATTATAGAAGTTTGGGTGAGAGATGCTGTTTCTGGAAAGCACCTTCAACGTTTGCTGTGAATTTGCGCTGCACAAAAAAGAAATGTGATCGATTGATTGATCAATATGGACGATTCCGCAGGTCATACAGCAGGGGGCGGTGTTGCATCATGACTGTCCTAGCACACATTTCTTTCTCAATATATTTTACTGTTGGAACAAGCTTCAGATTAAACATTTAAATACCACTCAGACACTTGTACACAACCCAGAGGTGGGCCTGAACCAAAGACTTGTGTGATAGGAGTTGCACGGACATTAATACCCGCCCAAAAAATTACTTTTTAAAATCAAATGGTATACAAAAAGATTGGACAGAACAATAAACTACAGATTAGACTTACCAGTTCACCAATTTTGCATGTTTTTTTGGACTAAGGAGGTAAAACGGGGTTCCCCGTTGGAACAAAATAATAAATATATAAAAGCTTTATACATACAAACAGTGTGTTGGAGATAATCATAAAGCAGTTACGTCAGTCGAGGCGGAGCTCCTTCCCTCTCATATCACCTCTGGGTGTCAAACTAGATAGGTGTAGCTGCAGGACTCAGTGACAAGCTCCCACAAGTCCCGAACACTGTGGCATCAATTATCTCACAGCATTACGGTAAGATATCCATCCTGATTAAAGAACCTGCAAGATCTATTCATTGATATTTGATGAGATGCATTGGACGTTCACACTAATTGTTCTTGAAATCAGTTCAAGTAAGAAAACAGTTGGATAAAATGGGGTTTTATCGCACACAGTTTATTGTTTGTTGGCGTTTAGTGATCTTAACTGAAGAAACTAGTCTTCATTCTGTTGATTCAGTACGAAGGACACTCGACCCTTCAATGTCAATAAATATGACTTAACCTGTTTAGAATCTAAGAAATTAAATCTAAGAAATTAAATTAATAGATTAATTATAATGTGCAAAGGAACACATTTTCCATACTTTTGATTTACTTGGTGAAACTATTACAGGGTTAAAAGTAAAGCGATTGCGATTTTTTATTTCAACAAAATTAAACTTTGCTTAACTTCCGGGTCATGCAGTCATGTGACTTAGAATAAAACTATAATCAACAACTACACTTAATAATGACCCAGACAAGCACAGAACTCACAGTGCACGGTCACAAGACACCGGGAGTTTAGCGAAGCTTTCGCGGAAATTATTTTTGCCGTATCAAGGAAGCGAATTGCTTTCGCCAAATAAAAAATAAAAAATTCAGACCCCTTATCTCGTAATAACAAGATAAGGGGTCTGAATTTTCAACCGCTGTTTGACTCAGTTATTTTTCATTAGTGTCTTCCAAGGTCTTCCAAGGTGTCTTCCAAGGTCTTCCAAGGTCTTCCAAGGTGAATAAACCTGTTCCACTAATTATGTAGGGTTTTGACTAACTGCTCAGCATGTCTGTTAACATGAAAACTTTGCAGACGCCCCAGAGGAATGTCTCTCTCGCTGCTTCCTCCGCTGTGGGTTTAAATTTCGGTCACGTGACTCAGCGCATCCGCGATGATAAGCAACGGCGGTCCGAAATCAGGATAAAAGGTTTTTCGTGTACGAGAATCCCGACATTTATAAATGTCTCACAATTCCGATTTATTTGATGCACGTGAATCATGTTTTACTCTGACACTTCATATTTTACTCACTAGGAGGAGATTTTTCACAAGAAACTCAGTTACTTCACATTTAATTTGAGGAGTTCAATCAGGGGCATTGCTTGTACGACGCAGGGGATTGGGGACTTTTCAGGGATATACCCCTCAGCCTAGTTCTTTCTGCTGAGTCAATCAGAGAAAGAGTCTTTACCCACAAAGAACATACCCACTTTTATAATGGACTGTGTTTTTTTCCCCAGCATCTGTGCCCTTGTGTTCAAGAAGTATCAAGAGGTGTGTGTGTGTGTGTGTGTGTGTGTGTGTGTGTGTGTTCCAGATCTTCCGTCATGGAGAGAGAGTCCCTCTCGGCCCTGAGCACCCCCGCTCTGATTCTGGATGTGGACATAATGAAGAGGAATGCCGACAGGATGATCGAGCGCTGTCAGAAGCTGGGGGTCCAGCTCCGGCCTCACATGAAGACCCATAAAACCCTGTATGTATCCGGGACGTTCGTTCAGTTCACACGTGTGTTGAAGATGCTGATGCGGTCGTTTTTGTTCATGTCCAGTGAGGGCGCTGACATACTGACGGGCGGATCCCGGAGGTGTATCGAGGTTTCCACGGTGGCTGAAGCTTGTTTCTATGCCGACCATGGCTATGATGACATCCTCTATGCGTACCCTCTTCCGTTGGATAAGGTTATCTCCATTAGCACGCTTAAAAAAAAACAATTGATTTTGTTCCGTGTTTTGTATTGCCTGCCTGCCGACAGCAAGGGTATGTCACCGAAAATTCCCCAATCCCCTGCGTTGTACAAACAAACCCCCTGATGGAACTAAAATGTGAAGATATGTCCAATTGTTTTTTGTAAAAAAAAAACAACACAAAAACTCCACGAATTGAGTAAATTAGCCGCTATTAGAGTAAAATATGATATATACTTTATATATTTCCTTGAGTTCGTACTTATGAATCAAATTTGGACTAAATCGGGCCCATGGTTAAGAAGCTATATTGAAAAAACAATGTTTTTATGCAAAAAAAACCCTGAAGATTATGGTTGTATTAAGTTTGAAAATGATCCATTTAATAGTTTTTGAGTTAAGTCCGGAAAACAGTGTTAGAATAGAACGTGAAATTTAGATTATTCTCCTTCAGTTGATTCATATGCATCAAATTTGGACTAAATCGGAGCAACATTTGGGAAGGTTTATCTGAGAAACAGTGTTTTTTGTAATAAAAGCTCCCCCAGTGAGTAAAAGATGAACTATTGAGGTAAAACACGAGAAATATACAAAATTTATCCTAAAACACATCAAATTGGGACTAATCAGGAGAAATTATGGCCTGAAAACCTTTAGAGTTAGAAACTCCCATTAGGGTAAAAAAACACAACCAATCTTTCCCAAAATCAACCCAGTTCTTCCTCACAATAAGGTCTATGCGGGCACACAATTTGACAATGATGTATAAAACAGTTTTTGTGTTATTACGCTAATACGAAGGATCTGCAGACCCGGCGGACGCAATGACAATTCGGCAAATAACCCGACTATTCGGGTTTTATTGTGCATCGCACACTATAAAAAATGTTTCAAAATTTCTAGCACAACTACCATTGTAATTGCAGCAAATATTACACCATTATTATTAATACCGCTACTACCACATCTTTTACTGCAAGCAGCTTCAGTACTGTTGGATTCTCCACCTGGCCCTTCAGCGCTTTCCTCCCTCGATCAAGCTGTCCTCAAATAACCACAGGCTGATGTCAGACTGCGTAACCAGCCTATATTTGAAGAGACGGAAACATTCATCAAGTGGAATAAAGTGGTTCAAACCAGGTTCCGCACCGGTGAGGGGTAAACAATGACGTCATAGGCATGCCCTGAAACCATCTGTTACACAGAATGACATCATGCTGCGTCACAAATATAAATCACGTAAATCTCCAATAATAAACCCTCAACAAACCCACATCCACTCAGATCCCCAACAAGAAAGTAATAATATCAAATGTAAGCGGCACAATCAGGATTCAACAGGGGATCTTCCTGATGCCAGACAAGCTGCTGGGCATAAGCATATGTGCCCAAAGGCACACTGGCATCACAAGGCCACCAAATGTGGGCCTCATTCACACCACACACCCGCAGCCATCTAAAGCAAGCACTCAAAAATCAAAATCCATCGGACTCATCAAAGCTGTAAAACATCTGAAGACGGAAGTTCGTCCTGTCTTTTTTCTAAATACTGTCGCTCAATGAGCAGATTTTGCGTGATTTAGCGAAAGAGAACTTAGGCATTGATTTTGGGAAAGGTCAGTTGTGTATTTCCCCAACTAGGGGGAACTTAACCGCCCGTAAAGGTTTTCACACCGTAACTTCTCAATTGTTGGTCCGATTAGTCCAAATTGGGCTCATATGAGTCGACTCACATCTATCTTGTATATTTCGTTTCACTAATTAACACACCAGGGGAGCTTATTTTGTACGAAAAACATTGTTTTTTGGAGATAATGACACAATTGGATGAGTTTAGTCAGGGGAATTACCTGTACAGCACAGGGAACTGGGGGCTTTTTCGGGGATACACCCTTGCCGTCGAAGACGACAAAGTTGACCTTGTTTTGAATCATTTTTTTTAAATTTGTTTGGTATCTTGTCTCTTAATGACCCTTCCAAAACTAATCTCACAGATGTGTGTATGCGCCCACAGGTGGAGCGCTGTGCAGCTCTGTCCGAGAAGCTGGAGCTCTTTCAGGTTTTACTGTGTGAGCCTCTGGTTCTAGAGCATCTCAAAAAGAGACCGCTGAAGGACGGCAGGAAGTGGAAGGTCTGGATGAAACTGGACTGCGGCCGCGGGAGAGGTAAATCCACGGAGAGACGAGGAAACGGCTTCTCGGCAGCTACTGAGCTGTGGAAGTCACCTGCTGATGTTCTTCTGTGCTCTCTGCTCTAGCCGGTGTCCTGCACTCAGACCCGGAGGCCGTCAGACTGGCTCAGGCCATCAGTGAGGCGGAGGGAGTGGAGCTAACAGGAATTTACGTTTACTGTGGAAACACATATAGGTGCCAGGGGAAGGAGCAAATTCAGGCAGTCGCCCAAGAAAGCACTGACAGGCTCCTGCAGTTCATGGAAAAGTATAAGAGAATAATTAAAAAACCTTCGTATGCCAATTGTTTCCACCCACAGAATTATTCAAATACATGCAATATTTACGCAAGACTTATTTAAACAAGCAAAACGTGATGATGGCCTTTTAGCAAATATTTGAAATAGCCCTAATCATCTTTGGTAATCAGTGTATTAGTATCAGTATGAAAACGCTGGAAAAAAATGACGGAACTGTCATATTTCCATCCCTATAGCAACACCTTTTTCCACAATTTAATATCTGACTGGTGCTTGTTAACCCTTTAATGTCCTTATTGAAAAAAGTACTTACAATTTCTTAGACTTTTTGTTATCTAAAACAGTCCAATTTCAACACAAAATGCCGAATCGTTTGGTCACGCATGTTTTTACACAGCAACATGAAGGAAATTTTGTATCGAATGGAAAACAGCCAGATTTAATTAGATTAGCTCGTTACATTACAGCGTTCATCCTAGTGAAACGCTCTCGGTGTTTTGGTAAAAGCATGATTTTAGAAAGCTACATGGCCCTTATGGGACATTTTCCGTGGTGTCACCTTTGCCCCGGGAGCTGAAACAGGTTCAGTCACATCTTTCAACACATCGGTTGAGCATAGCGTCAGAGGTTTTGCGGTGGATTCTCCATCTGGACCTTCAGGGCTTACCTCCCTCAATTAATGTGCCCCCAAATAACTACAGACTAGTGGAATAAATGTTTCCACTAGAGATGAAGACATCTGTAGTCTGTCTTCAGTGACAAAACACCACGCCAGCGCTGTGGACGCGATTTGATTTTAAACTAAAATCAAAAATGGAGAGTCCAACAATTTGGAGGTAGCGTTTTGGGGCTTTTAACGTCTTATGAAATGTTGTGTTGATAATGAATCAATTCTGCTATGATTATGTGGGGTCGTTTCTATACAGACTGAAGGCAGTCGGCATCACCTGTAAGTCCAGTATGGGTTCCACCCCATCCTGTACTTTCCCTGTCAAGGACATGGCCCGACTCGATGAGCTTCATCCTGGAAGCTACGCCTTTTTTGGTGCGTGTGACTGAACAGGTTTAGCCGTGTCAGTGCCTGCGTTGTTTTATTTTCCTAATCTGTAGTAGAGTACGGACAAAGTGGCCACACCTTAAGCTGTTGTTGTGTTTCAGATGTGCAAAACTCCCTGAATGGCTACTGCAGTCTGGATGATGTGGCTGTGAAGGTTTTGACGAGGGTCATCGGACACACCCCTCACATGAACCAGCTCCTGATCGACTGTGGATGGTCTGGACTCAGGTGACTACATCACCATTTTATTCCCCCTTTATTCGCATTTTTACTTTGACAGTCGGTCTTTTCTCTCACATAAGCAATGAAAATCCTCTGGTGTTTGGCTAGCCTTTCGACTTCATAGAAATAGTTGGGTTGAGTCAAGATGGACTGCTTTCATTATTATGGACTGATCATTAAGGAGTGACATTTAGTCTCAGGGCAGTTCAATCAGGGGGATTGCTTGTACAATGCAAGGGAGTTGGGGCTTTCGGGACTATATCCTTGCTATAGGCCTAGTTTAGATTTTTTTATTCTCTTTTGGCGTTTAATTGTCCGTCCTCAATTTTGCTTTAAAGCCTTTTCTCCTCTCAGGCTAGTTCAATCCGCGAATCCGTCCACTGCATATGCTCTGATCGAAGGACATCCAGACATCAAGTAATGTCATAAAGCTTTGCCTCCAGTCTTACTCTCCCGTCTTATCAGGTCTTTGGTATATTATACTGAGGTTACGAAGAAAAATGTTCCTTCCAGGTTGTTGAAATTGTCCCATGAGCATGGGATCGCGGTGCCCACCTCAGGATCACTGGACTACAGCCAGTACCCTCTTGGCACCCTGCTAATGCTCATCCCCTACAATGTTAGTACGGTTGTTCAGTCTCAAATTAAGTGTAATACTGGATCTGCTTTACGTTAATTCCGCTCTCTGTTGATTTTTACAGTCAAGTGCAACGGCGCTGCAGCATCCTGTGTACCATGTCCACTCTGGGGGCCGTCTGGTAGGGCAGTGGACGCCGACACGTGGGTGGTGAACGGCTGATCGCTCCTGCATACAGCTAAAAGAACGGCGATTGATTTCCTAGGTAGCAGATTATTTTGGGAAATGATTTGCCTCTGGAACTCTCTCTGCCCACCTTAACGCCATTGCTCTTATAATTGTTGCAGCTTTTGGGGGTTTTTTGCAGCTTTTTTTCTTCTTATCATATCCCCTGAAAAGTTGGCGATATTGTGGAATCGTCGTTGCAGCGTCCGCCACAGATCCTTCGGTGTGATCGCGATAACTAAAAAACTTTTTCATGGATCGTTTACTGATTTTTAGACCTACATAGACCTTAGAGGAAGAACTGGGTTGATTTGGGAAAGATCGGTTTTACATTTCCGACACTAGGGAGAGCTTTGTCTGAAAAAATGATGGGCCTTCTGTCCAAATTTGGTGCATATGAATCAACTGAAGGGGATTTATCTTGTGTCCACATCGTGTTTTACTTTAATCGCTCATATTTATCACTTTATTTTTACAAAAAATACTGTTTTTAGGACTCAACTTCCTCACCGTTGATCCGATCTAGTCCAGACCGATCATACTTGACACTAAAAGTTCACATTTTGCTCACTAGGGGGAGTTTTCTTCTTTTTTTTTTTCTTCTTTTTTTTTAATGAAACCACAATTCTATTTCATGGGTCAATATCAAACTTTTTACCCACTTTGACCTCAGTGCGAGAAATTACTGGATTGATTTGGGGAGTACTAGTTTTTCTTTCTCGTTTACTATTTTGTCAATATTTGAGACTCATTTATAATTCCATATCGGGAGCCTTTTTTACTAGAAATACTGTGGAAAGAACTTCTCCTATGATTTCAGGGGTTCAATCAGGGGGATTACTTGTACAACAAAAGGGGATAGGAGATTTTTCGGGGATAAACCGTTGTTGTAATGGATGACAGGATAGGTCTAGTTAATATTTTTTCTTTTTGTGCCCTCCTACTACGAAAAAGATTCCTTTGGTTTTTTGAAAGATAATAAAATCAAGTTATTATGTACGTATATATGTATGTATACGTCTCAGGTTTAAGGAATAGGGTTTATATTCTGTTGTATTGAACACTTTTGTTGGTTTTTTTGTCTTGGATAATAAAATCATTACTACCGTAAATTTCCACCTCTTACTTTTTCCTTGTCTATAACGCATTTCCAAGCACCTCGCACATATATCTCATCTGGCATGGGAACGCCTCTTTATCCCCCACAATGAGCTGTAGAGTGTTTCTGGGGAGAGGTACGTATGGAATGCCCTTCTTAGCCGGACGCCAGCCCGACCCGACCCCGGATAATCGGAAGAAAATGGACGGATGTACATGTCATAGTAGCTCCCCCTGTAGACAAAGTGGCTTCATCACGTAATCTCATAATAATAATAATGTTCCCATAATCATGCAGCACAGCTGAACTGCTTGAGTCGGAGCGAAAGAAGAGTTTCTTTGATGGCAGCAAAAGTCTCATAATAGCTCATACTAGTATAATTGTTGAGGGTCACGGTGACTTAATAAGGAGTTGCCTTTGGATCAAATGCATTATAATACTTTTATATAACTAGTAAACACGAAAGACAATGTATACAATATATATTCTGTTGGTGGGATATGTGAGTTTGAATAAATCTGAAATATTGATTATAACTTCATTTGGCATGTGTGGACTAGATTCAGCGCTGGACACTTCATGGTCACCGTCATTGTTGTCGTCGGCGTCAGTTGGTTCCTTTCGCACCTCCGCCACTTTTACTGTCCGGTCTTGCGTTTTTGAAGTAGCGATGCAAATTATTTGTTGACTTGAATGATATATTTTTTTGTTGCCCTCAACTGCGACTTGGTTCCCATCGTTCGTGTTAAAGAGCCGGTCAAAAGGTTTGGTTTGTTCGTGAATGTAACAACACTAACTGGTTCCTGTGATGAAAGGGTGCAAACGTTCTGGGGTTTGATCCCGGTTTTCTCTATGGTGAGTGGGGCTGGGACGTGGAGCTGGGCGGGTGATGTTAGCCTGGGAACTAACGGTGTTGGTAGTACTCGGTCCACCACCGCCATCCCCGAAAATGGATCAAATGGGAAACTTTTTACACAGCAGTTGTTTACATTTAGGTCACAAGTCAAATGAAGCACCTGCTGTAATGCTTAGCAAGCAAGTAGGTAATAATGCTAATATTGACGCTGCATAGGACATATATACCTTCACTACTTCACAAGTCTCAAATACTCCTCACATTTCATGTCGTGCTGTGTCGAGAAATTTTTCAGCGTGTTGCTGGTGTTTCCACCATTACTTGAAATCCATGCCGCAGACATCGCAAGTTGCGCTGTTAGCTTCATTTTGTGTAAAATGAAGTCACACTTCAGACGGCTTCTGTCTCCCATGACGACTCTTTTTGTTGTCCTTTGCTCCTGACTGTCTCTTGTTACGTTGTTGTTTTACAAGACACGCAGAACTGGAGGGAAGGCATCAATCAGGGAATCGTTAAGCGTAAAAGCAAATGGTATCCATGGAAGGACGTAGCTGGAACTGGTTTTCTGCTGGAACTGGTTCACGATTCCCATCACCAGGAACTACTGACAGGATGTGTGTAACTGGGTTTGTCATGATGGTGATAGGTTCATATCTTTTTATCCCATGAACAAACAAAAAAGTTTTCACAACCACTCAGACGGCTTCAGTCTTTATTTGTACATCAGCACCTTTAATGTATATGCTAACTTTGTGCACTCACTAACACAAACACACAGAGAGAGAGAGAGAGTGTGTGTCGGCCTAACCGGCTTGTTTTGGTAAATCAATCTCGACCCATAACCGCTGGATAACCATCTCACCCCACTGCATCCAGTAATTGGACTGCCACCATTATTTAACTGATATGACGGCGTTGAGATTATATACGCTGAAGTGAAACCAGCGAGGAACAACGGTTTTGGGTTAAGAACCTGTATTTAGGAAGCCGTATACCCCTTTCCAATCTTTAGGATTGCCAATGCATCGCCCTTTTGTACTTATGAAAGGTAACATTTGTGACATTCTGTAATATGGAGCTTATTTGCTGACCTATGAAAAGATAAAGCCATGAGCTGATTGTCCTAATTTAAATATCAAGACTTGTGGACAATGGGGAACAAATAATCTGACTTTGTCAAAAACACAAGGTGATTAAGAAAGTAATAAAACAATGTATCTTGTTAGTTTAATTTGTAAAGAAAAAAGAAAAGAAAAATAAGGAGTAAACATGGGGATTAAGTTATGGGGAGTGGTCAGTGGGGGTGGCTGGAGCTCAGAGGGTAGAGTGGCCATCTCCCAATCAGAAGATCAGAAGGTAGCAGGTTCAAGTCCCACCAAGTCCACTCGTCATAGGGTCCTTTAGCAAGACCCTGAAACCCTAGCTCCCCAGGGTACCTCAAAGGAACCCTGGTTTCCTTTTCTCTACCAAACGATTCATCATTTTATAGTGAAATTAGGGTCCGACATATTAAATTAATAAATTCCCCGAAAAAATGCCAAGACCTTTTTTCCGTTGTTTTTTGCCGTAATGGCGGTAAAGGGTGAATGCGGGACTAATTCTGACCTGTAGCTATAACCCTTTGAAGTCTCTTCACTGCATGTGGCAGAGAAACAATCCCTCAAACACACCATAATAATAAAACTAAACCTGAACGGTGGAATTTGCCCATCCGGTCTACATGTGTTTTGTGCATTTGGAGTCGACCTATGACCCCTGGGGGACACACGGATTGTGTCAATATCCTTTGCAGAAAGCCAGACGTGTTTTCAATGAGAGTTGGACTCTACCAAAGTTGTCCCTTGACTCAGATTCTGTTCTTGATATTCATGCGCAGTGTGTCATGGTGAGGAGAGGGTCCGGTTTGAGGAGCTTAGACTTGCATCGCTGCCGTTCGCTGATGACGTGGATCTGTTCGTGGACCTGTTTCTTTTTTTTAGGTTCTCTTGATGTGGCGTTCTCAGGGGGAAGACCCGGGTTGGACTCAAAACGATATATCTCATCTGACTTGGGGACGCCTCTGGATCAGCCAGGATGAGCTGGAGAGTGTTTCTGGGGAGAGATACGTATGGAATGCCCATCTTAGCCGGATGCCACCGCGACCCGACCCCGGATAATCATAAGAAAATGGACGGACGAACATGTCATAGTAGCTCCCCCTGTAGACAAAGCAGCTTCATCACATAATCTCCACTCCATAATCACGCAGAACAGCTGAACTACTTGAGTCGGAGCGAAAGAAGAATTTCTTTGATGGCAGCAAAAGTCTCATAATAGCTCATACTATTGTAATTGTTGAGTGTCACGGTGACTTAATAAGGAGTTTCCTTTGGATCAAATGCATTATAATACTTTTATATAACTAGTAAACACGAAAGACAATGTTGGGGTCTCCACATCAGGTTTTATTTGGACTTCTTGTTTACAGATTTGTTTCTGTTTACTTAGTCTGTCAGTGTAATTACAGGCAGCATTTGTGTACTTGGGTGTGTCATGATGGTGATACGCTTACATCCTTTTATCCCCTAAACAAACAGCAGTAATTATAGAAGAGCATGTAAAAAAAAAAGAAGTTGTCAGAACAACTCAGACGGTTTTATTCTTTATTTCAACATTAGCACCTTTAATGTGAATACTAACTTTGTGCACTCACTCACACAAACACAGAGAGAGAGAGAGAGAGAGAGGGAGAGAGAGAGTAAAGACTGAAAACTGAAAACCAGCACAACATAAAAACAAAATAAAGCCCACAATTGGTTTCTTATACCAGCTGTACTCTCACACCTCCCCTCCGGGATTCCTAATAGTGTCTCAGGTTGGAAGCAGCCAAACGAAGTTGCACGCCTGTTTTTTTGTGTGTCGGCCTAACCGGCTTGTTTTGGTAAATCAATCTCGACCCATAACCGCCGGATAACCATCTCACCCCACTGCATCCAGAAATTATAATGATCCCAGAGGATTGTGGACTCCTCTGTTTGGCATACGCAGCCCGTTCTAACGCCAAAGTCTGGAACAGACTCACCGATCCACGCCAGGATTCTGTGTCCGTCACGTTTGACCTCCACTAGGTGAGAAAACTACACTGATGTTTGAAGTTGCAATGCCAACAGCGGGTGAAAATATTGGAGAATTGAAGACGGTGGCGATGGATAGATGGGATAAACTCAGGATTTTCACCCAGGATATTCAGGTTAGCAACATAAAGCAAAATCAAAACCTAAAGTAATTTAACTTGACAGCAGAATGAGATTGTGTACTTTTCATGCCAAGTCGAGGCGTGAATCATGTGGGACAGGTGTGTCTCTTGCACACTTTGGCGTGATGCATTGGTTTAGGTGTACGCTGAAGGGTCGGGCCCTTCTTTCATCTTGTGGTGTCTAATTCTATGGTGCGTAAAAAGTTCCTCACTAGCATATCCAGCGGATAAAGCGATCGAAGAATGAGGATTTGTTCAGCATGCTGTAGTCATCGGCTCTGAAGATGGACGACATGTCTCCTAGCGACACCTTTCGCAGGACCTCTTCGTCTGTGTCGGATCCTACCGCGATGACCGTGGGAACGCCTTCTGCTCGTCTCATGGCGCTCACGCCCTCATCCAGCTGCTCCCCGGCCGTGATGCCATCAGTGATGAATACAAAGGCCAGCTCTGCGTTGCGACGAACCAAACGTTCTCCCTGCTACAAACACAACAGGCGACGTTAAGGGAATGCTTTCTCCCACAAAGTTCAGTCTCAGTTTCATGAAACTGCCAAAAACTTTAGACCTATATGCGATAACCTGTGTCTGTTGGTTTATTTCTCCATAAGACATGTTGAAAAGCTGTTAGGTTGTTATTCAAAATAGATTGAATGAACTTTGTTTAGGTATAGATCATGGGCTAAGGAAGTGTTAATGACATTTTGAGGTTGATGGATGTGTTTGACAGCAGGTGTGCAGTAAGAGTGATAGATGGTACTGGTGGGACTGCATCAAGGATCAGCTCTGGGGCCCTTTTTGTTTGCTCTGGTGATGACCAGGTTGACAGATGAGGTCAGGAAGGAGTCTAATGTGGACTTTGATAGTCCTGGATGACATTGTGATGTGAAGTGAGAGCAGGGAGCAGGTGGATATAAACATGGAGAGGTTCAGGTATGCGCTGGAGAAAAGAGGAATGAAGGTCAGTCAAAGCAAGACAGAATGCATGATGCCAGACTGAGATGGTTTAGCAACTGAAAAGGAGGGATGGTGGACCTATCGGTAAAAGGATGCTGGAGATGGAGCTGCCAGGCAGGAGAAAAAGGGGAAGACCAAAGAGGAGGAGTTTTGGATGGGGTGGAGAGGACATGCAGCCCGTTGATGTGACAAAGTCACAGTCCAAAGGAGAACTTCAACATTGTAAGACTGGATTTTTTTGTAAAATGTTTTTTGCAATATCATGAAAGACAGTAATAATCCGATGAAAATAACAATACCCGGCATCTCGCATCGACATCTCGCTGTTTTAATCATTTACAACTGGATCCAAATCCTGATCATATCCCTGGATTTAAAATATTATATATTTTGAGGGGTTAAGTACAGGAGAGGGTCACCGTCCCTCAAACACACCACAATAGGAAAACTAGAAGTTTTTTGACAAGTGCCAGACTAGCTTAGTCTTAAAGAAAAGCTATGCTAATGATCTGCAGGACCTAGCTTCATATTTCCATGAGATGAGAGTCTTCTCAAAGTGCTTTCATTTACGGAATTTCCATGTTGATCTATAAATTCAACTACGCTGATTCTTTCATCCCCAACATTAAGGGTACAGCATATCCCCCGAAAGCCATCAATCCCCTGCGTTCTACAAGCAATTCCCCTGATCGAACTGAGAGTAAAATGTGATATACACAAGAGAGATCACTTGGAGTCGATTTATAAACACCAAATTTGGATTAAATTCGACCAACGTTTGAGAATTTACATCTCCCACTAGTGTCAGAAATATAGACTGACCCTTCCCAGAATGAATCCAGTTCTTCCTCGTTCTAAGGGCTGTCTATGAGGGTGTAAAATGTGTGAATATTCCATAAAACAGTTTATTTGGGGATATAAACACAAAGTAAGGGATTTTGTGTTTGTTTACCTTTGGAACCACCACATTGTTGATGGCATAGATGACGGCGCTGCCCAGAGCAGAGGAGGAGTCCATGTAGGTCACCGCTTCCATTGAATCCGAGATCACCGTGAGGTTGTGTGTGAGCGGGAACTCCACGTTCTGCTCCGTCGCGCTGCCGTACTGCAGGAGGGCCAAGCGGGCGTTCCTCTCGTCTGACTTGCCCTCTGCCAGGGTGAGGCGTCGAGCCACGTTCTCGATGAACTCTTTGGCCCTGCGGTGGTTCTCCAGTCCCATCCTCTCGGAACCATCCAGCATGAACACCACATCTACTGGCCGCTGAACGCAGCTAGCCACAGCAGGTTCTGGAACGCAGACGTGCATAAAGGTTTTACATCAAACACTACAGATACAGAACAGACACATTTTGCTCAGAGGACTTCTGATTCCATGCATCAATACACCTCAATTCAGTTTCGGCCCCAACAAGAAAGCACTTTCTTTAGTTTGCTCTAGAATTTTATTCACTTTGGATTGACATCATAAAACATTAAAGCATTCTTAAACAAAAAAGAAATTGTTCACATTAGTAAGTCGCGGTCATACAGTTTTAATGATACTGTAAAATCTGGTCAAAGCAGCTCATTTTCCTGTCATCATACTTGACAAGCCAAGCCATATGCAATTTATTAAAAAAAACAAAAAAAAAAACATGCACCAATCAAGGGCGAAGCGTCCAAAAGTTTCCTTCACTGTCAGTGCCATGTCAGGAACCAAACAACATCCAAACACGCCAACTTTTCCAGCCACACCGTTTACTGCGGCCCGTATAAAACCAGAAAAATCCCACATATACTTCACAAAGAACAATCAAGGCCGTAACCATGGATATGTGCAAAACAGCAAAACAAATGCCACCAGAGCGATTCAGCGAGCTTTTGATTCACAGTGGAAATAAGGAGTCATTAAAAGAGCTACTGTACGATACACAGCAGAAAAAGAATTGATTCCAGTTTCCATATAAATGGAAAAGTTTCTTCACTAAAGTAGAAGAAAAGATATGTATTATATCTGGAATAGACATATGTTTTTTGAGAAGTGACTCCACGTACATATCTTCAGAACATACATGGAGTCACACATGAGTTATGACAGTACAGGGACAGGACCGGCTTCACGTATTGCCATTCTTCTGCATCAGCCCGGAGTCTATTGCACTCATAAAAGTAATAAAAATGCCCATAGTTTTAGTAAAAACTATGTCCAACAGTAAGCTTATTGGTAATTAGCGAGGTAGCATGATTAGCACAGAAGCATTAGCAGAGTCCTAAGGCTTTCTCCGGGTCTCCGAGAATGTCTCCATAAACATATTTGAAGGAGTCGATGAACAGCTGGGTCCACTGCTGTCTGTCCTCTCCCTGGGCCAGCTTGGCTCTCTGGGCCGTGAACGCCATGGTCGCAACGCCAACCCCATACTGGTGCTCGCTCAGACCGCTCAGCAGGCTGGCCACACCTTCTAAGGTGGTGGGGACCAACGTGGGGCTCCCTTCCTTGGCGATTGGTTCCCAGGGGGGACGGGCTTGCCCGGGAGTAACGCCCCCTCCTGAAACGAGTGGGCGGAATAAGATTGTGGGCGGTGTCCCACAGACACCACGAATCAACACAGCCGATATAGATGCCGGAAGTTCACCATGTTTCAGTGAATTGAATATTTGGTATTGTTAACTTAACACATCTTAGCAAAGACTGCAAAATTATACGACTTTGAAGACATGTTGACCTTTTGAAAATTTGACTAAACCTGTTTATAATATGACCCAGTGGCAATATGTAAAGAGTAATAAGCCTAGGATGGAGCCCTGGGGGACACCTGAAGAGGAGGCATGTGAGGATCTCTAAAACAGAACTGTGTGACTTCACACGACCACAAAATAAGAGTCAAACAGTTTTCTAAAAACAAGCTTCACCAAAAGGTTGAGTTAATCTAATTAAAATGGACTATTTTAGATGAACTAGAAATTACGAATTAAATTTGTGAGTCTGATTTATTTTTCTTTTACCCAAAACAATTCTTACTCTTTTTTCTTTTCTTTTTATCAATATAGTGACATCAAATTACTTTTTCTTTTCAAAATAGACCCTTTTCTATGTCGCCTTTTCACACCAATGCTGAACAGAACTTTGTTGTCATAGTGCTGCTCCAGTGAGTGATCGCAGATAGGTCTGTACTTTGAGAGTGATCGCAGAAGCGATCTGCAAGCTAAAGAGACCCGACGTGTAATCAGTGGATGTCCATCAGGGCCAGCAAAGTCTTTTCTGCTGGCCTGAACCTTGTCAGAATCAGAATGTATATATTTTTAAACCAATCAGGTTTCACGTGTTCTTTGAAAGACTACGGTATTCTGGCTTACCTAAGTAGCTCTATAGCGATATAACGAAACCGGACAGGCTGTACTTTCCAACATCTACTGCTTCCAATCGGTCCTTTTCAACCTCAAAACAAACCGTCTTATTGAAATGAGTCTGGGAAGCCTACGCTGTCAAGCACTGGCTTCCATGTCTGTGGGAAAAGATCTTCTACTGGAGATGAAAGGTCCTATGCGACCATGTCATTGAGATATTACGGTTGCTGCTGTCGTGGTGTGAATGAGTTCCAGAGTCAGTGGTCTGGCGCTGCCCGTGTGCCTTTTGGCACTTCTATTAATGCCCAGCAGCTTGGCTGAAGAGTGTGTGAGGAAACCGTGTTGAATCCTGATTGTGCTTCTTACATTTTATGGTATTGCTGCTTTCTTGGCAGTGGTGTGAGTAAATGTGATTGGTTGTTGAGAGAGTATTATTTAGTAATAACAGTTATTTGAGATATAATTGCTGCAAAAAGTAATTGTATCAGTGATAGTGCTCTATCACTGATGGTTTCAGTGTTTATATCTCAAAGGTGTTGAACTTGATTTAAACCCCTTTATCCACCAGATAAATGTTACTGTGTATTTGTTAATGGACTGGTTACATAGTCCGACAACAGCCTTTAGTTATTTGACTTATAGGCATCAGTTTACTTCAACCAAAACCTCCTGGAACAGATCTGGGATAAGCAGGCACCTTCCAAACAGACATTAATAATGGTTTCGGAACTTTCTCGGATACTGTTTCACGATCCGATTAGCTCTTCCTTTGGAACATATCGACGGTTGAATAATTCTGGTTACCCATAAAGTCTGCTGAAACAGCTTGTATAATCCTAGAGGAGAAAATGTAGTGAGAATATTTTAGAATTTACCTGATTTACAAGGGAGATCAGGACAAACAACGACTGGATCTAAAGAAGAAACAAAGAGAATGTCAGAGATAAAGGAAAAATCTGAGCAGCTTCTATCGCCAAAAACACAAGATGGTATTTGTATCGCCTGAAAAGTCGGTGATTTTGTGGAATCGTTGGCGACGGCGCGTCCAAAGATCCTTCGTGTTAATAACTAACAAAAAATTCCTTCATGGAACTTTTCAAATCACATACCCATAATTTATATACACATTATTTTCTCAACCTTTGGTCCAATTTAGTCCAAATCTGGTACATATGAGTCGATCCGAGGAATTCTATCTTAAATTTATCATATTTTACTCTAAAAGCTCATATTTTACTCACTAGGCGGAGCTTATTTGGTCATAACTTCAGACATAACTTCTTAACCGTTAGTTAATTTAGTCTAAATTAGGTGACTATAAATCGACTTGAGATCTATCTTGATCTATCTTGTATATATCATATCATATTTTATTCTAATAACTCATATTTTACTCACTGGGGGGAAGTTTTTTACTAAAGACGTTACTTTTTCTAACCTTACTTCACAACTAATTTAAGGAGTTCAATAAGGGGGATTGCTTGTACAGAGCAGGGGATTCAGGGCCTTTTGAGGAAATACCCTAGCTGTTGGGGACGACAGCGTAGGTCTAGCTTGAGTCTAGGTGTTGGGCGTACCTGGGCAGAGCACGGTTTCAATCTTGTCAATGAACTCCTCAGCCACAAGGTCGGCGAAGCGTCTCATGCCCAGAACCCTGTTGTCCTTCTGGCAGGCAATGCTCTTCAGGCTCTCATTCTCCTCAATCTGGTCAAACATGTCTCCGATACCGATGGCACTCACATCGACGTTAGGATCTCTGCTCACGAGAACCAGTGCAGAAAAGAACAAGAACAAGCAGTAAGATAGAAGGATTTACAATCAATACAAACTGTAAATTGTTATAGAACTGGCGCAGAGTCAGATACCTGCACAGGTAGGTGAGCAGAGAGTCGTCATCTCTGGGGTCAAAGCGGCCGTCCGTGATGACGACCACGGTGACTTTGGCGTTGGATCTGCGGCTGTCCCTGATCAGGTTGTCGTAGGCGTACTTCAGGGCGGATGGAGTCCATGTTCCTCCAGCGATCCATTCCAAACGCTTCACCGCATCCTGAGTAACGGAGAGGTCAGAGGGGGAGAGATTGACATGTCGGCACCGCGGGGTCCGTTTCAGTGTGAAGACATTGAAGACAGCATTTTCTATCACTCTCACAAAGGTTCTGTTTATAATCAGGAAGGAAAGTCTTGCTGATTCGTTTGTACCAAATTTGCACTAAATGAGACCAACAGTTAGGAAGTTATGTCAACAAAACAGTGTTTTTTGCGAATAAAAGAACTCCCCTAAGTGAGTAAAATATGAACTTAGTTAAACATGATATATAAAAGATAGATCTCCTCAAGTCGATTCATTTGTACCAAATTTGCATTAAATCAAACCAACAGTTGAGAATTTATGGCTTGAAAACTTTGGGAGATAAAGCTCCCCCTAGTGTCGGAATTGAACAACCGATCTTTCCCAAAATCAACCCAGTTCTTCCTTGCACTAAGATCTATGTGGGGATAAAATGGAAGAATGATCCATGAAATCGTTTTTGAGTTATCGCGTTAACACGAAGGATTAGCGGCAGCTACCCCGGTTTTAGGGGCCCAGGGAACTAGTGGGGTTTCAGGGTCTTGCTAAAGAGCCCCAGGGTATGAATTGTCTAGTGCTGGCATTGAACCCCATTCTCCCGATACATGTACGTTTATATTTGTCCTTTTGAGTGTGAGACCTTGAAAGCAGACAGTGAATCTATCTTGGGGTCGTTGAGTCGGATGGCCTGGAAAGTTCCACTGTGACTGTACTGAACGACTCCCACTCTTGTACCTGGAAACAGAAGAATCGGCATTCACACAAACCCGGCAGCCTCCTGGACATGATGTAGACAAACATGGACACATCTACCTGTGACGGACTGAGGGTCTTTGGCCAGGGATCCCAGCCTGTTGATGGTGTTGATGACAAAATTCTTCTCAAGGGTAAAGTTGGTCAGGCCTACTGACTCTGAGCTGTCAATCACAAACACGATGTCCAGGGCTCCACAGACCTTCTCGCAATCTGGAGACGAAAAACACAAATAGTAACATTCTGAGTACCTGTATTATAACCATAAGTACTGATTAAAAATGTGGAAGATACGTTTGCCAGTGTACAGTTGAGACCAGAATCATGAGACCAATCAGAATGGTTTGATAATGACTTCTACAAACTAGGCTTATGCAGTTGTCCCTGACAGCAAAACTATATCCTCAAAAAGCCCTGAATCCCCTGCGTTGAACAAGCAATCAGCCTGATTGAACTCAATGAAATGTGAGGTTTGTCTTAAAAAACTGTGTTTTTTGGAGAAATTTTTTTTAAAAACTCCCTTTATTGAGTAAAATATGAACTAAAAACTTATGAGCGTAAGAGTAAAAGATGATTGGAACAAGATAGATCTCAGGTTGATTCATACTCACAAAACTTGAATGAAATCGGACAAACACTCGTAAAGTAAGATATGGTTTTCACAAATCTATCCACCGAATTTGGACTGAATTTGACCGAAGTTTGGAAAGTTATGTCAGAAAAACAGTGTTTTCACGCCAAAAAAACTCCCCAGGGAGCAAAATATGATCCCTGACTGTATTTTCAGGGAAAATACTATATCGGATCAGGATCAGATCAGGGTATGGGCCCATGCTGAACCAACCTGGATTGGCTGTTTTGACGTCAGCCCCCTACCCGTAACCCCTCAAACTGCATGATATAGCTTTCCGCCAAACCACAAGGCTTGTTAGCCGTTAGTAAAGGTCATTTTCAAGCCTGTGATGACTTAAAGAATATCTACGATAAGAGAGTCCTTATGTAATATCTAGATTCTATGTGAGAAGGTGTGTGTTGATGCTTTTCTTTAAGTGGCCGTGTTCATTCAGCTGTTTAGACCTCCCTCCCGGTAGAAACACAAGGCGGCACCACGGTGGCGCCTGTACTCACCACAGCAGCCACACGTCTCTCTGATGTAATTCATGACATCACATTCCTGTAGGGAGACATATCATATATGAATCTCATCGTCTGTGTTTCTGTCCATGAGCCAGTGATAGAAGAGTGGGATTTTCTTACAGTGAGGCCGGCATCTCCCTCGGGTCCAGTATCTCCCTATAGAGGAAGTGAGTGAGAAAAACACTATGACCTCTCATCTCTTATGTGTGTGTGTGTGTGTGTGTGTGTGTGTGTGTGTGGGGGGGGGGGGGGGGGGGGGGGGGGGGGTGGTTCTGTTATAGACAGCACAGTTCTTGTGTACGTACATCACGCCCAATCCCTCCTCTTGGTCCTCTTGCTCCGTTCTCACCCTGAGGTCCTGGTTCACCCTGTTGCAAAAACAATAAGCATCGTGTAAACTGGACCGCACAGAGATAAATGATCGACAGCATGAGTCCATTTATGAAGAAGTTGCGGGTGTGAATGCCGGATGTTGAGGAGCCGATTTGAAAAATTCACACGAAAAAGGACGATTCTGGAGAACCATGAATAAGGCGAAGAATTCTGAAGGTTCTGAATGAAGATTGGAATAAAAACGTTGATTGAAAAGGAGAAGGTGTTGAATACATGAAGTTCTGCTGGAAAAGATGAACCTAATCTTTTAATTTGAAGGAGTAAGAACCGTAACAAGTAGGAATAAGATGAATAAGTAGATGAAGAGGGTTGGAGAAGCACAAGAGCATTACTAGCATCAAAAAGTTGAATAAAATGTATGAAAGAAGTTTAAAATGGTCGTGAAGTTCTTGCTCATATGCGTGTTCAGGTCTCCTGTCAGTGGTCATAATGTTTTGGCAGCTATGGGCGTGTAGGTCAAACTGGTTTCGCCGGTCTTTGTATGTTCATGTATTCATCGGTCGGGGGTTGTGATGTTATGCCCACTGACTTTGAGTCAGGGTTCCTCACCCCCTCTCCTGGGATTCCTTTATCTCCTGGCCCACCCTTTTGACCACAGTCTCCCCTGCTGCCTCGAGGTCCATGGTTGCCCTTCTCCCCTCTCTCACCCTGTACAGAAGCAGGAGGAGATCTTCGTCAGTCAAGAACGTTTCTTAAGCTGGGAAATTTAACAGGACTGGGTGACTTTGTTACCGATGGTCCTCTGGGCCCCGGGTAGCTGAAGCCGGGTCTTCCGGGGTCTCCCTGAATCACAAAAACGATGCGTAGCTTTAGCTTGAAGACGTTCCAAAGAGGAGGTCAACACTCTAATGCTCACACAGCGATACCGACCTTTGGCCCAAGCAGTCCAGGTTCTCCTCGAGGTCCGGCATCACCGGCATCACCCCTGGTACCCTGGAGCGCAAGAAGTGTTTATGTAAGACACAGGGGCTAATGATGACGTAAGAAATGTGAACCTGAACTTACATTTTTTCCAGCCTCTCCTGATAACCCGGGTGGTCCTCTGGGGCCCGGAAGACCGTTGTCTCCCTGTTCAGAGAAGAGAAAGCGAAAACAGGTACAATGAGAGGAGGAGGAGTTCAAGAGGCTCAGGTGTTCCTACAGGCGAACTGATTGTGGAGGTAATAATACGACTGCGGTCACCGTTGCTCCTTTGTTTCCGGATTCACCTGGGAGTCCCCTCAAGCCCTCCGGACCCATTTCCCCCTGGAACATAAAAAGCAGGAATGAAACCCCTCTAAGTGGTGGAATCACGAATGTCATGGTAAAAACAAGAAAAGGTTAGAATGCAGGAATTATTCACAGTATGAACATGAACACACACCTTGTCTCCCCTGATTCCCTCCGTCCCCAGAGCCCCCTTTGGCCCGTAGTCTCCCCTCCTCCCCTAGAACACAGGAACCGTTAGAAACCCGACAGGAAGGAGGCGCTGGAGGAACATGAATGTCAGATTATGAGGGGAATATTACCAGCTCTCCTTCGGCTCCTGGATTTCCGGGGGTTCCCTATGAACAGAGGGCACAGGTGAGGAACAAACCGCAGGTGTGCGTTTGAGTATTTTGGCGATTGGACATTTTTCTTACTGCGGTTCCTTTCTGTCCAGGGATGCCAGGTGATCCAGAACTTCCAATCTCTCCCTGCACAAGAAGCAACAGAGCTTAACCTTTCACCTCCAACATTCCCCACAACTCTTCACCTCATCTCAGACCAGGCAAATACCCTTGACCCTGTGCCCCATTCACCTTTGGTCCTGTGTCTCCAGCTGGGCCAGATGGGCCGGGTCTTCCGGTGCGGCCGGGGTCCCCCTTTAAACGGGACACAAGGACAAGCGGTCCAAATTAACCACAGGCTGGATTCTGACATTTTTGTCTTCGGTGTGAAGGTGAGACCACGTACCTTGTCTCCGTCAGTGCCAGCAAAACCGCGTTCACCGACGTCTCCTGGGTGACCATCAAGACCCTACGAAGCGCCACACACGCTATAAATATGTGCTATAACACGGCGCATATATGGATGTTATAACCTTTTTAAAATCACTTTGAATGTCATACTCTGTCGCCTGGGTCTCCTTTGCAGCCCAGAGTGCCGATCCGTCCAATTTTACCCTAAGGGAGAAGAAAGAAAAAAAAAATCAAAAATGTATTACCCATGATCCTTTGCGACAAAAAAGAATTACAATCGAAATAATTTTAGGTGTTCAGAAATGAATTAAGTTTGATTCTTCTTGAAAGTACGACGAAACTTGGTTTTGATGAAACCCACCTTCTGTCCATCTGTCCCATTGCGTCCTGCGATGCCGGCCACGCCCTACCGCCAATCAGAAGAGAGAATTAGGTCGGAATGACCAACACTTTGGAAAATATGGTAATAAACATAAACAATAAGATAAAAGTAATAAATAGAAAATAAATACCTTTTTCCCCTGGGTTCCAAGTTCTCCCTGTGAACAAACAGAAAACAGTCATTTCAGCAACATTTGATTATTAGAATATAATAATAATAATAAATATTATCATTATTATTATTATAATTATCCCAAAAAACAATAATTGTTTTGAAATTTCAATCTAAAGATAGATTTAAGTCATACACTGTAAAAAAAATAAAATAAAATCACTTAAATTGTTGTCGATTCTTAAATTTAAGTAGAAAATACTTTATATGTTGTACTAATATTTGTCTTAAAACGCTGCAGGAATAACATAATGCGATATTTGAGCAACAATAATAAACAAATATTTATTTGCTGTTTAATATTTTTCGTTTTTTAGAGATAAAAAGGGTATAAAAAATAATAAAACATGTTTTTTAAATGAGATTTGAAAATTTCCAAAACTGGAATTTCACTTCTTTTAGGCTTTTGGGATAGAATCATAAAAAAAGGAAAATTGTTGGTGATTTCCAACTAATAACCTAAATTAAATTAAGTTTTATGTGTCTAACTTATTCATTTAAGTTATAAGTACTTAAAATGATTTGAGTGTAACCAGCTGAAGTAATTATTTTATTTTATTTTTACAGTGTGGCTGGATGAAGCCCTGAATCCGTACAGAAGGAGGGAAACTCCTCACCTTATCGCCTTTGAAGCCCGCTTCTCCCTACAGAGAGGAAAAAGGGAGACGGGAAATGATTTAGAACAATGTGAATACAAACAGAACTTCCCTTTTTTTTCAGCGTCTCACTTTGATACCAGGTTGACCGATGGGACCCTCAATACCGGGGTCTCCTGGACGCCCTCCCTCTCCTTTCAGACCTGGATTGCCGTTGTCTCCTTTTGCTCCCTGCAGCCGAGGAGGAAAGAAAAGAGGAAAATATCAGTAAGGATGAAAATAAACAGTTTGAATATTCTGTTTGTGAGTGTGTATGTGTGTGTGTGTGTGTGTGTGTGTGTGTGTGTGTGTTTGAAGCTCACCTTCTGTCCTCTGTGGCCTTTTGGACCGTCAGGTCCTTCAGTCTCCAGACAGGAAACACTGTAACACTGCGTGACACAGGAAATGAATCAGAATCAGTCTGCACCAAGAATCTTTATGATGTCATCATTAGTTCTGTACTCATCCTCACCTCTGTGTACGCCAGATATTTCTGTGGAGACAAACGAAAAAGGGTTTAACCACCATCGACCATCGCTCACGACTTCCTGCCTGACCCCGGGGCCGTGCGTCTTACCATGGTCCTGATGATGCGGTCGATGGTTGCGGTCTGAATGACGGCTCTGCCCTGGCTCAGATCCACAGCCAAGAAGTCCCGCCTGAACACCGTCACCGGGGAGTTGGCGATTTCCCTCAGCCCTGTCTCATCCACATTCTTTGACGCTGCGACCACGAACATTCGAATGCCCTCATCGCGGGCCTTCTCCGCCGCCACTTTGATGCCGCCGCAGGGGTTCCCGGTCACGTGGCCGTCGGTGATGACCACGGCAAAGCGGAGGGTTTTGGCGAACGAGGTCGAGCGCAGCATTTCCTGGGTCATGTTGGTGAGCGCGCAGTCGATGTAGGTGCCCTTACCCAGGTAGCGGATTCCAGTGACACCCTGAAAACGGACGAGCAGCGGGTGTTAGGTGCAATCTCTGCTTGTCTGGCAAACATTTGAAACGTCCCTCTCCCCAGAGACACTCTCCAGCTCATCCTTGGAGCCGGAGAGAATCCGGAGGCATTCGAAGGCCATCTGGGATAAATAGTCCCTCCAGCGACTATTTTTGCTTAAACTTATCTTTGTGCTAGGCTAAACTGATGTTTGTGCTAAGCTAAATTAATCTTTGTGCCTTTTCCTCATGCAGAGTTTATATTTGTACTGATCTAATCCTTGTGCAAATTTATCTTTGTGCTAAGTTAAACTAACAGGCTGCTGTATCAACGGGGGGGGGGGGGGGGAATACACAACCGAGTAAGTGTATTTTCTTACTCGGTTGTGTTGAAGCTCTTGCAGCACATTTTTCTAAATTTGTTTTGTTATGGCTTTTCAGCTTGATTTCCTTAACATGTTGTGGCTTTTTCAGTACATTTTGTCCAAAGGTTTAGTTTTCTGGCTTTTGCAGTTGCGTTTTTATGAATGTACTGTGTTGGCGCCGTTGCGGCACATATTTCTTAATGTGTTGTGTTGTGGCTTTTGCAGCGCATTTTTTCTAAATGTTTTGTTTTCTGGCTTTTGCAGCGTGTTTTTCTCATTGTGCTGTGTTGTCGTCTTTGCCACACGTCTTTCTTAACGTGTTGTGCAGTGGCTTCTGTAGTGCATTTATCTTATACGTCAAGTTGGGGCTTTGCAGGGTGTTTTTCTTAATATGCTTTGATTTTTGCATCGCATTTTCTTAACGTTTTGTGTTGTGGCTTTTGTAGCGCATTTTTTCTTAATGTGCTGTGTTGTGACTTTGCTGCGTGTTTTTCTTAATGTGTTTTGACTTTTGAGGCGCATTTTCTTAAAGTGTTGTACTGTGGCTTTGCAGCGTGTTTTTCTCATTGTGCTGTGTTGTGGTCTTTGCAGAGGCTTTTTTATTAACATGCTTATGACTTTGCAGCTTCGTTTTTCTGAACGTACTGTGTTGGCGCCCTTGCGGCGCATTTTCTTAACGTGTTGTGTTGTGGCTTTGCAGCAGTTTTCACTCTGTAGTTCCCGCTGCAGGGATAAGCTTGTGAATATTTCTCTATTTCTTTTACAGTTTCTCTGGTGGCACAGCAGATTTAACCATCGCTGGTTGTCAGTAGCGGTAAATGTGCGGTAGTTGAAAACTACCGTCAGTAGTCCGCGGGTCAGTATCTGTCTCATGAACACAAATAAAGCGTATGTGTGTCAGTGCGTGCAGACAGGAGGCGTCACTCACGCTGATGAAATCACTCTTGGATCCGATGCGACTGAAGACCCTCTGCTCCTGGGAGAAATGCAGCCCACCGATGTTCCAGTTGATCCGGACCGCGCCTCTGAACTCGGCATCTTCCAAACGCTGAGCGAACTGGATCGCAAACTCCTAAAACAGCAACCGAAAAAACAATTTCTACAACCTGCCTTCGAGGAAACCGCGAGAGCAAAAACTGTTTTTTATGTCGCGTTTGTGTTTCACCTGCATCCAGTTAGATACAAAACCATCAGAGGGAATTCTGGGAAAACTGTATCTGAATAAATGAGTCGTTCAGTGATTATTGGTGGTTGGCTTATTTCCTGTTATCTTTTGGTTGATTGTAAATATTGTTTTAATAGTTTGTATATCGTTGTGTTTAGTTTCATTTTGTATAAAGCACAAAAAAAAAAAATTCAGATTTTTGGCGTTAGCTCAGATTCTTCTTCTACCAGGTAAGAGCAGGAAAATTCATCCTTTAAGGAAATGCTTTTGTATGTCATGCCAGGAAACATTTGTTCAAGATTCAGTGTCAAGTTCTAACGTAATTATCATTTTCATGTTTTTTTACGGGAAAATGTTCACGTCATAACGTGACAGATTTTATTATAACGTGATGAGTTTCACGTACTTACTTGGTATTTATCGCATGACAACGTGAACATTTTCCATTATAATGTCATACTGATGTTTATTTTTGATTTTCTGGCACGACAACAAAGCATTTCCGTAATCATCTGAGAGGGCAGAAAAATGAAACCAATACTGCCAATCATTCTTGGGAGTGGGAGGGCGGGACCAACACAAATGTTACATCTTGGTTTCCCCTACACAAACCCGTAACACGCGTAAAGAGGCAGAGAAAAGATCATTTTGTCTTGTTTTGGTGGAAGGGTTTGAGCTTATCTTCACATTTTAGAGCATCAAACTGAAAAAAAAAAAACAGCGTTAGTGAAATTCTGCTCTATTCCTGTGAATTCTACGGACTTCCATGGCCGTATTGTGAGGATCGACGCTCAAAAGTCCAGCTTGACATAAAACTGCAGAGGATGGACCTTGATGCTCTCCACCAGCGCTCCGGGGGGCGACTCCTGCAGGGCGATGGTCTCAGACGTGTCAATGGTGAAGTAGACGTCTATGGGACATTCATTCTTCTCTGCAGGGAAAACACCGCAAATAAACACAAAATCAAACCTCTGTGTAAATTCTGCAGGGTATTTAAAAAAACTGTAACGTTAACAGAGTGATGTGTTGTATCAGTTGTTAGAAGGTTATTATGGAAGTGGGCTCCATCTGCTCTGGTTCATGTTACTCACTGCTGCACTCTGGTGGCGATCCGTGAGTCAGGGCTCCAAAAAGAAGGCAGAGCACGAAAACCTCTAACCCCAGCATCTTCCTCTTCCTCTGTCTGACTCCTAAAAACACACAAAAAAAACCCCAACAACCTTTCACTATGAATCCGATTTAATGTCCGACTCAAGAAAAAGTCTTTATTGCAAAAATAAGCAGCGTGTATAGGGTTTAACTGTGACGTCATCTAATATATAATGTTTTCCTCCTTGTTCCAAATGTTGGACGACTTTTGTCATTTAAGGATGTTATAAATGTCACAGAAGTGATTTTTAGATTTCAGGAAAAAAAGTATTTTCTCATCTCCAGTCCAGGGAGTGAGGGGAAGGACACGCCCACCAGCCGCGGCCCCGGTAACGGAATAGCTGCTATAGAGGGTTTGAAGTAGGAGGGGGTGGATGACATGAGTGGAAGATGACGGATGTGGAAAAAAACGAACCGTCATGAATCGTGAATCATGAATCGTTCATGGTAATAAAAAAAAACCTGGACACAGACTCTAATAGCTGACCAATCAGAACCAACAGACGTCAGTCCGATTGAGCCACCAGAACCAACCATGAGTTTTTAATGACACACTGTTTGAACAAATGAAGCTTCTGTCTGCAAGGTAAGAAAAAAAATCTGATTAAATGACCAATCAGAGAGAGAATTTAGATGAAAAAGAGAATCACCGGGTAGAATTACTCATATATGGTTGTTAACCCTTCAAGGGCCGGCTCAGCTGTTTGGTTGATCATATTTTGAGTCTCTATTTCTATTTAGAATATGTGGCCGACCCTGTTTATAATATGGCGACATGACGCCTTGGCGACAGGTATGTGCTAAAGAGTAAGGGGCCGAAGAGGGAACCCTGAGGGACACCAAGTCCTATTTGATGAATAGGATTTTTTATTCTTTTTTTTAAATATAACAGCATATGAAGACTTCCTGAACAGTAACTCTGTAACTTCATACAATCAAAAAAAGTCCTATAACGGTCAAATAGTTTTCTAAAAGCATACTTTAGCAAAAGGGTGATATAATCTTATTAAAATGTACTATTTTCTATGAAATACGAATGTTTCGTTTCATCATTAATTTTGAATTCATAAGATATTAAATGAATAATAACGAAGAAGAAAATATTCCAAGAAATATTTTTTTAATTCCTCTTGGCGAGGACATCAGAGGGTATAACTCTTTTATTTGAGGTCCCCCTACTTCACACCAGCCATTTCAATTCATACTAAATTATACTTCTACTCCATTACGTCACATGTGGAAATATTGAACCTTCTAATGAACAGCGTTTTTCTTACATCGGTGGTAACTAGTTTCTTCTTCGATTATTCTTCTTGCCCTTCGTTTCCAGTTAAAATGTGTCGATTTTATTACGTCCGTATCATTTTAATGATAATTCTTTGGTGCCTTCTTGAATTTTAGTAGAAGTATTCAGTGTAGATTTAGTACTTTGACACAGGTGAAGTATCTGAGTACATGGTCCCCCGCTGTGTCAGTCTGCTGCCACTCAAAGGATTCCCCCTCCCTCGCAGTTAATCTGCACTGATTGGCTGTCATGACCTAATTAGCCCGGTAGGGGGCGCCGGCGCATTGAATCCTGCTTGGAATCAGGTTTCAGGCAAGTTCAGTTCATTCATGTCATTTTTGGCCAGACGGATGCGGAAACGGCTTCAGGACCATTATTAAAACATAATGTCATATTTATTAAAGCATAATGTCATATTTGTAAATATTAAATCTTTGAAATCTAGAGAAAAAAAAAAAGAGTCAAAGAAACACAGTCTATAAATACTTCATGAGGAAGATAAGTTTCCATCCGTTTAACGGATCCTGTGAACACGGAACCACAAAACTTTGAACAAATTGATATAAAACATACGTCAAATACTGAGATATAATAATATTTATCAAATACTGAAGATCTCTGACAAAGTGCAGAGTTTAAAAAAAAGAAAAAATCAGGAATGTGTTCCATGTGTTCCATTGGGTCTAGAATAAAGGCCAATACATTTTTCCTGAAGGGGCAATATTCCAGATTTGCGGCCTGTTAGGGCCATGAATTCTCAGACCCAATAAACAATTTGTCTCACTGATGGAACGAAATATGAATAAATCCTTCAGCTGCTGGAGTTTCTATCCATCATTTTACATTAACTCCAAAGATTCCACCACCGGACCTTCTACCAACTCCTGCACCCCTCAACCATACTGCATTCATGCATTATAGATATTGGCACCTTTAAAACCAAACAAAACAGCGATAATATAGACAAAAAATATATATATATAATTCTTATATACAATTTTGAATAATTTGCCTATATTTAATATTTCAAGATTAGGAATAAATGTACTTTGAAGGTCATACAGCAGCTACTTCTGATCACTTTTAATCCAGTCACACTACAGGAAACAACTTTAAACCCTTGTTTTTCGGGTTTGTTCGTGACTTTATTTAAGAATAAACCGTCAGACGGGTTCTAGGTGTCGCCCCCTGGCGGACAGAAAGCTTGGAGCTGCAGCAGAGTCGCTCCTGCAGATGTTCCGACTCCTCTGCCTCTGTCTTTGGAGAGGAGTCGGAACATCACTGCCCAGGTGGATCATGCAACAACCACTAAAAACTATAAGGAGATAACAGAACCACTGATAAACTCCATGCTGTAGTTTTTTCTTTTTTTTTTTTAAACCAATACATTTTGGGTAAATTGCGCGTTAAAAGTTGTTTTTTTTTCCACACAGCGGTTGAGTGTAATACGAAAAAGACACTAAAAATCTGTTGAAGAAAGTAACATTTCCGACATGCATTTGAATGAATAGAGGGAGAGAGAGGGGGAGAAGAGGGAGAGAGAGATGGAACAAGAGGATTGGTTCATTGTGCGTAAAAGTGCCGCTTACCCGAACTCTTTCCAACAAATTCAAAAAACTGTGCGAAGCTGATCCTCTGTAGGTTATCTCCTCATTTCAGCAGGAGTCAGCGCAGAGGAAACGACAAGGGGAAAGCAGAGGAAGAAAGTTGGAAACACAGCTGTGGGTGCGCGTTTACCTCCCCCTAGAAGAGCCGTCCGTTCGCTCTCCTGTCCAGAAGAGCTCCAGCGTCTGATCCCTCCTTCTGTGCGCGCACGGCGCACCCCAGCAGTGGGCGCTGCCGCCCGCTTGGAGGCGCCATGGCTCCGCAGGAAGTCGTGTGCGCGCCCTTTGCGCGCGTGCACTTAGAAGGTCAGAGCATCGGTGCCGTCCATGCATGCGACGGTCAGAACAGGACGCCGAAGCCCAGCTGGAGTTCGGTTCAGATCCACCTTGACCACACCTTGAACTCCAAAAACCTGGTTCTGATATTCCAGAGTCTTGGAGATTCTCTTCTCCTCATCTGACCCGAGCACCTAAAGGACACGACCCCTCCCACCTGAGAGGGGGGGGGTCTTTTAAGTTAGTCTCAATCATGAGGTGAGTCAGAATGAAATAAAACAGGTCAGACAGCAGATTTAATCCCGTCAGTCGTAAAAAATAAAACGGCTCTTCGCTTTCGGGTCTGCTGGTCTGGTTACAATTAACAGGCCGACTAAGAGAAGTTTATACTCTGTGTAAACACTGACAGAGCCGCCATGAGTCTCCCCGCTGTGTTTATCCCATACGGGCTTGGGCTGGCCCGTCAGCCTGTTTGGAGGTGTATGGGGGGTCTCACCTGTGGGGGATTCACGTTGTCTATCAGGAATGGTGGAGTTATTTAATGCAGTGAAGTGTGGAATGTAACGGATTCAACATTTCATATTAATACAAACAGTAAAAACTTGATTTGATTGATTAACCGCTATTCAACTCTCTGCATTTTTAAAACGCCTGTTTTAACGTTTCGACTCTTTTTGAAACATGCTGGATATTTTGCGTTATTCCCTGTAACTCCTTCTGCTCTTGGGTTTTTGTTTCTATGTGAGTCGAATAGGTTCCTACTAATCCCTCACACATGGGCCGACGTCGTTTTTTACCTTTCTTTGCATTTTGTTTTCATGTGTGACGGTGTTAGATAAATAAATACATTAAAATCTTATATATAAAGGATTTTCACACACACACACACACACACACACACACACACACACACACTGCTGTGTCCATGTCATCGGATGCTGATCACATGTTGGCTGTAGGAACTCTTGAACATGCCAATGTTCAGTTTGTTTGAATTTTTTTTATTTTTTGTTCTGGCCTGCAGTTCTTCCGATTCGTTTAACTAGAAACACTGCCACTAATGTTTTATCCAGACGGGAAGACGGGAGGGAATGTCTGAAAAACAGGCTCCTACATCTGTTTCATGATGGGATATCGGAGTGGAGAGGGAGGTGAAGAGATGCTCCAGCCAACCCGGTGCTGACCTACGAGTGAGCAGAGATTACAGACCAGACCGGATCTATGACACTATATCAGACTTTGCACCTGACCTGATCGGTGCTCCCACAATGCACCGCTGCTCTGTCACATGTAGAAGCATAACTCAACCATTTAATGTCTCCGAACCAAAAAAAGAAGAAAAGAAAACACAGAAAAAATGATTTCTATGCAAATTCAATTTTTTGGCGGACATTTACAGATTTATAGAAATACAGATCTTAGACACTCAAAGTTTACCGTGAATCTTGGCTTTTGCCGTCGGGCCCGACAACAAGTGTATATCCCAGAAGAGCCCCAACTCCCCTGCGTTCAAGCAATCCCCCTGACTGGACTGGATTTAATGTGTTTGTCCACGGTATGTTTGATTAGAAAAAAAAAAAAGTGTCCCAAACTGATTAAAAAATGAACCTTTAGGCTAAAATATGATATAAAAGTGACGAATATCATGAAGTTGATGCAACAAATCTGGAGTAAATTGGACAAACGGTTGAGAAATTATGGCCCAGACAGAAACCCATTGCGATAAAACTCCCCCTAGTGGTAAAAACTTTGCCAAAACCACTCCAGTTCTTCCTCGCACGAATGTCTATGTGGGTATAAAAATTTGAAAGTGATCCATAACTTAGAACTTTCTCTACAGCCCTGGTTTAAGGCCGCCATCTTGTCGGCTTTTTTGAACCCGTGGTGTCCCTCAGGGCTCTATCCTCGGCCCCTTACTCTTTAGCATATACATGCTGCCGCTGGGTCGCATTCTAAACGCCTTCAGCGACATTTTTCGACAAGAAATAAAGACTCCAATTGGGCCTTAAAGGGTCAAAATTCATTTCCACACAAACGTTTGAATGTCATCACTCAAACAAAGTCGTGTTTTAAAACGGAAATAAATCCACCTCATCTGAACGTTTAGCCGTCTACAATCGGCCTGGAGGTAGTTTGAGGTTAGACGGCTGTCAGCATTTTTGCCATGGCAACCACGTCCACTACAGCGAGGAGAACGGAAGCTGCTGACCAGAGTTATCACTCCCTCAAGTTTCTGCAGACCTTCCCGGCCAGGAAGGCTTTTTCCTTAAAAAGAGAAGAGGCGAGGAGGGGAGCAGTGTGCATGTACATCCATGTGATGGAGAGATGTGGAGGTGGGGTTGGGGGCTCTGGTCTCTCTTAAAAGCGTGACTCATAGGATAGGAATGGCCTCCCTCCCGAATAAACCTCTCTCTCTCTCTCTCTCTCTCTCTCTCTCTCTCTCTCACACACACAGACACACTCTGTGACTCCGTCTCTCTCTCTTTCTTTTTTCTTTTTTTTTTTCTCTCCTTTTATTTCTTTCACATGGACTAAAGGGCCTTTTTTCATTTCTGCTGGATTTCTTAATAATCGGTTCCAGAATCATAAAACAGCTGAATCTTCCTCTCCGTCGCGAGGAAGACGCGTTCGCCGCATGTGCAGAACATCAAAGGGGGACACGAAAGGAAAATCGTGCGCGTGCAAACGAATGCGCAAACCTAGAGATCCGTTCAGTCGGAGGGGAGCCTCGTTTGCGTGATGCACGGATTCGCACTGCGTGGGCCGCGGAGTTGCTGCAGATATTCCACACGCGGGTTTTCCACTGCCCATGATACATTTTTAGGAAGAAATAAACAGGATATTACATTAAAAGCCTTTTCCTTTGCTTCTCTTTGGAACTTTCTGCACTCCTTCTCTCCAGATGTGCCTTCAGTTCGGGAGGCAGCTGGGAGTCGTTACTCCGCTGCGCCGAGAACACGCACACATGAGGCGCGTGCACGTGTGCACGCGCCTCATGTGTGCGTGTTCTCGGCGCAGCGGAGTGAAGACCATGTGCGAGCCGTGGACGTTCGGCGCAGGAAGGTGGCGTCGAGGTCTGAGAGTCAGAGGAGGGGAGGGGAGAGGAAATTTGGTTTCGTGAAAAAAAAACCCACAGTGGAGCCAGAAAACAAATTTCTGAGGAACATAAATCCGCACGCCGCCAACAACATGCGAAGATAGACGCCGACATGTGATTGGATGTGAAGAGTGACGAGGCATAATCACACAAAAAAAACCTCCACGTGAAGACTCTGTGGAATCTTTGATCAGTAGAAGGTCGTTTTTCTGGATGCTCCAAAATGACTTTGACACAGGAAGAGATTCATCAAAGCAGACCAGACAAGTACAACGGATGCACACACACACACACACACACACACACACATGCACACACTCACACACACACACACACATGCACACACTCACACACATATACATGCAGACACTCACACACATATACACATATACACAAACATATGCACACAAACACACACGCACATACACACACACATGCACATACACGAACATATGCACACATTCACATATGCACACAAACACATACACACACATATGCACACAAACACACATACACATTCACACATATGCACACAAAACACACACATTCACACATATGAACACATTCACACATGCACACATACAAACATATGCACACAAACACATACATACACATATGCACACACACAGACATTCACACAAACACACATATGCACACACACACATGCACACACATACACATTCACACATGCACACAAACACACACATACATACACATTCACGCATGCACACATATGCACAAATACAAACATATCTACACAAACACATACACGCACATATATGCACACGTACACACATATGCACACAAACACACATATGCACACACACACATTCACACATGCACACACATACACATTCACACATGCACACACTTACACAAGCACACATCCACACACACACATCCACACACACACACATAAACACACATACACATCGTAAGAGCTATGCTTAACAGGACTCTCCGGTCACAATGACGACCAACGTTCTTTCCTCCTACTTCTCGGAATCCACTTATGAAAACAAGGACACGCATCAATCAGCCAGAACATTAAAACTATCAGCCCAGTATTTCGTCGGTTCCCATTTCCTCTCTTCTAAACTCTGTGATTATATATTCTGGCACCTTTCAGCCGCTGCCAGCATTAAAGCGAGATCAATCGGAGAGACTATCCCGCTGCACACTCAGGCCACAGTGTGACGTGGAGACGTCTCATACGCCTCTGTTATCCTCACCTTCCTCACATTCTCAGTCTCAGTTACCTGCTTCACAGTCCGGGGCATCAGCTGATCTCATTCAGGCAGACTCCTCCGTCCAATCACTGTGTCACACCTTCATGCTCAGCCCATCAGCCTCTCTGCTTAATCCTCGCAGATACATCAGCCTCGGCAGGGTCATTAGCCACCACCGCCAGTATCCAGACTGCAAAGGGGGAGGTGCCATGCTGCCTGCTCAGGTCCTTTGATCACAATCTCCCTGAAGCACCAAAGACTTTCTAAAGGACTAATTATCACACGTCATCTGTTGGAATAAATCATTTGACTTTTCTTAATTCTCCGATCGAACAGTTTTAAGGAGTTTGTGCCGCGGTACCTTCTCTGTGGGATCTTAACGCATCAAGGTAGGTATCAACCAGTCGGACCAGGAATACCCAGCAAGACCTGGAGCAGTTCTGGAGATGTCTAGCCGAGTCTCCTAGCCATCAAGGACTGGCTCTTATCAGAGTCCCTCAATCCTTATTCATTCGACCGTGGACCGTGTGACACCACAAAAACACAGGGTGGAGGTGGATTTGAACCCAAAACCTTCTTGCTGTGAGGCAGTTCTACTCCCCACCCATCTCCCTGCTTCATCTACATCAACCTCAAGTACAAATTGTTCACTTTCTGCCTAATAGAAGCCCTGTCAGTGGTTATAATGTTACGGCCGATGGTGTAAATTCTCCTTCAACAGCACCCTTCACACGTCTGGACGCAGACTAGGAATCCTCGTCCAAACGTCTGACGGATCCAAACACGAGATGTTTAAACTTCCCGAACATGAGATCTTATCAGCCGCTTCCATTTTTCTCTCTGCAGCCTCAGTTTAGAAAACATTCGTCTTACATAAGTCCCGTTAAGACACGCACTTTGTTCGTGTCTTCCTTTCTCCCCAGGGGGTTTTTTTAAGGGCAATAGTTGAGATTAAAGTGAGCTCAGGAAAAAACAAACAAACACAGTGGAGATCTCACTACTTTCTCCAGGAAAATCCTTCCAAGAAGAAGATTTTTCCTCTGGGTTACCTGAGTCAACAATTCTAAACACGAACCCCCCCCGACTGTTACGTTGATCCTAAAATAATCCCACCCCCTCTTTAACCCTCAAACAAAGTCTCGAGAAGGTTTTTTTCAAGGTCTGTCAGATATTGAACATCGGCCGAACTGTCAACTTTCTGAAAAAAATGACTATAAAAGTGATTCACCTTTGACCCCTGGAAGAGGGCTGGTTGTTTCTTTCTTCAGCAGGAAGGTTAAAGGTCAGACCAGCAGCCCTGGAGCTGGTAGAAATGTATTAATGGGCGATTCATAACATGAGCCTTGAATTTCCCCCAACACAGTTGCATTTGACAGAGTGGCCGACCTTCCTCCCTCATCCTCACCTCTGAGCCAATCATGAGGCTATGGCCTCCTGCTAATTAGCATATTTACCTGTTGAATAGTCTACGCAGGTATTTTTTAACATTCCTCTTTCTGAGGTCCACTCTCTTACTACCCTACTCCTTCAGTTTCTGAGGTCCACTCTTCCGGACTCTCCTCTGCAGCATCCCTCAGATGTTCTGTGGGGTTTAGGTCAGGAGACTCGGGTGACCATGTTCGAAACTCTATTTTATGACCTTTGAACCCTTCTTGGGTTACTTTTTAGGCGTTTCAGTTTGCCGTTCGCATCAGAGATCCACCACAAGACTTCACTGTGGGCATGAGGGGATTTTCTGTCTGGCTTTCATTTTTGCTATGCCCCACCCATCTTTGAGTTTTGTTGCCAAAAAGTTCTAATTTGGTCTCATCTGACCTCTGACCTTGTTCCACTGAAAGCCCCAGTGGTGTTTGTCAAACTGTAGGAGCTTTATCTCGTGTGTGAACGACAGCAGAGCCTTTTTTTTTCTTGCTCCCCTCCCAAACATCTTGTGTTGTTGTCGGCGCCGTCTGATGGCGGTTAGTGAGACTTTCTGACCCCAATATTATACTGACCTCTGACCTCTCTAGCTGTAATCCTTGGAAAGTCTCTTACCAGTCGAACCATCTTTCCCACAGTGTGTGGGGTCAGTTTTTAGACATGTCCTCTTCCAGGCTGATTTTTCACACCCCCAGTCTCTTTAACTCTCTTAATTATTGATGTTGAAACGGACATTTTGAGCTGTTGAGAGATTTTCTTGTCTCCATTTCCAGATTTGTGCAGCTCTACAACTTTTCTCCGGGCTTTCCCGTTGTGATAAATGTCAAAGAGAACTAGTCCTGTGTCACCTCATATTTATACCCCAGTGAAACAGGAAGTCGTCGTTCACCGCTCCAGAGTTCCGACTCAAACAGGTGAACCTAAAAATATGAAGTGAGACTGGAAATATGCTACGTTTACCTTTTAATCACATGATCGGGGTGAAAATAAAAGTCTCAAACATGTTTTAGATCAGAATATTGGTTTTGTGTTAACAACGTAATATTTCTTTTTTACATTTTGTTACTTGAGTTTAAAGATTCGATTACATTTTTGTGAATAATTTGAATTAAAGACATTTTCTTTGCATCTTGTTTTACTGATTTTTTTTTTAAAAAGAGTTCCGATAATTTCAAAAAAATTGGAATCCTTGAAGGACGGAAAATGTAACAGATCTGGGAAAATTGACTCATACCAAATTGTGATGTTTAGATGACTGGGTCAGAGCAGCTCCAGAACCGGAGTTCTTGCGGCTGTTCCCAGCCTGCAGCGGTTGGAAGCTACCAAAGTGGGTGAACTGCTGAATCACCGACGGGGGTCATGGGAGCAAAACTCCCATGATGCACGGTGAGAAAGCCACAGCTGCGGCGTCGGGAACACACTCAGCTTCTACGAACTGGTTTTCTACAGGATAGAAGTGTGGAAGTGTACGGAAACAATAAAAATGGAGCTTAGACGCTTTGGTGTAGCGACCTTTATTGAAGGAGCTCTTACAACACTACTGAGGGTTTGTCTCCTCAGGAAAAATATCTTCTATAACAACATGGGTAGAGGCCGATACATTGAGACTTTTAGCACCACAGATAACAACAGTACAGCGACTCTGGGCTGGGAATGACAACAGAAGGTGTCCAACTTAAAAAATGGAGGCGATGTGTGCGTCTCTGCTGTTTTGTGTGTGGGGGGGGGGGTCATGCATTGAGTCCCATTTGGTTTCTTTCCTAGCCTTCAACCCCGACAGATGTTTTTTTGCCTCACGGATGAAGTATGAAGGTGTACCTGGGGGAGGTGACGTGAAGCACTGCTTTCTGTCATGTGAACCGGTGACCTCAGCACAACTGTTTACGGAGCCATCACCCGAGGGCTGTGCATAAAGAAATCACCTTCCCACACTGATCCCTGTAATTGATGAGGGCGCAGAGGCGCTCACACAGACACACAAACTCAGACACAACCACACATGTTGAGTCCAGATGTTGCGTCTTCATTAGAACCAGGTGAAACGCTGACGGGGTTCCTGACGTCATCCGGAGGTTTGGTCCAAACAAGCTCTTCAGTGGTATCGGCTGCGAGATTCAAACAAGCTGGAAACATAGTTGTTGTTGTTTTTTTTTTGCAGATTGATATTTTCGACTTCCTCAACTTCCTCTGGGAGTAAAATCTGAAGCTGACGGCGATCGTGCCAGCCGTCCCGGTTTGGAAGCAATCGGCAAAGCATGTTATGGATCCACAGCTGTGGTTGGTCTACTTATGCTGTTTCCCCAGAAAGTTTGGACTCAGCAGACCCGACACCACTTGAAAGAGTGTTAATTGCTAGAAAAACCGCTCCAAATTAAAACCTCAAACACAAAAACATTCCAAATGTCAGGAGCTCCGGTCCTGGAGAGACAGCAGAGCGTAGCGTCGATAAGACATTTCTAAACCCGCACTAGTTAGTCGAAGCAGGTCAGAGAAGGAGTCCAGACTAGTTTAGAGTGTTGCAGGGATGCACAGTACCTGAGTAGAACCCCACCCAATGTTCTCAAAAGCCAGATATTTCGTCAATTTGTGGCCGTTACTGATGGATCTCCAGGACCGAAGCAACCTTATGTGCGGCGGGATTTTTTTTTACCCTTAACTCTGCCTGCCAGGCAAACCTCCCAGTTTTGTACTGTCTGAACTTTTAAAGTGGTTCAAGTCAGTATCATCATGTGGGCTACGGTTCTGATTTGGACTAGTCGGTGGAAATTAAACGCCGCCTGAGATGTTCTGCCTTGGAGGATAGCTCAGGGTAAAAAAAAAAAAAAAAAGCCCCATGTCTGACTGACAATATTTCCATTTTTTTTTTTTTTACCACACAATCATTTGTCATTTTTGCGACATTTCCTGTTAAAAGTACTCCAACACAGTTTATGGTAAACGGGTGAGACTGAATATTCGTAGAGGGACTAAAAATCTAAAGCGTGTTGGTCCTGTTGTTGGGGGGCCTGCGTTCAGGCTATGGACACCCTGCGGGAGACGGTCTGGGAGAAGACGCCCCGCAGCAGAGAGGGGTAATCTACCACGCGGAACAGGTGGCGCTGAGCATAGGAGACGTCGTCCTGACGACCTCGGCTCACCAGTGTGCGCAGGTTGGCCTCGTTGACCTGGCTGCCCACGGCGATGACGAAGATCTCCACCCCGGAGTCCGCCACCTCGCGGACGCGCTTTTCCAGCAGGGCTTCGGTGACGGCCTGAGACCTCCCGTCGGAGAACAGCACCAGCTTCCTCAGGCCCCCCGACGCGTCCCCGCGGCCGCGCAGACTCTGAACAGCGAACTGCATGGCCTCTAACACGTTGGTGCCGTCGTTCTGGAAGACCGCCTCGTCGATGTGATACGACAGCAGGGTCATATTGCTAGTTGGCGGCTGCTCCATGCGGGCGCTTCGGCTGTACTGGGCCAGACCCACTCGGACGGTGGCGCCTCTCTGCTTCTCGGCGGTCAGGAAACGCTCGGACAAACGGCGGACGAAGGTCTTGCTTATGTCGAAGTTCTTCTGGCCGACACTCGCCGAGCTGTCCATCATCAACAGAACATCGGCACTTTCAGCGAAAGAGACTGAAACGCAACGCAGGAGAAGCCATCGATGGTTATTGACAGCATTTAGACATTTTGACTGTTCATACATTTGAACTTGTTGGCGGTTTTTGCCGACAGTTCTGTTCCTCAAACGTCGTCTGTGTTTGACGGGATTACAAAAAGAACATAATGCTAAGTTAATCCATGCATTTCTGAAACAGGAAACAGACTCACTGGGGCATTTGTAGTCCGGACATCTCTTATCTGAAGAGAGAACAGAACATCAGTTTATGTGGAGCGAAAGAAAAGAATCCAATTCATAGATAAAATCGATGTCCTGTGTGGATTCTTGAGTTTAGGTGTGTTATTTTTTTGTTTGTTTTGTTACCTTGACAGATCCTGGATGTGAGGTTCTGCAGGAAAGTGTCATCCAGCAGCTCGGCATAGTTTTCCAGAACAAACGAAAAGCCTGGTTTTGGGTCGCTTTTACAAACCACGCTTTCCAGCTGCTCCTTGTTGGGCTGCCGGCCCGAGTAGTCCTTCACTCCTAAACCGCCCACCTGCAAACAATAGAGCGGGTTGTAGGTTAGCGGACGCTACAGGCCGCGACCACGAGTTCGTCCGTCCGGGGATATTCTACTCACCCGAACATTTTTACCACAGAGAACGTTTAGGGGCGCTAGGTCTCTGTCAGTGTCAGAGCGTCCATCAGTGAGAACCAGAACCACTCGGTTCTCCTGCTTCATCAACTGGATCGTGTTGGTCAGGGCGTATTCAAGGGCCTCGCCAGTGTATGTGGCCTCGGCCAGCCAGCGCAAGTTTCTCACCGCCCTGCACACACACACACACACACACACACACACACACACACACACACAATATTTTATTAATGAAATTACTGAATATAATAAGAACTACTCCAATAAGTGCAGACTACCGGCTACTGCTTAGCCAGAATAGAAGGAAGGGATTGACATGAATTCTATCATTCATTACAATAAAATAGAGCTATGTCGTGTATTTTTCATTTTTATACTTTTTTTTATTTTATTTTTAAACCATTTTTTAATCTGAATCAAAAAATGATGTTTAATTTATTCAAAAAAATTTTAAAGGTTTTTTTTTTTTAATTTTTTTAAAATTAAATTTATAAAAATGTCATCAGCCACCACCACCACCTGTATCTAGACTCTAAGGAGGGATATGCCTTCTGCTGATTTCTTCAGACCTTCGTTCCCAGTTTCCCAAAGCCCCCATGGAAAAGCCATTTAGAGGAAATCGGGGGTTCACTATTTTGCTCAAGGACATTTTGACATGTAGGCTGCAGAGGCCGGAATCGAACCGTCGACTTGCTGATAAGTGGACGACTGTTCTACCTTCGGTTCCACCGACGCCCCAGCAGCTTGAACATCTGCTTTTACTGCTAAATTTGAAAACATCTTTCTCTCCATCCATGCTTTCAATGCTATTTAGCGAAACTAGGCTATTTCAAAAGCAGATGTTTGAAATTAGCAGTATTTGAAAAAATGCTCCACACCTTATTAGATGTTGGCCGCAAAGAACCGATCTGTTTTTTTTTGTTGGCTTGTTTGGGAGGAGGAATAACGAGTTGATGAAGGTCGTTTCAGAGTTTCCAGGCTTGGCTTTTGCATAGTCAAAGTTTGTAGCTCCTCAGACTGTTTTATATTGAAACAGATGTGTGTGTTTTTTCTCCAAGAGCTACATAACTATATTAAAACTCGTCTCAAGTCTCTGCGTGAAGAACAGAGCCACAGCTGGAAGGTGATTAGCTTAGCTTTGTGAAACGAGGAAACAGTTAGCCTATCTTGAATTTTTCCCTTTAGGGGTCAACACCACAGTCCATCTGTTTCCATCTATTCCTGTCCTATGTTCCTATCCCTCCTACAAACACATCCAAACCATCTCAATCAGGCCTATCTGATAGCAAACAAAAAAGGGTTTAAGAGCCGATCCTTGATGCAGTCCCACCTCCACCTTGAACCCATCCGTCACTCCTATCGCACACCTCACTGCTCTTTCCTCCATTCCTCAGGCATCCCTTGACTCCCCAGGATCATGTTGAACAATCTAGTCCAAAAACTCCACTGAACTCGCTCCTTACCTCCGCTGGTATGTCACCAGGACCGACCGCCTTTCCGCTCTTCACCCTCTTTAAAGCTTCTCTCATCCTCATTGATCCTTTGAAGTTCCTTCAGCCTAGCTTGAATTCATCTAAATCATTTTAAATAGGCTTCATCTCATTTGTTGAATCGACGCCAAAGCCAGCAGTACAAATCTTTTTTTTAAAACGAGACACAAGTCATATATTCTTAAGGGTTGAGTTGGTTTTGCATGACTTTGATCTTATAAGAAAGGCAAGTTATGAACGAAACCAATCGCTCCCCACCTCCAGCTCTTTAGCTGTCCCATCAAAATAGGATTTTCTCATGTCGCTCCTGAGGAGAATATTAATAAGTACAATTCTAAACTATTTCTTTATTAATCAGAGTACACATTAAGTTTCTATTTGTTCTAAGTAATAACGTGAAAAGATTGGGTCATTTATGTCCACTCTCTCTGACTATATGAAAGAAAAAAAAGAAGGGCTTTCAGTTAGAAGAAAAAAAAAAAGAAAAAGAAAAACCCACACAGCCATCATTCCCAACGAGTAAAAGTTCTGGTTTGGAAAGAATGTAAAGAGAAACCAAACCGATGAAATAAAACCTCTGGCGATAATGATTACCCGACGACTAATTCAATGCACAGTCAAAGATCTAGCCAGAGGACATGTAGGACCGACCGGGCTCTGAGTGGACGCCTCGGAACTCACTGTTTGAAGTCGGTGAGGCTGGTGAACTCTCCCAGAATCACCGCCTCCTGGGCCTGTGAGCCGCTGTACTGGACGACACTCACTCTGGACTCATTACCTACAAACTGGAAAGAAAAGCATTGCGTCGTTACTGTGTGTGTTTTTTCTGCTGCCAGCGTTTCCAGGTCCCACCCATCATGGCTAATTAAGTCCCAACTGGAGAAGGAGCGCTTTAAGAGACAGGACAGATCCAAAAGCAGAGACTTTTCTCTTTCATTCACCGTTTCTACGTTTGAGGTCTTTTCTCAGAAATCCTCTGTAACGTTTTAGGTTTCATGTCCGACAAACATATGAGGCTCTTCATCGTTGGATTAATATGAACCGTAGCTTCATCAATGTCAAGAATTAAAACTTTATACCCCTACAATAAGGGTTTTTCGCCATAAAGGCCCCAATCCCCTGTGTTGTACAAGCAACCCCTCAAAATAATGTGAAATAATGTCTGAAAAACTGTGTTTCTCGTTAAAAAAAAAAAAAAAAAAAAAAAGCCTTTGTGAGTAAAATATGAACTAATAGGTTAAAATATGATGTATTTAAGATTTATCTCCTCGGGAGTTTAATACGAGACAAATTTGGGCTAAATCAGACTGACAGTAAAGAAGTTATTTCCGAACTATCGGGGGGGTGAAAAAAAAAATCGTAATTTTCGAAAAAACGTTTTTTTTTGTCGTATAGCTCCCACTAGTGAGTAAAACATAAACTTTTACAGTTAAATATTATAAATATGAGATCAAATTTGGACGGCTGGGAAATTAAGGCTGAATGATTTGGTGTTGCAGGAAAAGAAAAAAAAATCCCCAAATCAATCCAGTTCTTCCTCACACTGAAGTCTATGAAGGTATAGAATTGGGAAACGATCCATGGAATAATTTTTGAGGTATTGCATTAACAGGAAGGATCCTCAGCGGCGAGGACGGCGAAGACCATCCCATAATGTCCCCCCAACCTTTCTGTTGACACAACAAACTCTGAAGAAGTTCTTTACCTTGACTTGCTGATCTTTGATCAGTCTGTCTATGACCGTGATGATAAAGTCCTTGGCCAGAGCAAAGTTGGTGGCGCCGATACTCTCTGAGCTGTCCACGATGAAGGCCAGGTCCACCGGTGCACACTTACACTCTGGACACACACCAAACACACACATGAACCAGATGCCGGCGGAGAACGAGAGGCAATTATCATGTTTTAGGTAAAGTTAAAAAAAAAAAACTCACCACAACAAGCTGGTGAGTGAGCGGAGGATGAAGAGAAAAAACAACACAAATCAAAGTTAATGACACGCGTGGGGAACAGAACACATATTTCAGCTTCGGCCCGATCGGGCCACGGTTCGAGTGTGTCGGCGTGTGTCTGCTTTATGTGCGAGTGTGGGTTTAACTCACAGCAGAGCTTCATGATGATGTCCAGAATCTCACATTCCTGAAGCGAGAGAGGTGGAGCGCATGTTAGCGTATGGCTATGCAATATAAAACCCGGTTACATAAGGTCCAAACACGCAATCAGCTCCCGGACTGTTTGAGGGAGCAACAACATTAAAAGAAAACATGACTCGCTGATGTTTTACCGAGAAGAGCGCTCGGCGAACGGCTCTGCGTTTTGAGGTCAGGAAATTGGATGTGATGCTTTGGGCTGAGTGAACAGTATCGGTTTCAGAGTCCAAACTATCGGAGCCCCAAGAGGGATTTAAAGTCCGTGCTGCTTAGTAAAGATTCACATTCAATGGGCTGATTAATGTTTTTATTTCCTTTTATACTCACATCAGTTCCTGGTGGTCCAGGAGGCCCAGAAGGTCCCTGAAGGAAAAAGACAAAAATTAGTGAAGGGGGTACGGCGTAAGTGAGAGGTTCCGTTCCCTAGATGGACGTGTTTAGAGTCGTGTTTATCGTTGGGCTACATCTGTAAGGCGGCTTTTCATTTTTTTGTTGTAATTCAAAAGAAATGATGATGCTTCGGAAAACCATTCCTCCTCCTTTAACTGAAAACCAGAATCCCTCCGTCTCTGAACCCACATCCTCGCCCACGCACTCATGTGTGCTGCTATCTTTTATGGAACCACATGGGAACCTTCCAAAGTTCTTTTTCTTTTTTTTCTGTTTTTTCTTCGTGCTTGGCTGCAGGAAACTCATCTGTTTTGTTTTAACCGACATTAAAAATGAGTTTAAGCGGCGTTTATTTCCGCTACAGAGACGCCAGGGTAACCTTGGACGTCTTCGCACAAAGAAAGACACACCATCCAGAGAGAGAGGAAGACGGAGGCAGACTCTAGAAAGCTGTGTCGGTAAAAGGCGTGATGCAAACGGCTCGTACGGACGAACTGAACGCGGATGAGACGCCTGCCAGCCGAGAGGCGGGGGAGGAGATGTGCTGATGTCCTCCGGCACAGGGTGAAAAACCTTAAGGGATGCTTAGTTCACTTTAGCTTACTAAAGTGGGGATCTCTAATGGATCCGTACGAACCTCCGCCCGCTGGTATGGGAGTATAAAGTGCTGGAATTGAACTTCTCGATTTAAATATGAAGTTAGGTCTGAATAAACAGTGTTTTTTTGGGGGGGGGGTTTGCAAAAAAGCTCCTCCTAGTGAGTAAAATAGGAATTTTTAGAGTAAGATATGATACGTTTACAAGACAGATCTCCTCAAGTCCACTCATATGATCCAAATCTGGACTAAAATGGGCCGACGGTTGAGAAACTTTCGCTCGAAAAGTTTTTTGACGTTAAGTTCCCCCTTGTGTTTTGTAAACATACAAATTAACTTTCCCAGAAACACTCCAAACGATTCCATGATATTTCCGGCTTTTCGGGTTTATAATAACACGAAAAGACAAGAGACTAACGCCTAAATAATTTTTCTAGAGCAAAGGACCGATTTTCATGAGCTCAGAATTGCTGATGTGGCTAAAAATTCCAATGATCAAAACCAATACACTGAACAGCCATATCATTATAACCACATCCGTGCTAAAGTGTAGGTCCTTCTTTTGTCGCTCTCACCCATCGAGGCATCTGTTAGTTGTGCGCTGGACCCGACCAGTTTGTCCAGAACATTTCACAGCTCTCGATTGGACTGAAACCAGGGGAAATTGGTGGCCAATTCTTTTCTCAAACCATTCAAATGTTTCCCTTAGCATCACACGGCCTCCGATGGCTTGTCTTCGTCCCGTGGTGAATCCTGATACCACCTCCTCCGTTGGTAAGTGACGTCCGTCCGCATGATGTCAAAGAAAAAGTGATTCATCCAACCAGGCTGCATTCTTCCATTGCTTCACGGTCCATTTGGGATGCTGACGAATCCATTTAGGCTTTCCAGCAGTGGACAGGGATCAGTTTTGGCACCCTGACTGGTCTGAGCTTTTGGAGGCCTAGAATCACTTCAAGGCGTGTTCTGACACCTTTCCATCGATCACTGACCTCCTCAGTCATTTATGCTACAGCGGTCGCTCAGTGAGATCAGACCACACGGGTCACCCGCCACCCTTTCTCTGGCTAATCAGTTATCCTTCCGAAGACCACCCTGGTAGCTACAAACCACTGCCGATCAGGAACACCCAACGAGACCGGCGGTTCCGGAGATGCTCTGAACCAGCCGTCTTGCCAATCTTCATGTCGTCTGTTTTTCCTGACTACATTTTTCGGTGGTTATAAAAGTACGGCTGATGGGTGTTGAACTTAGGTCGTAAAAGGACACAAGTTGGCCTTTTTTTCAGGACTATCCAAGCACAACCCTTTTGTCTAAACTCCATTATGATGAAAGGACTGGTGTGAAAACAACAGACCAAGGATTCCAGAAACCATTCACAGACAAACTGTTGACTTTGTTCTCCTTGGGCATAAATGTAGAATACTACCTTTTATATGAACAAATACTATATTTTTACAGATTACAGACCCTTCCACTGTGGGTGGGGGGGGGGGTGTAATCTCACGTTATGCTGACTTTGTTAAGACCAATATCTGTGGTTGATTCAATAGTTTACATGCAAGAACCACACACACAATCACACACACAAACACGCACGCACACATACAGGCTATCAGCTCATGTCATGTTATTACCGGTTTGCCCTCGGGTCCTCTGTGACCTTTGGCTCCTTTAGGTCCTGGAGCCCCGGGTTCGTTGTTCTGTGAAAAGAGAAAAACAATTGAATTTTTGAGTCTAAATTTTTCTTTTTCTGAAAATAAAGTTATGCCTTAAGACTTAAAACAGGACAGATATCGATGCTGTATGTTACCAATGATATGCATTTCTAGCACAATAACCATGTCCTGCAGCAGATGTCAATCACCGCCCGGTCTTGGCATTCGTTCATTTCCCCGACAAGAAAGCAGCTTTTTGTCCCGTAGTTATGTTCCACACAATGACCTCCATTCATACGACCTTCATTCTCCTACTTTAGACTCATGTACATCGAATAGAATAGGACTATTAGCTATAAAAAAGAAGAAGAAGGTAATCATACGATGTTTGAGCAACGCCTTGTCTATTATTGTAAGGAAATGAATAAAAAAAATTGCAAAGAATGAAATAGAAAAGTAAACAGGAACATTTTTCTCCAAGGACTCAGATTTGCTGATGTGAATAATAATGAGACAAACAGGCGCACCAAAAAAATCATTTCTTGGAGATGAGCAAAGACTGAAGTCCCTGTCAAAACTATTAGGTACAAACGCACAAGAACAGAATAGGGAAAATTCTCTTTTCCCTCATAAATAGCAGTTTATTTCATAGAAGAGGAGCGTAGCAACAAAATATGCTAATTAGAGACTGCTTGCTTATTTATTTATAATGAATCTGGACCATAAGTAATACAAACATGGAATAGTTGTGCAAAAATGAAGTATATCTAATCTAATTAGTTTTTTTGATAGTTGTGTATGTATTCATTTTTGTCCTAATCAACTGTTTGGTTGAACTCATTTTGAGTCACTAAATCTTTCTGAAAAGTGTGACTCAACACTTTATACACTTTATAATATGACCCAGTGGCAGAATGTATAAGCTAAAGAAAAAGGGTCCAAGGATGGCGCCCTGGGGGACACCACAGGTCAAAAGGGCCTCCAACGGAGGTATCAACCGTGGCTATTATTGCTATCCTTATTATTAAAGCGTGTGAGGATGTAATTTGCTTTAACAATATAAAGTCTAATTAGGGTCTAACAGTTTTCTAAAAACACGCTTTGCCAAATGTTTGAGCTAATCTAATTAAAATGAAGAATTTTCCGTCAAATACCACATTTTATCGTGAAATAGTAGACCAAACCATTTAACAATTTGTCTCAGATAATAAATTAATAAACACCCCAAAATGAAAATAAAATCCATCGTTTTTCTGAGCGGGGACATATTTAGCAAAACATTTTCTTTTTGTCAGATCCAGAAGGTTTAGGATGCAACTTAAGTGAAAAATGAATGTTTTGTCTGACAACATGTTTTTTTTCCCTAGCAGAGGTATTGTAAAGCCTGCTGATGTCATTCAAGTGCTTGTCATATAGACAGAGGTATTAGAGGTGAGACCCCCATAATGAAACAGTGAGTAAACACGGCCAGATAAATCTGCATGTCATCAGCATAAAAAAACATACATTTACCTGAAAATGATACCAAATATGGGCATAAAAAGTGAAGAACAAGGGATGTAGTCTGAAGCTTGAGAAGCTTGAACAGCCCCTCGGTCACTCTAGTTTCCATTCCCACTTTGGGGGGGCTTTATACCAGCGTAATCAATTTCCCCTAGCAGATCCGGATCCCTGCATCAAATATTTGAAAAGGTCATACTGACACGATCTTCTTTCTTCACGCATTCTTCCTGCATTTTCCCATTCCTTCCCCCCTCTCCTCCTTCCTTTCCTTAAGTCCTTGCTTCACTTTGGGTATTGAATTTCTTACTAATTGATTTTCACCTTACGTAAGCTTTTCTAATAGAACGGCACATTCAAGCTCTTCATGTTAGCCTGTGTGACACAAAAACTAGATTTATCACCCTTTTTTTTCACAAATTGAGTCACTATATCAAACCATTCATAGAGGCTACAGTCGGTTCTAACAGAAGCCTAATCTCAACATCCAGTTGAGGCCAGATCTGTCGGGGAGAGGATGACCAAAGCTCCAGCAGCTGTTAAACTCTGAACCGCTGCTGATCGATATGAGATTATTATTACGAACCAGGATACTGCAAGTGCGGACAATTAAAAGCATGAAAACACAGCGAATCGATTTTGGGAACGTGACCCCATCGTTTGCGTTCCACTTTCCCAAAGAGAAATGATTTTTGGTGTTCTTTTGGCGCGGACGGTGGACAGCTGCAGCGAATAATTAAAGCAATAGATCTCTAGAAACTACCCCTCAAATCCGCTTGTAAACATGTGCCGATCTAAGGGCGCCGGCTGTCTTGAAAGAAGTCTATTTAGTCGTGTACAAAAGAATCGGGCCGCTGCTGGTTTCTTTTATTACTGTCTGGATCTCAGGGAAAATTGAGTCAGACCTTTAGGCTAAATGTAGCACAAAACAAAGGGGAGGTGAAAAACACACATTGTAAAAGTTAGAGCAAAAATTCAAAAACTGTTATCGATTATAATTGTATTTGCATAACAAAAAAAAATGTATCTTCTACCGACTGAGCCTGTGTGAGAAAGTATTTGCCCCCTAAGAACAAAAAAACAAAAACAAACTAGGAGACTGAGTAAATTTGTTCCGTCTGGACCAGATTCATAAAAGACCGGATCAACACCAGCCTTGTTCAATGCACTATGCCAAAAATCAAGAGAAATTCCGGACGTCATTAAGAAGAACGCGATTAAAATACATCAGTCTGGTAGAGGGAACAAAGCTATTTCTAGAACTCAACAGATGAGACACATTATTTACTAATGGACAAAACTTGGTAGTTTGGAGATGCCTCGTTCTGGACGTCACAAAAGTCCCAAAGAAAAGATGCGAGGAACCGCGGACCTCTCCCCACGCAATAAAGGTCAGAGTGTTGAAGCGAAAGCTACTGCTGACCCACAAGAACACTGAGGCTCAGCTGTACAAAACTCAATGACCTACAGAACTTTTGGGAGAATATTCTATCTACTGATGAGTCGAAGCTTGTACTGTTTGGAAGACGGGGGCTCTGTTACATCTGACGTACTTCAAACACAGCATTCCAACAGAAGAACACTGGACCTGCGGTCAAACACGGCGGTATCAGTGGAATGTTGAGGAGATGCTTCTTTTTTTTTTTGCTGCTTCAGGGCAAAATCAACCAGTCAAAAATGAGGGAACCAGGATTCCTGCTCTCTACTAGTAAACTTTGAGGAAGAATGTCAGGTCGTTTACAAATTCACTCAATATATCAAAACCTTCACAGAGGCTACAGTCGGTCCTAACAGAAGCCTAATCACACTTTTCAGTGGAGCCCAGATTTGTTCGAGAGAGGATGACCAAAGCCGGAGTGAGTTGAAGTTGAAACGTAACCGGGTCGGCGCGAAGAGTGAATCCACCTCTAAATGGCTCAAAAGAATGCAGTTAAAGTTCTGGAGGGGCCCAGTCCTGACGCAACCCATATTGAGAGGGTGGGTGGTGCACCTGAAAAGAGCAGGTCATGGCAAGCACTGCAGCAGTTCTGTAAAGAACAGTGGGCCAAAATTCCACCACAGCGATGTTTGCTACTGACCCGTTTGGTTGCAGTTGTTGGTGCTGAAGGCGGTACGACTCATTCATGTGGGTTGATAGAGGTGCACCAAACGATCCAGTAAGGCCTAAATAAGCTGCGGAGTAACGACCCCCAAAAAGTTCTGGATAACGAACGTAATCAGACACCATCACCCTGAGGAAGGTAATAACTTTCAAGAAGCTAACGATGAAAGAGCAGCTAAAGCTAGCGAGAGCGCAGAGCCAGCTATGGTTTTATAAACTTACGTAACGTAAAATCGGAATCAGCCGATCAGACTTTGTAAAAATCGATCAGAACCGGCCAAGAACATTGCAATCGGTCCACCCTTTTACTATATCTTAGAAAAAACGTTAAAAAAAACTTGAGTTTGTTTTGGGATACATAGAAATAGAAGGAATCAGAAGCAGGTCCAGCACTTTTTTTTCGTCAGCACTGTATGAACAACGTTCAACCTTTAAACAGGCTCTGGTGCTCAAAGGGAGCTGCTTGCATTCCTTCCATCCAAAGACTGACATGTTACATAAATATGACTGAAATCCCATAAATCACTGCAAGATCATCTGTTTCGCCTACACGGAATATTATCTTCTGATTGGGTCTCGCCTGGATACCTGCTTTCGCTTGAACATCTCAAACTTAAGGGAGACGCAGCGAGGGCGAGAAGTCAGGCAAGCGCCGTCAAATCACACGTCATCGCTGTAAAATCTTGTCTTGGCTGTTTGATCGGAGATGAAAGCGGAGTAAGAGGAGTCAACCATCTACATGCGGTGGGGAGTTTCGAAAGGGAAGCGGAGGGAAGGAAAGAAGGTAACGCAAACCACCTGGCCTGCACGCACACTTACAGAGAGAGCGAGGGCGAGAGCGTGCTAAGCTAGCAAGCTAACTTCTAAAGTGGAACAAAGGAAATGGAGAGTTCTTTGCCTTACTCTTACTCTTACCCGTACCTTGACCTAAATACAAGCATTCCAAAACCTAAAGCCAAGGCTTCACCTTAAAGATTGACGACCCACCCTAGATTTGGCAGACCCGTGGTTTTGCCCATATAAGGAGTTGAACTCTCCTCTACGGTTAGAGTAAGGGTCGCCGCGCGATTGTTCAACTTGATATAGGTGGCCATACATGTCTAAACAGATTCAGACACACACATGGCTGCAAGCAGCCTTGAAGGGAGAACACACACATGTGCGAACACACACACGGTTCCAATTACTGCATTCTCCATTTCAAACACTGTGATTTATTGTCAGAACCATTTCATCCTGACCATTGCACACGCAGAGGTTCTGACTGTGATATTACCGGGTCATACGCGACAACAAAGAGCCAGATGTGACGTCACACCTGGACAAAATGTGTGTGTTTTATCATTCCAAGGTGTGCTAGCCAAAGATTTAAGGAGATGGAAAGTCCAGAGGTCTGTCTCCACCATCACATTCTCGGACACACCTCGGTCTTTGACTTCCTGTCCCCTCCAGCCAGAGAAAGTGCAGAGAACAAAAGCCACAAGCCCGTGCAGCGTCGAAACATTCAAACAATTTCACGTAGAAACAGAGTCTCTCAGAAATCCCAATGAAGCCCGAGGCATTATTCTCTGAAAATATTGTTTAGCCGGTGGGATGACTCATCGTTTTAAGTCAAACCAGTCAGTGGTTCTTCCAGTGTTCTGTCCAAAACGAGAGCTGGCCAATGCAAAATGTGGTACAAATGAGCTACTGTTTGGAGAAACGGATATATGGCCCTGTTAAAAAGGAGAAGAAAAAAAAAAAGGGATGGATGAAAGGCTCATGGGAAAGGGGGATTATAATGGATTCCTTTTTTTCCATTGCGATAGACCGTTTGTGGCATCTTATGGCACATTTTTATGAAGGACTTTGTCTTGGACTGACCGATGGAACAGCCGCAGGGGGAAGATGAGTGATATTTCCTCTAAAGCAATCGTTCACATTGTGGGATGTGGCTAAATCTCTTCCTTGCAGGGCATGAGACCATAAGATCCATTTCGCGTGACGCTACAATCCAGCAGCTGGTTATCGTAGCCTAGCTTAAAGATTTTAAACATCATCGGGGACTTAGTAGGGATCTCTGATGATTTTCGTAAGTGCTGCTCCTGCAACATAGAATAAACTAGATTAACCTTTGTAAAAGAAAATTTAAAAAAATCAAACGATTTATAATGACTTTATAAACTGAGACATTCTAGCTAGATGGTTCCCATCTCCATGCTAGCTTAAGCTAATTGGCTGATGATTGAATCTGTATGTTTAAGAAATTTGTTTCTATAGACCCGACAAAAGTCTTGGGGAAAAAAAGTTCAGAATCTATTTCTTAAATGGTCAGACTATTACTTTAAGCGAAAGTCCCGCCAACAACTTTCAGATATTTCAACAGAAGTACATACGAAGAAATTTGAAGTGGCTTATTTAGTGAAAACACTACAAGTGTCTGAATCCAAAACCGTTTTGTTAAAAACGAGGCTGTAGCCAAAGTTCAGTTGTGAAGACTACCTCTTTGCACACATAGGTCATAGTTTGTTTCTATTACCGCCCTGTCATTCTCTCTTCTCATGCATTCTCAGTCTTTGGCCCCAATTCCTGCTGTTATTGACCGGGGCTGCTGCTTGATTTATTAGCCGTTCTCATCAGCTGATCTCATCTGTTCGTAAACACACCTTCATCATCAGCCTCTCATCTCACTGCTGTCCTTTCAAGAAGATTCTCTCGCTACCTTTAATGTTAATTTATGCTACCGTTTTGCACACCTACCACCATCACAAGCCTGTCTTTTCAGATTCACCAAATTCATTGTTTCATTAGCGTTTACTGTCTCAGGAGAGTCATCAGCCACCCCCACCACCAGTGTCTGGACGCTGTGAGTGGAAACATCTTTATGCTGTCCAGTTTCCGTTCTATAACAAACTGCCTCAAGAGTGTAGGCTTTCCAGCAAGACCCACCTTCCAACAACACCCTGTCCTTGCAGATTCATCAAATTTGTTGTTTCAATCACAGTTTACAAAAGCAGAGAATTATGGGTATCATTCTAGAAAGAGCTGCACAGCTTTAGAGCCGACTGCCGTCGCGACACAAGGAACAGCGGTATTTGGAAAATGTTAGGCGAGCGGTTGCAATCCATCTAATCCTCGTCTGTTCTACATCCTGACGAGTGGTAAACTGATCCGACACTGTGAGTCCAAAGCTTGCCAGGACGAGTTCAGGGTTCACTCGATGTAAAGGGGACAGGGAAGAGCAAACATGTGCAAAAGTGTTTATGCCATGAAATGCAGTCCTTGGAAATGGGATCATTTCAATGTAAACACGACCACATGAAAGCAGGGGTTACGGTGTTCAAACTGGCGTGGTTTGAACACGACAACACGCATGTAACATGACCACAGACACACAAACACACACACACACACGCATACATAAAGACATGCACAGCAACTCATGTGCACACCAAAAGAGTGAGGCAGTCCCTTTATCATTTCTGCTCATTTCCTGGTATCCTTGACAACGACATATACACAGCTGCCTCCGCTCAAAGCATTTTTCCCCAAAGACACACACACACACACACACACACACACACAAAATGTGCTCAGATCTACGGTGAATTTCCAGCTGCAGCACAGAAGCAGAGTGTGAGACCGAGATGAATGGATTGAAAAAAGGTCTTATGAACAAAAACACAAAGAAAGACAGAAATGTAAAGATGAAACGTACTTTTTTTTACTGCTATGTGCCAAAAGAGAGCAATAAAAAGGAAAAAAAATGTAAATGCGCCCTTTAACCGACACATATGACTCACATCCTGTCAGCACTCGCTGCCAAGACCGGACTGAAGAAAGATAAAGTTGGATTAATAGTGAGGAGCAAGTCCAAAATGGAAACAAGTCAAAGGCAGACTCACATCCGGGCCTGAATCTCCGGCATCCCCATCATCTCCTTTGGGTCCAGGGGTTCCCTTGCTCCCCTGCAGATCACAGATTGAGTGTCAGAGGGCACATAGGCATGACAACCATATAACATATATAACTGGACTTATGATGTCATCACCGACAGCAAGGGTCGATGTCTCAATAAGTCCCCAACCATCTGTTTTACAAGCAACTGAACTCCTAAACTTGTGAAGTTCTGTCAGAAAAACAGTGTTTTTCACATAAAAAAAAACTCCCCCTAGTGAGTAAAATATGAAAAAATACAAGTTATAGCTCCTCGCGTTGATTCATATTCACTAAATTTGGACCAAATCGGACCCATGGTTGAGAAATTATGGCGCCAGAATTTCTCCCCCTTTCGTTGGAAATGTAATACCGACATTTTCCGAAAAATCACTCCAGTTCTTCCTCACATTAAGGTCTATGTGTGTATGACATTTTAAAATGATCCATGTAATAGTTTTTGAGTCATTCATTAACACACATGATCTGCGGCGGCAGTTAAGATTCCATAATATCCCCGACTTTTCGGGGAGTCTATGCCAAAATGGAAATTTGACTGAATGCTTACCGGTTCACCGGTGTCTCCACGGGGTCCAGGATAACCCTGAAAAAAGACATATATGTTCAGGTTGGATGAAGTGTCATGTGTGCGACACATGCATTAAATAATGATAATACCGACCTGGAAACCAGGACAACCTGCAGTACCGTTTCCTGCCACACCATCTTCTCCCTGAAATCAGAGAGAAATCAACTTAGAGATCCATCCCCTCAACACACACACACACACACACACACACACACACACACACACACACACACGCACACTAACACATTAACACACACACACACACACACGCACGCACGCACGCATGCACACACACACACATACACACACACTGACACCCACACACTCACACTAACACACACACACGCACGTACAAACACACACACGGTAACAAACAAACACACGCACACACACACTTATACACTAACGCACACACACAGACAAACACAGACACAATAACAGACACACAGACACACTAATACACCATCACACACTCGCACACACGGAAAAACACACAGACACACACGCACACAATAACACATAACACACAGACACACACCTACACTAACTAACACACTTAAACACACACTCACACTAAAAAGCATACACACACACACACACACACAAGCACACACACACAAACACTCTAACAAACACACACACACTAACTAACACACACCCACACTTACACACTCACATACTCACAATAACCCTCACACTCACACACACACACACACACATACACACACACACACACACACACACACACACTAACCCTCACACTAACACACACATACACACACACACCCACACACACACACACACCTCAGGGCAGCTAGGTGAGATGATGGATAGTCCACATCTGTCTCTCTCAGACTCACCCTCTCCCCTATCTGGCCCCTGTCACCCGGAGATCCTTTGATTCCTCTCGGTCCTTTGGGTCCCTGGCAGATGGAAGGAGTGATAAGAGTTTAAACACATCCAGACCTTCACTCGGACATTTGGATCTGGTTAATGAATTGTTGATGTTTGAACAACAGCAGCTACAAATGCCTGGAGTCGTTTTCTGGTCACCAGCAGCGATCTTCATTGAATGTGTGTTTATTAATCATTAAAACTCATTTACGTTAGAAACCTCACATAAGTGGTTAATGACAGTTCTCCCTCTGATAATTGGTGATAATATCAGCTGTTATGCTGCGGCAGATTCTGTAAACGGCTTTGGGCTTTCAACAGTGGCTCGGTCGGATCCGTCTCAGGTTTTGAAATCCAAAAGCCTTTTCAATGTAGCAGAAAATCCTCCAACGTATTAAATATTCATCGCAGATCGATGGATTTGCAGCTTGAACTCACTTCTGGCCCAGGTGGGCCTTCATCGCCTCTGTAGCCAGCAGCGCCGGCCTTGCCAGGCTCGCCCTGGAAAACAGCAACACGGTTAATGAGGAACAGTTAAAACACTTTTCCAACTTAAACAGCCACATAAAGTAAACTCAGCTGAAGAGAGAAAAAAAAAACTGGCAAAGGACTTTGACGGCAATTAATTAGAATCCAAACATCCTTCACCGCTGAGACATTCAGCGGGACCCAACATTTGGGCCATTTTTTAAACATTTTTCTCATTGATGGCTCTGTTTCTTCTCCGTTCTACATCCCGCATCAGACTTTGGCCCCGGCAAAATAAAGTGATGAGTGTTGAAACAGAAGCTAAGCTGAATATATCGTTATTAATAGGCGGATAGAAATATTGTTTGTGCTCTCGCAGTAGGGGAACAAGACCCGCTGGATCCTGTCAGCAATTTGAGGTCCAGCAAACCTGAAACCACACCCTCACCAGTGATGTCATCGGGGGCTTTGACGTTAACATCTCTGACGTCACCGGTTCTGCGATGGTAAAGCTAAGAACGGGCTCCAGGCTAGGCACGGGCCCAGAACCAGCTCAGAATACGCCCTTGGGGCAACAGGGGGCCGCTTGTATCGTGGATAGAATTGGTTTTCTTTATCGAACTTTTATTTTGGTGCTTTCTAAACATTTAGAATCAACATGTAGATGTAGATTTAATATTTAGATATCACATTTAGATATCACATTTAGATTTTACATTTAGATATCACATTTAGATTTTACATTTAGATCTAATATTTAGATTTAACATTTAGATTTAACATTTAGATATAACATTTAGATTTTACATTTAGCATTTACATTTAGATTCAACATTTAGATTTAACATTTAGATATAACATTTAGATTTAGATTCAATGTTTAGATATTACATTTAGATTTAACATTTAGATATCACATTTAGATTTTACATTTAGATATTACGTTTAGATTCAACATTTAGATCTAATATTTAGATTTAATATTTAGATATAAAATTTACATTTGATTTTTAGATCTTACATTTAGATTAAACATTTAGATTTAATATTTAGATATAACATTTAGATTTAGATTCAACGTTTAGATATTACATTTAGATTTAACATTTAGATATTACACTTAGATTTAGATACAACATTTAGATATTAAATTTCACTTTAATATTTAGATTTTACATTTAGATTTAACATTTACATATTACATTTGGATTCCAAATTCAACTACATTTAGATTTAGATTTTACATTTAGATATTACATTGAGATTTAACATTTAGATAGTACATTTAGATTTAACATTTAGATAGTACATTTAGATGATTTAGATTTTTCTACTTTTAGATTTGGATTTTACATTTAGATTCAACATTTAGATTTAATATTTAGATATAACATTTAGATTTAGATTCAATGTTTAGATATTACACTTAGATTTAGATACAACATTTGGATATTACATTTAGATATTACATTTAGATTTAACGTTTAGATATTAGATTTAGATTTAACATTTAGACTTTACATTTAGATATTAGATTTTATATTTAGATTTAACATTTACATATCACATTTAGATTCCAAATGTAACTACATTTAGATTTGGATTTTACATTTAGATATTACATTTAGATTTAACATTTACATATTACATTTGGATGCAATAAAATCACGACATGATCCGGCGGCGTTTGAGAAACACGGGCTACATAGTTCCGGCTGTGCCCTCTGTGTGTGGAACCTGATCAGCGGCCCGGTTTGAATGATAGATCGTAAACTTTTCTTAAATTTCTTTTTTCTTGCTAACATGAACTGGTCAGAACTGAAGTCACGTTGTCAAAACTCCTCCCACAGCCGGTGGAACTGAAGTCTACGTGGACTAAACCCTCTCAATCATTTTTCATTGTTTTCACAGAGAGCAGAACAAATTTTCCAAAACCCATAGAAAATCTGTCTCGCTTCCAAAATAGACAAAAGGGACGAACTCAGAATGATTTGGTTTGGAACCTTTGGATCGGAGAGGAGAGGTTGAGAAGAGTAGCAGGGAGAGGGACTAGAACCCGACACCGTCCTGTGCAGAATGAGTGATTATACTACACAAGTGAGGCCTTTAGTTTATTGACCCCAGAACTTTTCGATTTCTAACAAGAAAATGACTAGAAAGCATAATGAAGCTGCATGATTGGTTCATTCTTGTTACATTTACCTGACCTGCTCATTCTGAGACACGGACGGAGTGTTTTGGTGGACTGGGTGAGTTTTGAGGGTGAGATGCTTGTTGTTGTTGGTTCTGCAGACGAGATGCAAAGTTTTGAAAAAAGTGGCTTCAGTGTCGATCAATGCTCGTTAGAAATCGTCTTATCGAACTCTTTTAGCTAGGTATGTTTTTTTTTTAAGTACATTAACACGTGGCTTTAAACGCCAGGTTCATCCCCCAATAGCGGGCCGCTGTCTCGGAACCAAACGCCAGCAGGTATAGACTCCAGCCCTCTCACGCCCCACCCTGCTCTCCCATTTTCAAGATTTTTCAATCCCCAACATTTGAACGTGGAACGGCAACCCTTCATGACCACCGAAGCGGGTTTGTCTTCCGAGGTTGACACGGAGTTTCTATAAATATAAAAACAATGTATGCGGTCATCGTTTACAGAAGGAGATAGCGCTATTTCCTGGCACTGAACAGCTGGAACCAGATGCTGCAGGCAGCACCTCAGTGCGTTCTTTATAGGGTCCGATTCTGCACACGCTCGAAATGGAACAAAACACTCGCTTGTACCGTTGGGCCTGTTTCCAATCTATACAGAGCAAAGGGGATTAAACGCTTAACCCTTTAATGTCCTGCTCCACGGTGGGGGTTGTGCATTTCTTATTGAAAAAAATGTGATAGAACCGGTTTATAATATGACCCAGTGGCAGCATGTGTATGCTAAAAAAAAAGGAAGGGGCCGAGGATGGAGCCCTGGGGGGACAAGAGAGGTCTAATGGTCCACTGAGGAGGAGTCTTTAACTACGGTTGTGGAGAAAGTCTATTTGATAAGAAGTAGTTGGTTTTGGGCCGATTAACGCCTGTGAGGTCCAACTGAACAGAATTACGTAACTTGATATCATTTTTAAAAAGTCCGATAAGGGTCAAATTGCATTTCATTTTACCAGAAGGTTGAGCTGATCGAATTCAAACTGACTCCTTTTGATGAAATCCATTACATTTCATCACGAACCAATTTTTTACTGAGTAAAAACTTGCTTCACCAAACAGTTTTGGTAAATTTAGATTGTCTAAGATATTAAATGAATACATTATTTTCACAGTTTTACGTCTGGGTGAACTACAACCGGACCTGACTATGCGCTGGATGCACAGATGTGTCACTGGTTCTACGTGAGACAGAAGATTTTTAAAAAAATGAATTATTTCATTTTGAACTTAATGCTGACAGCAAACATTTGACAGAAACTGCATTAATGTGTTACAAAGAACTACACTGTGAATGCCTTAGTGAATGTGAATGATGTGGAGCATATTACTGGATGTGAGGAGACAGTTTTTTTCCTCAATTGAGGCTCAACATGTCAGTTGTTCCATGTTTCCGAACTGTACATTTAAGCTATTATACGTAGAGTTTCTGAGGCAGCACAAAAGAGCCATTCAAATCTCTGACATCACGGAGGTCACCACAACTAATGCTCGTAATGTATTATTATTATTACACGGCCTAGAGCCTCATGAAGGAAACCATACTGAGGTTTTTGCTGGAGCAGGGGGGGGAGAAGAACTGAGTCAGAGGGGAAAGAGTGACTCTCCATGTTCCCAGTAGGAGTGCAAACTGGGAAAAGGGAGAGGGGAGATGGAGCATGTAGGGAGTGGGCAGCACTCTGGGGCTGCAGCCAGCTTCGCCTCTGTTTAAGTTTCTCCACGACGGACTCCCCCTCAGCATGAAATATGGATGCTGACGCGGGGGCGCGCTCTAGGAAACATGCGTGCACAGATCCTCTTCTCCAACTGGAAAAAAAAGGATGCTGCCAGAGAGAAAAGAGGGCGGTTTGTACCACATCGTGAAACCTTTACTCAAGAGGGTAACGGTACTGGAGTAGTACGCACTGCAGCTCCTGTGTGTGTGTGTGTGTGTGTGTGTGTGTGTGTGTGCGTGAGTGTGTGTGTGTGTGCGCGTGTGTGATTGTAACTGCGTGTGTCTTACAGGGTCTCCGTTGGGGCCGGTTGAGCCCTCCCTCCCCTGTTCTCCACGGGGCCCTGGCTCTCCCTATCAGGAGAAAAGAACAAATGTATAAAGTCACTGGGGACAATCAGCAGGTTTTAAACAATGTGAAAACAGTAGGGCTCATGTGATAATATCAACAACAAAAGAAAGAAAAACCTGCATGAGCTCCGATAGGAAACAGCTGAGTCAATAAGTCCAACAGAATCTCACAATAAATCAGGGACACTGGGGACCCATTCTTCATCCCCACCTCCTCATCCTTATCATCACTTACCCCCTCTCCTCTTGGACCTCTGTTTCCACGGGTACCTTGCTCCCCTTTCTCTCCAACTTGTCCCTGCAAAAGGATATTAAAGACGTTAAGACTTATTTTGGCAGCTGTCACACACCCTCACTCAAAGCCAGTGTTAGAACCTACTTACTCTGTCGCCGCGAGGTCCATCCGGTCCTGGTGCTCCCTGAAACACAAGCAGGGAGGAAGGTATTACTCAAACCTTCAAAGATCACCACGTAGATGGTTTTCAGCCTCGCCAGGTACTTTTCATACTCACATCGTCGCCACGCTCTCCCTTGTCCCCGTTGTTTCCAGGAGGGCCTTGTTCACCCTGTCACGACACAGATTTTCACACACACTTATTATATTTCCAGCGTCTTACAGATCCGTCTTTGGTCATCGTCCAGAGTTTCTGTTCACACCTGAGGTCCCAGGGAGCCATAGCTTCCAGGTCGTCCCAGCTCGCCGTCTTTTCCAGGAACTCCCTGAAATCAGAACAAAACGTCTCATAAATTCACCCCCTTAAAGGCTGAGTGAAAACTTCACCTGAACAACTATGGGGTGTTTTTTTTTGTTGTATCATACATTTTCTCCTTTCGAACCGTAAGGACCAGGATCTCCCTTTGGTCCAGGTTCTCCTTGTAAGCCCTATGAGCAGAAGACGGACACAGTTCAGTTTCAGCATTAGTTGATCAGTAGCAGCTGAAACCACAAAGCGATTTCAAAGGCTGCTGCTCACGTACTTGTAGGTGTGTGTGTGTGTGTGTGTGTGTGTGTGTGTGTTTACATAATGAGTATAGGGCTTCATTTAAACAACGTGACAGCAGAGAATGTAAACACAGCCAAGTGTAAGAGCCAAGGAACTGCTCCCGGGGATCCAGCCTCACGGCGTGACAGTGGTCAGGGCATCAACGACCGACACACACCTAAACAAGCATCTGCGTCTAATGGCTAATACGTAAACACACCGTGGTCGTGTCTGAAGCAGATGGAGAGGTGAAGCCTCTGAGTGCGTCCGTCGGATCCCGCCAACAAATCTGATTGACTGTTTATCCCAGCTTCTTAAAACCTCATGCCATCGTCGGTGAATCAAAGGGACCGTGATCCGGACGGCGAGGGATGTTCGTCCGACTGGAGGCCCAGATTATACAAAACCATATAAGTAAGACGACTCACGTCTGATCCAGGAGATCCTTTACAGCCAGAGAGACCGGGGAATCCAGATTCACCCTGAAGAGGAAAACCAGAGAGACGTATCTTCAAGCAACAGACAGGATGGCGGATACAGAAAAGAAAAGTACGGGGGGGGGGGGGGCCGCAGTAGACCCTCTCATTTTGGTGTAAAAACTTTTAGTGTTCTTTGAATAGTGAATAAATCAGAATGATGATGACAAGCATTGATTGTGGATCAGGTTTGATTGAATGAAGAGGGACTTGAGGCTTGATTCAAATACGTGTTTGATGTGTAAATATTTACTTCATCATCAAACGCCTCCGGCTCATAATTCATTTCTTTTCATTTTCATACTCAACTTTAAACTGTGAACTGAGTTTTCCCTGTTTTAGCTCCCAGAGTTGGCCCCTTGTAAAAATAAAAAGTACTTTATAAACAAAAGTTTTTCTGCCTTGCCTCGCCTTAAAAAGAAAAAAAAAAAGTTTGTTTGTTGGAATGTGGCAATAAGGGAGAATCTGACTGGATAAAATTCGGATAAATGAAAGAAATAAGCGTTGACTGCAGCTTTTATTTCCTGTTTTTGGTGTCAGCTGTGTGGATTTCAGTGAAATCTAGCTTATATCTACTTATATCAGTACATATCTACATGAAAATGTACCGAATGAATGAATACAAACAAGAAATAAGCAACAAAAGAATATTTTTATGTTTTGGGTCGGTAACTCACCTTGCGTCCATCAGTTCCATCCCTTCCATTGTGACCTTTGTCTCCCTGAGAACAACAGAGATGATTAAGACAGGGAGAGTGAGTAAAACAATTATTATTATCATTGATCTCAAGGTGGTCGTGCATCTGAAGGTCACACAACAGATTAGAGGAACCCACCTTGTAGCCTTTGTGTCCTCTTTCTCCCTGCAGAGAACAAACACAAAAAATTTTAATCACACATCGGACACAAACGCCGGCGCCTGTTTATCGAATGCGTTCTTGTACTTGTGCGTTCTGATTGTACCTTTTCTCCTCGGCCGCCGCGGTCTCCCTGCAAACAGAAATACACTCATCAGAATCAACATGGCTGCACACAGGAGAGTGAGCGACAAGAGGGCGGGTAACGTCTGACCCAGATGCAGCCATCAACGACGGGTAAACAACATGAAGAATTATAAATACTCTCATTTAGAAAAATGTTCCACTGCTTACGTTGGATTGTTTTTAAGTCTTAAATGTTGACCTGGATCTAAAATTAGTGATAAGGGATTTGTCTTTTTAGTCCTTTTCCAACAGATGGGATTCTTAAGGGAGCAATCAGAAGGTTAGTCGTGGTTATGTTATTTTTTTGCAGAATACTTTCGGGTTCCAGCATGAAAGCATCAACTCCAGAAAAGATAAATTCCATTTTTTTTTCTCTGATATTAACTCTGGAGTAACTTTACGCATCAAGAGTATGACGGAAACTTTCAGTATATATATATATATATATACGCTCTATGAAAAAATGCTTGGTTATTTCAGAAACCCGAATGCTGGGTTGATGCTGCTGGGTAATGGGTTGGGTAAATTTATGCATTCGGCCATTTGACCTGACCTTCAATTCTTTTTCCTCCAGAATGTAAGGAAACAGTGAAATGTTAAAATTGTAATTTCATTGTGTATAGATACTGAATTTTTACAGATTTGACGGAAAAGGATGTTGGCTTAATGTATCATTAGCCGTAGTTCACTTTAGCAAGCTCAGGTTAAGCTAGCTAACTTTAAGCTAACTCACATGGGCCAATTTTAGCTAACTGAGGCCATCACCGCTCAATTTAGCGAGTTCACGCATTTTCCGGCAATGGAGCGGGTAAATTTTCTTGCTTAATATATCGATATAATAAATTTGTGATATTAAATTTAGGTGAAAATTATGTTGACTGTGTTATTGCCGTTGGTTCACATAAGCTAGCTCCCGTTAAGCTAACTAACTTCAAGCTTGCTAATTTTAAGCTAGCTCAAGTTAATTAATTTTAGCTATTGTTTAAAATCCGTGAGGAGGTAAATACGACGTCACAATAGGTAATATGGTCAACTGTGCCATTACTGCTAAAACTTAGCACGCTAGCAATAGTGTGCCAACGTACACTTTATGAGCCAGCGAGCTTGCTAGCCAGCTAGCTTGCTGACATTATTGTTTCTACCTATGGTAATGTAATCCTAATAAATCAAAATTTAGATTGTATTTTTTAGAAAATGTTTTGGTTGTTTTAACGAAATGAAATGAAATTTAAGTTGTTTTTTATCCATTTTGGGGTAAAAAAAACACAAACATAAACCAACATACTGGATCGAACCAATAACCAACTGTGCAGAATCAGGTTACCAAAAGAAATAACACAAACTGGGTTATTAACGTAGCAGTTTTTATGGTGTATATACTGTTGAGAGTCTGTCTATAAAACCGTGTCTCATAAAAACATTCTTGTGAAAGGTAACGTTTCACCCCTGGAAAAAAAAAACTCAGCGTCAATTTCATTCCAAGGTGACGCAGCTTTTTTCTGCATCACCGCTGCTGCTGCTAAATCGCTTAGGTCTCCACGGATTAACTCCTAAAAGTTCTCCTCCGTCACTTTACGAAGAATACCATTAATGTCTACTTTGATGTCTCCTTACCTTCATCCCGCTGTAACCGACAGGGCCAGGATCTCCAATGCTGCCCTGAAACATGAAGATGGAGACGTGAGATCATCCGAAGGAAAGCCGCATCAGGCGCGGATGAAGAATCTCCAAGACATGTGGAAGACAGCAGGAGCCACCTACCATAGCACCGATATCTCCCTTTTCCCCTGGCATCCCTGGTCTTCCTGTTTCTCCCTGCACAGAGGAAAAACGAAAGAAAACAAAAAAAGGTTTTATAGATTTTTGCAGCTGGTTGCATCGCATGTCGTTATTTAAGCGTTATAAAAAAATCACCTTTGCTCCTAAATCTCCGTTGGGTCCTTTAGGGCCTCCTTGAGCCTGCGGACAGTACAACGAAACCGTGAATTAACGGCGCCAAAAAAAAGAACAAACCCAAAGAAGAATTCAAGTCAGCATTAGGATAGAATAAGAAATATATTGAAAAATGAAAGGCTTACTCACGTTGCAGTCGAAAGAGCAACACTGGGAAAAAGAAGGAAAGAAAGATCATGAAGAAAAACCTGAAAAATATCTCAATCTTCACAGCCAAACATATTTGACGGATAAATAGCTTGTGCTGAAGACGTGGCATGATGTAATTTTCCCTAGAATGATGATAATAAACTGATAATGAACTCTGTTTTAAGTTAAGTTAAAGGATGGATCCAGGCTTAACATAACCTGATAAAGTCAGGAGACAGTAGGACTGAGCAACATGTTCAATATTTAGGATAAAACTGGGATTTTGTCGGTGATCCAAGAGCACTTGTGGAGAATATCACTGCCATCTTATTTTGTTTTTGTGTTGGTTTCAGCTTCCTGGAGCCGCCTGTTTCCACCCCTCCTTGTTTCCTGAGTTACTCACTAAGTAACTCAGGCAGAACTAGAGGCAAACAAGGACCGGCGATCCAAAAATGCCTTATTGCACGGAATACAAAAAAAAAAAAATCTGTTAGCAACAATCATAAAATATGGCGGATTTTCAGTTCATTTCACTAATAATCCTAATTCAAATTATTTCAGCTAAAATTAACGGCAATAATTACGTCATTGGGAAGTCCCAGGTAAAGAAATATGACAGTTAATCATGCCTACAACTGTCAATCAACTGTCAGAAGTTAAATCTTCCCCGGCAACATGGCTTCGTTACGCGAAAAGCCCCCAATCCTCTGCGTTGTACAAGCAATCCCCCCCGACTAAACTCCTTTTTGGCACCACATTTTGACTAAATCGGACAAACAATTATGACGCCATGTCCGGTGGAGCTTTTTTTTTTTTTTCACAGAAAAGCTCCATCTAGTGGGTAAAATATGAACTTTCACAGTAAACTATAATATATAAAAGATATTAAAAGAATTCATGGCCCCGGAAACTTTCAGAGGTAAAGCTCCCCCCTAGTGTCAGAAATATGCAACTGAACTTTCCCAAAATCAATCCACTTCTTCCTCTCACTATGGTTTACGTTGACATAATAATTTGTCATTTAAAGATTTGAATGACCAATAAAAAAGTCGACATAACAAAAATGTATTTTTTTTGTCAAGCTTTAAATGAATGATGAATCCCCGATTAGAACATGAATAAAGTCACGTAAACATTCTGTATAATAATAATATGGTTATAAATACTATACAATACTAATACTATAACTTATAAATACTTACTGTGTCTTTTGTCTCGTTTGTCTGAAAGCAGGAAAAGAAAACAGGCGTTAGTTCCAAATCCGGTCGCTTGATAAAAATGGTGGAGGAAGAGAGGAAAGGAGGAGAGGAGAGGAGAGGAGGATACATACGATCATATCAATGATGGTGCGAATTGTTCCCATCTTGGTGGATCTGGAGTCGTCTGCAGCCGTGAAGTTCTGTCTGTAGTTCTGATCCGTGGCGATAAGGGACAGTCTGGTGTCCTGTGAGACACAAAACACAAACACCATCATCATCATCATCATCAGAGGCCTGAAGGTTGCACCTGTGGTACCGGCTCTCGGGGTGAAGGATGACCGATTAGACTGGCGTCTAATCGGCTTACTTCTCCTCTCCTTACTACATTCATGTTACTTCATTTCCCTCTTCTTTTTCATTTATCATCACCTCAAAGTTACTTAATCCTCTCCTAAATACATTCATGTTCCTTCATTTCTGTCTCCTTTATTTCATTTATCATCATTAAAGGTTGCTTTATCCTCTCCTTACTACATTCATGTTACTTCATTTCCCTCCTCTTTATTTCATTTATAGTCACTTGAGGTTAATTCCATTTCTCCAATTTGCTTCAAATTAGAAAATTTCTCTTCCTTTAACTTCACTTTCTTTTGAATTTCTCCTTTATTTCCATATTTATCATCTTCATGTTTCTCCAATGTTCTCCTTTTCCTTCTCTCCTCTTTACTTTATTTGGCTATACTCCGGATTAACTGATTCCTCCTCTCCTTCCTGCCCTTTAAATAACTTCATTTCTGTCAAACTTTACTTTTGTGTTTCTTCATTTCGCTTCATCTCACTTTCCTTTACTGATCTTTCTTTACTGCGTGAGAATTTATGTCGGTTACGTCGTTTCTTGTCTTCTCTTTACTTTACTTTACTCTTTACTTAAGTCTCTTCAACTCGCTCCTCTTTCATTCGCGTTATCGGGAATGTGCGGAGGTGCTTTGTTCACATCTGGTTAGCAATTACCAAACGACCCAACAATTTTCACAAGATTGTAATTCAGACTCCCTAACGCCTTTGCCAGAGATAAGTTATTCATGGGGACCAAAACAAAACAAAACACAAACACATGTAAAGTTTTCTGACTAACTAGACCCACGCCGTCATCCTCGACGGCCCCCAGTCCCCTGCGTTGTACAAGCAATCCGCCTGAAGGAACTCCTCCAATTAGATGTGCAACATAAATTAATCTCAAACTATTTCTATGACGTCAGCAGTCTGCTCTAGGATCAGATCCCATCCTGTCTCAATAATGGAGGTAGATACAGTTAACTAGTTTGTCTGAGCTCAGGACTAAAACAAGACTGAGTTTCCTGTGTCCAGTCGAAAATAAATGTAGCTACAATTGGATTTATGGTTTGGAGGTAACAGGGAAATACATTTCTTGCATACGAAAAAGACCCCTTGCTTGTAAAATGAACAAATACAGTCAAATATATACAAGTTACGTATCCTTGAGTCGGTTCATTTGAACCCAATCCAGACTAAACCGGACTAAAAGTTAGGAAGTTATGTCTAAAAAAACTATGTTTATCGTTAAGACGGCTCCCTCTAGTGAGTGAAACATGGACCATTAGAGTAAAATATGAGTCGATCCATGTGCACCAACATTTAGAAATAAATGTATTTCTGCCCCTAGTGGCAGAAATATGCAACCCACTTTTCCCAAAAAACCCAAATCGCACTATAATAATAATAATAATAATAATAATAAATTAGACTTATATAGCGTCTTTCCAAGAACCCGAGGACGCTTAACGAAGGGGGCAGTCACAACATATGGGGGTCTATGGGGATATAAAATTTGAAAATGATCCATGAAACAGTTTTTGAGTTATCGCGCTAGCATGAAGGATCTGATTCCACAATGAGAATAAATGATTTTTTTACGGAGCGTTCGATCTTTATTCCCCCCATTCTGGGGTAAGAAATAGGGTTGTGTGTTTAGTACCTCTTGATCGGGTGAAATGGCGACAGCAAAAACTTTGACTCCATGCTGTTTGGCTTCATTGGCAGCTTCCTGCACGCCGCCGCACGGCTCTTTGTAGCCAGTGATGGGATGGCCATCAGTCACGACCACGATGTACTTGTTCTCATGGTAGTGGGAGCCCCTGCAGGTAGACCCCGAATCATAAATTACATCACCTGTTTGATTACATAAGTGTGTGTGCGTGTGTGTGTGTGTGTTTGTGGGCGGGTGTTACTTTTACCCAATCAGCAGCTCGGCGAGACCCCTCTTGATGGCACAGTCAGTGTACGTGCCCTTGCCGATGTAGTCGATGGAACTGATGTCATTCTTCAGGGCGATCCGATCAGTCGCCAGGGAACTCAGCTCTCGCACGAGGATGACCTCGTCACTGTAGTGCAGGGCTCCGGAGTTCCACGTCAGCGTGCGGTCGCACCGGTGGCGTCTGCGTGAAGAGAGGTGTAAGTGGAGTAAGAGTCGTCTCACACGGTACCTAACATTTACTGGAGTACGCGTCTTAAGTGCGTAAGTTATCGTTAATTCTGCAGAGTTTACCTTAAAAAGCTTGGATGTGTAAATAAAATGATGCCTCGGTTCTTTAAACTAATCTTCTGTAAATAAAGCTTGTGTTGGAATAATGTGCTAACGCGTCATAAGGGGTCGATTCTGCTGACTCATGCAAAAATGTTCAGTTTCGATACTTTTTGTATAAAACTTGCTGAAAACCACATCCCTCAGCGTTTAATAGATCCCCGAAAGATCACTCAAAAACTATTTCCTGGATCTATGTAAGACCATATTAAAAGGAAGTACTGGAATGATTTTGGGATAGTTCAATTGCATTTATCTTCAAGAGATTTCGGGCCATTTCTCAACCCGTTGGTCCAATTCAGTCCAAATGTTGTTCATATGAGTGTGAGTCGAGGAGCTCCATCTTCTGTAAATCATATTTTACTCTTATAGTTCATATTTGACTCACTAGGGGGAGCTTCTTTTTTTTTTTTAAAGAAAAAAACTTTTTTTTGGACATAACTTCCGGACCGATAATCTGATTTAGTCCAAATTTGGTGCATTTGAGTCGACTCAAGAATCTCTATCTGGTATATTTCATATTTTACTCACTAGGGGACATAACTTCATATTTACTTTAAGAAGTTCAATCACTGTATCGGCTGCACAACGCTGGAGATTAGGGGTCTTTAGGGAATACACCCTTGCTTTCAGAGACGACAGCACAGGCCTAGTTTCCCGATGGATGATGGGTTTGGTCAGCAGTGGGCCGTCCTGGACACGCCCACCAGTGATGTCACTGTGTCTCAGAGTAAAACTGTACCTCAGTGCGGTAAGGTGAAACCTTGAACTACTGGGTCTGTATTGAGGAAGACTTTGAATGGAAGGCCCAAATAACGGAGGCTGCATCTTTCCGTTATGCTGTTGCAATTTTACAGATCAGACCCGCCTCCTCCCTCCCAGCAGATGTGTGGCGTCTCTTACACATTCTTGAGTTCATCGATGAAGCGATTGGTGAAGGATTTGATCTGGTCGATGTAAAAGTTGGGAGGTTTCTGCCTGAGGGCGACGCTCTCAGAAGTATCCAGCACAAAGAAAAGGTCAACCGGACAATCTGCTCAAAACAAAACAACAACAACAACAACAACAACAAACAGCTTTCAGTAAATATCAAACGATGATGAGTGACAAAGCTCTGGAAATACCAATTGGCACAATTAAAGTGAAATGTTTGTGTTCGCGAGCTGCGGGACCCAAAATTGCATGAATGAGAAATCAACCACGAGTCAGTTCAGGTGATACCTGCTCAGGTGTGACTATTCTCACAAGAGGCTGGCGGGATGTTACGTGGAGCACCCTGCGTCACTTTGGGAAGTCATGGGGCTGGATATGATTAAATGTTTCCATTCCTATACAGTCGGTTCCGGCCTGTACTTCCTGTCTGCGCCCAGAATGTGGCATTTGGCATTCAGCCAGCCATCCCATCCAGGTGAGGAGCAGGCACCTGCTTTTTTTTTTTTCTTCCTCTGCATTTTTACATCACGCCCATTCAGACCAGCAACTTGAGGCTACTGACATGATCTGTCTGTCTGTTACTGACATTTCAGTTTCTATCGCATGCGAGTCGCTGGTTTCAGTGGCCTCTCAGAATTTGGGAGGTTCTTGACGCCCAGGCGACGAACATCTGGACTGGTTCTTGCAGCCAACATCTTGTTAGTCTGTATGGCATGTTGCATTTTTTTTTAAAGTTTTTTTTTTAATTCTTAACACAGAAAGGGAACTTTACGTGCATCAAAATACCATAAACACCGGAAAGTGAGGCGGGCACGGCACATTTTTCCAGTCAACTCACCCGCAAACTTGAGATCTTGGTCGGACGACTGCGCTCCAGCCAGTAAAGCGCACAGCAGCGCGAGGAGACCTCTGAGCGTCTCCATGGTTCAACTGCAGGAAAACTAGAAAGTGGGGGAAAAAACCCTGAACCCCCGGAAAAAACAACCGCCGAACCTCTCCAGCCCCGAACCCGGTTCCTCTAAAGCGATTGGGCAAACTTTTGGTGATCCAGCGTACCGCCGCAGTTTGTCCGAGGAGAGAACCAGAGCGCGCAAAGGAGGACCGGAGCGCACAGTTAGGAGGGAGGACGGGGAGGAGGAATTGGAGGAGGAGGAGGAGGAGGAGGACGAGTTCACGCGCTTTCTTTAGGGAGGATGAGCAGGAATAGACGAGAGCGCGCACGGACTGAGAGTTTACACAGAATCACAGATATGTCTGCTTCCTTAAAAGGGGTCTGCACCGGAGTAAAGAGTAAACCTGCAGACAGGGAGGACTGGGGGGACGGGGAGGACTGGGAGGAGGCTCCAGTGGGAGCAGATGAGTTTTATCTCTGCAGAGAAAAAAAAACAACGTGTGCATGCAGATACTGATGTATATTTGAATGATCTCAAAACATGATATGATGATAAATCAGAGAAAACCTCCTGGTTCTATTTTTTACTGCTGAAGGTATGACCTCACCAAGCACTATTTAGAAGAGACGCATCTGGGAATGGATGCAGTGCAGCTTCATCAAACCTGATGGAAAGCAGATGGTACACATCTTGGAAGAATTGCAATTCTCTTTTTCTGCTGAAGCCTCTCCTTACTGTAAAAGAGGGGGGTGGGTGGAGCAGGAGGACATCTGGTTCACTTCTGCGCTCCAGACCTGACCTGCTCATGGAATCAAGGGGAGTGGTGATGATGAGGATGAGGAGGAGTAGGGGGGCTCCCTTCAGCCCCATTTACCTCGGAAGAGGCATAGCGCCATCTGGTGGTCAATTGGGGGCAGAACCTGGCGAGGACTGTGGGAAGAGTTTGGAGACACTTCCATGGAAGGAGCCAGAGAAGTGGGGGCGTGGCTTGTTCGTCTGGCGAGGTGTTGATGGGGGTGGATGCTATGGTTGCTGTGGTCCAAACATACTATGCACAAATTGTGGGACTACAGGGAAACACTCAGATTTTCCACTGAGATCACTGAGAGAAAAAGTTGTGTGGAGGAGGAGGAGGAGGAGGAGGAGGCAGGAGGAGAAAGAAGGGAGGAATGAGGGGGGGTACATCTGGTAATGATCTGTGTTTATTAGCAAACTCTCCCGCTAAATAACTTGGCTTTTCGGAGGATGTTAAAAGAGTAATTTTGATATGTCTCAATAGCACCTTTCACCAAAAATACGTCAAATCATGGGGGAGACTGTGAGTTAAGATTGTTTGCAGTAATCAACCGTTTCCTGTTTGTGTCCCCGAAGGAAGTCAAGTCCATTTTTCCACTTGACACTGCAAAAACCAGCAGCTGGGGGTGAGATCACCAACTTAACTCATTGAGAAGTCATTATCTTTCCCCCTGAGGGAACCAGCATAGGGGCATCCTCTGAAGGCCGAGATAAGCTTCATATGTTGAAAAGAAGAGCCAAAAAAAAACAAAATAACCCCCCACACGTGCCTCCCAAAGCAGAGATGTTCTGCACAATGTCCCGGGCCGGACTCTGCTGGCAGACGTGATGGAGCACAAGTTTCCACAGGATCCTGATGCTCAGCAGAGACGATTAGCAGCGAGTCTGAGTCAGAGACAGACGGAATAATGCTGCTAGTGTCTCCAGATGACACTTTTTTTTATTTTACAGGTTTTGGTTCCTCACACAGCGCCAGGTTTTATTCACCATGACGTTCAGCTTTGGGCTTGATTGCCCTGTGAATGGATGATTCAAAGAGCTTAGCTATTCTTGGGATACATGACTTCGGAAAAACGTTAAAACACAAGCGGAGAACAAGGGAGAGGTCGGAGCCTCTCTTTTCTACCAAGACCGTAACAACCAGCAGATGGAAGTGATTAACTGCAAAGCGGCTGTTGGGATTTGTCTCATATGGTTCAAGTTCAAGTTAGCTTGGACTGAATTGAGAAAACCCCTTTCTAATTGTTCAAACTACATTCAGTTCGGTCGTGAGGGAAACATCAGGAAGTTGCAGGCTAATCAACATTCTGAGGCGCAGGAAGTGAAGTTAATGACAGGAAATGGGTGAGACCGCCGTCTTCTTCATCAGTGCCTCGTCAGAAGACTTCTGAAGGGTCTCAGGTTGATCCAGTGTGCAGGGAAGCACATCATATTTGATTGATCCCTCTTTCAATGTCCATACAACCAGAGAAGAGCTGGATAGTAATCACCTGCTGACGTCTACTTTACATTTATTCTGACAGCAAATTCAAAATTCCAATTCTGTTTTGATGACTTGAAAGGATTTTTTTCCCCCGCGAAATAAATTCAGTCGACTTGAACAAGGTGTAACCAAAGAAAAGTTTAATTTGCGATCCCATGAAGTTTACAAAAGGTAACGGTGGATACGGAAGGCCTTTGTGATTGAAGTCAGGTGTTTTCTCATGATCATTTGTCCTTCCACATATTTACAGAGTGACTTCTGAGGCCCGTTCAAAAAATATATTTCCACCACTGTAACGGCATTTAAATGTGCTGAATGTGCACCAAATGATACAGACAACAACATCCAAACACGTTCATGCTTAAGAAACGGATAAAAAAAAAAACTGAGGACAAGTCCGAGACTGGAAGAATTTTCTGCCGATTTTAAAGGAATATTTCAACATTTTGTGAAACGTGCTAATAAACTTTCATGCTGAGTTAAGTGAACTGTAACTTTTACTCAGACTGTTCGAGGCAGGACTGGTGCGCCTCGTCCTTAAATGTTGTTGTGTGTTTGTGTGTGTGTGTGTGTTTGGGATGGGGGCGGAGGAGCTGTGACTCAATGTCTGCGCGTAAGGAAGGAGCGGGTGGAGTGTCATGCTTTGATGATGTATGACGTCGACCGCGCCGACAGAGTCGATTTAAAAAGCAGGAAGCTGCCGTACGCAGCTAACAGAATAAAAGAGATGTAAACAAAACAGTAGCAACAATATAGAATCCAGGTAAAAAAAACAAATCCAACATCTGGTGTGCTTAACATGAGGTCTGGATTTGTGAAAACAGCTAACCTTACTATGGAAAGGTTGGGGGCGGGGCAAAGCCCACAACCAGAGCGTCTTCAGATAAGTAATGAACTTGTTATAGTATTCTTGTTTGATCTATACAAAATCTGAAAGCTACCAAACATATTTTACTACATTTACACACGATATACTTTATCTTTGTGCCAGTCTAAACTAAACTTTTCCTGATACGGGCTTATTATCTAACAGAAATTATAGTCTTCTGACCATCAGCAGTAAAGTTTAGCGCAGCCCCCAAAATGTCAAACTATTCCTTTAAATGTTCATATACTTCCTGTCTATTGGCCACTGCAACCACTTTTAAATTACAAAAACTAATTTCCATCTCGCCGGTAACTGTACAGAGTTGTTCATGTATTGCTTGGTTTAATTTATCTATTCAAGTAGTCCGAGCGCCAAAAAAACACCCTCTGACTTTGTCCCAGATCCTGCTCCCGTTTTCCTGAAAGCCTGACTCAGTTCATGTTGGAGTGGCTTTTCAGGTGCCTCCTCAGGTGATTCAGACAGGTGTAGGTCTTGGGGCATATTTGGCAGTGGTACGGTCTCACCCCTGAGTGGTTCATGGTGTGCTGCTTCAGCACGCTCCCGTCCGAGAAGGCTTTCCCGCACTGAGAGCACACGTAGGGTCTCTCTCCTGTGTGCACCCGCATGTGGACCGTTACCTTGTGCGCCATTGTGAAACCTTTGCCGCATACTGTGCATTTGAATGGCCTCTCTCCGGTGTGGGTGAGCCTGTGGGTGCGCATTGCGCCCATCTGGGAGAAAGCCTTGCCGCAGTCTGGGCAGACGTGAGGCTTCTCACCTGTGTGAACCCTGGTGTGACTCCTCAGCCCTCCTGCCGTTGAGAAACACTGCGAGCAGTGGGTGCACTGATAGGGCCGCTCCCCCGTGTGAGTGCGCATGTGCTGCTTCAAGTCGTAGCGGTTTCTGAAGCCACGGCCACAAACCAGGCAGCTCTCTGGCCGGTCGTCGTTGTGGCGCAGCTCGTGGTTGGCCAGGCATTTTTCCGACAGGAAACACTTCCCACATTCCTGACACTGGTAGGGTTTCTCATGGTCGACCCTCTGATGGTACTTGAGCTCGCTGATACCAGGAAAAGTCTCATCACAATACCGGCACCGAAAGCGATGGTTGGCGCTGTAGGGGAGCTGGTGTTCAGTCATCTGGTGGTTCCTCAGCAGGTGGGCCATCTTGAAGGTCTTCCCGCAATGAGAGCACTCGTATTTTGTCAGCAGCTGGACACACTGGTGTCTCACCCGCTCATGTAGAGACCTGAACTGACACCCACACTTGGTGCAAATGTGGGCGGCATTTTTACACTTCCTCTTCCTGTGCCCGGACAGGTGAGCCTCTGTGCGGAAGGCTTTGCCGCACTGGGAGCATTTGTAGGGCTTCACCGCCGTGTGGAACCTCTGGTGTTCCAGAAATTCAAAACGATACTTAAAGCTCCTTCCACACAGTGGACAGTTATGCGTGACTCGTCCTCGCGGGTAGACGGCTTTGGCGTTTGATTTCCTGGAGGACAAAGACATGCAGGATATCCGATGCAGAGATGAACTCTTCCTGTGTTTACCTCCGCTCATGAACTTTGCCGTGTCCATTTCACGGACCTCCTCGTGTCGTTGTTGGTGTTTGGTGAGACACTTGGAGGTGATGAAGTTCTTCCCGCATTCCTTGCACTGATAGGGTTTGTCGTGGTCTACCTGCTGATGATACTTCAGGTCACCAATTCCTGAAAAACCAACGCCGCAGTGACTGCACTTGAAAAGGCGGCTTTGGGTGTGAGTTAGCAGGTGTTCCTTCAAGCTGCTGGACTTTTGAAAACTCTTCCCACACTGTCCACAGTCGTAGCTACGGCCACGTTTCGGGCAGTGGTGTCTGAACTTGTCCAGTGACGTTGGGAAACTGTTCCCACATTTGATGCACAGGTATGCAGCATTTTTGCATTTCCTGAGCCTGTGGCCCGCCAGGAGAGTGGCGGTTCTGAAGGCCCGCCCACATTCCGAGCAGTTGTATGGCTGCAGCCCGCTGTGGACCCGCTGGTGTTCGATGAGGACAGAGTGGTGCTTGAAGCGCTTGTCACACTCGGAGCATTTGTGCAACGCCGACTGCTGCTTTCTCTGAGGAGACGACGGGATTTCAGTCCTTTTGGGCGATTCGGGAAAGTCAGCTGATGTCGAGGGGTTCGTGGACAGTTCTTCATCGAACATCACAATCTGAGGAACGTCGTTGTTTTCGTCATCACAACCGCTCGGATGGGAAGCGATGGCCACCTCCAGCGATGGGGGGAGACACAGCGAGGGAATGAGGAGATCATCCGACTGGAAGGGGGCTGAAAAGGAGGAGAAAAGAAAACCGCGTGTTAAAGCCACGCCCCCATTATGTTTCACCACGGTGTAGTAAATATAAGCCGTGTACATACCTACACTACTCTTAGCCAGTTTACCGTGGCACTGCTTGCTTTGGAGAAGAAACTTGAGGTCATCTCCGTTCGACACACACTGCATGTATTCCTCTAGGACGGATGGGGCGGCGCAGATCCAGGACGCCGTCTGTGGAGGGACGCCGCGTAAAAGAGACATTTTAAACTTCTAGTTGATAGTGGTCCTATATATTGACTTTCAGCTCTAAATACTTCAGCAATCCTTTAAGCACCTGTTTGAAATCTGGTATTGGCAGCAGCTCCTCCAACCTCGTGAAGAACTCACACACCAGCGTCTCCAGCGCCGTGTCGAAATCCGGCCCGTATTCCACTGGAAACACGTTCTGTCAGCAGGAGTGAAAGAAAATGACAACCAGCACAAACAACTTCTGCACAACCACCTTATCCTTTACAAACAATAGTTTATAGGTTCAATGTGTAAAGTTTGGCAAGGGGGAGGAACTGTGAGCTCTCTCCCTCTCTCTCCCCCTCTCTGAATCTTTCCTAAGCAGATCTGGACCCACTTGTGTCGCACCAATGCAGATAACAATAACTGTAATAATATTCTCTACTTTATTTATCCCGTTACACAACCCATAAATTTCCCCCAATGATGGGAAATTTGTCTCTGCAGTTGAGCCGTCCCTGAGGGAGCAGTGGGCGGCCTCCTCTGAGGCGCCTGGGAAATGAAATCAACTCGACCGGCCGGAATGGCACGCTCTGAAGCTCACGGCTAATGCCCCCATCCTCCTTCCGTACGCAGCTGCGGGGAAGGAATAAGTGCCAAGCGTAATCCTCCATGCTTCCGGATCCCTCCATTGACTTCTTAACATTTCATTTGTCTTCATGTTTGTTTGTTTCTCGTTGTTAATGGTGAGTTTGAGCCTCCATTTGTCAAAACACTAATTGCTTCTCCGTCTGTACAGACATGGCGACTTCCATATGAAAGTTAGGTCACGCCCCATTGAGATAAAAACACACATTTTAGAAAACAATGTTTACTCTCAGCTGAAGTTAAAAAAAACATGGTTGAGAATATTATACTCCGTCTATTCAAAGCATTTCCCCCTAAATTTTACACACTGGACCTTTAATTTCTTACAGTTTGTGAAGTGAAATTGTCACAAAGAATAATTCAGTAAACTACAATTGTTTTTGTTTATTTTAATCCACCGTATCGACATGAAGGATTTTGAATCATGACTCACCTTTAGAAAATGTTCTCTGCCATCAGTGTCTTCAATGAGGCCTTGCACCAACTTCATAAAGTTTGCCTCGGGTGCGTCAATCACAGGATCATTTGTCTGGAGATGAAAACAAGGGGATGTTAGGGATACCGCACTCAGATTGTGATCGCTAAGTATTTTGTCATTAACATGTCAGAATAGTGAAACATGGAAAACAGCAATTTACCAAAGTCTGAGGCGAGGACAGGCCTGTCACAGTTAATCTTGGAGGGGTTTGGGGAGGGGACGCTCCTTCCTTGCGTATTAAGATGAGTGTGCCCAACCAAAATGTAAATTCCCAATGATGAGGACCCAAAGGTGAAGAGGAAGCACAGACGAAACTCCAGCGCACGTTGACTAATCTCAGTGATACAAATTTATTTTTGGCCTTGTCACGTCACCAACATTCTCTCGCCTCAGTCTAGCGGCCTTCATCAGAGCCTCCTCCCTCTTCACTTTTGAATACTCATCATTTTTTCATAATCGCCATAGTCGTCTCATTCAGTATGAAACAGCTTTAGGTGAGAAAGAATGTCATATTTCTTCACTACCTCCAAGCCGTTTTCCCGGCGCATCATGTTTGACTGGTCTTAATGATGTCATCATCAACGAGAGCTAAACGTGACTGTGGGCACATTTTATGTTCAGATGGAAACAGAGAGCCTGATAACTCCAAGGAGGCAATTTCGTCCATTATGTAGTTTAAAGGTAGTTGTTCACTGCTGAAATAACAAACAGTGGGAATATATGTATTACTGAAATGATGGTGTCACAGAACAGAGTGAAGAAAATCAAATAGTTAATCGCAATTATTTGTATTTATTTGTAATTATTTCACAATTAATCATCAGCTAAAATGTCATGATGCCTTAGGTAGGGACCTTTCATATAAAACGCAGGAAAAGGCTTATTACTTAAATAAAATAAACACTTATTTAAATCCAAAAAGGTAAATGCACCATAAAATGCAAGAACGTCACAGCTGTTCCAGTTATGTCATCACAATCTGTCCATAAACAAAAATGGTAAGTCCTATCCAGTAATGTCCAAAAAAGTGTTTTTTTTAATCCTGCTGTCTGACAAACTTACCTTCTTAAACACATAACCTCCTTGGGGGGGGGGGGAATAAACCCACCAAAAAAACCCTCAGTGATAACCAAGTTTTAGTTCCACAGCTAATCGCGAAGCACTTACCTCCTCAATGCAAGAAGACTGGATTCGGTTGAGGTGGGTCTCAACAGCCTTCAGATCCTCGGGATGTTCTGAACGCAGTAGTTCAAGAGTTGTCTGGAGGAAACATAATTAATCATTTTAATGTCTTCATTGTTATACATATCAGCATAACATTATAACCACCCCCAGAAGCCAGAATAACAGATTATCTCATTACAATGCCCGCGATCTTAAGATCATATGTTGGAATCAGGTCAGTGAACAAGTTCCAGGTTCTGAGCGACTTTGACAAGGCCCAATCTGTGGTTGCCCGACAACTGGGGTCAGAACATCTCAAAAACATCCGGTCTTGTAGGGTTTTCCTGTTCTAAAGTTGTACCTACCAAAAGAGGTCCGTGTAAGGAAAACGGGTCAACCAGCGACAGAGTCACAGATGCTCAAGGGTAATATAAGCGTTTTGTCTGAACCCACATATAAGGACCATTTTAGCACTATTTGATGAAACAGGTATATACCAGTTCTAATATAAAGGTGTGGGAAAACTTCATGCATTGTAGATCTGTTATAGCAACAAATGTAGGACCTACACAAGTTTGGAGTAGTGGTTTTAATGTTATGGCTGATAGGTGTATACCTCTTGTTAGAGTCCTTTACATATTTCAAAAACACTTACTCTTGCTCTCAGCCCCAGTGAGAGCAGTCGCCCCTCTCTCTTGCTCATGAGTTCAGGAACTACATCTGTTACCATGGACACAAACTCCTCCAGTTTCCCATAGTGCTTTATGTTCCGCTGGCGAACCACTTCCCACATCACCGCTGACATCAACCGTAGTGGCGGGACCAGGAGGGCCAGAGAGGACAGGGGGACGCTGAACTCTTCGGGGAGAAAATGGATCAGGTCAAACAAACGTCTTTTTAGGACGGGAAAGTTAGACATTTAATCATTTGTGCAGGTCCCTTAAGCCACAATAACAGCCCTGGGTCTTGTTCTGTAGAGTCTGATGATGTTTGAGAACACATGGAGAAGATCTGAGACAATTCCTGCATACAGAAACTCTCCTAATCTTTTAGATGTACAAGCACTCTTCTCTGCATCACATCACCCAAATGTTCTGTGAGGTTTATGTCAGGTGAGTGGGATGGCCATGGAGATCCCTTTATTTATTAATCCCTGAACCATTCTTGAGTTGATTTTTTGGTGTACTTCCGAAATTGTCCTACTACGAACGTCCACCCACGACCGGCTTTAAGTTTCAGGAATGAGGCTGTTAGGTTTCTTTATCCAATATCTGCTGTGTTTTCATGGAGTCCATAAAACCAGGTCTTTTAAAAAGATGCCAAAGACCTTTCAAAGAATGAGGCCCACAGCATCAGAGATACACCACCAGACTTCACAGTGGGTATGGGGGGGCTTTTCTTTGTGTTTCTGTCTTTCTTTCTACACCACACCCAACTTTGACATTTGTAGCCAAAACAGCTCAACGTTGATCTCATCTGACCAATGATGTTGTTCCATTAAAAGTCCCAGTAGTGTTTATCAAACTCTGACAGCAAAGGACCCCCCCCCCTCCTGTACTACCCTCCAAAACAGCTTAATTTCGTGAAGGTGCCATCTGATGGGGTCAGAAAGTCTCTAACCACCAAGATTCAACTGACCTCTGCAATTATCTCTAGCTGTAATCCTTGGAGAGTATTTTGCCAGTCAAATCATCTTCCTCACAGTGCGTGGGGTTCATTAGCAGCCACGTTCACTTCCAGGCTTATTTTTAACACCAGCAGTCTCTTTAAACCTATAATTATTGATTCTACATTTAAAACAGACATTTTTTACTGTTTGAATAGATTTTCTTGTATCCATTTCCATGTTTGAATAGCTCTACAACTTTTCTTTTGCACATCAATGCTGTGTTCTCTGGTCTATCCCATTGTGAAGAACGTCAGAGAGAATTAGGCTAGTGTCACCTCATATTTATACCACAGCAAAACAGGAAGTCGTTGTTCACCGCTTCAGAGTTCAGACTCAAACAAGTGCACCTAAAAGTATAAACAAACAAAAACTGGACATGTGCTTACGTTACCTTTTCATCGGGCTGGCAAATTAGCACACACAGTTTAGAGAAATAACATCTGTTTTATGTTTATAATGCAATGTTTTTTTTAATAGGCAACCATTTGAATGATGGACATCTTTGCTTACAGCTAACAGCTAGCTAACATAAGAAACGTTAACCGTATTAAGCTCGGTCTTGATAAGACCCAAATACTCTTATGTCGGAGAAATAAAAAAAATGTACAAACCCACGGTGACGTTAATATTTGAACCCGAGGCTAAGCTAACATGTAACGCAACCGTTCCCACACTAGTCGTCACAAGGTCCAGTAACGCCGGTGGTTTTAGGAGGAACCATTCTTGTTCCAGGGATTAGTCGAGGCCTGTAGCGCTTCAGCTAATACTTAGCATTCGTTATTAACCCAGCCGCGTAAGAAGGAAATAAACTATCTGCTACCGAGCGTCGTAAGCGAATACATACCCATGTCACTCATTGTGGAATTCTTCATCAACGGCAGCGGGAAAAATCATTACAGGGGAATATCTTCCATACTTTCGGTTAGCATACTAGCAAACAGCATATGGGGCCTCAGGCGCCAACTTCTTCCTGAAACACGTTGTTCATTCTGGGCTGCGTTGGCCCAGTCTGTTATTTTCAGTGGGCTTCGTTTTGCGGTAAGGGTTAGCCCGTATAAGGAGTTTAGCATTCAGTCGACCGTTATCTCGAGACGCACCGCCCCTCCAAGACAGATAGACGAGTAAATTTTACAAACACTGTTCATATTTGATAAACTCCGGTGCGTCTATTCTCTCCACATCCACAAAGCTGCTACAAAAGATGTTATATTTTAATATATTATTTTAAAAATTATATCCGAAAATACATTCATTTTTAAATAAAATATCTGTTTAGACTAAGAGGTAAAAAAAAACATTTTATTTGATCCAGTTGTTTAATTTGTTCCAATAATGTTTTCAGAGAAAACAGTGAGAAAAAACAGAGTTGTATGTTAAACTGTACATAGTCTTGTTTGAATGCATATTTCTGCCTTCTTGGCAAACCATTTAATATCTGTTATACCCTTAAGAGAGGAGAGGAATCATCCGAAACAAGAATGTTAGCAATATTTCCTGCACAAACAGAGGGTGAACTTGTAATTAAAAGTCAGCGGATAAAAACAAAACAATAATCAGAACAGGCTTGATGCATTCACCTGTCAGACATAACATTATAACACGGACGAGTCAGACTATCATTAATCTAATTATGCTGCTCCTGTCAGTCGGTGGGACATGTTAGGCAGCATGTGAACATTTTGACCTTTATTTTATGTGATGGAACCAGGAAAAATGGGTAAGCAGAAAGATCCGAGCAACTTTGAAACGGGCATAATTGAGCCGCTTGGACGACAGGGTCAGCGCATCTCCAAATCTGCAGGTGTCAGGGTCATTCTGAACGCACCTCACACTTACTGTAACACTTCTTCTATCTGCTGTTCCCTTTAATGGTCGCCACCAAATACGAAGAAGGTGTTGGACGGATTAACAATGATCAGTTCTGCTCTTCTCATAGTATTTGCACGTCAATGACCTCCGCCTGTGTGAATGCGTATATTAAAAAGGGCCAGGCTGCTCATGAGCCGTCGATCCGCCAGCAGAGCTGAAAGGTTACCCAGAGTCTTTGAACTCCTTGGACTCATGGGGGTGATGAGTCTTTTGGTGATGTCTCAGCTTATAAAAAGTGCGGTGCTCCTCCCCGCACTGCCGGCACTTGAAGATAGGATTCTGGGTGTGGGTCAGCTCATGCTTCCTCAGCCAGTCCAGTTTCTTAAAGTTTTTCCCGCAGTGAGAACAGCTGAGCAGCCTTTGGGCACTATGAAAGCGCCTGTGTCTCAATCTGTCATGCACGTTCTGAAAAGTGCCCCCACATATACTGCAAACATCGGCTGCCTTTCTGCATTGCGCGCTGTGAGTCGACAACTCAGCGCTGCTCGCAAACGCCTTTTCACACTCGGTGCACTTGTGAGGCTGTTCTTCGCTGTGCTGCATGACATGCTCCAGGAGTTCATAGCTGGATTTAAAGGCCTTTCCACAATGAAAGCATGCGTGTGCGGCTCTCTGCTGCGGGGGGCTGATTTCAGAGCCCCATATTACAGGATTGTCAGCAGACGTAGAAGGACTTTGACCGAAGGCGGAAATTTGATCTTCCCACTCTTCCACGATGTAAACGTCAGGCGTGCCGTCGCCGCTTTTCTCCTCTGCTGCAGCTTCTTCCCCGCCGTTTCTTTTCCCCTCAGACGGCCTTCTTGCCTCCTGTATCCCCATATCCAGTTCCATCAGAGGACAGATCCTTTCAGACTCTCTTTCGTTCTCAAATACCTCCAGCACATCTCTGGTAGGGGTAGTTTGCGTTGACGGAGAAAGGGATAACGAGGTGAAGAGCTGCTGCTCTGAGAGCTGAAGCCCTGTTTGAGAAGAGAACGAATCATTGATTTATGAGTGTTTCTTTTCAAAGAGGGTGCGATATAAGAGTAGTTGAGCCTCTAATAACAGTTCCTGTCGTTGTGAGGTAATCTGTGGTAGATTTGGACAGACTGCTAACCCCCACCTTCTCCTCAAAGATACAGTATTCATCAATTCACAATGATATATTGGCCAGGAATCCCAGACGTACAGACTTACCATTAGTGTCCAAACTGGTCATTTTATCACAGTGGGCGTTCCTCCTGAGAAGTACTCTGAGGTTATCCGTTTTGGGTACGCACTGCATGTACTCTTCTAGCATGGAGGGTGTCTCAGTGATCCACAACGAAGTCTTTATCAAACACACGGAACCATTATTTCAGTATACAGAAACACAAAGCAGAATAATCAGAGATTGGTATGACAAAACTTGTCCTCCTTACCTGTTTAAAGTCTGGGACATACAGCATCTCCTCCAGTCTGGTGAAGAAATCAAAAATCAGTGTCTCCAGAGCCGCATCAAAGTCGGGCCCAAACTCCACAGGAAGCACATTCTGTGGAGCGGAAATTTGTTCGGCCCTTAGCGAGGATGTATGAGCTCGCATGATTCTACCGTTTGACGGTCAACCTGTTGATATTTATGTGAAAGGTAAGACCTTCAGGAAGTGTTCTCTCCCATCGGGGTCCACCACAAGTCCTTGAACGAGCCTCACAAAGTTGTCTCGAAGAGCGTCATGCTCTGGATTAACCTGTCCAGTGAAATTCACACACATCTAGAGTAAGGACACTTCTTAAGGAGGTCCAATTTCAGAATAACAAAGACGGAGAGAGGACACACCTGTTCTTGGCTGGATGGGCCATTCAGGTAGGTTTGAACCGCCATCAGATCCTCCGCCCGCTCAGAGCTTAACATCTGCAGGGCCATCTGGGAAAGGCATGAAGCAGGAGTCAGTGACCAGAAGGTGGAGCTGCGAGCAGCAGCGAGAGAAAGAGGAACTACAGAACCTGACATCGGGCTTCACCCTGCAGTGGTAGACCCAGACCACCAGGGACCACCGCAGACCGCTACAGGAAGTCTTTTCTAATGACAGCCATTAAACTGTCAAACTCCCCCCCCAGTATTATTATTAGTATTATTATTGCAGTATTATTTTTCTGTATAATCTGTATAATTATTATGCACAAACATTACATTTATTATAATTTGCTGGTTTTTTTATACGTTCAATATTACTTCTATTAAAGGAACAGTATTATTACAGGTTTGAATTTACTTCTTATCCATTTTACTATAAAATGTTTTGTTTTCATGATCAATAGTACTTATATTAATTAGATTACTTTACTCCACAGTATTTTGTCACAGGAAAAAAAGCTTGGTCTATGTTGGAAACGCTACCGCCGTAGCAGATCCTTCGTACCAATGCGATAACTCAAAAAATGATTTGTGGATCATTCTGACGTTTTATAATCCCATAGACTGCAGTGCGAGGAAGAACTGAAATGATCTGGTGGAAGTTTGGATCTATATTTCTGACACTTGGGGGCAGCTTTGCCTCCAAATGTTTGCGGGCAATATTATTATAAATATAATATTATTCCAAAATTTGGTGCATGTGAATCAACTTTTTCTCTAATTGTTCATATTTTACTCACTAGGGGGAGTTTTTTCATAAAAACACTGTTTTTCAGACCGTGTTGTCTACATCAAATCTTTCTCTAAAAGTTCAGATTTTATTCACCAGGGGGCGCAAATACAGAAAATACACTCATAATCACGCAGTTATTCCTAGACACCGGTTTGCATTGACTTCTTCTGCGTTTTATTTTAACATTTCCCCTTACAGATAACACATTTATATCTTCTTTTCTTCACTCACTCATTGTATATTGTTGACTAGTGCTGCTGGAATGACAGTCACGTATAATTCAGCCATTATATCGTTACAGAACCTGTGATCCGAGCCAGTTTTCCTACCACTAAACATGTTTGCAGCTCATGTACATCATCATCATCATCATCATCATATAGTTTCTGCCTTCTTGTGGTTAGCTTTCCTTGATGGTGCGGTTACTCAGGCCTGACAAGCTTCATCAATGTCCAAAACCTCCATCCATCTTCATCGAAGGCGTGCTTTAGGATCTGACCTTTGACATGAGTTCTTTCTTCTGCACCCCCTAATTTCAAACCTACTTCATCTCTCATCATCGCTTGTCAAGTGCGGTTGGACCTTCTTCTGATTCTGATTTAATAGTCGATGACGTCATCGGACTCCGCCTCTGACGCCGCTTTATAAGAAGGAAGTAAACATTAGCGCCATGCTAACAGGATCACGACTGAAAACATCCGAGGTGTGGGGGAGCATTTCTCCCTAAACACGGCCAAAAAAATGTTGTAAACTGCAAGATGTGCAAAGCGGACCTTCCCCGGCGTGGAACACGGCAGTAATGCCGGAGGATTTGAAGCGGAGGCGCGATGGCTCTCTCGACGATGAAGACTCTTCTCTATAAGCTTGTTAGCTAGCTCCACGTTAAAGGGCAGGTAGTTGGCGCTTCTGTTGGGTTTAGAGTGACTTGTGAAATGTTAATGATGTCTAGAATACCTTATAACTATTATTAAATCACTAGGAAGTTCTTCAAATTACAAATGTGCTCCTACGTTAAAAATCAAACACGTTAAATCGCTCATGGAGACGTTTCACATTTCCGCTGAAAGTATGTTGCTGCCTGCCGAGCGTACAAACCTTTGCGTGTCCAATATGGGCCGCATCCAACTTGTAAACGATTTAGCCTAATGTTGTTGACTACAGAATGCTTAAAGCGCTGATTTTCTTTTTTTCCTAAATTTACATGGATGTTTGATTCGAGTCTAGAGAAACTGTTTTATTTTTTATACCTTTTATTTAGCTTTCGTATCAGCAGTGATGTGATGCAACATGAATAAGGACTAAATTACAGCTCATCAAATACACTGTTGGCATAACAACCCGCTGGGTTTAACAGTCTTTTATAAAAGTGGTAAAGTTTATCAACAGATACATTTTGGAAAGAAGAATTCTCCTTTATCCTTTTTATTGTTAGTTGGCATGTGCCTTAAACAAACTAGAGCTAAATTAAAAATAAAAAAAAATCATTAGGTTATTGTGTATTTATATTTGCACAACCTTTATTTAACCAGGAGAAAAAAAACGATCCGGTGAATCGATTATTGAATATCAATATCATCGTTAGTTGCAGAACAAACCTCTGAAAAATTGGTAATGCTGGGTCTTTTAGAGCGGTGTCCGAATACACGCGTGCATGTAGAGCGGGGGACCTATGCAACCCAACCGGGGGGTTTTAAAGCTGTGGCAGATCGGCGCCTGCTGTCACTGAGTTCCTCCGTGCCTCTTACCTTCGCTCTCAGGCCCAGCGTGAGCAGTCTGACCTGCCTCTCGGGCATTATGTCAGGGATGGCGTCATTTACCGAGGACACAAACTCCTCCACTTGCCCGTAATGCCCGATTTTCCTCTGGTGTACCACATTCCACATGACCGCCGACATCATACGCAGAGGCGGAACCAGGAGCCACAGCGAGGACAGGGGCAGGGGTTCCTCAGGAGGGCGGACGCCGTCGCTGGTCTCTACAGTATTGCCGCACCAGAATCATAAAATCACTCACACTGTAGAAACTCCACATGAGTAATAACACACTACTTTGAGCAAAATAAACCCCGTATCATTAATTAGAACTCCAAATGCTATCAAGTGTTTTATGTGGGAAATTTACTCAGCCTGTAAATATGTTCTTAGAATAGAATAGAAAGAACTTTATAAATCGCATGAGGGGAAATGTGGGCGTTAAATCAGCGCCAAAGTTGTGAAGTGACAATAGGAAGAATTTTTTAAAAAATGCTGTAAACCTGTGAATATGTGAGCATACGTGCAGAGACGTAAATTAAATAGAGATAAATAAGGTGTAAATATGACCCCAAAAAAATAAAAAAAATAAGAGTCGGAACTGCATGAAGAAAAATGGATATAAAGTAAAAGTAGTTCCAGTGGACTTGTTCAATAATAGTTTAGTTTTTACTTCTTTTTTTTTGTAATATGTTTTAAGAGTTTCTGCTATAATCTGTTTAAATAAAATAAAAAAACGTTGAAGTTTTGTCGATACTAGTTTACAAAACAAAGCCCGATAAGTTTTTTTCTCTCTCACTTAACCGAGTCTTAGTGTTTGATTATGGGTCACCTGTGATCCGAACGACCCGGTTCGGAATCAGTGTCTTAATAAGCATCTATTTACTTAGTGAAAGGAAGACATTTGTTTCCTGTAGAGGAGAAAAGTTAGTAACACTAAAAACCTAAACGGACACCACCAGAAGAAAACAAAACTTTACCCATGTCGTTCCCGCGGAGAGCAATGACAACTGAAGAATGTCTTCTCACTGTTAGAACCACAGCTAGAGCTAAAAACAGTTCTGCCACAGCTCACCTGAACATCGCGTCCTGCTGCTTCTTCTTCTTCATCTTCTTCTTCTTCTTATAGGCGGCAAACGACTAAACGGCGATTTACCGCCACCAGCTGGAATGGAGTATGGATCGGGAGCCATTCCACTGCACTGTAGTCCAGTCCAGTCCTCTCCATCCAGTCCAGTCCAGTCCTCTCCATCCAGTCCAGTCCAGTCCTCTCCATCCAGTCCAGTCCAGTCCAGTCCTCTCCATCCAGTCCGGTCCAGTCCAGTCCTCTCCATCCAGTCCAGTCCAGTCCAGTCCTCTCCATCCAGTCCAGTCCAGTCCAGTCCTCTCCATCCAGTCCAGTCCAGTCCTCTCCATCCAGTCCAGTCCAGTCCAGTCCTCTCCATCCAGTCCAGTCCAGTCCAGTCCTCTCCATCCAGTCCAGTCCAGTCCAGTCCTCTCCATCCAGTCCAGTCCAGTCCTCTCCATCCAGTCCAGTCCAGTCCTCTCCTCTTCATAAATATGCAAAGAAATACTTTTTTCGCCTGGTTTAATTTTCTTGCTGATGACATTCACTGTTGAACTTCACTTTTTTATTTTTTATTTTGAAAGCTTTGTTCTTGTCTCAGAACGCTGACACAAATGATGATTCGTACTGTTGTTCCTCTTTCCACAAACCCGACTATCACTTAGAAATGTCGGAGTACATTCTCGACATATTTTACATTTTTATGTCCGGACAAACTTCCTCTAGTCTTCCCTCAGCCTCACCTGCAGGACCCTGGATCTCCTGATGGTGGCAGTGAAGGCTCTCTAACAGGAAGGTCTCAGGAGGTCTTCACCAGAAAAAGTGAGGGTCCATGGTAAATAGGACTAGATAGAACCTCATCGGACCATCAGGGCGGTGTTAGCCACCATGACTGACAGCAGGACCCTCATATACCCTAAAAGGACATTTCCTTTTCCTCCTCTCTTGGTGAGGCCGGCCTCTCTGTTTACTTTGTCACCATTAAAGGCGAAGCAGCAGCACAGGGATGTTAATAATATTCAACCACTGCAGATGTCTTACTCGGAATGTAAGCTCAGATAGTTTGTCCGTCTTCGTCACTCCCACAGAACATCTGAACATCTTCAGCTCTGCCTCCTGCTCAGAGCCACCGTCTCTAAACCCTCTAGCAGAGCTGCCCTCACCACCATCTTCCAAATCTTTCCCTTCACTCCTGCTGCTTTCTGTCAGAGATAACTCCTGACACTCTTCTCCACCCACTCCACCCTTCATGCACTCACTTCTTCACCTCTATTCTTCACTCCCTTTTGCTTCCCTTTCATTCGCACACATGTATTCTGTCTCGCTGGGACTGACCTTCACTCCTCTTCTCTCCAGCTCGTACCTCCACCTCTCCAGGTTTTCCTCCACCTGCTCCCTGCTCTCACTACAGATCACAATGTCCTCCACAATCATCATAGTCCATGTACACTCCTGTCTGACCTCATCTGTCAGCCTCTCCATCACCATAGCAACCAAGAAGGTTCATATATACAGTATCTATCTATCTATCTATATATATATATATATATATATATATATATATATATATATAAATACACATATATATATAAATTCCAACTTCTCCTACAATAAGTGAATTCCCCGGCAGCGCGGCCTGGCTGTGACCATAAAGACACTATCATGTTAAAAATGAATCACATTGACCTCTGACCCCGTGGACCGATGATGACTCGCCGTGACTCATGACCCTCATTTCGTAAAATGTCATTTAAATTAATGACACACGTAGGAGACGTAATTCATCAAATGTCTGAGTTCGGCGGGATCACATGACACGCAGGGGTTTCCACCTCGTGTCGACTCCGCTGCGTTTCATTGTGTGCCGGTGCGTTTTGTAATTAGACATAGTGCCTTTTTAATCTTATTTAAAATTAAAAAAAAGAGAAGAATATTTGCTCTCTCTGATGAGGCTTTAATCTCCGCCACATGTCCAAATGCTTTAAAAATCAGATCACTTACCAAGTCAGATCCAGGCAAGAGACATTCATCCGGCAATTCACACACGGAACCGAATTAAATTCAATATTAAGCATCTGTCTCATATGAAGATGGAAGGGAAAGGGTGGTGTGTGTGTGTGTGTGTGTAGTAGTTGTGTTAATGCACGCATGTCTGCATGTCCACTGTATGTAAGTGTGTGTGTCTGTGTGTGTGTGTGTGTCCATGAGTGTGTAATTAAAACAAGTGATTTTTTTTTTTTTACACACAGATTATCCCTCTATCCCAGCTGGTGGGAGGTTGGATTGGACCCCCCCCACACACACAAACACACACACACACACACACACACCCGACAACCACCGAGAGGAAATCACTCTGTGGCTAAATCCAAATTGGCACACTTGATGATTTTTTTATTTATTTATTTTTCCCCCGAACTGAAAGTGTGCAGTTGATCCACTATTAATTTGAATTCATCCCTGAAATTTAATTACAACAAAACATCCTTGTCACACGACTCGCCGCCGTCTGAAACGAAGGAGGAGGAGCTTAGTTGCTTCTACAGATGTAAAAAGAAACACACACACACACCAGAGCTCCAAAAAATAAAGATTTCTTTGTTTTTCAGTGTTTTTATGGCTGTTTGGTTTTTTAATAACGGTTAGTGATTTTACTTGCATTATTGTGTGGTCGTCTTTGTGCATGAGTCTCTAACGTCAAATATGGCTAAGTGGACACACGAGGGGTTTTAAGTGATGAAGGATGCGCAAACAAATTCAAGCTTTAAAGGGCAACACAGTCCGAGAGACAGGCAGCCGTGGAGCCGCAGAGGTTTGCACATCTGTCCTGTTTTTGTCTGCATGGACTCAGAGAGAGAGAGAGAGCGAGAGAGAGAGAGAGAGAGAGAGAGATTTAGCAGCGCCCTGCCTTGTAATGAGGTCAAACCAGCTAACTGGTTCGTCATGTGAAAACGGAGAGACAGCGGGCAGTTTAGAATTTGACTTTGGTTTTTCAGCGCAGCAAAGCAGAGTTAAAACTCTCAACAGAGCAAAAAAGGCTAAACCGTCCCTTTTAATTCAATTAAAACACTAATTCAAGCCCTAAAACAGACACGTGCAATACCATAATAACCTCCATCAGGGTACTGTGAAAGAACAAAAAATATAAAAGAGAAGGAAAAGAAATAAAAACAAAATCAAAGTCAGTTAAAATGAAATAATTTTAACTGAGAAATACGAGGGACACTATTTTAAGACGGTCCCTCGTATTTAAATCAAACAGCAAATCAAGTTCCCAAAAAAGATACAAAATAATATCAAAACCACTTCCCTACGGAAGAGCATTAGGGCCATTTATGGCTCAAATTTGGCCCTAATCCTCTTCCGTACTTCACTTATTTTAAAAAATATATATAATTAAAAATATAATAACTCAAATAAGATGAAAATGAGGATCCAATATACTATGCTAAAATAAAATTATAATGAGAAAAAAAATGTTAATTGATTAAAATAAAGAAAAAATAAAATAAAATATAGAACAGCGCCTTTATGTAGAACCGTTCCAAAAAATTTCCCCCGAGCCCCACCCCCCCACCAAGATTCATGGAAATATATGAAATCGTTCAGAGGATTAAATCTGTTGAAAAAAAGCCAAATATAAGGGCGTAAAAGAAGTGACAGAAATGTATGGATCCACCTCTTCCTTCAGATCCAGTCCAAACCTTGAAATTCACCATGAAGTTAATCTGTAATTGACGAAACTAAAGGGTCCTATTCCCCCGAGCCCCCTAAATCCTGGGTCCGCTTCTTTATTCATACCCAGTCCAGATTTTAAAGGGTTCTATTCTGTCTTTTATGCCAAACCCTTCTAACAAGTTTAATCCCAATCCATCAGACTGTTGATACGACAGACAAAAAATGGTGACCGTGTTATAAATCATAATTTAACATTAAATGGTTTCTTCATTATTTCTACAAAACCTATCACCGATATTCAGATTATTTTTGTTTCCTTGTGTAATCCATGAAATGCTGGCCTTAAATTCTACACAGACAATCAAGGCTTTCATATAAAAAGGAACACAGTATGTTTTTATACTCGTATCTTGTGTTATCTTGAAATTCACCGAAGAAGGCTGACAAAATAAATAAATTACAAAAAACCCGCCCTTTTAGTTCTTGACACAGTCGGTTAGAAAAAAGAACTTCAATAAAAGCGCTTATTACTTATTACCTTTAATGTAACACGCGGTTAATAACAATGTAATTATGAATAAACCAATAAATATTCATATATTCTGTCTTCATTATGATATGATTGTGTTTTTTTCTCCCCTTAAAATACCTTCATACAAACATCATGCAAATGCATAATATTTCTTTGAGCTTTGGCAGCTAGCTGCGGTTAACTAGCTTAGTGGGAAACGTTTGGTCGGAACTGTGTGCAGTTAAGGCCGATTATATCCCCGAAAATTCAGGAAAAGTCAAAGCTGCATCCTTCAACTTAACACCATAACTCTCAAAAACTACAAATTTTATATCCCGATAGAACTTAGTGCGAGGAAGAACTGGATTGACTTTGGGAAAGGTCGGTTGTATATTTCCGACACTCCAAAAGTTATCGGGCATGTGTTTAGTGTTTCATTTGGTTTATATGAATGGACTCCTCCATCTATCTTGTCATATTTTACCCTAATACTTTGTATTTTACTCAATAGGGGGAGCTTTTTTTTTTATTAATGTATTTTTTATACGTAAGCGTAGGCCTAGTTGACGAGCTGCACGGCTTCAACATGTGGATGAATGAGACATCAGAACAACCATACATCTCAGAACCTCTCAGTAACTGCAGGAGGGAACTTGCATCAATATAAGAATATCTGGAGATTTATATAAATGAGTTTGTATTTGTCACAATGTGAAAAAGATGCAGAGCGCATCCTTTGCTACATCATTTTTTTTTTTACAAATGTAGATGAAAAATATTAGGTCACGTTTAGTTGTATACATTTCTTCTCCTTTTGTGGCACTCGAGCTTTGGGTGATCTCAACAAAAACTACAATAAAAACAGATAAAAGTAATATCAACTGTTGTTCTTTTAATGGCAGATGATGTGGTGTTTTAGTGAAGATAACATATGTTACACTATAGGCATGAATTAAATATTTGTTCTCATTTGTTCATTTGGAGGGTTAGTGCTTTCAGAACTTTTGTTATATCCTGGACCCCCTATTACATTTGGTCTCAGTCTCCAATGGGACGATATCTGTTGAAGAAGCACATGTTGATTTTAACAGAAACATTTTAACATTTTTAGCTCCAAATGTTGATATTAACGTTGAATCTAAACGTTAAATCTAAATTCAAAATCTAAATGTTAAATCTGAATGGTGAATCTAAATGTTAAATCTAAATCTCAAACCTAAATCTAAATGTTAAATCTAAACATTGATTCTAAATGTTGGATCTAAACATTAAAAACTAAATGTTAGATCTATATTTCAAATCTAAATTCAAGTCTAAATTCAAGTCTAAATGTTTTAAAATCTGCATTAAAAATCTAAAATTTAAATCAAAATGTTAAATCTAAATCTAAATGCTGAACCTAAATGTTTGGAAAATCCAGTTCTTGAGAATGTTTTGGGCCAGTGCCTAGCTTGAATCCAGGCCAACGCAGGAAAAAAGAGCAACTTAAAGCTTGCTGGGTTGAAAGCAAGAAGCGGTGGCGTCAGGCTGGGGTCGGGCTTTTTGTCCGCCATCTTTGACCTGAAGAACTAAAATAAAATGTAATTTAACCGAGTCATAAATTTATATGATCATTGGTGCTAAAGGGTCCGCGTTCACACTGGTTTTTAAGTGGTTTTCTTCATCAAGCTTTTATTTTGGAACTTCCGCTGACGTCAGTGTAAATCTCCAAACATTTTCCATTTGACATTTAAATTTGGCATTTAGATTTAACATTTACATTTTCAATTTGACATTTAGATTTAACATTTAGATATAAAATTCAGATTGAACCTTTATATGTAACATTTATGTTTAAAATTTAGATAGAAAATTTGCATTTTGATTTAACATTTAGATACATTTAGATTTAGATTTAACATTTAGATCTAAAATGTATATTTAGATTCAACATTTAGATATAACATTTAGATAGAACTTTTATATGTAACATTTAGATTTAACAGTTCGATATAACTATTAGATTTTGATTAAACATTTATATCTAATATTTAGATTTAGATTCAACATTGTAAAAATAAAGTATAGGATTTTGATTTAAAACTTGGAGCTAAATGTGGAAAAAGCTGCCGTTAAAATCGGCATGTGCTGCTACAAACGGCGCCCCATAGTGCCCCCGATCTGTTAAGAACAAAAAGATAGAAATCTTCGTTACCAGTCTACTACCAGTATCGTCATACATTCTTGAACTGGACAGAATTATAGAGTTTACCGGTACCAGTTGTTATATTTATACACAGAATGTGACTCACTACAAAAAATTGCATATTTCCTTCTTATCTCCTAACATAAATATATCTATAAAATACTTTATCTGTTTGAACCATACTCTCCGCTGTAAACAAAACAAACAAAAAAAACACTCTGCACACTCTCAAAGAAACGTTTCCTCATAGTTTTCCCCAGGCTCTCTGAGATCAGAGTCTCTGGACGGGGACCTGATGACCTCAGAGAGGTCACTGCCCGCTCTGGTCACACTTTCATAAGATGGTGGGGAGGACAATCCCGTGTCCTCCTCTGCCGCTACGATCTCCACCCCAACAGGTCTGTAGTGCTGAATCATGGAGGCTATCAGACCCTCGGTCTCTGGAGCGTTCTCCACATCCACCTCAGTCTCGTAGTTGATCTGTCTGTAGAGGTAGGACGCCTGCTTCAGCTGCCGCTTCACCAGATGCCTCCTGTAACACCTCTGGATGATGATCGCCGACACCTCCTCCAGTTTACGGCGCAGTGTGGAAGTGATGGGCTCATGGGAGATCTTGGAGGGGTTGGTCACCATGAACTTCTCCTCCATTTGCTGCTTGAGGGCATCCATCTCCCCCGACTCTCCCAGGACTCGCTTTGTGAAGGCAAACAGGATGTCCAAGCAGTGTATCTTATCTCCGCTGACCATGGGCAGGTCCATGGAGATCAGCTTTGTCATGTTGGGCTTGGCTATGCGCAACGGCTCCGACAAATTGTCAGCAAAGATTGAGAGCATGGAAAACTCGATGAATTGCGTTGCCTGCGTATCAAACTTCTCCCAGACCTCGTAAAACATTTCAAAGTCGTCCTCGCTCAGCGGCTCCGTGCTCTCCTCCGTGGCCACGCTGAAGTTCTCCAGAATGATAGCTATATACATATTTACCACAATGAGGAAGGAAATGATAATGTAGCTGACAAAGAAAGCTATGCCCACGGAGGAGCTGCCACAGTTCCCCCTGGTGTTGGTGCCAGTATTGACATAGTTCACGTCGCACTCTTCTGGGGAGGTGGACATTATGGGACTCAGGAGGTTGTCCCAACCTGCAGATGTGCTGATCTGAAAAAGGCAGATCATGCTATTCCCAAAGGTCTCAAAGTTGAACATGTCGTCAATCCCGTCCTGTTTTTTCACGTAGGCAAAGTTTGCCATGCCGAAGATAGCGTAGATGAACATGACGAGGAAGAGCAGGAGGCCGATGTTGAAAAGTGCTGGCATGGACATCATTAAGGCAAACAGTAGAGTCCTTATACCTTTGGCGGCGCGAATAAGTCGAAGTACACGTCCTATCCTGGCTAGTCTGATGACTCGAAACAGCGTTGGGGATACAAAGTACTTCTCGATGATGTCTGCGAGAACAATTCCTGAAAAGACAAAGAAGGAGAAGTTACAAATATGCTGATGATTAAATGTTTTATATCAACAATGCATCAACTCCAAAAAACAAACAAAAACACATCATAGTTTGCAGGTACACTCAGCTCTATGGAGCTTTTTACCAGAACTTTTTAAAACTACTTATATCCCTAATAAGTCAGGATATTCTGCGATCGTCATCAGCACCGCCCCAGGTCCTTCGTGTTAACGCCACAACTCTAAAACTGTTTCATGGATCATTGTCAGATTTTATACACGCATAGATCTTAACGGGAGGAATAACTGGTCAGATTTTCGGAAAGGTTGATTGCATATATCCACCACTAGGGGGATTTTTTTATTTCCAAAAATGTCCTTAATTTCAACTGTTGGTCTGATAGCCCAAATTTGTGCATATGAATCACCTTTAAATATCTATCTTATATATATATATATATCATAATTCACTCTTATAGTTCATATCTTACACAAAAGGGTTAGATTCTCCGCAATAAAATGTAGTTTTTATTTGGCCATCCCATATTTTACGCCACCGAGGGGAATTCTATCTTAAACATAATTTAACACATTTAGGACATAATTTCTCGATTCTGGTCTGATTTAGTTAAATTTTTGTGTATATGAATTGAGTCGAGACGATCTATCATGCGTACATCCTGTATTGTTCTAGAATTTGATATTTTACACTAAGGGGAGCTTTTTTTCTTTGATTCCTTTCACCAAAAATGGTCCAATTTAGTCCAAATCTAATACATGTGAATCGAATTGAGGACTATTTTATCATATTTTACTCTAACAGCTCATATTTTACTCACTAGGAGGAGATTTTAAATGAAAAAAAAGTTTTTTAAAACATAACTTCACATCCAAATGAATTAAATCAGGGCCATTTCTGTCTTAACGCAGGGGAGTGGGGCCTTTTTCAGCGACTTACCTTTTTCTGTCGGGGACGATAGCGTAGGCCTAGTTTAAGAATAGGGATAGTACAGCACGAGAGAATAGTTCCTTACTTACCCACAATGGAAAGTATTATCACCACAAAATCGAAGATGTTCCACGCAACTGTGAAGAAATAACAACGGAGGGCAATGATCTTGATCAGGCATTCAGTGGTGAAGATCACGATGAAGACCAGGTTGATGTTGTTGAGGATGGTCTCGGTGCGCTGCGACTGCTCATCGGTTTCCACCATCATGGTCACCATGTTGACGATGATGAGCATCATGATGATGATGTCAAAGGCTTGCTTGGACACAAGATCGAAGAAGAAGGCTTGGATGATGTTCTAGGATTGGAGAATAAATATTTGAAAAAATGAGTGAATGTAGACTCAACTAGTAGAATGATGTTACACATGTTGGCAGGTTAATGAATATATGTGTGATCTGTGGCAGTTAAGTCAATTTGGTGAAAGGTGTGTTTCTGTCATGGTTACTTTAAGTTAGAGTTAGGTTTAAGCTTCACCCTGTCAGGAGGAGTTAAGTGTTATTTTGTGTCATGTGACCAACAAACAGGAAGTTCGGAGCCTGACGCACAATAACTGCTTATGGAAGTGCTGAGTAAAATCCAGTGGCAGCTACACGTGTTATGCCTTTGGTAGCATTGTGGGTATGTTTTAATTCGCTGATAGTTATCAATGATTGTAAAATGATTCTTTTCTGGGTTTATTTTGAGTTTTGTGAAGAATGACGATATTAGCGTCCGAGTTAGCATTGTACTAATTATGCAATTCATAAACTGTTGATAATCTTTAGAGGATAAATAACTTAATAAAAAGTAAACAGTCTATATATTTATATTTATATATATATATTTTTGGTGATTGGTGATCATCCAAGATGACCGGCTGATATTTATCAGAAGCGAGGCTAGCCGGTATTGTGTATGTATTCTTATCTGCTGAAATTAATTAAATCGACTGTATGACTCCTTCAGGTCAAAGCCAACATATAAGATGATATGTTACATATTAACATGTTATACATATGTTATGTTATATATACATATTCAGGACGTATACTGAGGACAGTACAATGTAAAATGATGTAAAAAAAAATATGAATCTAAAGATGACAATATTCTACCGTAGGTCTTGGTATTGGTTTCTGTGGCTTTTTTGTGCCTAACTTCTTCATAGCGTTATAATACTTCTTCTGTTCTTCAGTCATGAAGATATCTTGTCCCCCTAAGTATAGGAAAAAAAAATGTTACAGAGTTGGTTAGTGACTGAGATGATGTATAACAATACCTCAAATCAACATTGTCACATAATTTTACATATTTGGGTTTCCCCCTGAAATGAAATCCAGCAATGATTCGAAGGACATGATTGTTTCATTGTATCTGAGCATTAGCAGCTATTAAACAGCATCCTTCTGGCACAGCCTCAGATCCGTGCGTCTCATCAATACTCATCTTTCGTTTCTGCTGGTTGAAATTGTCAATAATGACTCCGATGAAGAGGTTGAGGGTGAAGAAGGAGCCGAATATGATGAAGATCACAAAGTAAATGTACATGTAGAGGTTGACCTCTCTGATGGGTTGTTCCTCCACCTGAAAAACAGTCGAGTGGTGTCAGCGGGTTCCTGTAACGTGTTTATGATGGAATCCCTGGAAGCAGACGGGGGAACTTACTCCTCTTGAATCAACAGCTGCATGCATGATCTCCATCCATCCTTTAAATGTAGCCTATAATATAAAACACAACGGGACACTTTGTTATACTCAGAATCACACTGACACGTGATGTCATGATCTCATTACTCCTCGTTATATCACCCTTAGGTCGGGGAAATGATGGCATCGTCATCGCGGCGGTGAACAGATTTGTCGTGTCAGGTCGTTACCGTAACGAAGTTGGTTTTGTATTTGTGACGGTAAGGGGAGTTTAATCTGAAAAAGTTTTTGGGCCATCATTTTTCAGCGTTTTTTTTCCCTCATACCCATATAGACCTTAGTGCGAGGAAGAACTGCATTGATCTTGGGAAAGGACAGTTGTATATTTCACTTTATCTCCGAATGTTTTCCCTGCCATCATTTTTTCAACTCTTGGCCTGAATTGGTCCAAATCTGTTTATCTTGAATACATCATATTTCACTCCAATAGTTCCTATTTCACCCACTAGGGGGGGAGCTATTTTATGAAAAAAATAATTTTCCGAAAATTACTTCCTAACCGTTCGTCCGATTTCTACCTATATTTCTTGGATATGAATCCACTCAAGCAGATCTATCTTGAATATATCATATTTTGCTCCAATCGTTCATGTTTTACTCACTAGGGGGAGTTTTTGGGGGTTGTTTTGAAAAAAATGCAGTTTTTCGGTCGTAACTTCCTAACAGTTTGTCTGATTCAGTCCAAATTTTATTGAACCCACCTGAGAGATCTAACTTGTGTTTGGGGTAAAATCTGATCTTTAGATTTAAGATCAGATTTTTTTTTAATGAAGAATGCTGTTTTGTGGAATTAACGTCACATTTAATTTGAGGATTTGGGGAATTAGGTGCTTTTCTGGGATATACCCTTGCTGTGGGGGACAAAAGCATTGGCCTTGTTTTCACATTGAGAGTGTGATTGACAGATGAGTGCGAGGAAACCCACCACTTGCAGAAGGGAGAGGTAACCAAGCCCCACGTTGTCGAAGTTGACCTTCACTTTTGTCCAGTAGAACTGGGTGTCGTTCATAGCGAGGCAGTCGGACTTGTTGTTGACCACAGAGACGCTGTGGATGAAGCCGGTTCTGTTCACACACTTCCCAAACTTGCCAGCGAACAGGTTGACACCCATGATGCTGAAGATGAGCCAGAAGATGAGACACACGAGCAGCACGTTCATAATGGAGGGGATGGCTCCTATGAGAGCGTTCACGACCACCTGATGGGTAGAGACGCGGTACAGGTCACTCTCTGAGACGAGACTTTTATCCATTATCTTACAGAGACCCAACAAGTTCCTCTATGAGCAGCATTATGATTAGCATAAATCAAATGTCCAATCAGTGTACACACTGAGAAATCAAGGTATAGGAATGGACTTCAAATGGAAATGGGTTTGTCGCTCCAGCGTTATAAAAGTGTACCTCTGAACATTGGTAAATTTTAGTACCTTTTGTCTTTACCTTAAAAGAACTTTTCTGCACTGCTAAATGCAAGAATGTACCTTAATATCTATATTTATACCTAATAGCACAATAGAACTGGAGCCTAATGAGGTTAAACTGGGGCAGTATGTACATTTTTTTTTAATCCAAACTTAAAGAAAATGTAATTAAAGAACCAATTATCAGCTTACAAAATTAAAAAAAAGTGTTAGAAAAATGCAAGAATAAAATTCCTTTTCAGAATATTGAAATCTTTAGATTTTTCAGCTGGAACTAATTTCACTTTAAAACGTTTCACGGCAACAAAAAAAATTGAAACGGAAACGTTTTTCAACTATTTTATACTATTTTATTAAAAATAAATCTTTTTTTGAATCATGAATTTGTATCTTTACCTTTATCTTTACAATTATGTACCCTTTACCATCAGCAATGATTTTGTACTTTAAAAATCAAACAAAGATCCAAAGGCATCACCACAAGGACCGCTTTTCAACATCATAGGGTATTCTCCTGAGAAATGATTTCCCTGTTTCTGTGTGCGGTGCGGAATGTTTTTTTTCTCACCCGCATGCCCTCGAATCTGGACAGAGCTCTGAGGGGTCTCAAAGCACGCAGGGTCCTCAAGGACTTGATGGCAGCAAAATCAGAATATCCCAGCGAGTTTGCTATCAGGCTTATCAAGGACACCTAAACGAAGCGGAGAAAGACAGACACGCTGTAAAAATCATGTCGCAAAACAAAAACGCCCAAAATGGCAGAATAGAGCAAAATCCCATCCATCGTCTCATCATCACGTTGGTCAAAGGACATAAAACGAGCCAAACTTGAGAGTTTTTGTTCACTCGGGACATTCCACAGTTAGGAACACGGCTACACGATCATCAAGGTTTGGATTTGGTTTGCAAATTTAGGCCTCCACTCTATTCTACAACAAAAACAAAACAAAATGGGATTTCCGCTGTTGTATGACAGCTATGAATGAAAATGGAATGATAGGAAAAAAAAATGTACATCATGGCTTGATTAATGAGGACAAAACAGACAGGTATGCACAGATAGGCAAACAGTGTCCATGCATGCATACGCAGCTATATATACATATCAAATACGTATATATGTCAAATAGAGTGAGTTTTATAAAGAATATATATATCCCTGTCTTTGCCAAATTTGTTTCCCGAGTTGCATCCAATTGTTCCAATCAGTTCATTTCAAACAGATAAAGACCCATAATTTCTTTATAAAAGTCTATTTAAACATGCGTTTGTACAATATATCTAAAGAAGATACTCCAAAGACGTTGTTCTCCAGACAAGAGAAGAGGGCACTGACAGAAAAAGTGCAAAAGCCCGTAGAAGCAGGTGACTTTTATAAACCGATATGGCAATAACATTCGCTACAACAGATCAACCATGAATCACAAATTGACAATATGACTGCTAAAGTCTGTGAAACAGTATTTTTATGTGTTTAATATGCTTTATAAACAACACCAGATCTTCTGTAGATAAACCCAAGTGTAGATGGCACTGCATTTATTTTGGATATAAAAGCCAAGGTCCTGAAATAAGAGGGTAGTTTTTATAGTGCAGCCATTTTTTTTTTCTTTCTGCAGATTTGATCATTTGTTGAGGAACAAGACGGTGGCTTTTGATATCACGACAAAAAAAAAAAGCACTTACGGAGTGAAGAGACACAAGCATTTATGACGCAAGATGCAAGTTTCGGATCTCCCGAGCTCATACTCACCTGGGGCGCGCTTACAACTACAACTTACCCTAACAATAGTGCGGTCTGTGGCAATCTGTGCAACAGCGGGCGAAATCAGAGGAGTCAAGTCAGGCCTCGGGCGGCTTTCTGATGACTACATGCTGGAGAGCCACATTCATTTCATGCCACAGTTTACAGGAAGATGCACAGAAAGTTTGACATGACTCTCACCGCCGGAGCCCTTCCTCATCAGGGGATGACGATTTAAAAGAGTAACTCTGTGATAACATGTCACCAATCTGTCCCACGACCATGAAGAGCAACGTTCAGCAACATTGCAATAATAATATAATGCAATAATAATGCAATGTTTAGTGATAACGCTTCCGTTAGCGATGCATTCCATGGTGCCGTAATGTCTGGATTATTTAATCATGAGGCTTTGGCTTATTTTAAATGTTGAGTATTTTTTTTTTTTCTTCTAGAATACTGATATGGATGTCCCTCTTATCCAACAGGATGAAAAGTGTTACGTACACTTCTTTTCACATTTCCACTGACGTTTATATTCTATTTTTCTTTTACTCACCGACTGTATTTTTTGTTACTGTGATTTCAGAGCATTCTCTGGTGCAAGAATTTCCTCTAAGGTCAATCTAATATTATCTTAAATAAACTGCTTGGCTGTTGTCCAGGCAGCATGCTTATGCCGCCGAAAAGCCCCCAGTCTCCTGCATTGTGCAGCAAATTCCCCTGATTAAACTCCTCAAATGAAATGTGAAGGTATGTCCCAAAATAGCGGGTAAATTATGAGCAATTAGAGTAAAATACGCTAGAAACAAGATTGATCCGATCGAGTCAAATCAAATGCACCACATCTGGACTAAATCGGACCAGCGGTTGGGAAGTTGTACCTGAAAAACCGTGCTTTTCATAAAAAAAATTCCCTCTCGTGAGTAAGATACGCACCATTAAATTAAAGTACGATATATATACTAGAGAGATCCGATCGAGACAATTCATATGCTCCAAATTCGGACCAATGGGCAAAGAGTTGAGAAATTATAGCACATAAACATATGGAGATAAAGTCGGAAATATAGAATTATCCTTTCTAAAAATCAATCCAGTTCTTCCCCGCACTAAGGTCTACATGGGGATAAAAGTGAAATTTGAATATGATCCATGAAATAGTTTTTGACTGATTCCATAACATCCCAGACTTTTCAGGGTTAAAATAATGAGCAGTTTTAACATGAAATGTGCAACAGATGAATGGAGTTCCCCAAGGATCATTGTTAGGGTCCCTATTATTCACTCTGTATGTAAATGATCTTCCACTGCTGTGTCAGCAAATCCAAATGTATCCTGATGACACAGAGGTTTCAAATGTGCAAAAATGTCTGAGTTAGCAGCTGAGAACCCAAATACTGCTGAATGGCTAGTTCTGGTACTCAAACTAATACAGGATTAGTTTGAGTACCAGTAAATCAAAAAGCAAGTTTTCCTCTAAAACCGTTTCCACCTCCTCATGTGGACATTGTTTTTAAAAGGTTTGGTGCAACACTGAATATATCAATTCCAAATAGAAGCTTAGATATCTCTGCAAATTGTTGACCAGTAGGAACTTTCTTTCTGCAGGAGCAGTCAAAACATTTTCACTGATGAGCCATAAAACTGTAACCACTTAAAGGTGAAGTCAGTGAACATTAATTATTTCCGTATAATGGCAGCTGTCAGTTGGTTGATGAACTGAAGTGAACACTTCAGTTCATCAACCAACAAAATGTGCTGCTGGCAGAAAAATTATTGACTTTGACAATCTTTGAATGTGATGGCTAGACAACTGGGTCAGTGCATATCCAAAACTGCAGCTATTGTTGGATGTTTCCGGCGGCAGCAGCGGGACCTGCACATATATTTATTTATGCCAGTTTATCCTGCCTGAATGTCCTCTGTCTTGTGTTTTTATGTTTATATTTTGAGTGACACTACATATTTTGTTATATTCCTTTATAATGACATCAAAGGTTTTCTGATTCTGACAATTTCTGAAAAGTGGTTTTAATGTTATGGCTGATCAGTTTATGTTTCCTACTTATCTTATCGCAGGCAGGACAGACGATTATACTTGTAGATTCTTCGTGTCAATAAACTTAAAATAAAATGGATAAACATCTATTTCAATATCATCCTGTAGGATATTCTCAATATCTCAATCCTCTCAGATTTGAGACGTTTGGACTTTTCTCAAATCCTTTTTTAGTTCGTTCCTCCATCTTCACGTCACTTTGGTCAGTTTCGATCAGTTAACTCTCTATAATTCCCCGTGGAATAACTTTCATTCAGGATTGTGTCGTATGCTTTAAACCAGAGTGCCTTTAGGCCACCATCTTCCTCCAGAGGAGGATGAAGAGCTGCGATGCTCTAACGATGCTTTAAAGTCAAATCCATCTCTGTTTATGTTTGTTTTTACTCAATATTTAGCGGTTGTGCGTAATTATGTATTATTTTTATCTGCTGCGTTTGTTCAGAGACTCTTTTGATTATAAGCTGTCACAGGCCTGCGGATAAAAACTTTGGTACGACACATGAAACGGTAGACGTAGTTTTTTTAACGTTGGTGATGGATCTGCAACAATAACATGATAATATTCACTTACATCCACGATGAGGAAGTCCAGCCAGCACCAGTAGTTGGTGAAATATTTCTTGAAGCCATAGGCGATCCACTTGAGGAACATCTCCAGCACAAAGATGTAGGAGAAGACCTTGTCGGCGGACTCCAACGTCACCTTTATGAATTTTCTCTTCTCGATGTAGATGTCTTCAAATGCCTGCAGCAGATCAGGAGCAGCAGTGTGAGAAAACACAAATGCATGTAAACAAATACAGTTTCTGTTTGAGCTTGAGGGTTCGGAGTATTTACACAACATTTGAAACGCCATTTTCTGCATTCAAAACTAATTTGTTTTTGCAAATGTGCTTTTAATAGTGCTGTTGGCACCGACGGTGTGCTCTGGTTTTCAGCATCAGCGTTAATCTTGCATCGCCGCACTGTTCCCATCATAAAATTCACGCCATTGGTCTCACCAGATGCACCAGCTGCTTTGCTTTCAGTATGAACACATGAACCAGGACTGAATCTTGGAGATCGTACTGCCTGCTTTAAAAATGTGTTTTTGAATTCATTTTCAGAATGATCTGATGTGTCTGATCGTGTCTGGAAGCCCTACCAGAGCCCCACTGCTGAGCAGGATCATGAAGATGATGAAGGTCTCAAACCAACTATGCTCCACGATCTGGTAGCAGGTCTTCCTCAGCCTCCACCAGGCCTGACCCAGACCGCGGCTGGGATCCAGTTCACAGCACCGACAGCGCCTGGAACAAACTGCAAAAAAACACAAAATCGGCACAGTTTATACCACCAGGAAGTGGCTACAAAAGTAAGTTTCTCCACATTTAATGTTCTTACATTCTGGGAAACAATCCTCTGGCTCCATGTTCTCTTCAGCCAGATCTGATAGGTTGTCCATCTCTTCTCCAGGCTTCCTCAGATCCACCGTGCTGCCCTCTGACATGCTGATCTTCTCCTGGGGAGTGGGGAGACTCTCCGTTACAAACCAACCAGTTTGACAAACTATTCAGCTGTCGACAGGGGCGCCCCTCGCCAAACTGTTGCCCTCAGAGGAAATTAAGTCATGGTGCCCCCACCCCAACGGCTAAACCAATGTGTATGTAACTTTGTTGAACATAAACGGGCATAATATGTGTAAAATAAACAAATGAATAAATAAAACTAAATAAATCTGAATTAAATTATTCTGAGTGCCAAAATTCATATAAATATATTTTATATTTTAGTAGTAAAAACCCAAAATGAACCTGTGGTCATAAAGACAAAAATTAAATAACAGAATCGGAAATAGTAAATATAACCTATAAAGATATCTAAATGTATAAAAAAGTTTGCATCAAAACTGTCTAAACATAATTAAGTCTGTCATCGTCAATATCAAAAAAAAAATTATAACAATAAAACAGTAATTACCTTAATCATACGATTGTTATTCTTATTGTTTGAGTGTTCTTCTATGCCAATATTTATCTAAACATGTATCGTGTTCTATGATCCCTTTGCTGTTATGAATTTAATGTATCAACTGATAATAAATCCTGTTTGAAGTGAATGCAGAGGGTGTTAAAAGTGTGTGTTAACGGACGCCAATGACTTCAATGAACGTCGAGTATGAGGGTTACAGAAAATGAATGACTGAGTGTCCAGCACAAGTTGAGGCAGAGACTCTCCTCCTCTCTCAATGTAGCGCTGATGGAACCTGATGTGAAGTGTAGAATTCATTTGACCGGCTGAGTTGCCCCCCCCCGCCCTACCAAAGTGCGTACTCTGCGTAAATGAAGTGGCGGGCCCGGCTGTCAAATAGAGCAGCGTGGCAGCATCCTGGATTCATCCCATCAAAGAAAGCCCACCTACTCGCTCTGCCTCGTCTCCCAATCCCTCCTGAGCCCGCGGTACAATTTGATGAGATTTTTGTGTGTTGTAACAGCAACATATTTAACATGACTTATGGGACAGTGGTGCAGCTTCAATCCTATAAACCGCCACAAAGTCTAATCCAGCATTAAAGAACATCCGCAGGACCTGGGACCAGATTACCAGCATTACCAGTCTGAGGGTTTGAAGACAGCAGAGAGAATTTGCGCTGATGGGGTCATTGTTTACAGAGAGCATTGTGAGCGCGGAAGAAAAAAATGTCAATAGAATTCTCAATTACTGGAATATTTTTGTTCATATTCATCTTCACTACACTTAAAAAAATGTTTACAGTAATATACAGCTTTTGTTGACAGAAAGACAGTGATCATATACAAGACTTTTACTTTTACCCTTTTAACATTATTTCACAAATTGATGGCATATTTTCATCATCTTGTTACTGTACATTAAATTGAACATACTGGCAAAATCTGTATTATTAATAATTATAATAATAATACTACACTTTATTTATAACGCACTTGCACTTTAATCTCAATGTTCTACAAGGTGAAACCATTAATTAAAAAAATATATATAATTATAACAATATAAAAATTTTAATATTCTAGTGTTATAAACATAATAAGTAATAACTTCCTTGGAAACACGATGGTATTTTTCCGAAAACAGAAACAACCACGATTAAAGAAGTCGAGGATATAAAGCTTGGTTACATATTTCCGTCACTAAGGGGAGCTTTGTCCCAAATTTTTTGGGATGTGATTTCTCAAGCGTTGGTTTGAATTATAGTTCACATTTTTTTCACTAGGGGGGGCTTCTTGAATGAAAAACACTGATTTCCGGGTTTTTATTAAGTCCAAACTCGGTGCGAATGAATTGACTCGAGGAAATTTATTTTCCTAAGTATCATCCTTGACACGAGGAAGAACGGGATTGGTTTTGGGAAAGGTCAGTTATCATATTTCCACCACTAGGAGGAGCTTTAGGTTCTATCAGAACCAGCAAGAATCTGTTCAGCAGTTGGTGCTCATCTATTGGATCGGACAACACGGACTACATTTGCTTCCTTCTGGGGTCAATGAACCATCGCAAGTTCTATTTATCACACCGTCACTCGTCTTCATCAGAGTTCACCTCGTCTGGTTGACAGATTAAAAGCTCACATGTCCAGAAAGCCTCCAGATCGCAGACGCCTTCACAGCCCAACCCCCACCTCCACTTCTCTCTCCTCTGAGTGACACTCAATAAGAAGGTGATGAGATTCTCCAACTTGACTCCTGTTACTCTGAGTCACAACAAACACTGACTTAAACTTATCTTTCAAAGGACTTTCTAGAACAAGTTCTCACACAATCTCGGGTACAAAATGATGAAGGTCCTTCTCCTGGCTCAACTGTTAACATCCTCACGAAGAATAAGAAAACGAAAGAGAAATTATATTTTAATATTATTATTATTAGATTATATTTAATATCTATAAATTAACCATCAAATAATAAATGGTTTTGATCCAAAATGTTCTTAAACAGTAAATAAATCAGATGCATGAAATTTTTTCAAAGAAAATAGTCAATTAGATCAATTCAAGCTTTTGATGAATCATGTTTTAATAAAACTATTAGTCCCTTATTAGACTTGTTTGTTTTTATCAAGTAACATCCTACTTATCGAGGAAAGCCGTGGTTAATGCTTCCTCCTCGGTGGCACCTTTAGCCTGTGGTGTGCCCCAGGGCTCCATAATTGGCCCCTTACTCATTAGTATATACATACTGCCACTGGGTCATATTATAATGACATGACATTAACTCCTGTTACTTGAGCGGGAAGGCAGAGGAGGAGCAATGTCAGCATTGTGGAAATATCTTAATGTAGTTGGTGACGACAAAAGTAAAGCAGACGGCAAACTAAGCTCTGCTTAACCGCCCAGAAGGGCATCCTTTGGAACAAGCTATTTGAAGAACCGCCACAACAATTTTGCAAAAGCTGATCACTACAACCAGCTTTGCAACAAAACCTTGGTTGTGGATTATACTCAGCCCACTAGAGCCCAAACTTGAGATTCCCAGCCGACACGAGGTCACAGACTCCGTACCACCAAAGCTCCACGTATCCGGGAAAAGACACATCAGCAGCAGCGTACAACAGCATGTTTGGATTGTGAAAATTCCACACTTCTTTTCTACTTCCCTACTGTTGATTTTCACACATCTGAAATGGGTGAATTATGTTGAAACTTTTCAACAGAGCACTTTGGGATTGAGCAAAATGTACATTTTTGTTTTTTACACTAAATGAAAAACGTATGGTGGCGATGTCAGAAACAGAATAACAAAAAACAAGAGCGTTTCTCAAAACCTAACAAATGAAAACTAACAAATGTAAATCAGATGACTGTGAGCGTGAGCGATCGTTAGTCTCCATGGCTACGTTCACACTACCGGTCTCAATGCTCTACTCAGATTTTCACATTACTTTTAAAATCAGAATCCAGTATCAACAGTTCTCCGCCCTAAACGGGTCTCCTGCTAAAGAACAATCACAAAGACGTCAGCGTTTGTCAATACAGAAGCAAAATGGATGTCAATAAAGTTGGTTTGAACACTTTGGTTTTCTTTGGTTTTGCAGTAGAGACCCGAAAATAAATTTAAAAAACTGCAAAAAAAAAAGGTGAGAAGCGACTCCAGCCAGTGCAGCTTTGTGACGAATGTCGATGGAAGATGGCATCAAAGTCCTATGAATTCTGACTTTTCCGGACTGTTTCACTGTATGAACTCGGACTGTTTCACGTTGTGAACCTGGACTGTTTCCCTGAATAAGCCTGGACTGTTTCCCTGTATAAGCCTTGACTGTTTCACTGTATGAACCTAAACGCTGGCGCAGCTTTGTGATAAATGTCGATGGAAGTTGCCTTTAAAGTCGCACAAATTCCGATGTGATGCTTCAGACTGAGGGCAAACTGAAAAATCCGACCTCTGTCCAATTTAGGACTTCATATGAAAGTGGCCAAATCTGAACAGAAAAAGATCGGATTCGTGTGGTTTGTTCTGTTCACACTGCCATGAAAAAGTTATGATGAACCCAGTGATGAACGGTTTTTCCTGCCTCTCGCCTGATGTCAGCTGGGATCAGACATTGCCCAATCCTTTCCAAGAGAAGCGGTTAGAGAAAAGTGATGCATGAATGGGTGGATGTAGGCGGTCAGCTCCACCTCAAACACAAACATCTACAGGTGAAAAAACTCACCGGTTTATTTTCTTCATCCTCTGATGAGTCAGAGTTCTCCTCGTCCAGAAACTCCACGTCCGACTCTCCGGGTGCGATGGGAACAATGACCGTCAGGTCGGCGTTGGTCATGTAGCTGTCCTCCTCTGGGTTGATGTACTTCTCGCCATAGCGTCCAGAAATTCCCCCATTGCTTTCCACGTGATTTCCCGCCATCTTAATGGCCTGTGTGGCGTCTTTGTCCTTTTCTTTCGGACTCTTCGCGCTGCGGTCGAAGATGTTGGCGAAGCTGGTGGACACCCAGGAGACGGCGGCGGTGATGCGGGCGATGGCGATCTGAATGTTGTTTAAGTCGCCGTCCTCGTCTGGAGCGGAGAGGTTGTCCGAACTGAAGGAGCTGAGCAGCAGGGCCAGAAAAAGATTCAACACCTGTTGAAGATTTTAAGATTTGATTCAGAGAAATGATCAGAATCGTGTTATAGTTTAAATCCGCTTAACCTGAACGTGGAAGAAAAAACTGTGACTGTATTCCCGAAAAGTTGGAGATATTATGGTTTCGTCATTGCCGCATCCACAGAACCTCCATGTTAACCCAAAAACTATTTTATGGATTATTTTAAAATATTTTCCCCACAGGGACCATGGCACAAGGAAACACTGGATGGATTTTGGGAAAATTCAATAGCATATTTCCACCAGTAGGGGGAGCTTTATCAGAAAACTTTTCTCTATCTCTCTCTATTAATATATCTTGTAAATGTCATATTTTACTCTAATAGTTCACATTTTATTCACTTGAAAGGGCCTTTTTCCCCTAAAAAGACTTCGTAACCATTATTCCAATTTAGTTAAAGTTGACCTCATATGAACGACCTCAATAACATCTAACGTGTGTTTGTTATATTTTACTTTAACTGTTCATATTTCAGTCATTAGGGTGTCTTTTTTGCAAAATAAACAGCTTTTGGACCGCTACCTCTCAACCATATGTCCAACTGTGTCTAAATGGAGCCTTCATTATTGAGTAACTATGGGATGTGATGTTTGAGTTCATTGCTGACGTCATAGAAATAGTTAGGTTGGGTCAATATGGACTGTTTGAATTTATTAAGGAGTCACAATCAGGGGGATTCCCTGTACAATGCAGGGGATTGGAGCCTTTTCAGCGATTCAACCTGGCTGTTGGGGAGGATAGCGTGGACCCAGTTCAACTGTGCTTGTGTCAACATTCATATTTCTTGTCATAGTTCAGCCTGGGTGAAAGGATAAGTCCGCACAATACACGCTATGATATTCCATATATTTTGTCAACACTGGAAAATCCTGCATTGTCAAATCAAGAGGATATTCTATCCGGATAAGCTGAGACACATATGGATTTGGACGTTTTCAGCTACACTGAAGTTTCCAAACATCCAACTCATAAATAATCTGCAGAGATGTGTGTGTGGGCAAGAGAGAGAGAGAGAGAGAGAGAGAGAGAGAGAGAGAGAGAGAGAGAGAGAGAGAGAGAGAGAGAGAGAGAGAGAGAGAGAGAGAGAGAGAGTGATGTGCACAGTTGGTAAGGATCATCTTTAGCCACTGAGTCAGTCAGACATGGGGAGCATGAACAGGTGATTAGTGATGAATGCCCTCTGACCTTCTCACCCCTAAGCATCCTGAATAATCCCTTGGATAAACAGCTTTTTTCAAGATTTGAGTGCAGGAGAGGTTTGTGTCCACTAAAGTCTATAAGGAGCCTTGTTGTGCTGCGGCCTTTGCCCTTACAGGGCAGCAGAGTCAGCGATAAAGCACGGAATGTTCCTTTATGCTCTTCAAGTCGTTTCCAATCCTCATCTTTATTGGGTGTTACTGAAAAGGCAGACTTGATTAGTATAACAACTAATCAAGTCTAACAACTTCAAAATAAAATAATTAATAATAAAAAATATTCTATTACTTATATTTTTGTTTTATTATAAAAAAATTAGAAAAATAAAAATATTCATATATACATTCAGTTTATATATATATACATATATATATATATATCTTATAAATCATATTAAAAATATTGTATTCTATTACTTCTAATACAGTTTTAATTAGTTATTTGAAAATATATAGATATATATAAAAGAAAAAGTGAATTTATATCTTTATTTAATTTTTTTATATACATAAAACCATTTAATCTTTTTTTTTTAGAAAAACAAATAAATACATTTTATTGTTCCAGGCTGATACAGAGCTGAAGAAATATACAAAAATACAACTAGTGAAGTTCTATGTTAAATGCTGCGACTGCTGTTAGATAACACTGCCCACCAAATCAACACATGTGTTGACCAAATATAAACATTTGTTGTGTACAAACAGAGCTGCTGCACAGATGTTGTTTTCTATTTAAAAAAAAAAAACAGATGCATGCACTGATTTGCAAGCTGTGTTCCATCCTGTGTGGAACTAGTAGTAGATGCTGAAGAAGCTGGAGACACAGCGAAGACACTCCGTGGCCTTTGCTGAACCTTAGGTCACATTTTCAACCCAGTTAGTTCACTTATTCGCTCATTAGCCGCGGATGAATCCATCAGTCCTGATGGTCATCGGGCTGCAGCAAAGCCGACCTTTCAGTTTGCCCAACATGTGCAGATAATGCATGCATTACTTAGGAGGGACAGCAGATGGTTTATATGTTGACCAGACATGATCTGTTTTGAAATCTGCTGATGCTAATCTGCCATACAGTCAGCATAGCGTTATGACACGACCACTTTCTCACTGACTAGAAGCGCCGTATGGAAGACACACGTAACCCTTTTCACAGCTTCACACACATCTGGGTTTGTGAAATGAATCACAGCGACCCACCAGCGACTGCTGGAGTACGTCCCACCGCAGTGACATGGAAGCACCAATCCTCACTGGAGCAACATAATCCCTGATTACTTATGACATCATCATTTGGACGGAACGGTGTTTACAGTTGCTTGCACTGGTGTGCCCTTACATTTCTCTTTAGACGGACCAACATACCACTGTTGAAGGATGATGCTGCTGATTTTCTGTATTTTTATTATTACCAGCAGGTCCAGTGTAAATACTGAAGTAGGGAAGAGAAGGTTCTGTCGTCCCTGTCAGGGTTATTTCCAGTGACCCCCATCTGAGATACGCCCTAATCACAGATTGAGCCCTGGCTGAGCTTGTAACCATGGAAACAGAATAAATAAACCTGACAAAAGTACCAAAACAATATGCACCTCCTCATTTTACTCACTGCACTGTACAAAAGCTTCAGCAGACATTTGGTTATAATTTTAATACCGGTTACTAAGATCGCTCCTTTTTTTTTTTTTTTTTTATCTTAAACAGATATTCATATGTAAATCTTTAATCTCAGACTCACCACCAGGTTTCCTATGACCATGACCAACATGAAGACCAGGATGCAGAGGGGCTGCCCGGCCACTTCCATACAATCCCACATGGTCTCGATCCATTCGCCGCACAGAACCCGGAACACAATGAGGAAAGAATGGAAGAAGTCCTTCATGTGCCAGCGAGGAAGCTGACAGTCGAAGGAGATCTTACACACGCAGTCCTGGTAGTTCTTCCCAAACAGCTGCATGCCCACCACAGCGAAGATGAAGACGATGATGGCCAACACCAGCGTCAAGTTCCCCAGAGCGCCCACTGAGTTGCCGATTATTTTGATGAGAGTATTGAGAGTGGGCCAGGACTTCGCCAACTTGAAGACTCGCAACTGACAGGAAAGGGAAAGAAATGATGTCACACGCGTCAGAAATGAATATTAAGAGACCATTTAACTCACTTTAATATTTGTAAATAAGAGTTTTCTCACTGATTTAATTGTTGAAGGTTAGATTTTATTTGTTCTTTTCTACTGCTATCGCAAAAAAAGAAACTAATTCCAAAAAGGATTCTAGTGAAAGCCATTTTCATCTAATTATACTCTGGTGAGAAAGATTTCTGTTACCAGTCTGAACGATCGCAGCACAGACAGCCCTTCCACATTTGAGAGACCCAACTCCATCAGACTGAGACACACGATGACGCCATCAAAGATATTCCAGCCTTGCTGGAAGTAGTAGTAAGGATCCAGAGCGATGAGCTTCAGCACCATCTCTGCTGTAAAGATTCCCGTGAAGACCTACAAAACACAAGGAGGGGGATGAAAACAGTTACGAGAGGAAATCACACATACATATCAGGAATGTGCAATAAGTAATTTTATCAACCAGGGGTTAATTTGTATCTGTAATTATTAACTCTCTTTATTAACTCTCTTTATTCTTCATTTAGCAGAGTTTTGTCCTCTCACAATTTTATAAAAACTTATTTAAAACTATTTAGAGACAATTTGTCTCTCTTGGAAAAGAGATTTTTATTTGAACGAGACTTCAGGGTTAAATAAAGGTAAAACAAAAGAAGTTTTATTCATTAGTCTTAGTCATTTTTGCGATATCCTACTATCCAACAACACAAACTAAAAACTTTAAGTCTTATTTGCCTTATTTAAAGTAGCCGCCTTGAAGACTCCGTCATAGTCTGTATTTTACCAGTAGGGGGCAAATGGAAAAACAAAAAGTCCCACTTCCTGCTAGAAATACTGCCTCTTACCAAGAATAATCACAATAGTCTAAAGATGAACCTTTGAACAAGGATCAACAAAACCTATGCTTGACCTTAAGTTCTGCTCAACACTTCCTATAAAAATCCCAGCTGCCTGATAAAGAAGTACATTATCTTCGTCGTTCCTCTTCACTTGCCTCTCGGCGAGGCTTTCAGCCCACTTCACTTCTAACTCAAACGCTTGAAAACAACGGTGAGAGGCTCTTACCAGATTCCCCACCGAGAGCATAGTGTTGAACTCGTCGGTCATGGGGTAGTGCTCCAGCGCCATGAAGAGGGTGTTTAGAACGATGCATATGGTGATACCCAGATCCAGGAACGGATCCATCACCATGCACTTCACCCACTCCTTCATCACCAGCCACCAGGGGCTGCAGTCCCATATCAGGTACTTCTTAGCGAACGTGTACCAGCAGGGATGGCACTTCTGCCTCGACTCCTCCAGCTCTGCAAACAGACACCGGGGGTGAAGCATTCAAAGGACGACCGTTGTGGATGTAACCGACTCCCCATCGCTGCGTCCGCAGTTCCTTCACGATAATAAAACCAATTTCTTTTCTAATTTGATGTCCCGATTGACCTTAGTGTGAGGAAAAACTGGGTTGATATTGGGAAAGGTCGGTTGTGTATTTCCCACACGAGGTGGAGCTTAATCTCCAAAGGTTTCTGGGTCATAATTTCTTAGCTGTTGTCCTGAATTAGTCCAAATGTATCTTTAATATATCATATTTTACTCCAATAATTCATATTCTACTCACTAGGGGGAGCTCTTTACCAAAAAACACTGTTTTTCAAACGAAAATTCCTAGTCGTTGTCAAATTTGGTGCGTATGAATGGACTCGAGGAGATATATCTCGTTTTAGTCATATTTGACTGTAATAGTTAGTGGTGTCAATTGGAGTCAATGTTATTTATATAGCACGTATTTATATAGCACCTTTAAAGCAACCAAAACGGGTTGTCCAAAGTTCTGAACAGATGAGACAGCAAAAAATAAAAGTATAAATTACAAGAATAATTGACAAATCGGATAAGGAGTTAAAATCAAGTAAAATAAAAGGATATAAGACGATAAAATAAACATTAAAATAAGCATTCATAATGTGCAATGGAAATGGAAATGTCTAAACTCGAAACAAATTATAATCCAGGGGGAAAAGTTAGTTTTTTCTGTGTTCTGTGTGGTTCTGATTAGCGTGGGTATACTGATCCAGAGGTTCGGGCCAGCAACTGCAAAAGCCCGGTCACCTCTGGTTCTTACCCTGGCTCTAAGCAGAGGGTACCGGTGCAAAAGCTCGGTTAAATAAGACGGTGCTAACCCAGTTCATATTTTAACCTCTAGGGGGAGCCTTTTTTATGAAAAAAAAACAACGTTTTTTTCAGATATAACTCCACATTTAATTTGAGGAGTTCGATCAGGTAGACGTCCTTCACAACGCAGGGGATTGGGGGCTTTCGGGGATATAACCTTGCTGCGAGGGGTGGAGTTCAGAAATGCTTGTTTTTTCCGTTCTAGACTTTAATTGTAACTGGAATGTGTAAGAGTTCTCTGAAGCGTGAACCCGCTGGAAGCTAAAAGAGCTCTCACTAAAATAATATTTTCCTTCATATTCTTCATGCAGACACAAAACCAATATCAATATTCACATTTAGCATCGTGCAAGAAAGACCGTGTGTTTCACAAAATCCAATGCAGTTCTGTTAGAAGCCTGAGGGACTCACCATCCATGGCGTCACTGAGGAAGCTGACGGAACTCATCCCTCGTCTCCTCGGCACCAGAGGAGGCTCAGTCACTGTTGGGGAAGGCTGGAGAAGAGTTCCGGGGCTTGTGTCTTCTGTATTGGTGGGTTTCTGGGAGACGGAAAACACCCAAATGTAACTACAAGGTTGTCTGATCCTCTTAAGATGACTCTATTTTGGGACATTTGGTTCTGTTCTGGTCCTGGCTGTGTTGTTGAGGTTCACTTGAACATGTGAACTTCGGTGTGGACCAAGCAGCTCCTGACAGATGGGTCCGACTGAAGGAGTGATGTCACAGGCTCGGACCCTAGACACCAGAATAAGGAAAGAGCTGCAGGAGCAGAGGGCTTCTTCAAAGGGTCTCATCAGCATGAGGTTTATGAGCACATGAAATCCAATACTCATGGTTTTGGTTGGTCAATAGTCTTAACTTTGACATATAACCTCTCCGATCAGGTTGTGACCTCACCCATCCGTCTTTTGTTTGGTATTTTCTAATTTGACGTTAAAGAGCGTAAATCTTCTCCGACCCGTAGGCTGCGTTCACACCGCAGGTAAAATGTGAACCCGGGTCTGATTTATTGCTCATAGGAAACGTTTTTCATGGCAGTTTGAACAGAACAATCCACATGAACCTGATCTTTTCCAGCTCCGGTTTTGAACCACTATGAGGTCCTAAATCAGACGCAGGTGGGCTCCGTCGACTTTGACGTCATGTTACATCGACATTCATCACAATATGCTCATTCAAAAAACACCTGTTTGTCTCTATTCCTGCTTCCAACTATAAAAAATATTAACATTATATACACTAAAACAATATGAACAAAACTACAATCAGTTCACTCTAAACATACTTTAAACATGACTTAGACCTAAACAATATGAAGGACGCTATAATCACTGCACTATAAAAAACACAAAAACACTATAAATACATTATAAACACTATATGCACTATAAACACTATAAACACTATAAACACTATATACACTATAAATACTACATTATAAACACTACACTATAAACACTATAAACACTATAAACACTATATACACTATAAATACATTATAAACACTACCCTATAAAAAATATATGCACTATAAACACTATAAATAATATATACACTATAAACACTATATACACTGTAACACTATAACATTAAACATTATAAACAACATTATATACACTATAAACACTATAGATAACACTATAAACACTATATACACTGTAACACTATAAATAACATTAAACTCTATAAATAACTTTATAAACACTATAGATACTATAAGTAACACTATAAATTGTATATTCACTATAAAAACTCTAAATAAAGTGTTGAGACTAACTTTAGCGTTCATTTTACTTCCATATTGACAGCATGCTGCATTAGACTCCTTTTTATTATTCTGATGCGGGTCATGCGGGTCATGCGGGTCAGTTTAGGGCTTTGAACTTTTTCTGGAGTCAGACCACATTTTAAAAGTAATGTGAACAGCTGCACAGAAAAACACTATCCAGGAAAAACTCGTAATGGAGCTTTAAGGCGTAGCCTTCCAGAGACAAACCCTGATGAAAGCCCCTCTTACAGGTTTCTGTGACCCACCGTGTCTTCTCGGATCCTCTCCATGCTGCGAGCAGGCAGGGAGGTGGGGGTGTGTAGACCCAGAGTGCTGACTCCGTTCTGGTCCAGGTAGATGCTGAGCCGGCCGTTGACGTTGTGGCTGGGAGTGAAGATCTGAGAGCCGTGGCTCCACACGCTGCCCTTCCTCCTCTTCCAGAACGTTGCTGTTGAGCTGGCCCGACTCCTGAAGGTGTCCCCGTGAACGCTGAACTCATCATCCCCAAACTCGGCGTCGGAATTGTTGCGCGTCCGGAAAGAGCTGAAGATGCTGACCTGGCTTCCTCTCCTGGTGCTGAGGGGATGAGATGAGAGAGTGGCCAGCAGAGGGTGGACCGGGAGAGGAGACAATGGAGGCTGCAAGAAGACAGAGGGAACATCAGCTCCTGCAGCTTCTCAGCAGAACCTCACACACTGTGATTGTTGGGTTTTACCATTGGCTCATCCAGCGGGTCGAAGTTCTCCTCAGCAGCCTCCTCTGCAGCCTCCTCTGCCGTTTCCTCTGACAACGCCCTGTGTGATCTTCTTCTTCTGCTGCTGTTTCGCCGTATGCTGCCCGCCTTCAGAAAAAAAGGAGACAACTCTGGGGACAACACCGAGTCCGTCTCCTGTGCTTGTCTTCTTGCCGCCAGCTTAACACAGAGAAATATTATTTCACAGGACATTCTCTTTTTGAAAGCAGACATAGGAGCAGAGTCCTCGCCGACTCGTTTGCGCTGCACCTACTCGTTGCTCTCTGCGAAGGTGCTCCATGGCCAGCTGGAACTCACGCTCCTTCTGCCAGGCCTCAGCGATGGTGGCCTGGTTCTGCTCCTCATAGGCCATGGCCACCACAGCCAGGATGAGGTTGACCAGGTAGAAAGAACCCAGGAAGATAACCAGCACAAAGAAAACCATGTAGGTCTTCCCTGCCGAGCGCAACGTCTGAGGGAGGACATGTAAAACAAGTAATTCATTGTTTAAGGAAAAAAAGTTTATCTTCTTATTTCTTTGGATATGGATTTATGATGAAAATTCATATTCATTGGTTTAATTTCAGAGGTTCTGTTACACAATTCAGCCTATAGCTTGAGCTAAATCCGGATTTTTATCTTTTTTAAATCGAAATCCGCAACAGGGGATATTATTAATCGCGTTATAAACTGTAATAAAGTTTGAGACACATTCTGGGTAATAACCATTCCGTCCTGTTCCATCTTACTGCAAGTGGAATACGTAATAAATTGGGTAATTTTCAGATTTGTACATATCCCAGTAACTTTAGTCCCCAGTTTGCAAATAAAACAGCATTCTGACGGTTAGCCTTCTCTTCAACCTAACTATGAGAAGAGATGAGACTATGTTCTTCTTCTGGCAGGTCCTTACCACTGCTTACTGGGGAAACCCAACAAGTCCTGCAGTACTTTTCAAAGCTTCTTAAATCCTTACCATTTTCTTCTTTTTGACTTTTTCCCAACTCATCAACTTTGAGGAAAAAATATTCACGTGCATGCTAATATATCCCGCCCACTGTCAGGCTCCACCGTGACAAGATAATCAATATTGGGCCTCATTCACCGTTAGCGTCGTAAGAATTTTCTTAAAAGTGTTTTATTAATGAGACTCCTAAAAGAAAACTTACTTCATATTCACGAAGCCTTTATTATCCGCCAAACTTTTCGCACCTGTGTTCTTAAAACTGTGAGTCACCCAATCTGCGCCTAAACTCGAAGCTCGTGCCTGTGACGCTAATTAGCATAAATAAACGCCCCGCCAATGCCCATAAAAGGGCATTAGACTGCAGATCCGTTTTAAACACTCCTTCGTCACTTTGTTGTATCGGAGATCTCCGAGACGAACAAGGAAGAAAATGCCGATGAAAAAGTTTAAAGACTTCGCTGCTCTGGACTCCAGACATTAAACAAAATATCAAAAAAAATAATAATAATTTTTTTTTGCATTTCATTTAACTAACTTTTTTTTTTTTTTTAAAGCTGCAAATAATTCTGGAAGTAACGGTATGTATTATATGCGTACTTATTTGTATATTACGTATCAATTTTAAATTTGACCATATTGAATATGATTGAAGGATTTGAAAACGAGTCAATTCAAAAATGATCTTTAGAAAAAAAATGCACCTGATGAAAGAGTTTTTCCCAATAGTCTTGCGTCATGAGGCGGAAGAGAGCCAGGAAAGCCCAGCCGAAGGTATCGAAACTGGTGTAGCCATAGTTTGGATTCCTACCTACTTTTAGGCAGTCGAATCCATCCGGACACTTCCTGTGATGTACAAGGCGGAAGGGGAGAAGACACACGATTATGGGACAACATTAATCAACAAAAACTATGCACAGTGAAATCAGAGGAGGCTGGGACTGACATGGCGGCGGCAGCGTGCGGTTAAAGGGTAAATCATCTCCAGTTTCTACGGCCCTGTGACCTTTGACTCCGTTGGCTGGAGAGATGAACGGGTCGGTAAGCACATCTACTGATACCGACACTATTATTTCAATTGTCGAGGCCTCTTGAAATTAGTTCCAGGCAGAAGCACTAAAAAGCACCGGAGCAAAAGGGGATTATGCTGAGCCAGATGGATATCAAATTGCAGTTCAAAAACATTTTCCGCCCTATGCCCCCATCTCTGATCTTCATTGTCAGCATAGTGGCATTACAGCAAATATTTAAGTCCAGCAGCTGAGAACAAGCTGGACTGTCATGTCAATCCTTAGTGCAGAATAATTTCGTAATGGCAGGGAAACAGATGGGTGGCAGAGCGCTGCCGGAGCACAGCTGTAGATCCCGCCGACCAGCCAGCTGAGCAGGAAATGCTCACTAATATCCAGCAGTGAGGCTGCGTGAGGCCAGTGACATCTTCCTGTCAGGCTGTCCTTTCTGTCGGCGGCTCTGCCAAACCTGTCACAAATCTGCTCATGTCTTTCACCCGACACGGCAAAACATGTTCACAAAGAGCCGGCAGGGATGAGTTGTCCTAAAGGACGACACAGTGGCATCATCCAGTACATGTTTGGTGAACGGATCTCATCACTGTGGAACATTTTTGGTCATGCACTTTCAAGAAAGAAAGAAGCTCCTCCTAGAGGGTGAAATATGAACTGTCACAGTAAAACTTGACATATATAATATACTGTATATCTCAAAAACAGTATTTCCCATTTAAAAGAAAAAGAAGCTCCATCTAGAGACTTAAATATGAACTTTTAGAGTAAAATAAGATATACATAAGAGTTACATCTTTGGGTAGAATTTGGACTAAATTGGACCATGGGTTAAGAAGTTATGTCCAAAAAATGTTTTTTTGGGGGACAAAAACTCGCCATAGTGAGTAAAATTTGAAATATTAGAGTAAACGATGTAATGCTAATAGGACTTGATGTTTCAAACCGTTTTATCGTCTAGGCCCTCGACATTCTCCTCACCTCCCTAGCCTTATCTAAGTCTAATATTGTTAGATGAAGCTCCATCTGGTAGCAGAAATATTCAGCTGACTTTTCCAAAAATCAGTCCAGTTCTTCCTCGCACTAAGCTCTATGTGGGTATAACATTTGAATTGAAGGAAATTTGTGAAGTGGTTTTTGAGTTATTGTGTCAACACAAAGACTCTGCAGCGGCATACGGTGACATTTCTACAATTTCCCCGACGTGAAGATGTACAAAATTACATTCAGGAAGACTATCTTCTTGCACACTCGGGCCAAAATTACGTCTCATACGATACTTTAGACCTTAAACACAGGCTAAGTCACAATGCATTCATTCATTCATCATCCATAACCGCTTATCCTGTTCAGGGTCGAAGGGGGTGGAGCCCATTCCAGCCGACATTGAGCGAGATGCAGGGTACAACCAGGGCGTGACTACGTGTGTGTCTGTGTGTGTCTGTGTGTGTCTGTGTGTCTCTGTGTGTGCCTGTGTGTGACTGTGTGTGTCTGTGTGTGTCTGTGTGTGTCTGTGTGTGCCTGCGTGTGTCTGTGTGTGCCTGTGTGTGCCTGTGTGTGTCTGTGTGTGTGTCTGTGTGTGCCTGTGTGTGTCTGCGTGTGCCTGTGTGTGACTGTGTGGGTGTGTGTGCCTGTGTGTGCCTGTGTGTGTCTGTGTGTGTCTGTGTGTGTCTGTGTGTGCCTGTGTGTGTCTGTGTGTGCCTGTGTGTGTCTGTGTGTGTCTGTGTGTGCCTGTGTGTGCCTGTGTGTGTCTGTGTGTGCTTGTGTGGGTGTGTGTGCCTGTGTGTGTCTGTGTGTGCCTGTGTGTGTCTGTGTGTGTCTGTGTGTCTCTGTGTGTGCCTGTGTGTGACTGTGTGTGCCTGCGTGTGCCTGTGTGTGACTGTGTGGGTGTGTGTGCCTGTGTGTGCCTGTGTGTGACTGTGTGTGCCTGTGTGTGTCTGTGTGTGCCTGTGTGTGCCTGTGTGTGTCTGTGTGTGCCTGTGTGGGTGTGTGTGCCTGTGTGTGTCTGTGTGTGCCTGTGTGTGTCTGTGTGTGTCTGTGTGTGCCTGTGTGTGTCTGTGTGTGTGTATGTGTCTGTGTGTGTCTGTATATGCCTGTGTGTGCGTGTGTGTGTCTGTGTGTGTCTGTGTGTGCCTGTGTGTGTGCTTGTGTGTGTCTGTGTGTGTCTGTGTGTGTGCGTGTGTGTTTCTGTGTGTGTCTGTTTGTATCTGTGTGTGTCTTTATGTGTCTGTGTGTGACTAGGTGTGTGTCTGTGTGTGTCTGTGTGTGCCTGTGTGTGTCTGTGTGTGTGTATGTGTCTGTGTGTGTCTGTATGTGCCTGTGTGTGCGTGTGTGTGCTTGTGTGTGTCTGTGTGTGCTTGTGTGTGTCTGTGTGTGTCTGTGTGTGTTTGTGTGTGTCTGTGTGCGACTACATGTGTGTCTGTGTGTGTCTTTATGTGTCTGTGTGTGCTTGTGTGTGCTTGTGTATGTCTGTGTGTGTCTGTGTGTGTCTGTGTGTGTCTGTGTGTGTCTGTGTGTGTCTGTGTGTGTCTGTGTGCGACTACGTGTGTCATCATAACCTATCCAAAGCTTTAATTTGGAAATCTACTCAGGGATTACTTGTTGGAATTCACTCAAAAGATTAAGCATCCTCTATGTTTTACGTCCTCCATCCTCAACTGCTTAATATCTTGCCCGTCTCCACAGCCAGCCTCAGAAAGTTCTCTTGACATCGTCACGCAGTCGGCGACCTCCTGGTTGCTTCGTCTCATAACCTGACAGACATTCTGTCGTTGATTTGATTCAAACACATTTAGCGACGGATAATACGGCTCCCATATTGTTGGTGATGACAGAGCAGAGTTTAAATAAGACAACCCTCTTCAACTTCCATCATGGCCGCCGCTCGGTTGCGTCCAGATCGCCACCAAAATACAATGATGTCATCCCCGGACCATGACCCAGCTCTCCTAAATAATTAGTCTCAAACCGTTCATTACTTTCTACGTTTTCCTGCTAACGGTAAAAATCCTCGCTGGAGGATTGTGACACGTAAAGATCAAGACCTACTTTTCCTTATAACATCTAAAGAGTCGTTTAATAAACCCATTATTCTCAGCGAGGAAGATTAAAAGTGGATTTTGATCAAAGAGCTCCACAATAGTTGGAAACAACAAGCAACACATTTTTATAAAATACATAAAATCAATGATATTATATTTGTAAATACAGGGACAGTAGGGCAGGTCACATCAACAGAATATTTCCCTGATCTTACTAACGTAATATTTATGTGTCTTTGACGGATGATTTTCTGAATGTCCTTATATGGATCCTTTATAGGTTCGACTTCAACACAGATTTCTGGATTACCTTTAATCTCCTGCTCAGCTGTTTGGTTGAGCTCATTTCGGGTCACTATTTCATATTTGAAAGATTTGACAGAAGCTGTTTATTATATGGCCCAGTAGCAGAATGCATTATGGACAATTTGCAAGTGTGACTGAATATGAACTCTGACCTCAGAGAGAGATGGTGCGAAGTTCTGGGAAGACCTGGTGTGGATTCTCGCTTAGCCTCATTTATGCGACCACAGTATAAGCTAAGGAGTAAGGGGCCAAGGATGGAGCCCTGGGGGACACCACAAGTACAAAGGGGCTACAGACGAGGAGGCAATGACTACGACTGTTAATCAATACCTAGGATTTGAGTCCAAACTCACCAATAGATTCTTTCCCAAAGCTATTCGCTCTTTGAACTCCATTTGAAGTATTCCTAATTTTCAACAAATCTGACAAAGAGCACAAATACCAGAATATTTCCCATAGCTGTTTGCAAAACATTTAATATAATTTGTATTTGTTTGTATTTAATCAACCCTTATAACGCGATAACTCAAATAGTATTTCATAGATTATTGCTAAAAACCACACCCACGTAGACCTTGGTGCATGGAAGAACTGGATTCACTTTGGAAAAGGTCGGATTCATATTTCCGAAACTAGGGGGAGCTTTATCTCCAAACTATTTTTGGGCAATTATTTCGCAACCGTTGGCCCGATTTCGTCCAACTTTGGTGCAGATGAGTCGAGCCAAGATCTATCTCATTATGTTAATCACTAGGGGAAGATTTTCTTTTGTTTTAAATTAAAAAAAAACCTTGTTCTCCCCTTAAATTCCTAACTGTTGGTGCGATATAGTCCAACTTTGAGTGCATACGGATAAACGCGTGGATATCTATCTTGCATAGATCTTTGTTCACTCTGATAATACACATTGTTGGTAGTAAAAGTATTTTTTTCAACAAGAAACATTGAATTTACATTTAATTTGAGGATTTCAATCAGGGGGGATGCTTGTATTGAGCACAAGCTTAATTAATCAATGTATTAGCTTAAATTATTGACTGTAACCTTTCACTGGTTAAAATTTGGATACAATTTATGAGATAAAACAGTTAAAAAATCAGATACATTTTTAGCATGTAGAAAAAGGTAAAGAACCTAAAAAGGTTAATTTTAGAACAACTCGTTTTGAAAGGGAGAAAAAAAAGAAAAAGGAACCAGATTTCCGTGGTTAAACGCGACATGACTTTATTTTTCTATGATCCATTATCTTGTATTATTAACAAAAGCACCAAACGGCTACCATTTGTTGAAGCAGCAGGATTTGGGTTTCACACAGATGGGTATTTAGTTCCTCCGTAACCCTTGAACTGGGCAGACTCGTCCAGTTGTGCTTGTTTCTAAAGCACTTGGATTTACGGGATTATTCGGTGCGTAGGATGAGTAGCAATATTTGGATGCTTTCACACGGCGCCTTTGAGTGGGAGCGACGACCACCGCGTCCACAGACAAAACATCACCCGTAGACTTCTGCGTCTATCACTATCGGAGACGTTTTTTTTCGAGCCTCTGCTTGGAGACAGAGCTTCACCTCCTCTCGAGAATAAACGCCGTCTCACGCCGAGATGATCTCGTCCAACGCCGTTGACCTAATCATGTCCCGGAGCTTTTGAAATGATGAAATCTCAAAAGACCCCCCTTCTCTCTCTCCAGCTGGCAACTCCGTGTTTCTCGGTGAAGGTTTCCAGTGGAGCGGTGGGGGGTGGGGGTGATTATCCACACCACATGTCGTCTTGTGTGCAGCCCCTCTCACGCTACACAACCCCCCTGGGCGGGATCATACCTCCACATATCCGATCACAGATTCACACGTAAAGCCTGAATTCTATCTTACATTGTTGTATCTGTGTTTTTCTTCTCCTTTGAACTGGAATTGGGCAACGGGCCCGATGCTCAGTCCACTGGACCCAATTACACACATGACACGCATTGGGCTCAGAAGCCATTAGATGCTTTGGTATTACGTAAGCGCCCGCGGATGATTAACGTGCAGCACAAACACTCACTCACCCTGCATCACTTCCATATCCACATATTAAGGCATCCTTTGCTCCTTCAACCTTGTAGAAGTTATCTGAGGAGAGAGAGAGAGGGGGGGGGGGGTATCAAGAAATGACATTTCTATTTCGTTTTTTTCCCAAACTTCTTCTTCTTCCGTTTTTTTTAATTTGGGCTCACCTTCGCTGGTGAGGAAGTCCTCCCTGGAGGTCCAGGTTCTGTTGTTGCAGATGAAGGATTCGTTGGCGCTGTAGGAGGAGTTGATGCAGTGCGCCAGGCCGCGGATGCACTTCTGCCGCAGCAGACCCATGAAGAGTTGCAGGCCAATGAGGGCGAACACACTGAGACAGAAGACGGTGAGGATCATCACGTCCGCCAGCTTCTTCACGGACTGGATCAGGGCGCCGACTATAGTCTTCAGACCTTGACGCAGGAGAGGAGAGGATGGGATACCGGCTTGGTGATGGGGGAGACGGATTCTGTCTCTCCAAACACGAGTGGACACAAGCCGGGCTTTGGATTGATGGGCGTCCTACCTGGGATAACTGAGATGGTCTTTAGCGCTCGAAGCACTCTGAAGGTTCTCAACGCTGAGACGTTTCCGAGGTCAACAAACTCGGTCAGATATCTGGAGATGTAAAAGAGGGGATTTGTGAATCTCTACAGGGACATTCATCCAATAACATCAATAACATTCCTCTGCCCTTGAGTTTTACGTTCAGTCGTTATTTTAACCCCTGAGAAGTAACTCAACAACTCTTTGATGGTTTCCATGGTTATTTGTTTCATTTGACATAATGCTTGTAATCATTCTTCCAGACATGACTCAACAATTATTTCACTGTATGATCATCAGTTACCATCTGACTCCAACATTTTCTTGTTTGCCTCCTATTTTTCTTATTTCCTTCATATTTTTTTTGTTTTTTTTTGGTCTACCTGGTTTTTCTGGTTATTTTTTGTTCTTTTGATCTACGTTTGTGACTAGGTCACATGACAGTTTTATTAAATTTATTTTCATTAAGGGGGACAGTGAGAGTTGGGATTCATTACCTTCACATATATTTCATAGATCACTTTCAAATTTGATCCATTTATAGATTTCATAGTGCGAGGAAGAACTGGATTGATTTCGGGGAAGGTCAGCTCTGTGTTTTTGACACTAGGGGAAAGTTTTTCAAGCCAAAATTTCTCAATGGTTAGTTCGATTTAGTCCAAATTTGGTGCATATGAATCGACTCGAGGAGATCTATCTTGTTTATCTCACATTTTACTCTAAAAGTTCTTATTTTACTGACTAATAGGTGATTTCTTACGAATAACACAGTTTTTTCTGACACAATTTTACATTTAATTTGAGGGGCACTGTCTGTACAACACAGGGAATTGTTTTTTTATTGGGGGGGCACCTTTGCTGGCAGGTACGAGCGCCTGTACCTAGTTTAAATCAATGTGATGATCAAATGAAACTAAATGAAACATAAATGAATTATCATAGAATACATCAGTAACTCTGTGGGGCAGCAGGAAGAAGCTTCGGACACAGACTTGATGAGCTGGAGCCAATCCAGCTCATCAAGTCTGGATGGGCTGGATTGGCCCGTCCAGACTTGAGGATTGGACAATGACGCATCAGTGCAGCGAGAGGTCACCTGTCTCATCTGCCAGTGGCATCATGGGTAGTCAGCCATGGCACACAGATCTCTGACCTCAACAATAGGCTTATGGTTCACGGTGTTTCAAATCACTCACTAGGGTCACTTTGGCATTACTGGAGGAGAAGGTTGAGGCTTTGATTTTATCTGCCCTTCATCAAATTCTGCAACAACAACTGTCCCGTAAAATACGACTCCAATGCAAAATGGTCTCAACAAGTATGTTTGTCTAATTTATGTAAAAACATATCTCCACGATCAATAAACAAATCACATTTCAGTGTGATGAAGGGATGTGATTCTCGGTAATGAGCCTTTAATGAATCTTGTAAAGTGGAATAATAGTGAGAATATCTCAGATGCTCAATATATAAGAGTATTACCAGTTAATATAATGACATTTTTATCTTAAAATTCGTAAAAAATACTTTTTCTATCTTTTTTTCTTTCCTTTTTTTTACCTGTCTGCACGTATATTTCATGGTTAAAATCAAAAGTGACAGAAATCTTTTTTTTTTTAAATACCTTTATTTTGATTTTTGTTTTTGTTTTTTTCTGGGTTTTTTTTATTCTAATTTAAACACCTGATGGTCTTAAATCTGGAACAGTGTCACTATTATACAACAAGTTGAACGTAATAAAAATGAGGATGTTTTCCTGTACGGTAACAAAAAAACAAAAAGCTGCTTTTGAAGGAAAAAATATGATTTTTTTCGCCTTACTGACTTGTTCCGAGATACAACACTTCAGAATAACACTTGGATCAACATTTGGATCAAATCTCAAAGTGCTACAAAGTAAAAGCAGATAAATGCATCAATAAAAAAATGAAATAATAACTATATAAAAAACCTGACCAAAAAGCAGCAATGTTAATTAAAGTTAGAGGTTCTGCTAAAAAGGAAAGTTTTAAGTCCTTTTTTAAATGTATCAGTCGTCTGTGGAGCCCTCAGATGGTCAGGGAGGGCATTCCACAGACGAGGGACAGCAGAACAGAAGGCCCCATCATATATACTGATATATATACTGTATATATATATATATATATACTATATATATATATACAGTATATGTATATATAAAGTGTAAAATGAGATTTCCTTGCTTCCTTTAAGATCTTCTTAAATATCACATTTTATTTCAAGAAATCTTATTTGGGCAGATTGTTTTTACCTATAACATGCTAAAAACACCTAATATTCATTCTTTATTGTTTACTTCTTGAAGGGATAATGTTTTTTTGCAGTGCGGTTGCTACTCACGCCATGACAATGACGGAGAAATCCAGCCAGTTCCATGGATCTCTCAAGAAGGTGAACGGCACTATACAGAATCCTCTTGCAAATATTTTAATCACCGACTCAAAAGTGTAAATAGCAGTGAAGGTGTACCTGCAAAAACATCCACAGACAGGTGAAGGAAGAAACGAGTTAGATCTGAGTACAGCATCGGTCAAGAAATACAAGCTGGAAATGGGTTTGTGCTTTAAAATAAGATGTAATCAGTGACGGCGAGGATAGAGGATAGATTTTCTATCTGCTTTTTTTAAAGTGCAGTCCTGCAGCCGGTTAGCTTAGCTTAGCATAAAGACTTAAACAGTCTGGAAAAATAAAAACCTCTAAAAATGTTCTACATTCTTTGTTTACTTGATAAAAAAAAAACCTTTTCAGCTTCATGGTGGATTGTGTAGAAGTTCATTGGGCTTAAGAGCTGAGGCCCTCTGCCGGCTGGGTCGTGGACCAGAACCAGGCTGCAGAGCATTCTCTGCCGGGCCTAAAGGAAATTACATGATTTGAACAAAGAAACTAAAACTGAATATTGAAAAAAATATTGCTAGATTTCTACCACTAGAGTTTCGACAATCCAGTCTAGTGGATCATTTTCTAAGGGCTTGCGGCGCATTTACCGATCTGCAGGAATACTTTCAATTTTATACGACGGCGTATTTGGGCCCGGTCCTAATATTACCAGAAAATGTCTGAATTGTATGAGGATTAAAGTCGTGACTTTAAGGGGAATATGGAACCTGGAGCATCTTGTCAAACTATATTTCAACAATAATATAAGTTTTACGAATCAAAAAAATATTGAATCTCTTCGCTGATAAATACAACATAATCATAAATATCAGAACTTTGGAAAATGCCTATAAAAAGAACTGGGACTGTTCAGAATAAAGACCCGGGCAGACTGGGAGGAAATCGTCTCTTTTGTGGAGCAGGAGATCCTGCAATGACGGATTTAGTCGTCACATTATGTCGCTGTAGCCTTAAGTGATCCTAAAGTAATCCGACTACTTCATTAAAGCAGTGACGAGCATCAGAGGCTGTGTGTGTGTGTGTGTGTGTGTGTGTGTGTGTGTGTGTGTGTGTGAGTGCACGAGTGCAACACCGAAAATAGATGAAAAAAACCCAGATTGCAAAACTTCCTTCTCACCACTCATAAATAATTCCGACTTTATTGTCTTAATATTAGATATTTATGTTTTAAAATCGGCGCTTATGCTTCATAGATAAGAGATCCAATTGGAATTATGACTAATTAGAATTTAAATGATGCAGATATCTGCAACTGGAATTACAACAAGTCAAAATATCTTTGTAGATATCTACGATTATAAGATTTGACGAGGCAAAAATAACGTTGCAGACATCCGTAATGAATATCCAGTCCAGTGAATTATCGTTATTATAATAGTTCTGGCTTAACTTAAAGACCAACACTCTAAACTCTCCAATGGAACATCTCCAAGTTATTTCTCTTTTCTTAAATATTTTACTCAAAGTCAAAGTAAATGTACAAAAAAAAATGAAGTACCTCTGTCCGTGCTGCTAGCATGCTACATGCTAACGAATGCTAATGCCTGCGGCCCACTGATGATGCCATCAACTAAGCTGCGACTTCATGCACAGACTGAAAGTTGTTTTTTATTCCTTATCACATGCAAATTTCTTCATCGTCAAACTTACACGTCAGCAGATTCTTTAATCACCACTGACAGAAAACAGAATCCCGGCAAAGCCTCCCATCAGAAAAAATGTCGGAGCCCACTTTGAATTTACCGTCCGAAACCCAAGTTTGGCGTCGGATAACGTCGTAAAGACTGCGTCTACTCACTCCAGGTGTTTGGTCCACGGAGCCGGATCCGACATGGCCATGAAGCAGCAGTTGGTGAGGATGGTGAACATTATGAACAGGCTAAACAGCGTGGAGAGGAGGTCAAGGAAAGTGCACTTTGACATTGGCAGTTTTAAAGGTCAAATCACATTTAGGGTCGTACACAGTAGCACCACGCTATCACACGACAGCGCCATGTTTCTAGTAATCCTCTGAAACGTAAACATGGCGGTGAACAATCGTGCCGACGGCATTAGATGCAGAGCAAATGCAGATTATGGGAAATGCAAGCAAATTCCGTTTAACAGTAAATCAGGGTGGGGGGGGGGGGGTTGATATTATTCTAATCTGTCATGGATGAATGAAAGAGTAACATAGCATGTCTAAAATCATTATTCCGAGGAATTACATTATTCAAACTGTCGGAATAAAAACGCATAAATCAAAAATCTGAATTAATTTTAGTCGATCCTAAAACCAATCGTTTCGCTCATAGTATTAAAAACATGAATTACAGAGATTAACGTTGTCATTTTAAAAAAAATCACTCCTGTGGTTTATTGGGTACAGAGAATCAGAAAAAACGGTTTTAGATGTCATCCAATCGATAATTTAAGATGTTTTTCTCCAACACGGAGGAAATCGGCGGAAAATATTCTGTCCTGCAATTGAAAAGTGTGATTCAGCGGTCTGAGAACAAACAACATGTGTTTTTAAGAATGGGATGAAGGAAAAACTGAGTGGAAACCATAGCGGTGGACAGGAAATATCAGAACTTGGTTTAAAACGATCTACCTGGTTGCAGCAGGAAATCGTTTTTTACTTATTCCAGAATGTTGCCTGATTTGAAGTCAAATCGCATTTTGACGCCGTAAACAGTCTGATCCAATCTCTGCTTTCTCTTCCCGAGTCGTCGCCAGTTTGCCAGCACTTCTTTGAGTCCTTCTCCATTGCAACCTCAAACTCCTCCCACATCCAGTTTCTTGCTTCAGCAACTGCAACTGCCAAACCCTTCTGGTTTCTCGGTACCTGTCTACTGCTTCAAGACACCGCTGGGCAAACCAAGTCATGAGGCAACCTTCTTCCGCTTGAGAGCTTTCTACACTGCTGGTGTCTACCGGCAGGTTCTAAGGTTGCCGTCACAACGGGCACCAATGATCTTATGACCATTGCTGATGGCGGTCGCCTCCTCAATGGAGGACCTGACCTAGTTTTTGACTAGTGGCGAGGGGCCAGGGGTGAATGAGATTCGTCCTGAGTTTCTGAAGGCTTTGGACAATGTTTGGCTGTCATGGCTGACACACCTGCTCCCCCACACCTGTCACGCTACGGACAAGAACAGTACCTGTGGAGTGGCAGACTGGGGCGGCGGTCGCAATTGATAAAAAGGGGGACCTGGAGGATGTATCTAATACCTAAGTGGTCAATTAGCACTGGGTAATGACGGAAAGAATGATGTCAAGGATGCAGGCAGCTGAAATGAGCTTCCTTCAAAGGGTGGCTGGGCTCCGCCTTAGTGATGAGAGGCGGAGCTCTGACATCCCGACGGACCTCGAAGCGTAGCCGCCGCTCATTCGCGTCAAAAGGAGCTAGTTCTGTTGGTTCTGACGTAGACATACTGACCATTGACTGAGTAATCAAGAAAAAGGATATGAGTGGACTAAAATCTTTATGGCGATGGCTCTGAGGAAGTGGAAAGGACTAAGTATGTAAAGTGCGGATGTGGCACTGAATCTGAAGATGGCCTTCCCTTTGTTAAGTACTACAAAAGTCTGCAAAGAAAAGAGAGAGAAGAAAAACAACAAATAACGATATCACCGTTTGGAACAGCTTGTGAAGGGTAATCTGATTTTAAATGCAGGCGCATGTGGAGAAGCAGCAGCAGCAGTGGGTCAGCGGTTTTTATGCTTTCTGCTGCGGGGATGACGGTATAGTCGCCGTGTTGTGTCTACCCCTCTGTCTGCCATCTGTGTCGATTTCCGCCATAAGCACTTCCACCTCCAAGAAAGGCGGGGCCGCACACACACACACACACGCCACCGACCGGGCCCCGATGTGAGATAATGGGGGCAACTCTAAAGCAGGCTGAACCTTTCCCCCAACAGATGTGGCATTTTTTTTCCATCGTTGGATAATCCCCCTATCCAGCAGTGCATCACATGCCAAAACAAAGAGACCCTGAGAATGAAGGCCGCGTCTTTTTTCTTTTTTTTTTTGTCATCCCTCCATGAACGACACAAGCGATAATGGGCAGCAGTGGGATCTTTTTCTGCAAATTAAAATCTTCATAATCCTATTTCTGCATATAAAAGGCAGAATGACGTTTTTTCACTCTGGCCATTTCATGCGTTTGGTGCAGCTCAGACATTTCACCACGTCTCACGGGCCAAGTATTAAACGTCAATCAATTGTTAACCGTCAAGGGCGACGGAGAAATGTTTTTTGCTTGCTGTCATACACCAATCAGCCATAACATTAAAACCACATCACTCCTCCTGTTCATACAAGCCATTCACTTTTTTCACATTCGTTTGGCTCTTTAGGGGTCCACACAGCAGACCCTGGCAGATCCATCTCCAGTACCCTCCTACCAATACATTCACTACGGACGCACACCTGACAGACTGATGGAAAACCCAAACCCAGATATCAGGGATATAGAAGCGAGATTGTCCTTTAAGCTGACCGATGAGGAGAGACTTTCTCCTTCTTCAACTTTACAGTATCACACTGTAAAAACCTAGTTGTCCACACACACACACACACACACACACACACACACACACTCAACCACCAGCAACAAACTCATACATGCCGGCTCTTACCCTCCGGTTCCTGTAGTAAAATGGATCGATGTCCTCCAGCGGCATCCCGATGAGTTCTGGGGGGATTTCCCCGTAGATGCGCGGCAGCTGCTTGCCTGCCTCCAGGTCGACCCTGGGTTTGGGCATTTCCGCGTTCTTGTTACTATCGTTGTGATCCTTGGCTTTTTTGGCCTGCTCCTCCGCAATCCGCTGCTCCAGCGCAGCCAGGGATTCGCGAGTGAACCGCCGCAAGCCATCAGGACCCGTTGGTAACAACATGGCTGCCATCTTTTCATCCTGATTGTCCTGTACTAGAATTTACTTACAGCTACAGAGGTGGGGGTAGAGAGGTATGAAGGTGAGAGAGAACAAGTCACTTTGTCTACAAGATAGCGTCTTGGAAAGTTATATACACTTTATAAAGCATTAATTAACAAGCTGTAAGACTTTTCAATATTGACAGTATTAAACAGAACCTCAGAGCTCAAGGGGTGAAGTCTAATTTAGGATATATAAATCAACCGACCTCTGACCTTCTCTAGCTGTTATCCTTGGAGAGTCTTTTGCCATTCGAACCCTCCCCCTCACTCAGTTTTCAGACATGTCCTCTTCCAGGTTCCATTTTTAAAATCTCCTGTCTCTTTAAACTTCTTAATTATTGATCTAACTGTTGAAATCAAACTGACATTTTGAACCGTTGAGAGATTTTTCCTTGTCTCTCGATTATTTACGTACTTGTGCAGCCCTTCAACTCTTCTTCAAACATCATCGCTGGGTTCTCAAAGAGAATTCTGCCTGTGCCACCTCATATGTATACCCCAGTAAAACAGGAAGTCCTTGTACAACACTTCAGAGTTCCCACTCGAAAAGGTGAACCCTAGGAATATAAACTAGGACTGGATATGTGTTTAAACGAGCCGCTGGAAGATGAGAGGAATATTCCTCAAGCACTTTGCCGTTGAGTTGTTCCCATTTGCACGGATTTATTCGGCACCAGATGGAAACTATATACTTTTCCTACTCTGTAGAGTTGGGTCAACCCTAACCCCGCTGTGGCCGGTGTATTTGCAAAAACTGGGCAACAAAAACAGGCATACTAAGAAGAAATCAATATTCTCACATGTAATAAAGTAACATAACATTGAACAAAAAATGATCTGCCAGTTTGTTGCGATTGGATTTGTTAAACCCTCTGGATTATGCCAACCTGATTCCTCCCCCTCCATGTTTTTGGTCCAGTATGCTAATATGGTAAGCTAAAATAAAGAAATACCTGTCAGGTCACAGAGGTGTTATGAGCATTATTTAAAATGTCGTGTAAAGGAATAGGATTAGAATCAATATCAGAATGAGCTCCAAGCCTCCAGCGGGCAAAACTAGCATGTAACTAGCATAAACTAGCATACAATGCTAGCCAACGAAAGAGCATTATGGGCTTTAAAACTAGACAAAAATGATCTTGAATTCATGAATTTAAGCAGCTTGGGCTAATAACGAGCAATGAAAACTTTGATTTAAGATAGACTTACTTAAAACTGAGTATTTATTTCTCTTGCGTGAGCTCACATTAAGAATCTTTACACGAATCATCCATTGGTCCTATGATTAAAGTATAAACTGGTTAAATCTAACCCAGTAAGACCTGGAATCTAAGACACAGTTAGATGTACTATATTTTCTTACCATTACGTTGCTTTTCCCCTGCAGGATCTTTGTTTTTAAACAAAAAAAAACAAGACTAATTTTCGAGAAAAAAAACGTCTCTTGTACTTTTTGCAGTGTTGGACTTTCCTTCTAAATCTACAGGAGAATTTTTGTGTTCTTAATTCATTAAGTTAGGCTTACTGTTCATACCTAGAAGTTGTTTTAATCAATATTCCTGTATCAATTAAAGACAAATTAGCTATGTTTTTTGTTTCAAGAGATTTCTTACAGAGAAATGGATTAATTTGCATACTTCATTTATTCGGGGCATTTATTAATTCACTATTTTAGATACACTTTAAGTTCACCATAAAATGTTGTTTAAAAGTAAAAGAAATAAAAGTTGTTTGTTCAAGCAAGTCTTTTAAACAATTAAGAAAAATCTGTCTTTAACATTTTTAACCAGATTAGCTCAACCTTTTGCTAAAGTTTGTTTTCAGAAAACTATTTGATCCTTATTAGACTTTTTTTGGTTGTGTAAAATTACATAATTCTTTTTAGTAGGTCATCACATGCTTTAATACGTCAGCAAAAAAAATCTGATTTAAGGAACAAGATTTTTCTCAATAGTCGGGGTTTACGCCACATCCTCAGTGGGATCTTTGCCCTGTGGTGTCGCCCAGGGCTCCGTCCTCGGCCCCTTATCCATCCGACACTACTGCAAACAGCAGACACTCAACTACTATGAGATGCACTGCACACCTACAGAGTATGAAAAAAACAAACACTTGTGAAGTCTCATCAAATTCAGTCTGTTGGTTTTTTGAGGACATGTTTTGTATCTGAATGTGAGAAGAAACCATTTATGGGATGCACAACTTTAGGGTCCCGATTAAACATGTTTGAGTTCCAGTCCAGTCCTTTTTTATCTATCTATTTTTATTTTTACTTATGTTGTTTTTTTTGTTAGTTTTTTTGTTTCTTGTCCTCTAAGATGTTTGAGGAGACGTAATTTTGTTTTTCATGAATGGAACATAGAAGGTGACAAATAAAGGAAAAATCTGATTCTGAATCTGAATCTATTAACTAACTTCTCCTCACAATATAAAAGCGGTTCTGTGAAAAATTCAACATCCATGAGGTCAAATTTATAGAAAAACCTGTGAAACTTTGACCGGAGCAGGTTTTTTTCTTCTTTTTTTTTTCACGTGTCCAGAACTCTCTCCTTTTCAAACATCGTGTGATTGCGATGTATAAAAAGGCTTAAAATATTTAATAATATATAAATTATTTCAGCCTTTACTGCTGACCACCGGATGCATGTTATCCAACTATCTCCGTCAAAGTAGGGCAGCCATAGATCCGAGTCAGAGGGATTAAGTCCACAGTCTGAAGCCCCGACCGGGAGGGTTTTTTGCACCGGCGCCGATTTAGGAGGGCGCCGTCACACGTTTTGCCTCTGCTGGACTGACGACAGCGGCTGCAGAAACCGTGACGACGTCAACCGTAACGTTACACCGAATAACAATATGTCTCGTTTGTTTGTGAGGTGAAATGATGAGCATCTTTCAAGCTTTGTTTTTTTTAAACAAACAGGCTTAAACGGGGACACATTCTTCTCACAAACACCGAATAAGTCCAACAAGTGTGTCGTTCATTTAGAGTGCACTCTTTATTGGACCAATGTGGTTTGAAGCTGTTTTTTTTTCTTTTCTAAAGCATATAACATTTCCTGCTAAAGAATAGAAACCTCCAACTAGATGTCATCATGTCACGTGACCCAGTGGGTGATGTTCATGTATAACTCATTCATTCAAGTTGAAAATACTTCATTTACATTCTTTTCACTGGAGGAAGTAATCTAGGTTTATTTTCCAATTCTTCAGTTTTCCATCCATCCATCCATCCATCCATCCATCCATCCATCCATCCATCCATCCATCCATCCACCCATCATCCATCCATCCATCCGTCCATCCATCATCCATCCATCCATCCATCATCCATCCATCCATCATCCATCCATCCATCTGTCCATCTATTCATCCATCCATTCATCCATCCATCATCCATCCATCATCCATCCATCCTCCATCCATCCATCCGTCCATCTATTCATCCATCCATCCATCATCCATCCATCCATCCGTCCATCCATCATCCATCCATCCATCCATCATCCATCCATCTATCTATCTATCTATCTATCTATCTATCTATCTATCTATCTATCTATCTATCTATCTATCTATCTATCTATCTATCTATCTATCATTCTATCTATCTATCTATCTATCTATCTATCTATCATTCTATCTATCTATCTATCTATCTATCTATCTATCTATCTATCTATCTATCTATCTATCTATCTATCTATCTATCTATCTATCTATCTATCTATCTATCTATGTATCTATGTATCTATCTATCTATCTATCTATCTATCATTCTATCTATCTATCTATCTATCTATCTATCTATCTATCTATCTATCTATCTATGTATCTATGTATCTATCTATCTATCTATCTATCATTCTATCTATCTATCTATCTATCTATCTATCTATCTATCTATCTATCTATCTATCATTCTATCTATCTATCTATCTATCTATCTATCTATCTATCTATCTATCCATCCATCTGTCCATCTATTCATCCATCCATTCATCCATCCATCATCCATCCATCATCCATCCATCCTCCATCCATCCATCCGTCCATCTATTCATCCATCCATCCATCATCCATCCATCCATCCGTCCATCCATCATCCATCCATCCATCCATCATCCATCCATCTATCTATCTATCTATCTATCTATCTATCTATCTATCTATCTATCTATCTATCTATCTATCTATCTATCTATCATTCTATCTATCTATCTATCTATCTATCTATCTATCTATCTATCTATCATTCTATCTATCTATCTATCTATCTATCTATCTATCTATCTATCTATCTATCTATCTATCTATCTATCTATCTATCTATCTATCTATCTATCTATCTATCTATCTATCTATCTATCTATCTATCATATATCTATCTATCATATATCTATCTATCATATATCTAATCTATCTATCTATAATAATCTATATCTATACATATTTGGACATAGTTGTAAAGAATTAAACGGCGCACAGAGGGAAAAAAATCAGGTATTTTAGCTGAATGAAGATTAATTAATAGCAGCCAGATGTGATATGGTCATCATCGCGGCGAATAATTATGATAATTAGAGTGAAAGTGGAGCAGAGCTGAGGGCTGACACGCACCAGCTGACCACATGTGTTCTGGTTCTGCTTTACTACTGCTGTAAAACCTCTGACCCGCTCACCAAATGACCCCTTCCTGGTTTCAATCATGAGCCCACACACACACACGTCAATATCAATTATGAAATTTGGAGGATTGGAGGAACACGATAAAATTCTAAAACAATAATTGAGTTAATAATTAATATCAGATGATAATATAAAACCTTCTTAATAATGTCCTCACAAGGAAAACAAAGTATTTCCTGGCATATTATATTTCTTTGGTGGCATTTATGAATTGACCACTAAATTTAACATAAGATGACTAATTGTTTGGTCAAACATGTTTTTAAACAGTATTAAACAAATCCGACTTATAAAGTTATTTCATGATAAAATTTTGTATTTCATGAAAAATAGTCAGTTTTAATAAGATGAAATCTAATTTTTGGTAAAGATTGTTTACGAGTCTTTTTCTTTTGGTTGCATCAAGTTACATTATTCTGTTAGGTAAGTCCTGGCGTTCTTTAATATGCCACATGTGGTGTCCCCCATGGCTCTACCCTGGGCCTCTTACTCTTTAGCACATACATGTAGCCGCTGGCTCATATTATAAACAGGTTCAGTCTCATTTTTCAATAAGAAATAGTGAATGAAAAGGAGCTCAACTGAACAGCTGAGCAGGACATTAAAGGGTGAAAGTAAAAAATCTACTGGAATAACAAAGATTTATTGGACCTTTTTCAAAAACTTGTGTTCTGTCTGACGGGCCTCCACAAACGGATTATTATAAACTTATATAAAAGTTGCATTTAGTGTTTAATGTGGATGAAATAAAACTTTGTTGAAAATTACAAGAGTATATATAAAGTGAGGGCTTTATTCAGGAATAAAACTGTACTTGTAGGGTAAAATAATGCTGAGTCATGAGTCAACTACAGTTAGAACTACTGTAAGTTCTACATATGGATATGAAAAAAGATAGATTATGTCATTTTTAACTTGAAAGAAAATCGGCCTTTTCGTCATCAGCATCAAAACTTGCTGGAGTAAAAATTCGATTTTGTCTTTCGGAGATTTCAAGTAGAATTTGTACATGTCACAAGTTATCTTATCCTTCGTGTTAACGCGATAACTCAAAAAAAACTGTTTCACGGATCATTTTCCAATTTTATGTGCACATAGACCCTTTTTGATTTAGTTCAAATTTTGGTCCCATGAATCGACTGGATAGGATCTACCTGGTATGATAAATTTATTAATCAAGTATTTAAAGTTCATATTTTACCCTCCAGGGGGAGTTTTCTATGAACAGCGCTGTTTTCTGGACATACCTCAAATACTATTCCATGGATCATGTTCAAACTTTACGCCCTCATAGAATGTAATGTGAGGAAGAACTGGATTGATTTTGAGAAAGGTCGGGTGGATATTTCTGACACTAGGGGGAGCTTTATCTCCACAGTTTTTTGGCTATAATTTCACGACCTTTGGTCCAATTTAGTCCAAATTTGTTGGATACAAATTGACGAGAGGAGATCTATCTTGTGTTTATCATATTTTGTTCGAGTAATACATATTTTTCTCACTCAGTTATATATATATATTTTTTCATATTTTACTAAAACAGTTCATATTTTACTCTAATAGTCCATATTTTGCTACAATAGTCCACATTTACTCTAATAGTTCATATTTTACTCTAATAGTTTATATTTTACTCTAATAGTTCATATTTTACTCTAATAGTTCATATTTTACTCTAATAGTCCACATTTACTCTAATAGTTCATATTTTACTCTAATAGTCTACATTTACTCTAATAGTTTATATTTTACTCTAATAGTTCATATTTTACTCTAATAGTCCACATTTACTCTAATAGTTCATATTTTACTCTAATAGTCCACATTTACTCTAATAGTTCATATTTTACTCTAATAGTCCACATTTACTCTAATAGTTCATACTTTACTCTAATAGTTCATACCTTCCTGTAATAATTTATATCTTGCTCTAATAGTTCATATTTTGCTTTAATAGTTCATATTTTGCTCTAATAGTCTACATTTACTCTAATAGTTCATATTTTACTCTAATAGTCTACATTTACTCTAATAGTTCATATTTTACTCTAGTAGTTTATATTTTTCTTTAATAGTTTATATTTTACTCTAATAGTCTACATTTACTCTAATAGTTCATATTTTACTCTAATAGTCTACATTTACTCTAATAGTCCACATTTACTCTAATAGTTCATATTTTACTCTAATAGTTCATATTTTACTCTAATAGTCCACATTTACTCTAATAGTCCACATTTACTCTAATAGTTCATATTTTACTCTAATAGTCTACATTTACTCTAATAGTTCATACCTTCCTGTAATAATTTATATCTTGCTCTAATAGTTCATATTTTACTCTCATTGTTCATATTTTAGTCTAATAGTTTATAATTTGCTCTAATTTTCCCGGGGGCTTCACAGGGGGCCGCCCACTGCTCCTTCATGGATGGATTAAATGCAGAGATAAAGTTAACGACGTTGTAAAGTATTTATGTACTGTTAAACATAAATAAAGGAAACATTCTTATTATGATTCTTCTTCTTATTATTATTATTATAATTCATATTTTACTCTAATAGTTCGTATTTACTCACGTTTGAGCAGCTTTTTACCAATAATACTGTGGACATAACTTCAAATTTAATTTGAGGAGTTCAATCTGGGTGATTGCTTGTACAACGCAGGGGACTGGGGTCTTTTCGGTGAAATACCCTCGCCCCCTAAACGTCCCTGAAGTTTGCCGAGACAAAGTTTCACCACAGTCCCTAACTCCAACCATAAACGTCCGCTTGTTCCTGGGTCACGTGTTTCCTCTTAAAGCTATATACTGTGATTTTAGGCGGACAGACTGAACCGACGACCTACTTCTTTTGCACAAACCTCTCAATGTAATTGCACCAGATAGCTTTTAACAGTAGCCGGCAGAACTTGTAGACCAACAAATCGAGAATGAAGGGTGAGATTATTGCCACGACACGGCTGATGATGAGTTGATGAAGAGTTGTTGTTTTTTTTTTCAGCCAATGTTTATGCTTATTTAAATCCTGCTCCAAAAGCCAAGAAAACTTCCAATGCAACAAGAGGATGAGGATTTTTGCAGATTTCGCCGAGAAAATGTGAAAACCATGGAACAATAAATTGTGCGTGTTTTCATCGCTGTGTGGTTTTCACAACAGATTTTGCCACAGTGGGAAATCTTGTCAGGGATTTTTACCTGACCAGCATAATCCTTTGATTCTCAACGTATGATAGCCAAAAAAAGAAAAATCGTGAAATTAAGGTCATGTGTTCTGCACTTTGAATTAGATGACCCGTGTTATCACTTATTTATATTATTAATTATCTATATTGTTTAAACTTAAGTGTTGCATGAATATATTTAGTTCATCATCAATATTATTCAAAATGAAAACAAACAAAAATTTATCAGAGTATCATACAATTAACATGAACTCTTTAAGACGGTGTTATTTTTATTTGATCTGTCTTGCCACAATGCATTCTTTTTCTTTTTTTTTGCATAATCTAAAATTTTCCCCTTCAGGATTACTTACATATGAAACTCTGAGATTTACAGCATCATTTCCAGAGTTGAGTTCTTCGGATTTTAGAAGAAGGAACAGCAGAATCCTTCGTGCAAAATCCATCCTCCTCCTTTTCAGGGTTTATTCTTCATGGTGGACCAGAACTCTAATCCAGCAGGACCTGGGAGTGCGTTTTTTTTTTTATCACCGGGAAACTTTTGCGGCTCCTGGACCGGCGCCAAACGTCAGATCACCTGAAGGTTAACGTTTTTGAATCCCGCCTTAAGTTGTCCATCCTTCCCTCCACCCGAGCAGCTCCTCAGTATTCATCCCACGGAGGAAAAGGTCCCGGGTCGCAGCGGAAGAGGCGCCTGCAGCGGATGCGCAGCAGCAGGAGATGCGCACCTCCAGCTGAGCGCGAGCGCGTGGGGGGGGGGGAGGATGCTGCAGGGGCCACAGAGGATTACAGCTCCTGTAACTGTTCCATGCCTCACTCAGACGTGACAGGGTTACAGTGGTTGTCTCCTCTTATCGATAAGCCACAAAAGCACTATGATAGTGAACACAATGAAAAAGCCCTACCATTAATTACATGCTTTAATTCTCTCTGTGTGTGATGCATCTTTAGCTCGCTCAACCTCAGGATTACGTTTTTTGATCATATTTAGCGTTCTCTTTGGCAGTTTATGTCGCATTTGTTGGGCATGATTTGATTGTTGAAGTTTAAGAGAGAGGCAGTCATATGCTTATGAAAGACTGCAGAACCACATTCTTCGTAAACAATATACCACAGACGAAACAATCCATGAAATCATCTGCCGTGTATTCGATACAGAGACATGGAAAATGTTGTTCTTTAATGATCACTGAGAGGATATGGTTTATGACAAGTTATTTGCATTTTATTGGAGGTTTGAGGTATTAGAAAATCCACCACTTTTGTTTTTTTCTGCCTTAGTGCGCCCTCTAGTGGGCATTATTAAAGATTCAATAATAATAGATGTGTTCATCTGGGATTGAAAGTGAAACAATTCATCCTTTTCTCCTCAAATCTGATCTTTTACCTTTGATCGTTCACATTTATCTCTTCCTGTCACCCATATGTGACATCAGTAAGAACATATCTGTGCCATGACCCCATATTTACAAGAAACATGCTGCTGAACAACATAATTTATCACTTCACTCCAACAAGATCTTTATCACACAAACTAATAGTAAGTAAGTAAGTACTAATAGTAATAGTAACAAACACAATCTTATGCATAAATACTTTGCTTTATTGCTCAAGTATTGCGTTGTGTTGTCACATATAATGCTTATGGGAAGTACATTTTATGCGGAGGGTAAGAAGTCAAAAACGTTATTTGGTTTAAGAATTTCCCAATGTATTTATTAAAATTGTACTTCTCTGAGTTTTCGTTGCTGTGATCTTCAATGTTTGACTTTGTCTTCCCTTCTTGACCAAACATGGACGTGAGTGTGGCCAGTGGGCGAAAAAACACGAATTCTGATGCATATCCAACTTTGCTGTAAAACATAGAAAACCAATTCTTTACTGGACTATTTTAATTGAATATTTATAATTGAATATTGGACTACTTTCCCGTATTTATATCATAGTTATCTTTATTTGAATACCGGTCTATTTACAAATGTGGACAGGTTGAAAGTTTGTCTATTCTATTCTATTATTTTCTATTCATGCAGTAAAAGAAGAGGAACGGATGAAAACTACATTACCCATAAAGCTCAGGTGCGAATGTTTTCTTTTTTTCCGGATGTACAATCACATGAAGTGACTGTCAACATGCAAGATGGCCACGCATCACAGACAGAATGCTGCTGGGCGGAGAAAAGTACAGGTAGATTATAATAGTTACTTTGCTGCTTGATGTCTGTCAACGGCAAGAATAGCATCTTCAGCTCTAAAAAGTGCTACATTAATAGTCAAGGGTCAACCAAATCCATATCCAAAAGGCAGCGGTAACAGTCATGAGTCAAGCCGGCTAACCTAGTTAGCTTAGCTGACGTTAGCTAGCGGTAGTAGCATCCTATGCTAATACTAGGACCATAATGACAAGCGTTATCTTATTTTGTAAGCAACACAAGAACGTCGTGGATATGTTGTATCCTATCTAATTAGCTTAGCAATTTCCACAAATGACGCAGGGGCTGTCGGAGCAACATTTTTCTGCTGTTACAACGCCAATTCTAGTTTAGCCACACTCTATCTGGATCCGTCTAATTGCTGGGGAGCCGTTCACGTCTCAGTGTTTCTGGAGTGTTTCTAAATAAAAGTACGCTCGGAGTAATTTGTCAATCATTAATAGGAATTTATGATGAATATTATTCAATAACGTGTGTTTTATCTGCGTTCTTTAATAAACCCCCATATTCCTCTACCATGCTAGCGCTTCAGACACATCCGTTAGCCTGTTAATGGATAGACATATGCTCAATAAAGTGGGTGTGTTGTGGCACTTGTGGTCAGGATAATGGTCTCTAATCTTTGCACTCCTTTTCCTCTTCGGCGTTCAGGTGTCCTATGTCATTAGAGATGAAGTGGAGAAGTACAATCGAAATGGGGTGAATGCACTACAGCTAGACCCAGCGCTGAACCGGCTCTTCACTGCTGGAAGGGACTCTATCATCCGGATATGGAGTGTCTACCAGCACAAAGTAAAGCTTTTTGGAATCTATCTATACTGAAACGTTTTCACTTCCAGAACTATCTACCAGCAGTGTTTTCATTTGCATGATTTTTTAAAATTCTTATTTTCAGTGGTCTAACTGTTGTATATCGACCCTTGTAGCAGTCGCTACATCCTACTTAACACCCACAATACTGTATTGCTCAAATCATCATACAGCTTATTTGATTCCATTAATTGATTGAAGTTGTTTGTATTTGGCACAGTCACATTGTAATTTAATGTATATTTTAGTTTTTTTTTAAATAATATCTGTATATTGTCTGTGGTGCTTGAGGGATGTCAATTATGTGAAGCAAATGCCTACATAACATTATGGCCACTGACATGCAAAATCAGAATGTAATTGATGACCTCCTTACAGTGGCACTTGTCCTTTTGTGTGATCCTCAATGTCAATTTGCTGGGCAAGTGTAAGAATCTGAGTAAATATGACAAGTGCCCGGTTTTGATGGCTCAGAAAGTCTCCAAACTGCTTGGCCTCCCGGATGCTCCCAGACTGCAGTAGTTTGTGTGCACCTACAAAAGTGGTCTATGTAAGGACCTCAGGTGATCTAGTTACAGGGTTGTGGGCGCAAAGGGGTCATCATTGTGGGTGGAGAATGAAGGCTAGTAGCTTCATCTTATGGAAATGGTACAGTACAATACATTTCTGAAAAAGTTAATGTTAGACAGGTGTTGGATCACACAGTTCATCACAGAGCGATTTAGGTGCAAAAAGGGGATCCACCCAACATGAGACAGGTGGTTTTAAAGTTATACTAATATACTGTACTATATATATACTGTACTATACTTTTTGTATTTGGCTAATAAATCTGGTTCCGATTAATTTTCCCTCTTTCTAATCGTAGCAGGACCCATACATTGCCTCGATGGAGCATCATACCGATTGGGTAAATGACATAGTCCTCTGTTGCAATGGAAAAACATGTGAGTTCAAGCGATTGTTTAAAGCATTGTCCAACATCTATCACTTTGTTATGGTATCCTACTGTTTCGGCTGACGGATTGAATTTTGTTTTTCTCGTTATCCCCATTTTCCAATTTCAGTGATATCTGCCTCGTCGGATACAACAGTCAAAGTTTGGAACGCGCACAAGGGCTTCTGCATGTCCACGTTACGAACACACAAGGACTATGTTAAAGCTCTGGCCTACGCAAAGGATAAAGAGCTTGTGGCATCAGCTGGTCTAGACCGGCAGATCTTCCTTTGGGATGTGAACACATTAACAGCACTCACTGCTTCCAACAACACTGTCACCAGTAAGTAATAAATATTCAATCAGTATTCAGTTAAACATATTGTCTGCCTGTGACCTCACTTTGAGTCTTCTCCAAACAGCCTCGTCACTCAGCGGAAACAAAGACTCCATCTACAGTCTGGCTATGAACCAGATGGGCACAGTCATTGTATCTGGATCCACAGAAAAGGTTTGGCTAACACACACACACACACACACAAGCACATCAATAGTTCAGTAGAAAACACACGTGAAACGACGCTGGTTATTATCCCCGGGCCACAGACTGTGTTGGGAGGATATAGGAATGAGTTCCTTTCGTCTTTGTGTGGATATAAGTATGTTCTTCACACTTTGGGCTGAGCATGATTCTCAAAAACTCTAATAGGTAGACAAATGAAAATTGGTAAAGAGCTATTTGTACTTCAGTAGATTGGATTTTAAAAAAAGTACTCCTGAAAAAACTCTTTTTTAATGGAGGTATGGAACTTGATTCGCTTTATGATAACGTTTGCTGCTCCCATGTTGAAAAAACTGTCATCATGACGTTTTTATTTATCGTCTATTAACATTTCCCTTCTTTCTTAAACGTGGTGCGTACTTTGGTAAAAAGAGACATTAGAAACAAGCATATTGTGGGGAGGGACATGGATGAGGAACATTGTGGATGTCAACTGGGATTGTTATTGAAAATCTGCATCAATGACAGATTTGCTTTAAATGACTTGAACATTTCTGAATTTTTCAGACGCGTCTCAGTTTAATTTCTTCTGGGAAAAACTGACTGGAGTTTAAGTGCTCTTAAAATTGAGCAGAGTGAGATGATAACATTTACAAGTTGCTCCATTTTCCTCCTCCTTAATGCGGAGATGTTCATTAGACGATTCCTGTCAGCTTTGTGGACATTGATTAATAATAAGAGCTTGAGATGCAGGAAGTGCTCAGTCGCTTTGAAATCATATGAATATGTTTTATTCAACTGTTACCTTGCATTCTTGGTACTGTGAATATGAACTCTAGGAATGAGTGGTCTGTTTTCATGTCTTCATTTTGTTCCTTCAGGTTCTGAGAGTGTGGGATCCACGAACGTGTGCCAAACTAATGAAGCTGAAGGGTCACACAGACAACGTCAAGTCGCTGCTGCTGAATCGCGATGGCACTCAGGTGAGTTAACGTGTCTGCTGTATGTTGTGATGGCAGCTGTGTAGGGAGGGAACTGTAAAATCTGAACCTGCTATCTTCTGTCACAGTGCCTGTCCGGCAGTTCTGACGGGACCATCCGCTTGTGGTCGCTCGGCCAGCAGAGGTGTATCGCCACCTACAGGGTGCACGATGAAGGGGTTTGGGCCCTGCAGGTCAATGAGGCCTTCACACACGTCTACTCTGGAGGCAGAGACAAAAAGATCTACTGCACCGACCTGCGTAACCCAGATATCCGCGTGCTCATCTGTGAGGAGAAGGCCCCGGTGCTTAAAGTAAGAAACAACGGTGGAAACTGGACAACAGTATTGAAGGAAACCAGTTCAAAATGCTCCGCGATTTTAAGTTACTTTTTATTGAACTGTTTGGCATTGAACAAAGATCTAAGAACAACCATTAAATGGAAATATCTTTCTAGTGTAGACATAAATACTGGTGTGAGTCGTATTTTACTCTTTCATTTCAGTGGTCATTATGACGAGAGATGTTGTTCTGTTGTGAGTTTTGAAGGGTAAAATGTTTGAAAAACAGTTTTGAAGAATCCTCCCTACTCTTCCCAGTGATCCCCCGCGCCCATAGCTGAGCATTTGAAGTCACGAAACCCTTTGCTGTCTTTCTCTTTTGCCCAGATGGAACTGGACAGATCTGCTGACCCACCTCCAGCAATCTGGGTCTCCACCACCAAGTCATCCGTTAATAAATGGGTAAGCATGCGTGACACCTCAGAGATCAGCATAGATGGAGACTCGGGTTTGTGGACACGCTGCAGCATTAATCCTCCTGTAATCTGAGAGAGATTTCCGACCGGCTTTGTCCTGGAGTGGGTGATACTCAAAAGATAATTGTATAAGATCGATCACGGCTAATGCTGCAAGAGGTGTGAGGCAGTGACCATTAAAATCCAGCACAGTCTGTATTGATAATCCTTTCCTGTCTGTGTGTTGGCAGTCTTTAAAGGGAATGCACAACTTCAGATCATCAGGGGAATATGACAACGACTGCACTACCCCGCTCACGCCTCTGTGCACCCAGCCAGAACAAGTCATTAAGGGTAAACACGTTCATCTAGAGCTACTGTGTCTTCTATTCTTCCATCTCCTCTCTTACCCAATCCTTCTCTTTGATTTTGTATAAATGGAGATTGTGTGTTGTTTGCAGGAGGAGCCAGTATCATACAATGCCACATCCTAAACGACAAGAGACACATACTCACCAAAGATACAAACAACAATGTGGCATTCTGGGACGTTTTGAAGGTAAACCCCAAGCTGCCGTGAACATAATTGGTGTGATTACCTAACTTGTTTTTTCTTCCATCCAAGCCACATCGATTAGGTTTGTTAATTTTCAAGCTCAACTGTCTTTATAAAAGTTGCCTTTATAGATTCAATTGAAATCCAATATAAATAAGAAGAATAATCCACGTCATACGGCCTTGGCCAATGCTGGAGGCAGAACGGAATAATGTTATGTCACAGGTAGAGTTATGACATAATCATATTTTTTAGGCCATGCTACACACACGCAGAATGCCTCAAATGTAATCCTGAAATTGAGTTACAATTTTAATGAATTCATCAAAATTGCCGTCAGTGGAAAAAGGATGTTGAGCATCCTAACAACCCCAGTAATTAGCCATTACCCAATAAATCAATATCTCCAGTCTTGCAGAAGTGATGACCTCATTCTTGTTACACCCCTGGTTTAAACAAAGTGTGTGTGTCTTACCTTCAGGCATGTAAGGGTGAAGACTTGGGCAAAGTGGAGTTTGATGAAGAAATTAAAAAGCGCTTCAAGATGGTCTACGTGCCAAATTGGTTCTCTGTCGATTTGAAAACCGGGGTGAGTCCCAAACCCGGTTATACGAGAGCTCTTCATCGGCCTCTGCAGCCGTTGCTCTCAGAGAACCTTCCTTCACCTGGTCACAGGTCTCATAGCTCTGCTCGTCTTTTTCATCAGATGCTCACCATCACATTGGATGAGAGCGACTGCTTCGCTGCTTGGGTGTCCGCAAAGGATGCCGGGTTCTCAAGCTCTGATGGATCCGACCCAAAGTGTAAGTGACTGAACCAATCCTTTTCATATATGGACAACTGCTGTCCTAAATAGACACGTGTTTATATATTTATTTTTTAGGCTAAGTACTGCTTTACAACATTCCATGCATTCATTCACTCAGACACAAACAAAGCAAATCAAGCGCTCACTCAACCACCACCTCAACAGTCATATTATAAATTAAATGTATTATTATTATCATCATTATGTCTGCTCCTGTATGCAGTTAGACAAGAAATATTAACGTTCTTAGTATCGCAAAGAAAGCACCAGATAACAGATGGTCGAAATTAAAATGTTACGTCTGGAGGAGCAGAGGGCAAAGAACTTTAAAGTGGATCAATATCCGTAATTGGAAAATATTTAAAGATATTAAAACACACTGAGTGATGAAGACTCCAGGAAAAGCTGTCCTTTTGACCCGACCTGATTTAAGGACGACCCGCTCCGACTACTGAGAATCCGTGGTTCCAAATCTGTTAGATAAAGCTCACTGTATTTTTAGCACTGCTGCTAATTTTATTTACACCTTCATTTCTGTAGTGAATCTTGGCGGACTGCTGCTTCAGGCTCTGCTGGAGTTCTGGCCCAGAACTCGCATCAACTCCATGGATGAGGAGGAGAACGAGGTGAACCACGGTAAGGACCCGGTCGGCCCTGCGGTGATTGATACTCGCCGTCGCTTGAGTCCAAAGCATGATTCCGCTCGTCTTTGTCTCGACAGTAAACGGCGAGCAGGAGAACAGGGTCCAGAAAGGAAATGGATATTTCCAAGTGCCACCCCACACACCAGTCATCTTTGGAGAAGCAGGCGGCAGAACCCTGTTTAGGTAATTATTCACTGACACCGCTCTCCACACAGGTGGAACGTGAAGCGATTAAGCTGCACTGGGCTTTGAAACCACACCAGTTTATGATTGTAGTAAAGAGAGAAGTTATCAGTTGTTCTTTTATTGCTCTGCCGCGTCGCCCCTGACGCCCTGTGTTGTGTGTTGCAGGTTGCTATGTAGAGATTCAGGTGGAGAGACTGAGTCCATGCTGCTGAATGAGACCGTTCCACAGTGGGTTATTGACATAACTGTAGATGTGAGTACAATCATGTTTTTATTTAAAGTAAGAGGTAAATGATTACAGGTTGACCTGATGATAGAAGTTTAGAATCGTGAGTGTATTTTCCTCAAGTGTGTTACTCTGCATGTATCTAAAGTACCTTCTTTGTGACATCACCGGTTCCTGCCTCTGTAAGAAGGATCTTATCTCTCATATAATATAAACATATCTTCCTTATGGATTTGAATGAATCCTGGTAGCGGGTTTGACATGTAGCACCAAGAACCTGTTAAATGTTGAAGCGTATCAGAAAAGGGGCGTGTTCAGGTTTTGTTTTTAGAAATTTTGAACGCTGCAAAACGTGAAAGCTCCTGCAGATCCTTCATGTTAACCGATAACAAAATAACTATTTTGTGTACCATTTTACCATTCATACCCACATAGGCCTGAGTGCAAGGAAGAACTGGATTGATTTTGGGAATGGTCAGTTGCATATTTCCAACAATAGGGGGAGCTTTATCTCCAAAAAGGTTTGATGCCATTCTTTCTCAATCCATGGTCGGATTTAGCCCATATTGGGGCATGTCTATCACCTGGAGCTCTCTCTTTTATATTTCATATTTTATTTTGACAGTGTAGATTTTTCCGTAAATTCCCAACTATAATCTAATTGTGTGTAAATTTAGCTCCTAGGAATTGATGCAACTGAAATCTGTCTTGTTTTATTACAGAGGTCAGACAATCTAGTCGACTGTGATCTTAGACTCACATTGTTACTGACTTCATAGAAATAGGTTGAGTCAAAATGGACAGTTTGACATCATGATTGCATCGCGTTTCATTCAAGAGGTTCAATTAGGGGGATTGCAATGCAGGGGATTGGGGGACTTTCCGGAGATATATAGAGTTGATGTACACGTATGTTTTCTCCCTCTTCTATTACAGAAAAATATGCCCAAGTTCAACAAAATCCCATTCTACCTCCAGCCCCATTCTTCCTCTGGTGCAAAAACTCTGAAGAAGTGAGTTGTTTGTTTCTTTTGATGACATGATTCCGTGAACGGAGCACATCTGCACAGATGTGGGTGCCGCAGCCCACCCGCTGACCTGATTCTAACGTGTGTGTGCTCTGCAGGGACCGCCTGTCCGCCAGTGACATGCTCCAGGTGAGGAAGGTGATGGAGCACGTTTACGAGAAGATCATCAACCTGGACAACGAGTCTCAGACCACCAGCTCCTCAACCAACGATAAACCCGGGGAGCAGGAGAAGGAGGAGGACATGGCCATGATGGCCGAGGAGAAGATTGAACTAATGTGTCAAGACCAGGTGGGCATCCCGTCTTTGATTGTGCATCTAATGCATTCTGAGTCTTCATTCGTCGTCTTGACCTTTGTCTTCTTTGTGTCCGTCCACCAGGTTCTAGATCCCAACATGGACCTGCGAACAGTTAAACATTTTATCTGGAAGAGTGGCGGGGACTTGACGCTTCACTATAGGCAGAAGTCCACGTGAAAGTCACAATTTTTAAAGCAAGAACTCTTCGTCATTTGCCAATCACCACCCACCTGACATGTAGAACCCTGTGGTCCGGAGTCGCAGTAACAGTGAGAACCCAGTCCAGTTTGTGAGGCTCATGGTGTATCGTAGGGAACTGACCAGAACCAGCCAGAGCGGCCAAGGGAGATAAGTGATCTGTTGTGTTTTTTTTTTCTCTCTCTGCTGTTTTAATCACAAGAAAGGACTTATTTTTTTCCATTACTCACCAGTTCACTATGTTCGTTCCAACTGGTTGGCTGATTTTAATTTTTTTTTTAATCATGAAGTGACTGAAGTTACACGTTTCTCTCCGAGCGTGTGTATATGCACATGGACGTAGTACAGTGTTTGTTTGTTCTAGTACATTCCAGACATTTCCCTTGTTCTACAAACACTCCACACCTGTCTTAGCTCCGTCACCGGTTTAGGAGTACACCTGGTCTCTGGGTAGCCTCACGGTTCCCTCTGGAGCCATCCTCCGTTCCGTCGTCATCTTAACTTGAACTTAACTTCTGATCACCGCAGAGCTTGAACCTTCCTGACAGAAACACTTGTCTTCATCACTTGTGTTTAGCTGTGCTCTTCTCAAGGCAATGAATGTTGTTTTTCTTTTTGTAAATATATGTACAACATTTTTGATTTCAGTGACTTGGTTTTGCATCAGTTTTATTGTGTTGTTTGTACAGCTTACTGAAAACCAACTGTTATTTTTCTAAATCCATCAAGCACCTTCGCCATCATGAAGGTTATCTGACTTGGATGTGTAAAAATGGCGTTAGTTGGACGCGGTGCAACACAGAAATTGCAGTTCACTCTTAAGAATGTTAGTCGTCGTCCAGGTCTTCTTAGCAATTGGGGAAATGTATCTATATATAGGCTATGTATCTTTAACCATAACTCATGCTTACTCGCTCTGCTCGGGTCCTGAGCCGTGATTTAGATGACAGTGAGGGCTGCCCCTATTGTATATTTCATTTAGATTCTATAAGAGTTCAATTAAACATGATTATAGCTTGAATCGGTGTGGCATCCAAGAGAAATATTCAACAACTGTGGGGAAAAAAACTGTCCGCAAAGTGAAATAAATGGTAAAAACGCATTTCTATCTTGGTGCGCGACCATGGAGAACTACAGATCTTTCTAACTTTAAATTTCCTGCAGCTAATTTTGCCATGAGGATTGCGTTTAACGCCACAGAGGAGACAGGTGAGCTCTAACTGGCCAAAAACATAAGAGGCCATCACACTGCAGTATCCCTTGTTGTAATAATTTGTGAAATATGTATATTTTAGGCATTCAGAGAAATAAATTGGAATGGTTTAACAATGAGAGATTTTATGGGAATTATAAATGTTTCCTGAGTTGTGATGTGTTTTGGCTTGATGAGTGTGGAAAAAAGAAAAACAAGGGGAGAGTTTCCTTTTACTTTTTTTTAAGTCAAGTGATATGATTGTTTATCCATTTACCTGTTTAACATTCATCAGAAGACTCTGCACTCATTCCTAATAAAACATACAATTAATTGATAAAATATCTGCAAATATAATTTTCCTCATTTTGCACACTAGCAACTACTTGGCCTGTAAAAACATTAAAAAGCCCCCTAGAAAAACAAAACGATGATTACCCAACGGCGGTTCCGCTCTTTGAATTCTTCTCTATGAGAGTGCTGGAATCGGTTGGACTTCTCCTCTACTGTTGCATAGATCACACGGGAAACGGGAGCGTCGTTCCAGCGGAACAACAAATAGAAACATATATATATAAAACGGATCACAGACTGGGTAAGTCAAATAAAAGACGGTGTAACAAACATACTGACCTCATAAATCTGGTTGTGACATGTAGTACTGAACGTGTGGGCTAATACGAACCACACCAGAAACATTTTGGGCCTTAATTATGGTGAAAATCCACCTCTGGCTTTAATAGTCGTATCATCAGATTCCTTGTTTTCTGTCTCGGAGCTTCGCTAGTGTCGTGTTAAGGTGCAGCTGTGCTCTGCTGTGGTAAATGTGTTTTATCTTTGGAGGTGTTCGAGTCGTCACCTGTATCATCTGATTTAGCACCAAGCGAGGAGACGCGTTAATCACATTATAACCTCCCGGTGCACAGGTGAGCAGTAACTTGTTCTATTATTAGCTTAGCTAGTTTCTGTAGTGTAACTAACCTGGTGGAGCCTTTTTCTCTCGCCTGTCGTGTTTTCCTGTGTGTAGTTTCTGTAGAAAGCCCCTGTGATTGTCAACCTCACGTCGCGTTTTTTTAATATATATATATATATATATATATATGACCTGATGTCAGCTTATTGCAGTGAAAGTTCCTCCTCAACACTCTCGTGATCTGCAGGAGCCACATCCAAATTCTCTGTGGATTCCTCCGCTGGCCCGGTTTCGTCCTCGGCATCAGCAGCAGGAGGAGGAGGAGGAGAATCGGATACCAATGAATCGATCGCGGGCGAGGATTGGAGCAGATCCACAGGAGATGTACGGAGAAGATCTTCCATTGGGACAGAAGGTTCAGCAAGAGGCTCGGTGTGGAGAGACGATTCACCTGTGGGGGGATTATCATCGGATTCACAGAGCGACACAGGCACGTCTGTGGACTCTGTGTCAAAGTGAGACGGCTCATCCACTGTGACAAAGTGAGATGGTTCATCTGACGGGACGCCTGAATCTGGTAGAGTGTCACTGGACCAGAGAGCAGAAGTGAGGTCCATGGCTGCCTGGAAGCTCAGCTCCTGCGAATCATTCCGGTTGTCCGCTGACAATGACGACGGCACGCTGTCATCCAGCTCCTCTGCAGAACAGCGAACGCAAACATGGTCTATATTCATTTTGCCAAATGTTTACATGAAGACTGAGAAACTCCGCCGTGATGACTTACCAACACCGGAGAGTTCGCCATCCTTCTCCTCGTGCATAGCCAGTGAGGTGTTGGTCATGTCCAGGGAGGACACCGACAGATCCAGTCTGTCCAATAGGTCTGCAGCATCTGGGTTCACCACTGCCGCTTCAGAGTCGGAGAAACCTGGGAAAAAAAACAGGATAATAAGGTTTAAGGTTCTACTTACTGTAAAAAGAAAAAAGGGTTGAGCGCCAACTGTGTTCTGTGAACTGACCTGGGTCCATGACTCTCTGAATGGGCGGAGGAAGAGGAGCCTCGTGAAGGTCGACCCGCTCCAGATCTAACGCGTGATCACTTGGACTGGAAGGCGCCATCAGAGGTGCCTGGAACCGAAACAGAAATAATTTCTTATAACTAAGAGTTTGACTTGGTGTAGTTGTCTATTCAATCAAGCAGACGGCGCTGAAACAATTCAAGCTGCTACATCCAACTAATCCGTTTGGTGGAGCAACATTTGTAATGCAAAACAAAGCATGATAGTATTTGTCATATTTCATTTCTGACCGTTTCTTATATTTTGTAAATCTATAAGTATCTTTATTGAAGTCAGCTTTGAAGTTAGTGATGACTAACACCAAATGGCGCCGCCCACCTGTAAAACACTGCAGCCCCATGAAGCTTGATCAGAGCCCCACCCACCAGGAGTTCATCGACGTGCTCTAGAAGGGGGCTCCGTTCTTTCTAACGCAAGAGCCGTGTTACGACATCCATGCATCACATCACTGGAGTCTTCCAATCCCTCTCACTGACCCCATTCTCCTTGGGAGACCCTCACCTACTGTGATACTCAGAAAAGTCTTGATATACTCATAACAAAACAAAAACAAACACCGGTTTGGAACATTGCACAGGTAAACTGGCCTCCTGGTACCAGGTGAGAGTTTCACTGTAGAATCTGAAAAGGGATTTACAGCAAACATGACCTCAGACTGACCTCCGTGAATCCATGGGTCGGCAGCTTCTGAGCGGGTTCCTCCTCAGGGACGGGGATGGAAGGACTCGCCACCGGCGGTTCAGCATCACGGAGATCTTCATCCCCTGGTTCAGGATTTGCTGGAATCCGGTGCAAGTAGCCGTAACCAATGCCACAACCCAAACTAGGAGCACACATGTTGAAATGCGTGAAAAGACATTCCTAACAATGGCAGTAATGCTGCACAAACTGAAGTCTCATTTAAGGAGCCATGACCTCTTAATAGCCGTCTCTAACTCCTGGGATGACAAACACGAATGAAGGAGATGAACTCGATGAGGGTGAATAAGTAACGGATTGGTGTGTTATCACCCACCTGCCCTCTCCACCCCACGCTCCGTTCGGCGTGACCATCACCTCCCTGCAGGAATCTGTCAGTGAGTTGTAGACCAGCAGCTTCAGCGGTTTCCCCTCATGAGCCTCAATCAGCGAGAAGAAGTCCTCTGACTGGAAATCCATACCATTATATTAACTACAACCCAAACTAAACATGTCAGAGAGCCCAATAAGTTATATCTTACATCTTGCATCACTTGATCCGCTCCAACGATGTAGTCGCTGTGTGGTTGAAGCCCAGCCAGTGCAGCCGGTGAACTGGCCTCCACATCCTGTGGAGTAGAAATCATCGGCAAAACATAAACCCTGAGTTCAGTTTAGTTTAGTTTAGTTCAGACTGCTTGATGAAGAAACCCACCAGAACATGCCAGACATTCTCATTGGCTCCTTGGTAGCTGCAGAAGCGAACACTGGCGCCGAGCAGACCCTGTCCTCCCCACATGTTACTGGGCACCACGTCCAGTTTACGAACGCTCATGGATTTAGTGCTGTACACCTCCATCTTCACTGATCTTTCCACGTTGGCTTTCAGGACCTCCTTCAGCTGCTCATTTTCCTCATTCTGGTGAACAGTAACGGGTTACGTCACGACAGTAGGACTAAGTAATCTCTTCCTGTTCCAAATGTCTCGGTGCTGAGCCTCCAGTGACTGGACTAGTTATAACAGGACAATAGCTCTACTCACAAGTCTTTTGTTGTCCAGGGACAGAATGAAGTCAAAGAAGGGCTCAAGACCCGCCTTTTCTGCGGGGGAATTGGGTTGCACCTGTCAAAAGAAGAAAGAAACACTTGCAGCTCTTCATTTTGATATAAACATAAGTCCAAAAGGGTCAAAGAGTTTTTCTGAAAACATTATTTACCCAAACGTTGGTTGTACAGCTTAATGTAGGACAGATTTCGTGAGAACCCATCATATTTATATCATAACAGATTCTCAGAATATTAGGATTGGTCACACTAGACTGATTTCTGAGAGCGGTCTAAACTCCTAACAATAATGCATTTACCCGATTAATCCTAAATGCCCATTCCCTCCTTAGTCAAACCCATCCCTAAAAAAGGTGCAGGAGGGTTGGGGAGAAAATTAAACGCCATGGTTGTCGTGATAAAACCGATGCTTTCTCAGACGCAGCACTCTAGCGACATGTCGCTTCACTTGGTACTTGGTTGGTGGATGCTCACTATTCTACACCATGTAGCCAGAGGACTCCAGACCGCCGGAGCCCACAGGTGTAATAACCCTGAATCAGAAATTACATATCTGCCTAATGCATCTCGGGAACAGGTTCCACCCGGAACAGGTTCCACCGGGAACGCCGCTGCGGCAGGGGAGACCTTTGGCGCCATTAATAAGACTGTACAGGCCAAAACAATATGAAACTGTCTGAGGCATGACGGAACCGGATGACATTAACCTGCTGCTATTTTCATGAAACAACATATAAGGGATTGTTTTCTGATCAGCCATTACATTATAACCATTGACGGGTGAAGTCAAAATAACAGTGATCATCTTAATGGCACCCGTCAGTGGGTGCGATTTATTAGGTAGTGTTGAAAAGAAGTGAAGTGAGTATATGAAGAGAGTTATAGCCAGTGTGGAGACGAGTTTCAGGAGTTATGTGTGACAGAAGAGTGAAGGGAAGATGTTTACAAGATCAGAAGATAGAGGGTATTCATAAATAACTATCAATCTGAGTGAGGCCCTTTCTCCACTTGAGGACAACAAAGGAAAAGCAAATGGCAATTCGTGTGATCTCGCCAAACACCACAGAATTCGCCCACTATCTATTAAGTTGATTTCAAGTGACAAGCACAGACAGACATCGATAAAATGCTTTTTGATATGAACAATTTTTTTTATATCCACATCCAATTACTGGACGGTATGAATGCACTTTTTTGTGACAACTGTTATGACAGCAGTGCAGATCTGCTGGATGCTTTAGAGACGGCGGCTGTGACAAAAAGACAGGAGACAGAGCTGGAGGTGCCCGACCTGAAGAAGATGTTCTTTGGGAGTGAGGAGGAAGTACAGGATTACAAAGGAGCGCATCATAGGGACAGACCAGGTTAGATATTGTGGAGAGAAATTCAGAGAGGCCAGATTGAGATGGTTTGGAGACGTGAAGAGGAGGGATAGGGGTTATATTGGGAGAAGGATGCCGGAGATGTCAGGCAGAAGCAACAAGGGAAGACCACGTAGGAGGTTTCTGGATGTGGCGAGAGAGGACATGCAGTAGGTTGATGTGAAAGAGAAAGATGCAGAGGACATGACAAGATGGACACAGATGATCAGCGGTGGCGACCCCGAAGGGGGAACAGCGGTCACGAGAAGAAAAATCAGATTAAAAAAAACGGTTAAACGTTATTAGCCGAGCAGGTTCAGGAACGACTTTCTGATATATCACAAGGCTGAATTCAAGCTTGAATAATTAAAAGTTGAGTTCGGAATGTGACGCCGTGGAGTGAGAGGTAAACATAGAGCCACCTCATCAGTTTTAAACGGTGAGCTAGCTGACGCTACCTAGCTTAGCACGGTTTAGCTTTGCTAGCTGTTAGCATAGGCTAACGTCTCACGATAAGCTGCTCTTAATACAAAGGAAGATGAATCATTTCTTACGCCATGCACGTGGTATCCAGACGTTCCTCCTCCCGATACCTCTGAACTCTGTGTTAAACCCATTTCTGTCTGGAACCTTTAAAATTAGCAAATGTTATTTGAAAATATTTATAAAAATGTATGAGAGAATTATGGCTATTGACTGTTGGCGGCCATCTTGTTTGTAGTCCAAATCAATCGAACATCGATTCGACGATAGCGAACCAGGACAGACTGAGGAGGACAGAGCAGCTTCAACTCCCAGCGTTGGTATTACTATCAACGACAAGCGCTTAGTGGTAAAATATTATTCATTTTATTACAAAATATGTAACTTAATTAATGCGAACGCTTCCAAAAGTAAGATATTTAGTTTTTTTTTTAAAAACTTAAATTATAAGTTTTTAAATTTTTTAATTCATACTGCAATTGAAGTTGACACAATTTGGGTTTTTCTCAGATTTGATTTTTTTTTTCCTTAAATTTTCACATTTATCTTTGTGTCTCTGCTTTCATGTCACCGGATCTCTTACCTGTGCAACGCACTCATCTGTTGAAGCATCAGAAAAATGAATTGGTTTGTGTAAGTTCATTATCAAAATTTAAATAAAAAAGGTTATTCAGGCATGTATTACTTGCATTGTATTGAGGCAGCAAGGCTAGACGTGGATTTGAACCCAGAACCTCTATGCTGTGAGGCAACAGTTCTACCCTCTATGCCACCATGCTGCCAGCTGAATAGAACTTCATGAAAAAGAAAAAATCCCACTCATAAAAAACATTTGAATCTGGTCGAAAAATAAATAAAATGCTTTATTTTATTACTCCAGTACAGAAAAATTCTTACAAATATACAGGAAAATCCATCATTAGTTGTGTGGGTATTAAAAAGAACAATAATGTAAAACCCTGAAGTTGAAAATGAAAGTGATATTTTTCATCGCCGTTAGTATCTATGAGTTATTTACCCCATACCTGCCAACAAAATATGTAATGTTTAGTTCATACATGATGCATGCTCTTTAAAAAACCTTTAACATCTCTACCTTTCGTGAATCTTGTAATAAATAAACTTTACGAGCAATGCCTCAAAAGTAGATGAAACTGCAGCTGGACAGACAAAACGAGCCGGAGCTGATAATGTTTTTCATCTAATCCAGATGTGTGTGTGTGATCATGGAATATCAAATTCAATAACATGTCACAGAGCACGACGTATGTTCTGTAAATGAAAAAACACAAGACATATATTAATTCCTAAACTTTGGTTCCTCTGGAGAAAAACAGAAGGCAACATTTTCAGCAATAATTTAAAATAAATGATGTAACTAGAAAAAAAAAGAAAAGAAATCTCATAAATCATCTTTGTGTATGGAAATATTTGTGCTAACACATGAAAACAGTGCTTTATACATTGAATTATCTTCTCCCAGAAAGCCTTGCACCAGCTATAGAATCCGGCTGTCGCTGGCGGTGTAGCCCTCTTCGGGGCTCGGTTCGGTCAGTCCGATCAGAGATTCCAGCAGGTAGGTGCTCGACTCGTGTTCCGGCAAATTAACGGACCTGAACAGCTGCAGGTGACAAAAGTTGTCCGGGTGTCTGGGCAGCTTGAAAGAGCTGTGCAGCGGCCCGGATGTGTAGTCGCAGTCAAAAAACTCCAGGTCCGAGTCAGAGGAGAGACTCAGGTCCATGTACCTGCCTGACGTGTAGTCCACGGTGGGGGAGGGAGTGTTGGGGAAGTCCTCAAGAGAGTCCTCCTCAAACAAGTCCCTGGCTTGGTTGGCGTTCTCGTCGAGGTAATCCGTGGCCGACTCCCTGTTGGAGTGGTCCGTGAATGCGTCCGGTGGTCCGGCGCCGTCCGCGGCGGAGCTGCCGCCGCGCGGCCTCAGCTGGCTGCACACAGAGTAGCTGTCATTGTCACAGATGCTGAGGACGCGGGACAAACCATCCACTTCAGCGAGACTCGGACTCTCGCTCGGGCAGCCTCCGGCGTCAGAGTCCGAGGAGGAGCAGGAGGACTCCGTCATGTCGCTGCTGCAGCTGTTTTCCTCCACCGCCAACCGCTCCGGGATCAGATGGAAGGACGTGGTGACGGGCATGGTGAGCGGGAGGCTGTCCTCGTCGGCCATGAAGCCGAACGGGCAGATCTTGACCGGTTCTTTCTGCATGTCGTCCCGGTCCTGGTACGTCCGAAGCTCCTCTGGAGGTTCCGCCCGGTCCGTTTGGCACATTGTTTCGTCTTGCAGGCGCCTTTCCAGCTCCAGTCTCATGGCGGTGTGGATGTAGTGGGTCTGTACGCGTTTGGAGTTGAACTCAATGCGCCCCTCAGTATTTCCACAGCTGTCCTGAGTGCAGCCACATGGGAAGTTGAAGCGGTCCACCTGTTTGTGGAGGAAGGAGAAATCAGGGATGTGGGAACACAAAGATAGAGAGTTATTGAGAAATAATAACATCCAAAATAAATCTTAAGCTTTCTTTTCTTTTTATTCTTGTTTTTACCCCTTCATTGATTTATGTTTCATTTACTTATTTTAGTTATCTTAAAAAAAACTACTTTGCCGTTTTTATTCTAATGACTTGTGTTGCTACAGTTAAAATATGTTTGAAAAAAGTAAAAGACAATTACATTTGTACAATTTTCTCTTGGAAATGAATTGAAAATGTGTGAATAGAAAACTTTTCCCTCAGCGTATGGATAAATTATTGGAAAGATCGGCTTAAAGTCAGTATAAATGATTAAAAATAATAGGCTAAAAGTGTGGATACAATATTTGCTCAATATAAGGATAAACCATTTTAAATAATGACTAAAAATATTTATGAAATATTGGAAAGATAAGCTTAAAGTATGAATAAAATATTTGAAGAATTAGCTAGAAGTATGGATAAACTATTTCAATAATGGACTAAACATTTGTATAAACTATTGGAAATATTGCTGAAGTATTGATAGAATATTGGAAAAATTAGTTTAAAGTATGGATAAAATATCAGAAGAATTAGTTGAAAAGTATGGATAACTAATGAAATAATAATAATGAGGATTAAAAAATCTGAACAAATGTATTTAATAACCTGAAGGTACAGATAAACCGATCTGAAAGGTCTAAAAAGTACTGGTGAAATAAATAAAATGCTAAAGATGTGGATAAACCTTCAAACGGCTAAAAGTGTGTTGCTGAAATGACGTAAAAAAAAAAATCACAATATTAATGTAAAAACTTGAATAAATGAGGTAAAAGTGTTTTTAACTGTTAATAAAAGTCTAGAAGAAATGTATAACCTTTTGAAACGGTACGCTTAAAGGTCCGGTGAAATAATTTTCTCGTGGTAATGGACAAACTTTTTGAAATGACGTTTTTGTAACGGATAACCTCCTTGAATACTTTTGTCACGAGATGGTAAAGGAAAAGCGCGGCGCTGCAGAACCTTTGAGGCTGAATCCAGTAAATAATCAACATTCGTGCCGGATGTGTTTATGCAGGCGTTTCTCACCTGGCACCTGATTCCCGCCTGACTGCAGGCGCAGGTCTCCGGCTCACAGAAGCCTCTGCAGTCACAGCCACAGGCCTCCCTGGAGCGACGCAGCGCATGAAGCTGCCTCTTCTCCTCGCGGTCGATGCGCTTCACCCCCGCCGCCTGCAGGAGAACCTGCCGCTGTCTGGACGAGAACGGCTGAGGGAAACCTCCATCCTCCAGGTCAGAGTCACCCATCTGGGCGTCAGCGTCTTCGTCTTGGAGCTGGTCTACCATGAAACTCTCTGCTTCCATCTGGACGACGCCCCCAACGGTGATCAACTGGAATCGACACCACAGGAGAAATGAGAAGACTGCTGGGTTTGGAAGCGCCGAGGTCCGATGCAGACGTGGTGCTCGCTCACTTTGTGTTTCAGCGCCTCGATCCTTTCTTCCCTCCGTCTCTCTCTGAGCCTCTCTCGGCGCCGGCGCCGCTGCTCCAGTGCGTGATCCGCCAGCGTGTACCTTTGGAGGTGGACGTGTCGCCGCATCATGCCCAGAGTGGCTCCTCCATGGCTGGGAACGCTGGTGAAGCCCTGGCAGCGCGGGAAACTGAACACCGTCACTTGGTCAAAGCGAACGTTGCCCCGCGAGCCTCCGAGCTCCCGCCTCTTCAGGATGGAGCGAACTGGTTGTGGCGGAAAACAAGACGAGAAAAACATCAGACAGAATGAGACGCGGTCAGGTGAGGCTTTCCAGAGGACATCGGCCGCTTTAACCAATCAGACCATAATGATAAAGAGTGAGGAGGTCTTTGTGGATTGAGTGAACGACAGGAAGTGACATAGAAGTATGTTAGAGAGATGAGAGCAGCATGACGGCGGTGAGGTGGGCAGTAGGAATGACGGATGGGTTTTAGGCGGAAGTGGGACCGCATCAAGGATCGGCTTTGATCCCCTTCTTGGTTGCTATGGTGATGGACAGGCTGACAGATGAGGTCAGACAGGAGTCTCCGTGGACTTTGATGTTTGCGGGAGACATTGCGATATGTAGTGAGCAGGTGGAGAAACACCTGTAGAGGTGGAGGTATACGCTGGAGAGAAGAGGAATGAAGGTCAGTGGCAGCAGGACAGAATTCATGTGTGTGGATGAAAGGGAGGTGGGGGGAATGGATGAGGGAGTAGAGGTGGAGAAGGTGCAGGAGTTTGGTTTTGTTCATCTGGAACGAGATTCGGGGAGTGTGGGGAAAAGAGGTGAAGCAGACAGTGCAAGAAGGGTGGAGTGGGTGGAGAAGAGTGTCTGGAGTTATCTGAGACAGAAGAGTATCAGCAGGAGCGAAGCCGCCACCAAGATGGTCGTGAGAGAAACTCTGCTGGAGGGTTTGGAGACGGTGGCTTTGACCAGAAGACAGGAGGCGGAGCTGAAGATGTTCAGATGTTCTTTGCAAGTGACGAGGATGGAGGACAGCCCAGGTTAGACGTCTTGGAGAGGAAGTAAGAGAGGCTTTACTTCCTACACGGTTCAAATCTGGATTCAAAATGGTAGTACCAGCATGTTAAAGTGAAGAAATGATCTTCAGGACATAGAGATGATGCTGTGAAGGAAAAAGATTCCAAACATCGGCATGTTGAAACTTTATTTAATGTGGTATATTAAGAGTAAAGATAAAGATTCTTGATAAAGACAGAATCTTTGGGACGTGCAGTTCCGCCAGTGGCCACTAGGGGACACACTACAGGTGCTTCTCTGCAGAGGCCTGGTTCAACAGTTTAACATACATGTGGACAGGAAATACCAGAGGATTCGTGCCAACAGCGGACACATCAAGAGCCCGGAATGAAGAGAGGAGTAAACCGGGGCCTAACTGGGTTTCTCTGGAGGTAGACCAGAACCAGAACTCTCTGCTTGTCGGCCTCAACAAACAATCTAACCCCCACACATCACTGAGAATCAACTCCGGTCGCTAAAGTCAGAACACAAGTCAGACCGGCTGACTCAGCTGCCCGTCCGCAGAACCCCTCGGTACCAGGCTAATCATAACAAGCCTGATGAGCTTGTTAGCTTTCAGAACTCCACGTTAGCTTTCAGAACTCCACAACAGAGACTGTCGCCGCTTTGTGACAGCTCAAACGGGTTATTGGATATGGCTTGTTTAAAAAGGACCCTGTTATTTAAATTAATTCCACATCATCCTTTCACTCAGGCAAATGATCTTCCGCCCAACTGCACCGGCCGTCCAGAGGCGAGTCACTCACTGTGAATTATCCAGAACCGCCCTGAGGTTAGCGTTTCCACAGCGGCGCTGCTGCGGCCTGATAAGACACTCCTATCAAAGCAAGATGGCAGAGCGGCCAGATAAAGAGGAGGTGTGACTCATTTGGAAGAGGAGGTCAAGGGTGGGTTTCAAGACTTACTGGGTGAACTGGTGGGCGACGATGGGCTGTGTGGCGGGAAGTCCGGGCTGTCAGAGGGAACGCTCTCCCCGTCCGACTCCCACTCCGAGGAGGCAGGGGATGAGAGGGAGGATTGAGGAGAGGAGGAAGAGGAGGAGAAGGAGGAGTAGCAAGGATTGTCATCCACCTCGGCAAACTTTCTTTTCAGGGTGCCTCTCATTTTTGATCCCGTCGTGTTGATAGTGATGCAGGTTCTGCAACAGAGAAACACAAAACCGGAGATATTTTTTGAATAATGAATAAACTGTTGTCTCCGATAAAAGCCCCCAATCCCCTGCGTTGTACAATCAATCGCCTAAATGAATTGAAGTTACAAGTAAAATATGTACGATTAGAATAAAATGTGACGTAGAGAGGACGGATGTCCTGGAGTCGATTCATGCGCTTCACGTTTGGACCCAATCGGACCAACTGTTGGGAAATTCTGGCCGCACCTTTTATGAGATAGAGCTTCCCCTTAGAAAATGAGAACATCCCCCAAATTAGAGCCAGCTCTCCCTCGCACAAAGATCGACTGTACGCGAGAAATAAAGGCCGAGACTGATCTGTGACACTCTGAGTCTCTGAGTTACGGCATTAAACTGTTGGAGGACGTTTTATTACAGTCATATAAGAAGAAGCAGCTTTCTCCACACAGCAGAGCTTGTCCTCACCCAGAAGTAAAAAAAAAAAAGAAGGAGAGATTATATAAAGCATGAATTAATGATGTGCTAACAACAGAGAACCCGAGCAGCAACAAAAACATGTTTCTCCCTCTGCTTGAGGGGAGGCAGGGAAATAATGCTTCCATTTAAAATGACAGCTGAAAGAACGGGAGGTCATTCCTGCCGCGGCTCCGCCGGTCCAGCCGGTTTCAGCGCAGGAGTTTGCCTAAGCTAAGTACGTCTTTATGATAATTATTCAACAAACGGAAATCTGATGTACGCACGGAGCAGGCTGAGCACATGAGAATGGGAAAAAAAAACAAAAAAAAAAACTCAACATCTCCTTTTTTCTTTTTTTCCCCCACAAAGTAATTAACATTCCGATGATTCCTCAAGCTTTTTTCTTTTTTTTTTGGTGAAGAATACGTGGAAACGGACCGTCCAATGGCTGTGTGCAAAGGAGTCAGGGGGGGGTGGGGGGTGGGGGGGGGTCTAATGGTTCAAGAGGCTGTTATTTTTGGATGAGAACATTGAGAAGAAATCCAAACATGAGTAATTTTAGGGTTTCAAACCTTCTCAAAGCTGCTGAGTGAAAGCTCTAAGCCAAAGTATGTTGCAAGAGAGAGTCTTAAAAAGCCTCAAAAACTGTATGTATGTGCACCCATAAAACTATTTTTAACCATCAGCACTGTTTGACTTCAACATCTCCCCCCCCTTGGTGCCATAAGTGACAAAAATGGAAGCAGATGAGTCGGATCTAAATTGACCCGGAGAGGCGGCTGGGAGACCGTTCAACCCAAATCTCACACCAGCGGGTCTCAGTGTGCAGCCCGAGTCTCTGCAGTCCCTCTAGTTAGAGAAAGCAACATAAATCAGGGGCTCCATGCTGGACTCCTGCACGCACACAGAAACAGGCAGGTCTGCAGTAAGTCTTCAGTAAGCAAACAGTTAAATAGTGAGTGAGTATTTGTGTTGTGCACTTTACACTTACAGTGAGAAACTTCCCGGATCTATCAGCAAATAAGAGACAAGTTTCTGTACCATCACTCTGTTTACACTATACAACCCTTCGCTGTAACGTCGGTCAGGCCTGGATGTAAAGGGATTCAACGGAATAATCATAAGTAATAAATAAAAATTGGTGGAGGGCCCAAGAATCCGCCTTACATTGAATTACACATCATCAATAGTCGAACTATCAGCCCTGATGCCATAATTGACTCACAATGATGAAGAAAGTGGGGAAGAGGGTGAAAACATAGCCATCTTGGCAGCGGTAATAATGAATGTTTCACTGCAGTAGGGATTACAGACGCCTCTGCTACCAATTAAATCAGATTTATAGCACATCTGACAAAGTGCAAAGACTTTTACTACACATGTGGGTATCCACTTAGACCACATCAATAATTTAAAGCAGCAGAAGCACACACTGAGAGGGGGGATTAAGGGGGGGGTATGTTTTACAGCTCTAAAGTACACAAGAATTGGATGCATTTCACATTTTTACGAATGCAAAAAAAAAAATGTAATAGTAATGTAATGACGTGCACAATCATTTCACAATTCTATTTCCAAAACACATTTCCTGTGAATTCTTTGGCGCATATGTCATGACAGCGTTTCACGTTGGAGGAGTGCAGGAGTTGTTTCCTGCCTGACACAAAAACAGACATTCGGACGCTGACCTCGCCCCCCGCCGCCCCCCCACCCTCCTCCCGGAGAACCGCGGCGATCATATCAGATACAATGACAACAATGTCCCCCCCTGTCCGTCAGATGCCTTTGCGGCACAAAAAGCCCACTCTCGTTAAGGATTTAATCTTAATCTCAAACTTAGTCCGAGCAGAACGCCACAGAGTGGATTACATGCTTTTTGAAAAATGATAGGAAGTTTGTTCTAACATTAAGGACTAAGTCATTTTAAAGTGTCAGGATGTGCGTAAATAGCAGTAATAACATTATTACCAACTCTTACTCGAACTTAAGTTATAATAAACATCATAATGTTACCTTGTAGAGAAAACAGATGAAGTGAGTATGAAGTGTTCTTTTTCACTCACCACGCAGGGAAGCGCAGCATTGTCCTAAAGAAGACAAGAATTGACACGAAGTTCTGGGGTCAGTCCGCGGTGCTGCCAGCTGTGTGTCCCTGTGAGTATGTAAAACCTCAGTAGTACCAAATGAGAACATGGGAGGACTGGTTGGAAGCTCCAGAAGAGCTGCTCTTTCAATACAAGATAGTAACCCCCAACTCAGACTCTGCGCATGCGCAGAACCTCCGGGACGGCTGTGAAACTTACATACGGTTACTTGTAAATCAAGTTCTGTCCAACATAAGCGTAAATGTCACAAAATAGTATCAAACCATTCGAGTAGTAAAATACAACCCAATTTAATCACAACAATTGGCTGGAATCCCGTTGTTCTCGGTTCAAATCAGTTAAGCTAGTTTCGTCAAGACCAAGAACAAGCTGGAAACGCTGTTTTAGAAAACATTCGTTATATCAAAAAATGTTTACATCGACTGCTCGGCTTAAGCATGATTCTGTCGGTTTGATATTTATTCAGCATTTGGCCAAAGGAGATCTGTGAATGCCGACTCTCTTCGGTCACTCAAACCCGGAAGTGAAAGCGCGGATAACTATCTTGCGTCCCATAACTTCCCTCCGTAGCTCCCCCGAACTCTCTCTGACGCAGACGGTGACACGCGCAGACGTGGGAGACACGCTGAGCCGTCACGACTGCCCACCGACGCCTATCCGTTGACTTCATAGCGAAATGGAACTACCAGTGATTCAGTGATGTGGTGATAAATGTTTAACTTTTAAAATCCTCGCTGGTGATTCTCAGAATTTCTTTTAATTTTTTTTTATAAACAAACTCTAATTTCTCCAAATCTGTCTGTCTGTCTATTCTATTAACACACAAATAAATAGTTTACATTTGTGTAAACTGTATTATGCTTTCTGTGGCGACTGTAAATTTCACTTTCGAGAGCTTTGTTTATTATCACTTTAAGATTTGATCCAAATGTAAAGTGCGTTATAAATAAAATGTATTATTATTATTATATTATAACCGTTAAATGCTATTAAAAACAGATACACTGTAAATTGTTTACGCTCATTTGCGTGAATAATTCCCAAGAAAAACACCTTCAAACATATATAATAATGTAACATAGTTGATATTTTGAAGGTTGATGAAATAATGAGAATACCCCACATTACAATGGCGGAAGCAAATATTCTTCAGTGTGTGTGTGTGTGATACACACACACAGTGGAACTGAATTTCTTTATGTTTGAAATGTTAAAGTTCTAAATAACATCTCACACCAAAAGGCTTTGAACCCACATCTGGGCCCTTTCTGGGCTGCATGTCTGAGTAGGTTCTCTAAAAGTGCAGTGGCTTCCTCCCACAGTTTGTCTGCATGCATGAGTAGCTGTTTCTGTATGTTTCTGTTTGCATCAGGCCAGTGATGAACTGTTGATGAGCCCAGATCTTCATCATCCCATGACTCTGCAAAGGGAATGCGGCCTTAGACAGTGAGTGGTTGGATACATGACTGACATCCCCTCTGACTTATAAAAAAATAAAATTAAGCAATCATGCTGATAGATTTTAATTCACAAAAGTTGTGACGACACTATTATGTCCTTTCCTTCTAAAATCCAGATCCTGATGGCGGTCTGTCACTTTCATAGATTGTCTGTTTTTAAACGTAAACCGCCTCCGACAAAAGTGATGATCCCACCTGTCTTAAAGTTGACACCCGCTGCCAGATGTTCCCCTCAGGTTAGTGTAATACGACTCTGGTGCACTTCTGTTTTAGGTGAGATGCTTCTAAAATCTAAAATCCCGGAAACTCCCCACAGCGTGGAAAAGCTGGAAATAAAGTGGAATAAGGAATAAAGCCACGTCAGCGTTAGTTAGAGAGGAAATAACAATCAGAGAAGAAAGAGAATGAAGAAAACATGAATGATGTTTGGTAAGATTAAAGGGTATCTGCCCTGAGCAGCAGCATGGAACACTTCCCCCCCCCCCTCCTCCCTTTTGTAGTCTGAATACTGGCGTTGGTGGCTCATTACTCTGCTGAGGCTGATTGATCTGCGAAAGGACTGGGCGAAGATCGGAAGGTGGAGGGTGCGTGAAAGAAATAGATGAATGGAGGGAGAGTCGTATTTAAAGACAGCAGCTGATGGTGATGGGCTCGGCATGCAGGTGAGACACAGGTGACACAGGTGACACAGCTACACTCATTCATGTGAAGCCACATGAATGAGTGTAGCTTACATCAGTTGAAGACGAAGCAGGTAACTGAGCCAGAAGCCTGAGTGCACGAGAGGATAGTCCTTCTGATTTGAAATACTCTCTTGTGAACGCTCCAAACTCAATGTCTGTGTTTGAGTCCCCCCCCCCCCCCAAAAAAAATCCTGAGTGAGAAACATCAGAATGGTTGCATCAACATTCCAGTGTCTCTGCTTTTAAGGATAATCGTAGGTTTTCTCTGTGTCCCCGGTCTGGGAGGGAAATGAAGCTCCGCCATCAGAGACAAACAGCAGCGGCTTAACAGATTGGAGTCCAAAGTAGTCAGAACCGCATGTTGATGCACAACAAAAAACCAAAACACGCCGTCATACCTGAATACCTGTGGGTTGAGATGTTTCAGCCAGGGCTTACCTCATCCCCCCAGTGTGTTAAGAGAGTGTGACCCACTTTGGCTGGAACCGCTCTGGTGCATGTGTGTTTTCTATTCCCCGACCTGCATAGGGAATAAACACCAGGGAGACAGTTAAGCAGGAATGAGGCCAAGACTTCAGTGAGGCAACAAGTAAACAAAAAGAAGCAGCCTTCATCTCGAGCTCAGACACCGACGCTTTTGTGAGTAGATTCTTGGGCTCGCTGCTCCGTCCAGGCCGGCGTTTCCTCTCCGTGGTCCCGGCGTGACTTACTAATAACACATGATCAAACTGCTACATGAGGCCACGCAACTATTTATAGTCCACTCACACCGCTCGCACAAAAATACTTTTATGTAATACAGTAGGAGGCTCCTCTTCCTTTTCCTGGCTCTGACCCACACAGCGGGACTTTTGTGCGGTCGCAGTTTGGATTCAGAACTTCTCTCGCCGCGCCGGTGCTGTGGAGGCTGAAGAGTGGAGTCGAGGTGGAGGTTTAATCTCCTTACTGGATCACTGAAGGTCCATATAAGTAAACAAACAGTCGGAATTTACTGTATTTCATCATTTTAAAATAATTGAGATCTAGAAACCTTCATCTGGTTGTCGGGGGTTGGGGTGGTGGGGGGGTCGCATTAAGAAAAACGATCTGCAAAAGTCACAACACATTAAGAAAAACGATCGGGTTTTAGTCAATTATTAGGTTTAGTCATAGAAAAAGCTCCAAAGCCTTGATCCAAC